>OZ023329.1:30535960-30783460 GCA_964007535.1 Brachyptera risi | reverse complement strand
ACCAAATATCTTCCGAGTTGATTGTGTGCTGAGAGTTCAAGGTTCAATTCAAGTCAATGGACTGAACTTCTCGGAGAGCAAATTACTAGAAAATGTTATGGCGGACAAAGTGGATAATTTTAGTAGATTCGAGGCAACTGGTAGACAAGAAGCCCCACAAGATTACAGGGGACTTCAAAACAATAATTGTGTACCTATACCATGTCTAAGTGTTAATAACATGAATATCAAGTCTGTCGAAAACATTCGAAATGAAACTGCAACGGCAGCAAGTGCGCGCAAATTACCGAAAAAACGAAAGTTTGATCCATCAGAACTTGAAGGCCTGGAAAAGGTTTCGTTGGAGAATAATTTCCAAAACAATTTAGTTTCAATGACTTCTAGTTGTATGACTCCTCCCACAAATCGGAGTGTGGTAGTAGTACCCCCCCAGTCCACTGCAGTTGACTATTCATATATCGGTTCGAATTCAAAGCTGGACGACATCAACTTGGGGCATCTACAGCACCTGAAAAATCTTCCTCAACATCAACAAATGTCTGTTGTAAATTCCGATAATGTTATGGACGATCGAAATAACTTGGTCCGCCCCAGTGTAGTGGGTCTTATAGGTAGAGATTCTGCTAATCATTGCTTAGTTTCAACTGATGGGAGCATGTTGGTGGGTCCTAGAAAGCATAGTATGACATTAAGTAGACAGACTGATATTGACTTGAGTGAATGGTTGGACCATCGAGTCTTGGCTAAACGTAGTGAAGTTTACTTGCCCGGAGTTATTCGGAGAGCCCCCGGTGGCGGCAAAGTGTTTGTTGAATTTGATTTTTATGAAGGGGAGTTTACAGTATATACTGACGTTCTTGGTTCAGGGAAATACGACGTAATAGGTGATGCTAGTCCCTCTCTTGGTCAAATACAGCTTGGTTCAAGAGTATGTGTTCGTATCATAGAATCACCAATTAATCAAGCATCACCTCGTATATTTGTGGAAGGAATAGTGTCAAAAATCCTTACAAATCCCGTCCAGTTCATTGTGCAGCTGATAAGTAGTGGAAATCAATCTGAAGAAATTGTAAAACGTGCAGATCTACGACTTCTACTACCTCCGTGGTGGGATGAATTGGAAAGTATTGAAGATGAGCCTATACCAAGGATGTTAACTCCAAATGGCCATTCTTTTACCAATAATGGTCAAGTTCTACAACCAACAGTCTTACATGCCCATCAGTCAACTCCCCCTCACTCCAACCTATCTGTTCCCCTCCAACTTCATCATGTTGTTCCAACACTACATCCTGCAGATTCAGGGGGATATTATCACAGCACTGGCACATCTCCCCTCCACAATATGACTACTCCTGTGAGCATTCATTCAACTAGTACTGCCCTGTCAAATGGCAGTGTCGATGATCTTCGTCGCCGACAGTTTGATGATTTTGGAGAGAGCGATGATGACCTTGGAAAGGAGGATATCCTGTTCCCTTCGGAAGCAGACGCAGGCAAACTGTCTGGCAGCAGTAAACGGAGCAGCATGCAGAGTAGAGGTAGCACTTCTAGTCTGCTGGAACAACGCAGTATGACTCCTCGATCTCAAGCCACCACACCTCGGTCTCAGGCTACTACCCCTCATAAGTACAAAAAGGGGGATGTTGTTTCCACTCCCAGTGGTATCAGGAAAAAGTTCAACGGCAAACAGTGGCGTCGCCTTTGTTCCAAAGATGGTTGCACCAAGGAATCGCAACGGCGCGGTTATTGTTCTAGACATTTGAGTCTGAAAGGTAGTAGTTTACGTCCGGGTCCAGCTCATTTTCCAAGAAGCAGAGGGATCGGCAGTGCAATGGATGGGGAAGAAACATCGAGAGATTCTGATACCTCGCCCAACTATTCCGATAGACGAATAGCAGGCCGCTTTGATCAGGATGAAACAGAAGCAGCAAATATGTTGGTTTCTCTCGGTAGTTCTCGTTCAGAAACGCCTGCGTTCTCATCGCCTACTGGGCAAGAATCTTCTCCATGTATCATGCAGTCTCCGATCACAGTTGGACCTCGCCAGAATGTCTTCATGCCTATCAACAGTCCTGCATCACAAAACCAAGCTCATCCACCGCTCCAGGCAAGTAATCTGGTATCTCCAAGTAATAACAAGTGGAAACAAGTGTCGCCCGTCCCACCACATTTTATCCCGAACTCGTACCAACAGCAAGTCATTCGACCAGAGCTGCTTCGTCCTGGACAAATAATTATCCATCAGTCTCCGCCCAGCCTACAGTCTCAACCTTGTGGCATGGCAACGAGTGTCATACGAATCTCTCCGAACCCCTCTAAACATAATCCCGTGACAACGCAGCACGGTTCTTGGGGAGTGGAAAGTCCAGCTGTCTCGTATGATGCAGTTAAACATAAGGCATTCACGACCACAGTTGTAACCTCAGCAGCTCAACAACACCAGCAAAGCATTATTCTTCAACAGGCATTGACAGGAAATACTCAAGATCATCAGAACGATGGCGTGAAGACTGAACAACACGTCCGAACATTAAAACAGCCTTTACAACAGATGACATTGATGTCTGTACATAAGACTGAGCAAGATATTACTTCTAACTCGATTCCGACGAGTACCATTTACTGTGTCTTGCCTAATCATAACCAGCCACAACAAGAGAAAAAGTTTGTGGTGATTAAGAGCGAGGAGAGAGATAAATTTCCAACTATTATGATAAACCAATGTAATGTGCAAACTTCTATGCCACAGCCTATTGTTGTTGATAAATCATCCATAATGCATCAAGTAAAGCAGTTCAGTTTCCAGTCAACGGATAATGTAAACACGCAGATGCCCGAGACTGGCGTTCTCCAGCCAAACAATTCATATCACCAAGTCATTGTTGACCCTACTCAGCTCGTTCCTGTTCTACCAGTTACGCACAAACGACCGGAATTTAGAGAGAAAAATGGTGGAGTTCTGACGATCAACAATTCACACTCACTTCCCGTCTTTTCGTGGCAGTCCCTTGTGCCTATTATCACTTCCACGACAACACAGTGTAGTGTATCCTCTCCCTCTACAATACATTCCCCTCCTCTGTCTGCCCCACCTGTGGCAATGAATAATCCAGTGAAATCTGAACGAGAACAGAAGACTAGTGATGATCTAGAAGCTCTAGCTGCTGGAGTTGTGGACTTACTCCCTCCAGGAGAAGATGATGACGACGTATTTGAACCCGAGCCTGTAGATCAAAGTATTCTTGATGCAGCTGCTGCAGGTAAAAGAAGAACTCAATCTTTAAGTGCTTTGCAAAGTAGCAAAGAACCTCAAAGCCCTCAAAAAGTCAAAGAAAGGGATCGCATTCGACGTCCAATGAATGCTTTCATGATATTTAGCAAGCGTCATCGAGCTTTGGTTCATACTCGACACCCTAATCAAGATAACAGAACTGTATCTAAAATCCTGGGAGAGTGGTGGTATGCATTGGGACCAGAAGAGAAGCAAAAGTATCATGAATTGGCTTCAGAAGTTAAAGAGGCGCACTTTAAAGCGCATCCTGATTGGAAGTGGTGCAGTAAAGATAGGCGCAAATCGTCGACCAGCTCTTGCAAAGGTGATCGTGGTAAATTAGGTTCTGTTGACGATGGAATGGAAGGTATCGATATAGCATTGCCAACTGATGAAATTGATAAACCGTTTTTACCTCAGATAAATGCAGTTCTGGCACAGGATGAGAAGATGATTGTAGACGAACATTCAGAGGAGCAGAAAATGGACACCGAAGATATTACAAAGGATGTAGTAGACAGAGTAGTTGAAGAGGAATTTTCTGACGACGATCAGATGGTAATATGCGAAGATATGCCGCTGGAAATTGATCTGAAATGCAAAGAAAAAGTGACCGATTCTGATTCTGAGTCGCAAAGCGATATGGAACCTCTAATTGAGAATAAAGCTTTCCCACAACAACGATTTAGTCCTGTTTCGGGGGTGAAAACCAACTCGGGCGAGATAACATGTCGACCGAAACCAATCAAAGCTCGAATACCGTCGACCAGCATAGATTCCAATACAAAATTTCATCACAGTCCTGGAGAAAAACCAGGTCCAGTTAGTGTTCTGTCATATCCTTATCATTCCCCTGTAAATCCCACTGGCGTGTCTGGTTTCCAGCCGACGGGAGGAGCCTTCAAAACCATGCCTGTTTCACCGAAAGTTGTGAAGACAGAACACCAACCGCAAACCCCGCCTCAGCCATCCAATCCAAATGTTAGCTGGAGTGGAAGCGTTGTGACGTCTCTTTTAACTTCAAAACCTGGCGATGTTAAACCGTACACAGTTCATGTGACGACGACAGCCACAAACACACAAAATCTTGAAAATGGTCGTGAGTGGATGAAAACGTCCATTCCCCAACAAAATGACAGTATAAAACCAGCAACGGTAACCATCCTTCAGTCAAATATGCAACCTCAACAAACAACACAATACATCACTAGTCGGCCACCTACCTCAACTACAGCTAACTACCAACAACATCCATTGACTCTGACGTTCCTGACTCCTACATCTACGGGTACGTTGAACCTGGCAGAGTCCGGTGGATTCCCTAATCTGTTACTAAAGGCCGGAGATCGTATCAACCTTGAAACTGATCCACCTACGCTACAACGGCAAGTGATGAGGAATACGGGATCGACTGGTACAGAGACAATTCAATACTTTGTTCCGGTACAAGGAAGAAGAGTGCAGAGTGTTTACCTGCCGCCCGGTGGATTCCAGGTAAGATTCAGGGTGTTCCATAGCCATAGTGATGTGAATTTTCATGAAAAGTTTTTTCGTTGAAAATTTTCAATTTTTTCAGAAATTATTTTTTTATGGCATATAAGTTGTCACAGAACAAACTGGAGTTTGAATTCACTATCAATGATACCGTACCGCCACCGGTACTAAAACAATATGTTGAACCACCACATTGAAGGTGCAAAATTGTCAAGACCCTGAATGAGCAGGGCCTACATAAAAAAATAACTAACTTTTTAAAGTTCGTGAACATGCATTGATAGATCCTTACTAGGCTTAAATGTGTTGACTTCTCTGCAAACACCCGTAGGTGGGGCCAGTTCTCAATTTTCTCTTTTGAAAAGTTCTTTGAAAATGACCTATGATAATTGAAAAGTAAATGAGTAAAGATGTTGAAAATTTCCATTGAAAATTTGCATTAAAAATTATCAATGTTCAAATTGAATGGATCCAATGATTTTATTCTGAAAATCACTGAGAAAAAAAACATGGGAATGAATTAGATGGATTCATTTAATTGCATCAGATTCACAGAAGATTTTCAATTAATTGGAAATTTTCTGAAAATTTTCACTGAAAATCTCAATTAATTTGCATTGAAAATTTCAATGAATTTGCATTGAAAATTGTCAACGTCCCATCACTAGCCACGTATATTAGCACATTACACATTAGCACACATCATTGCAACTAAATATTAAATCTGAGTAGACTTACTATTTTCTACCTTCTGAAATAGGCCTATTATAGGTACCATATTCAATTAAATTACTATTGTGAACATCAGTTGTGACTTAGGCCTATTTCTCAAAGTGCAAACATTTTGGATTTTAACTTCAAACATGGTTAGATGAAATCGAGATTATTTTCTATTATTTGTTCATTATTTTTCCAATTATTTTCATGGCAAATAGAATAGATATCGCTATTAATGCTTCGAAAGGTAAAATCGAAATTATTTATTTCAAGAAATTAGAATCGAAATCGATATAAATATGTGCTGAAAGAAAAAGTGAAAAGATGAAAGTATCTTTTGGGTATCGTAGGTAGGCCTACTTTGAAAAACTGTCCACAAAGTACTGGTAGAGATACCGGCAAGTGTGAACATTCTTTCAAGATCCTAAAATAGTTTTGTATCTTCACTTAACTACCATCCCCATATATTATTGCAGTATTGAGGCCTAGTTTTTCTAATGCTCATTTTCCGAATGGTACCAGATGCCTATAATGGACTGCGGCGGGCGAAACATTGCCGTGCATCAGCTGGTTCAGCAGCAGTCGAAACCAATGGATCCACCGACAGTGATTGTCAGCAAGCCATACTGCGTGCCCGTGACCACTCAAGTACTCACCTATTCCCATAACAACGTCCGAACGGCGCAAGCGTGAGTAAACATTATGTAATTCAGAACTCATTTTTCAATTTTCTTACATCTATTGTTGTTAAAATTGTAGCAGTCAAGAGGAATTTGGTGAATATGTATGATTTTTGGAACTAGGCCTATATTTGTGTAGAGAGATATACAAATTCTGATGATTGAACTGTTTTTTCTTTTCGATGATTCAACATTATTATCTCTAATAGACCTAATAGAAAATGTACCGTTTCACATTTGTCAGTTATTTTACTCAGGTTATTGATTGTTCCACGTAGGCCTACATATTTATTCGTAATTGGTATTACTTTCTCTTAGCTCTTTGCTGAATCTACACCAAATGAAAACTGGTGTTCAGCATTCCGAGGTGGTGGTGAAAAGTCCATTGTCGCAGCCCAGGACTGAAGAGCGGGTTAACCAAGCAGTGCCCAACACCCTTGGAACCCAATACTACACAGGTATACTGAGTATTTACTGTGTTTTGACCTATTTTTAGGTCGTGCACAGTGAGTGAGGACAATGGATTGTACATTTTATATTACCCACTGTTCTCCAGAGCGAGAGAATTGAGTGGCTGAGATTATTTCAAGAATAATCCTACAATAGGTCCTTCCCAAGTTGATATTCTCTGATGATATAAAATAAATAATGATTGAATAATATGATTATCTGTAATTGGAATATAATTCAAAATAAGAGGCAGCCTACATTACATACATATAATATTCTAATTTTCTGATTGTTGATTGTTTTCACTGGCCAGTTACCCCAAAATACCCAATTATAGAAAGCTAGCAGCTAGCTAGCTGACTGCGTAAATAGAAGTACCGTACTCTCAGCACAGTGAAAGAATCCAATTAGGCCTAATAAAGCTCAACTAGTTGATATAAATTTAGCAGTAGGCCTACTTGAAAAAAACTATTTTTGTTGATTGTTATCAGGTATTTATCATCCAATAATTTTATTATTCTGTTCACAGTTGCAAGTCATAAAATGGAATCCTTGGCTGAACGTGAACGCCATGACGGTGTCAAAACGATCCTCTCGGCCGCAGCAGACAAACTTGAGCACCAAAACATCAACGGCAGCCGAGATAAACAGGAGAAGTCGATGCCTTCGCCCGTTTCAGATGTGCGCTACGTCAGGTCTGCCTCGGATGCCTCTGAAGAGTTTGCCAGTGCCGAAATCGAGCGGCAGAGAGAAGAGAAGGAGAATCACACGTTCGTGTTGGCACCTACGCCTGCGCAATTAGGACGAGCACCCTTGCAGAGGAGGCAATCTATGGGTGTGTACCAAGTCTTACTTTGTATTCACGTTGTATTAGCATAGCAAATGTAAACAATGGATAACCTAAGAGGAATAAGTAATTCTCTAATAAATTGGTATTTAATATTGCGTAGACATCTTACTTACATATATTATTTTCTTGTTTTCTGTTCCAATAGTCACTACATGTATTGTCAACTCATTGAATGAGAGTAACCCTACATCAGTTCAGAGCAGCCCCAGATGTCAGGAAGACATGGACATTGTCGATATGGACCAATCCCCAGCCAACAGTAGCCTTATGGACCAATCACCTTGTAGTAGCAATCAAAACGACCAATTGGCCATCATGAACGGACTACGAAACATCTCGTCTTCCCCTTCGTCACCGAAGAAGAGTTTCTTCAAGAAGAACGTCGAGGACGGCATGGACAGAGTCCTGCAGACCGTCGGATTCGAGAAGAAGTTCTCATCGTTGCCAGAGTTTAATCCGAAAGAGTGCCAATCGCCAAGTGCCATTTCGGTCCCGTCGAGCCCGTTTGTGCAGAATTATCGCAAGAAGCAGTCACGTTTGTCGATGACAGAGGAAGGAGAAACCATGACCGATTCGGAAGCCGCTGTTTCGGCAACGCCAAAGTCTTCGAAAGTGGTTGGATGCTCATTCTTTGGGCCTGACTTCAATCCAGAAGCATTCAGAGGTGAGTTCATCACAGTAATTCATATTTATTATTTGTGTTGACTGATAGTATCGATACAAAAAGAGAATGAATGAACAAAGAACAAACAAATTATGGGTACGAATGAACACCTAAAGAGACCTAGGCCTACACCAAATATGTGTCAACTTTAGAATTTTAAATACAGTATAGACTTAACAGTTTTTTTAATTTTTCACTGGGCTTGCCTATATTCTTAGAATTGAAGAACAAGAAACTAAATTGACAATATTCATTTCTCTAATTTTAGAGAAAACTAGAAATCATGAATCTCAAAATCAGAAATTGAAATTCATTCATTTGTCCTTCAAGACCCAGCCCTTCTTCTGAGTCATGATGTAGACATTACTAGGCCTGTGCGAGACTCGAAATTTCGAGTCGAGTTCGAGCAGAGATTGTGCTCGAACTCAACTCGAATAGGCTGAGGGATTTGCTCGAAATTTTGGGTCTCGAATGTTTTTCGAGAATAAAATCACTGAACTTGACAAATCGCGATGTTTCAACTTTTTAGGTTGGGTTGCCATGTTGATCCCGCCTAGAGGTATGACGTGTTGTATCCTACCAACCTAAGAAAAAAAATCCCCAACATTTTTTTGCGCTCTGATCGCTCGTGAACGAGCGTATCGGCCGTTATAAATTACGAATTTCTGATCCTACTTCTACCCCGCCAATCGGCGAAAACTTGCGAATTTTCAAAAGTACAGTACATCTTTTCGTTTTTGAAATTAGAACACTCACTTTTGCTCAGTTTTGTATTGTGCTTCTTGAGATTAGTACAAGCTACTATTTAATTAAGAATGAATAGTGATTATGAAGATGATATATTAATGGATAGATTAATAGATTATGTAATAATGATAATAATAGATTGATGGATTAATAGATTAATAGGCCTATTTTATCCCCTGAATTTTTACTTGAAATTCAAGCAAATTTACTTGCTCGCTCGAACTCGCTCGAAAAAAAAAACTCCTCGAACACCTATTTTTAAAGTGTGTGCTTGCTCGAAATTTGCTCGAAATTCAAGCAAAAACCTCTATGCTCGCTCGAACTCGCTCAAACTGATGAAAGGCCTGCTCGCACAGCTCTAGACATTACTCAATTCTGTTTTATTTTTCTATACCAAATAAGTAATGCTTTATAACTTATGCTTGATAAGTAATGCGTTATGACAGAGGGTCTCTGCACTGGTATTCTCTATCTTATTTTCGATTGGGATCGACAATTTTTATCGACAAATCAGCTACTTACCAATCCGTATCGTTACGAGCGATGGCGTATCCAAAAATTAATTGATTACGAGTGACATTCATCTCAATTAACAATACCCAGTCGTTATCTTTTTGTCGATGCCAAAAACAATTGAAATAGCGTAGAATTTTTTCTTTTAGAACTTCTTGATCCTTTTTCAGATGTTTATCCACGACTATACTGTTCACTTTATATATGAATAGGGGTGAAAGGGAAAGAAAGAACAACAGTTTACCGAGATTTATGAGTAGAGAAAGGCCTACTCATAGTGGAGAGCCCGTAGATAGAACACAGAGATGAAAAGTACACTCGAGAATCTGACGTTTCGGCTATTGCCTTAGTCACAGTAGAGTAGAGTGATCTCTACTCTACTGTGACCAAGGCAATAGCCAAAACGTCAGAATCTCGTGTGTACTTTTCATCTCTGTGTTCTATCTATGGGCTCTCCACTATGAGTAGGCTTTTCTCTACTCATAAATCTCGGTGAGCTGTTGTTCTTTCTTTCCCTTTCACCCAATTCATATATTCAGCGTTGGGTTTTTTTCCTATACACACCTGTTCACTTTATAGCTACTTGGGTGGAATCTTTGAAATCGTGATAAATCCTTCAATCCATTATGATATATCCCAAAACAAAAGAAGCGTGCATAGTAGGCGGTAGGCCTATGATAAGACGGACGAGCATCGTCAACGTCTAGTCCTAGTACAACCGCCACAAATATTATTTGATAGATCTCCTATTTGTGTAAGTACAGACCTAGTCCTGAAGTTACCCGTGATAGTTCAGTGAAGCAATTTCATTTCTCTCGTCAGGTAAATAGTTGATTCATCATGAATAAATTGTATTTTATGACAGCTGGAACTAGGTATAGGCCCATGTTCGCAACATCAATTCAATCCAAGATTCCACGCGTCGAGGCCCCATGCTTAGGGTCTATCCCATATTTGGCAATCATAAATAAGATTAAGCCTGCAGTTCAACTAGACTTTTACCAACGTAGTGTGTAAAGTCATTGTCCTGACAAATGTTCCAAGCCTAAGCCTAGGCCTACCGAGACAGAAAATCGTGGGGCCTAGTCAGCATCATGTAGACGGAAAAAGAAACACTGACCATGTTCATTACTTACTTGCTATGTAGGCAAATGTAAGCCCTTGCCCTGATTAATAACATTTATTATTTCTACTGAAAACTTCACATAACGGATCTGGAGAAAGCTATTGTAGTAAGCCCTAAGCTTATGCATGATGTGACGCACGAGCCCCATTCAAGTCTAGTACAACAACCACAAAATAGAAACTAATTTGTTCACTAGTACCTGTGTAAGTATGAGCCTAGTCCTTCTAAAATGATTTATGATGGTTCAGTAAACTAATTTCAACTCCCACTTGAGGTGAATTGTCGAATTATGGTGGCTAAATTATATATTTTGACAGATAAAGTAAAAGCTAGGCCTCCGTTCACCAACACCAAACTCAGTGCAAAGATTTCATGAGTCTAGGCGTAAGACTCATGCCTATTCCGTATTTGGCAGCTAATTATAAATAAGAATAAGCCTTTCCTACTAGACCTTAGCAATAGTTTAAGCCTAATCATACCGAAAAAATGATTGTGGTCAGCCTTATGCATTATTACTTAAATATTAGAGAGAAAAACACTGAGTCATGTTCATTATGATTTCTGTGCGCACTATGTAGGCAAATGTAGTCCCCTGATTCCATGAAAACTTCCACCACAACTGTCAAAATCTGTATTCCCATTGGCTGAGAACTCAAGTGATATATGAGGTCATTGATGGGCTATTTGAAATAGTTTGAAAATCTCAACTCTGGCTCTCGACGCAAATCCAGTCGACATCGCAAACGATCGAGATTGCTTTGTGTTACATAATCGCTACTTGTCGATGTCTGCGATACGGAACGTTCACTTTGTCGACCCACATCGATATCGACTTAGTTGTTGATCAAGATAGAGAATCCCAACGCTCGAGAACAAAAAAAGTATCATCATTTCTGAAATTGAGATGATGATTTCTAGTTTTATCTAAAATTGGGGAAATAAATATCGTCAGTAGGCCTACAGTATTTATTAAAATCTAGTTTCAGGGTTGTGATGTCCTTCAAGTAAAGAAGAGGCAAAATAAGGGTTTGTAACAATGGCCGTCACTTCCCCACTGCTGTGCCCATCCTTTAACACTGACTTTAGGGAGTCTCACTTTTTTCAAGTGTAGGCCTATGGTAGGCCTACTGTAGTTCTAGTTTAGCCATATTGGTCAACTTTATTTTATATTATTCAATTTGTATGTCTGGTGCTATTTGAAATCCATTAGAGCCTATTGGTCGGCTTTATTTGTATGAACCATGTGCAGTAGGCTTATTTTGAAAATATGCATACAAAAATAATAATTGTCGTAGCCACTTATGTTGCCTGCCTCATTGTTGCAACAGTAGCAAATTTAGGTCTATGGTAGGCCTACTGTAGTTCTAGTTTAGCCATATTGGTCAACTTTATTTTATATTATTCAATTTGTATGTCTGGTGCTATTTGAAATCCATTAGAGCCTATTGGTCGACTTTATTTGTATGAACCATGTGCAGTAGGCTTATTTTGAAAATATGCATACAAAAATAATAATTGTCGTAGCCACTTATGTTGCCTGCCTCATTGTTGCAACAGTAGCAAATTTTGTACGTAGTATAGCTAATAGTAATTACTCTCGCAGGGAAGCTGAGCTGCTGTTTGCTTGCTGGTGTATGCTATAGGCTAAAGCTTTCAGTTTCATTGTAAGCCCCTACCAGTAATGAAGTTTTATGAAAACAAATGAAAAGTTATGGTGTTTGATAGAATATGACTGGAACTTTATAAACAATATGTACTCTAACTTGCTGAGCTTCTCCATCAGTAGTATGGACCCATTGACTCCTTCAAACAAGGCAGTGCCTTGGAAACTGATGTCAAGTCAGGCATGGGTTCGAGTCCCACGTCAGGTATGTGTTTTTGCAAAACACAAATATATCATTCGCGTACGTAGGTTTTGGTGAGGTCGTTGGTCGAACGATAAACATTATAGTTGGGTGAACATTTTTGCCAGTTGAAATTGTGTTCAAATATAAAAATGGAGTTATTGTACTTGACAATATGTGCGTGTTGTGTGTAGGTGCTGCCGATCCCAGCATGACTGAGAATGTTGAGGCCAGGTCGCCGTGCACGCCGAAGACGCCGGGCGGCAAGGAAGCGGAGAAAGGACATCGGCGTATCCTCGAACAACGTCGCCAGCTGGTGATGCAGTTATTCCATGAGCAAGGCTTCTTTCCCTCCACGCAGTCAACGTCTGCTTTCCAGGTAGGGGTGCTTACTTAGCTATACTTATTTGTCAGTTGTTTGTCTTGTTTGTTATTGTACTTATTTGTACTTATTTAAGTTATCGAGGTGTGAGTGTGTCTACGGAACGAGAATGGGGCTGTGTAAGTGAACTTGTATTATAATTAATGATAATTGAATTAGCATCAGTACATAAAGTACAATATATAAGTGTATTATTTCTATAATTAATTCCTATCCTTACAAGTGCTGAACACGACCCGAGTCACGGCTCAGATCGACTTATGATGTGTTCCATGTTTGGGACACAACATGTTTGGCTTGGGGGCAACTTTGATTGATTCAGCAATTCACAAGTTTGAAACTCGTTAATCCCCAATTGTTAATAATTTACACAATTTCGCACAATTTTTCATGACAACAAAAACTTATTTATTCGGAAAATTTGAAGTGTTTTATTTTTTCTTCTGAATTGGAGATGTTACAGTTAATTTCTGGATTGTCATTAAATCCATAAACTCCAAAAGGATCGACAAAATATTTTTTTTCTGTATTTTTGTCACTGCGACTTCTTGTCAATTTCTAGTTTGAATTTATGCAAATTAATATAAATTCATACTTCAAAGTGACTAAATTATTATTGAACGGTAGACCTACTTGCCTATTGATTTTATTAATAATATCTAGGGTATCCGACATCCATTCTCAAAGTCGAAGGATGATATTTCTGGTAACCTAGGATAATTCTTCAAAACATGTTATGTAAAATTAAAGCCTCGCCTACCATGTTACAGGCAGCACATATCGACATCTTCCCATCCAAGTCCAGCCTGCAGTTGAAGATTCGTGAGGTACGCCAGAAAGTGAACGCACAGAGTAACAACCCAGCGACTCCAGGTGGAGGCCTAGCCAGTCCGATGGCATCGAGCACAGACTCGGCCGCCACAACTCCTGGTATGATGGATGAATATTTGTTGCTAGAGATAGGATAGTTGGATGAGTGTAAGCAAAGACCCAATTTTGCCATACTTGAAAAAAATTGTGTAATTTTATTTGTTAGCTTGTTCACGCCTCGAAGGTGAAACGATAGTACAAATTATAATGAAACTTGGCATACACACATAAGTCTTTATCTAAAGGGGCTGTCACTAGTCATCAATTACGTACAGTAACTGCGTGATTATATAGAGAATCGGAGGGCATGCAAACATGGGTATAAATCAATAAATATAGGTTTTATTCAGCATTTGTGGCCACTTTAGTATAAAATTGAAGAAGCCTTTAAATTTCTACATTTACTTGATATTCAGGCCCCTGTATCAGGCCTGTCATTTTTGTGTGTTTTTGCATTGTTTTAGCCTTTTTTTATTGAAATGAATTTCTGCAATTTTTTATGGTACATTTTTCCAATTTTGAAAACTTGACTTTCTGGTAGTGCAGCTGGCTTGATGAAATTCCATATTCTTCCAAGCTAGTTGCTTTCTTATGAAAATCGAAATCCCTTTCCTGTGTATCACAAAAACATACAAGTTTACTGATGAGTGAATTGCAGTCTGGTGACCAAATATCTAGAAACGAGATTTCGACCAGCCATAAAGTACCTGAAACTAGGACGTTAGCTTCTGGTTGGTCCGCACGTACTTTTGCAATGATGCTGTATGTTTTGCAGTTCTGGTTGCTCTTTGCATCACCAGTATATATGTGGGATGTGGCACGCTTACTAACGGAATGTTTGTAAAGTAGGTCCTACCATTTTATAGAAAATATTTTAACACAGCCAAAAACCAAACGACAGGGAAGAGCCGAAGTACGGTCATGTGGCTATCCGAATATTCTGTCTGGAATTATCGACTTTAAAATACAAACCTGTCTCATAACCCATCTCTAAAAGTTTTCATACACTGTTCTAAAATTTATATACATTGTTTTTGTTTTTTTAATAACATCGAAACTTGATACAAAATCATTGTTCCCCAATTGAAGCTATAGATAAAAGGTAGGATCGTTTGGACGGAGCACCTCAAGGGCGATCTTACCAGCCCATAAATCGTACATGTTACATAAATTGACGACTAGTGATTGACCCGCCCACAAACGTCACAAAACAAAACATCCAATCAAAGGGGCTGTTAGTTATGTGGGAAAATTGACATAGCCTATCAGAGTATCTCTGAATTCCCACATGAAGTATAGATCAAGGTGGCCTGCCAATAAGCCACGCCTATCACTAGTGGTCAATTGCACCATTTTTTTCAATTTATTGTGGCCATCAACTTTTTTTTAGAATTTTAGCATAAAACCTGCTACTTGCTTGAACTTATTCTCGAACTCATCTGTTTCAAGGTTCGTCGACGATGCCTCAGCACACGCTGTGTATTGTAACCACTGCCAATAGCGTTGTCTCCATCCCCGCCACTTCCAGCAGCTAACAACCACATCTCCGACAATAAGGGACCAACAAAAGTCGCCGATTTAGGCAAATGCCCTCGAGGACCGATTACCCTGTTGAACTAGGGTGAGAGGAATGTCCCGAATCATTGAATCATTGTGCCTAATTAATTGGCTTGTTTTATCTTGCCCGAAGCTAAATGGGAGCAATACCACTGTGTGGCAATTTATCGGGGTATTATTTGTTGATTTTGTTTTCAATCTGATGCTTGATTTTTATTTGCTGAACAAACATTAAATTTTACTCCACCCCATTTTTTTTTCAATCTAGTTTCTATTCTCACTTGATGAAAAGAGCTTGGTCGGTTGAATAAAGTGTGTATACTTTATAGCCATAGTATTCATTTCCGATAACAAAAGTATTTTTCTACTCGGATATGTTATTACAAATATAACTTTCATCTTGGCCTTAGTATAGTGGGGAAAATGCTACAACCAGAGCTATGGAAAATGTTCGTTTGAATTTCCTCTTCGTTTCTATTTTTCCTCTATTTAATGTAGATTGGTATAATCGACGTTGGTAGGCCTGTTGAACGCAAAGCAATGCACAAACACTAAATGTTTGTAGCTTGTTGTTTCCTTAGATGGTGAATGAATGCTAGATACAGTAGGCCTATATATGTACTGTGCACATGGAATGTAACTAAAATCCCAACAATTGACCAAGGCATAATATCAGCACTTGTCTTGATCCGTTCAATAATCATTGCTCTCTTATTTTTTTTTACACTCATCCTCAATGTTGACGATGCAGCTTGTGCACAGTAGCTTGGTATTAAGATTCTAAGGCTTTCAACATTCTACTACAAATGTTTGGTATTTGATTTTGGTTTAAATGATCTGATTTTCATTTAAAAGGACTGAGCACGTTGGTATTTTAAATTAGCGTGCAGTATTTTACTCTAATTGTACATGTTTGCTTTTATAGTGAACTTTCTTCCTTCTTTTTCAATCTATTTTTAAGTGGTGAGACACTGAGAATTTTTCTGACATCAATATCAAAATTTCTAAATAAGTTGATTATCAACTAACTGTCTTTGGTATATACCTTAACTGCAATAAATCATAAATATCATTTTGTCTGGACTTGATTCACTAGATAGCCCAGATTAACAGGTCACCTTGTGAGCATCTTCATTTAGTATTCAGTCAGTAGTGAAATGTGTTAGTGTACCTATCTACTACAAACCGTACTCTAGTGTACCAATGGTTAACATTTTCACTTTTCAAACATAATGGTCATTGGTTGTTTGTCTTACTCTTTTTCTTCAAACTTAGCTCATATTCGGTGTGTAGTTAAGTCATATAAGTGTAAATTCCTAACTTAGTGGTGTCATTTTTACAATGCACATAATACTATTATAAATGTTTAGTTGAACACTTTTTATAGATCAAAATAATAGAATAGAACAATTACGTGGTCATACGTGTACAACTAGAGACCACGTAAATGTGTAGGTGCTACATTTTTGTCTACAATTGATTTTTTAAATAAGTTATACTCGCTATTTGGCATATAGCTAGGCGCATTTTGATTGTTTATTTTGAAATTTAGCGAGTAACATTTAATATTTTATATATTTACATTGTTATATTATATATATAAATATTATATATACCTAATATAGAAAGATGAATTATTATATCTATATATCCCCCCCCCCCCCCCTCCCCATATTGTCACATGCTGTTGTAACATTTATGTGTGGATATTTTAGTCGCCAGTAGTATGAATTTACTTCTGCGATGCACCCCTTTAGCTACAATGTATTTGTTGTGCTCCCAAACGTTGAATGTTATTATTCATTGTAAGTACATTTTATATAAAAAGAAATTATTATAGATATGTTTTTAAGAAATTTTAACCGTGGATTATAAATAGAAGAATTGCTGGAACAGTGCAATTACGGTGTATTTAATTACACCGAGGTGCAGGTATGAGGAATGGATGTGATTGTGCAATTTGTGTGGTTAGGTGTGACATGGCCAAGGATGGGAAATCTATTGTGGCAAACAGAACCATTCCTGATATATAGTTACCACCAACTGAATCAAATAATTATCAAAATTATTATAGTGTGTAGTAAAGCAATTATGACACATGGCACCATCAATCAATTTATCATCATTATTCCTCGTGCATGCAATATTATACAACTGTTGGCTTCATTTAGTATTTTATTGTTTAAAAATGAGGTTTTAATTAAACTATCGTACTGAGAATGTGAGGTTGTATATTAATAATTATATAAATGAAAAACTGCACTTAGGATAGTTGTAATTATTGCTAAGTGGATCTACTATCTCGAGTGTTTCTGGCTCATAGGCCTATGAAGATTTTGTAGTTACGATTGTGAAATGTTATTACCGGTAAATATTCATTGTCGCTACCCAAAGACAATCATGGGAAAGATCTGTTGTATAAAAATAAAATGCAATGAATGAAGGAGACAACTTTTAATGTAATATTCTAAAGCAAACAATATTTACATTTTATTGGCAGATGATTTACTAATAATACAATGTAATACTGTTGGCTAATTTCAACCTTCTTCTTTTTCAATTTCCATGTAAGTAACTCCTTCTATTTTCAAGTTTGGATTAATGTCCTCAAGCATCAGACATGAAAGTTCAAAGCTCTTCGTCTTCACAATATTATTTAGTTTCAGTGTTTTCAATTTACTTAATCTGTACATGGGAGAAAGAGCTCTCTCCGTTATTTGATGACAATCACTGAGATCCAAGTATTCAAGAGTGGATTGATACTCTCCACTGATACGATCGACACACCAATCGTCTATATTCTTGCAACCACTTAAACTCAACCATTCTAGTTTTTTCAGATTAACAATATTTACAAAGCCTTCATAATGAATATCCATATTAGATGCATCAATTGCTTGTATTATGAAATCAGTTCTGTATGTCCTCGGTAGTTCATACTCGTCATCCTCATTTTTTTTTACCCAATTCGCTTGACCCAAAAACTTGACGGAGCCTCCTCGATGTACAATGAAGTGAGCTGCTGCCAAATCATTGCCCAATATTTCATGGCGTTCTACAATGAACCTTTCATCGAATATTGCTCTCTCTTCCCTTTTTCTACGCCACCAGCTACGAATTTTTGAAGGTCGTAAGTCAATAGGAGACTGAAGGATCCTGATAACGTCGGGACTGCCTCCCTTACTAGGAGCGAACAGGCTAAAAGCACTATACCATTCTCCATCGCGTTTATGATAAGGCTGGCGCCATGACTTTCCATCTTGTTCTTCAAGCCTTTCTTTCGATTGATCATTACTGAGAAACAATCTTGAAGTGAGTATTGCCTGCTGCACTGTAGGCCTAGGCCTAAGTTGAGTCCAATGAGGTAATAGGCCTACTGGCCTCCGTACATACCTACAATAGCTACTCAAAATTTTCAAGTGAGGAAGTGTCATGGTTAACAGAATATTGCCTAGGGCCTAGGTTGATTCAAATTGAACAGCATCTAGGTCTAGGCTAGGGCCTACTTGAAATTCACAACAGACAACTGTCTTAGACTATTATAACCTCACTTTTCTAGAATAGTGGATTACAGAAAATGGCTAGACAAAGCCAGTTAGACCTTAAATCACAGCCTCCTTTATTCAGATCATTCTTCCTTCTCTTTGGCAGCGTTCGGCGGGAAAACTTGCAGCCGAAAATCAAATTGAGTTGAGAGCCGCTGCAGTTGCTATAAGCAACAGGTATTAAGAGCCCGCATCTTAGACAGATTTCATGTTGAGTACAGGGTGCACTTCCATCACATATATCTCAAGAACTACAAACACTACGGATTTGCGATAAAAAGCAATTGATAAACGATACTCTCACAATTGGATATGCCTAGTTGAATATTGAAGAATAATTTTAATATGGAGCAATTTTTGAATCGAAAAGTGCCAATTTGATGGTTTTCATTGCCTAATTCCCGGTTACCGAATATAACTGGAAAAAAATTACAATCGCACATCTTTAAGTTCAACCTTTCTCATTAATATTCAAAATCTTGATTTGCCTATAATTCAACAGTCTTCCCGTTTTCCTTGGTCAAAATGTGTCATGTAACTTACAGTAACTATATTTTGTCCAAATTATAAGTTGGAAAACTACTCCATCTAGCGGTGACACTGGAACTCTTTGAAAATCATCCCCTTTCCACTTGTCAACCTAGGTAGGAAGTGGACCCGAGCCATGAGTGCTGTCACTCCAAATGAACCTTTCTTGGAACGGAATAAAAGTGATTAGCTGAAAACCAATATACCGATATATCACACCAATCAATTGTAATTTAGTTGTGAGTGTCTTCACATTCTCATTACAACAAGAATACATTTTTTATTTTAGTCCTAGGTGCATTTCTCATTGATTCAGTGAAAATAATTCCAGTTGACTTCATACGCAAGTAGAAACTCATTTTTTGGGTCAATGCTCAAAATCAGAATTAAAACTATTACAATTACATTTATTATCGTTTGATGAATTATGGAGTGTTGAAATTCGACTTCTCGAGTTGTTTTTAACACATTGTTAGTAGCCCATCATTATATTCTACAGTGAAACATAACATGAGAAACATAACGTGGAAAACGACACAAAATATAACAAACACGATTTATCACATTTCATGTTTCCACATTGATTGAGTGATTTCACAATTGAAATTTGAAATTTGATCGCTGAATCATTCCAAGAAATGGTCACAATATAATTAATATGATTCCTAATCAGTTTCAAATATGCTATGATCATTTATTGTAGACAGAAACGAATATAGGAAAAAACTACGGTAAGATTTAATATTGAAACGAATTTTAAAATCATCATATTTGAAACAAAATTGATTACTTTCCACATTGTTAGGGTTCTGATGATGTGAATATATATATATATATATATATATATATATATATATATATATATATATATATATATATATATACACACATATATATATATATATATATATATATATATATATATATATATATATATATATATATATATATATGTATATATATATATATATACATATATATATATATATATATATATATATATATATATATATATATATATATATATATACATATATATATATATATATGTATATATATATATACATATATACATATACATATATATATATATATATATATATATATATATATATATATATATATATATATATATATATATATACATATATATATATATATATATATATATATATATATATATATATATATATATATATATATATATATATATATATATATATATATATATATATATATATATATATATATATATATGAATATATATATATATATATATATATATATATATATATATATATATATATATATATATATATATATATAAATATATATATATATGGATCATCTTTCAAATTTGATCACACGCATATTCGAATAGTTTGAAAAATGCCCATCAGCAGTTTTGTTTGATCCCGCGATCTTTTTGCCCGCGATAATTTGTTCACGATCTTATTACCTCCACGGTATTTTTACCCGCGCTCACTTGGCTCGCGATATTTTCTTCTCCGCGACCTTATGTACGTGCGGTCATTTCACCCTACTCGATATTATTGCCGCGAGATAAAATTGTTCGCGGTCTTTTTGCCGGCTACCTTAGATTTCGACCTCACCAACAGCTAGGTTATTAGGAGGTACGAGTGAGCTCGCAGAAGAGAGACGGATGATGTTCACAAAAACCCATGTCATATGCGAGGCTCGAACCTAAGACCCGCTTGACTGGAATGTATGAAGCAGTGCCTTAGCTGGGCCTGGATCAGTCAAGGTTCATATAGGTGAAGTTGACCTATACATGCACACATATTTTCAGTGTAGGCAGCTACGACTGATCTGTGTGAATTTTTTCACGATCATCTTATCTTATTCTCTTCGAAAAATGTGTCCTGCGAAAACTTCCACTAATGAGTTGCTTGATTGGCCTGACACTTGCGTTCACTTGTTTTGAAAATAAATATATTTCCTCTCTATTCTCTCAGAATATTGGGTTGTACAATTTTCCGCTCACAGTTCATTGTTGTCAGATTTTGTGAAAAAAGAACACATATGTGCCTATACAAAGCGAAAACAATTATTCTTGAAATATGTACAAAGATCATATACAAATACATGCTGTATTGGCAGTTGTCTTCATCACTTTGCCATTCCATTTGAAAAAACTAAACCAATAATAAATCACTGTGATTGATGACTAAAATTGTGTGAATTTGTTTATTATTTCAGAATTAGTCTCCGATTGACCATTCAACTATTATGTAAATACTACATATTGTGATAATTTAATCAATGAAATATTAAATATATGCATGAAATAATTCTCAAAGCGATCCTAGTATGGGCATAATAACTGAAAATAAGCTTACACAAAATCTAAAATCGACATAACATTGTACTTTTGACGCATTCATTTATGTTTTTATGTTGGGTTCAACTAAGCACAGTAATGAATGATGACTAAGACCTATTGGCGTCGGTGAATGATGAATAAGGTGATGACTGATGAGAAGATTAGATGGAAGGTTACTTTATTATGTGTTTTTGTATAGTAAAAAGGAGTCGGTCGTGGTCTGTTGCAAAGGAATCATCCCAGTATGAACCTAAACGACAGAGGGACACCACGAAAAAACTCTTCTTGGAGGTCTCTGTCCAGAATCGAACCCCGGTCTCCTGAATGCCGGTTCAGCCACCGATCCACTAGTCTCACTACTCATTTTGCACTCATCTTATCATTTGTTTATGACTAGGAAAACGCTATTTACGCGTTGTTAGACGAGCGGAAAGTAATAGTATGTCGACTTCATTGCCAAACTTTTGCCTAAATTCGCCAATTGGGTAACATTTCAGTTATAAATGAGTAAAAACGGCTTCGAGTGGTACCAATTTAGCACATTTCGTGATTTTTCTTCAAAATGGCTGACCCGATCAAGCTGAGAATTCCCAGAAATGTGTATCAAGATGTTATTCAACTCCACACAAAATTTCAATCTTTTGGAAAATAAAAATTTTAAAATTTAAATTTTTTCAAATTTTTAAGGGTATTTTTGAAATTTCTGAAATTCATAAAAAAAAAGTTGATATCCGATAATGCCACAAAACTATACAGATCTGAGTTAGATAAGGAACCATGATGAAAAAAAGTTTGAAATTGATAGCTGTAGCCTTTTGACCTGTGGAGAACCGACAAATGAACATAAAAAAAAATATATAAAAACGAACACCAATTTTTTTCAGTATGTGAAATTGAATCCTCGCTAAAGCTCGTCTAATAATTGATCACTCATCATTTGTTATGATATTTTCCTACGAATTATACTTAGTTATTATCAGCATGATTATTTGTAAATTTGCATCTACTTCCCTGTGGTCAACATAATCTCCGTATACCCCTACTTTCGAATACAAGTAGCAATTGTGACTAACCAATATGAGTATCAATGAAATACATAGCTTGTGGTATATATTTTCTCATTGGGGAACAATGATTTTGTATCCAGTATCAATGTTATGAGGAAAAAAATTGTGAATATTACTTTCCTCGATTTCAGAAATAACAGCATATTGTATGGAATCACAGCTCGATTATCTGTGATGGAATCTGAATGAGTTTATTGTGAGAGCCATAGCTAAAACGTTTACCAAATATCTCGTCAAAATACTACCTGCTATTCAGATGGCTTTTGTGACAACCTAGTGACAACACGCAGAATGACGGTCTAGGACCCCCGAGTGTATTTGTTAACTTATAGAGAAGGCGGTAAATCGGAACGGTCAAATATTGTTTCCAAAGTGCACGTCTTTTTTGGTGAACAGTTCAAGTTACAAGAGAGAGAGATAGCCATAGGAAACTGAGAGAGATAGCTGTCCACTACCGAGTTCCAAAATCGCACACCAAACTTGGGTCGCGCATGTCGAAGAGAAATATTCTCAGCTAGGATACGGGCTCTTAAATATCATCTTTGGATAGACCTGAGGTAGGTCTTTCTTCTCTGTGCATCCGGGCTAGATGTTTTCTCCGTGTAGCTGTGAAGTAGAATAATCAGAATTATCTTACCATACTTATGGATTATTTTAACAATTGCCATTGGAACAAGCTGTACCACAGTATAGGCCTGCCCAGCACACGGCTTATAGACTGTGCCCAATGTCTCACCCAGCATGGAGCACTTCACTGGATCAGTGTAGATGAGCCTCGATTTCAACTTAATTTTGTAAAGTATAGGCTAAAATGTTTTTTCAAGTAATGAAATTAACACTCAGTTTATAATTTTATTGAGACTGGGACGACATTTTGACCTTGCCCTACAACCACATGTATAGTAATTCTTGTTGCAATTATTTACATGTCATTTTTTTGAATAATTATCATATCATATATTATAATTATAATATAATGAATATAATATTATAATTATTGATGAGCGTAGCGAAGTCTCCATCCCACTCTTATAGGGCTTTGTCTGTGTTTTTTTTTTTTTTTTTTTTGTAAGCACTCCACAGGTCGCAAGGGTTGACTGATCAACATGAAACTTTTTTGTACACGCAAACTCATCCAACTTAGAACTGTATAGTTTTTGGGATGAATCGGTCGGACCGATTTTGAGAATCATCATCTCAAAGTTTCTAAAAACCCCATAAGATTTGGCTGGGCGGAAAATGTTGAAAAATAAAATCTCTCCAAATGGGATAAAATTTTCTCTAAATGTGTATGCATGGATTTTACACATTATTACGATTTTTTAAGCAATTCTGATCAGTCGTTTTGGAGAAAAAAAATAAAATGACTGATAATATTCATAAAATCTATTATACGTTATTGATAGTCATAGGGGATGACATCAGGTTAAAGTTATTCCGTCAGAGGGTTAAGGAGATGGTGGGATAGGGGTACTTAGGGAACTTGCCACCGCGCATTTATGTGCATTTGCAAGAGTTAAATAATAATAATAATAATAGATAAAATATATCATAAAAATTATGACAGAATTAAGTTGTCGAGATTCACTGCTTTCTAGATTCAAGAGTTGACCAACAATGAAGTATTTTTTATATGCGTCAAGGTGTGTAGAATACCAGAGTCAATGAAGTGGCAAGAGTAGAACTTCTTTAACGACTTTTATAGCTTATTCAGATATCAAGGTGTGTAGAATACCAAAGTCGATAAAGTAGCAAGGGTAAAACTATTTCAAGGACTTTTATACCTTATTGAGATATCTCGCTCATCTTACAACGCATATTTCGCGTTTGACTAGTAATTATAATTTAGGATTATATTATAATTTTAATTTATAATAATTGATAGCCTATCAATTATTCTCATTTGATCTGCCACATTTTTGCCCCCTCAATTGTTATTATTTCATTCTGATAGGCCTACTCGATCCATGTGTCTATATCAAATGGTTCTTTGAATTGGCAGTCAAAAGTACAGCAAGAAGGTAGGCTACTTTATCAGCAGTTGTAAACAAGCTGAATCCCGGAACAACTTGCTGCAATTCAGCAGCAGAGTGCTGAACACCACCCCAGTAAAAGTTTACACATTTATTTCAAAAAATGACAATGAGGCTTTGCACAGATGATCGTTTTATTTGTGAATTCAAATTCTTATAATAATTCACTACATTTAAGTTCCATCAAAAATGCTACACATTAGAACATGACTACATTAAAATATACACAAGGCTTCACATTTCTTCATGTAGTTTTCCGTTCTTTTTTTCTTAAAAGAAATTCGTTTCCTTTTGGATATGATTACCCCCACCGTATCTTTCGCTGGTGACATCGGATCGAAATAAACCAGTGGTAAACGTAGCTCATCAGTGAGACATGACTGATGAGTACCGGTAACTGTATTTTTCAATATATGTTTGTCGGAACTTGAAAAATTATGTTTCAAGCCAGAAGCCAACCAAGACTGGGTTTTGGTCTGTGCAGGAATAGCCAGATTGATATATTTCCAGTAGGTCTGTCTGTAAATATGCCTACATTTTTAATATATCATTTTATTGTATTTTTTATATTTGCCAATCATTCCATGCCAAAAATACATCTTATCATTACCGGTACTTATAGATTCAACTTTCAACTGTTAAATAATAATTCACCAGGCAATTCAAATCCTTCCAAAATTGTTATTATGTTAGAAACTACAAACTAGGCTATTATAACTAGCACTACTAACATCCATTTTACATTTCACTTCATTCTTACATGCATTTATGTATTTTTTCCCTGTGATAATGTGTGTATACCAGTACTCTAAAGGTAACAAACACTTTTTTCACCCTACCATATTGGACCTAGGGTAATTTACAAGTTATAAAATTCAGTTATAAGTAATAATAGGTCCCTATTAAAATAGTGTCTCTGATAATTTGAAGGCTATTGTATCTTCTTTTGTTTTTGAATCACATTAAAATGTATTAGATCTTTAAATTGTTATAATTAAAGACCTTAAATTAAATTAAAGAAAAATAAAATAGCATCATGTTGAACTAAGTAAAAACTCAAAAACCAAGTATTCAGAATACAATCATGTTAATTGGTCAAACTCCGTTACCAGTGCAGTGCATTCAGACAAACAAAACAAAAACAATCAGAGAAGTTTGGTGAAAGGAGGATGAAAGTCTTTGCTATCGCCAATTTAATAATTATCATTATTATCGTGCTATGTAACCCTCATTTAAAGATTCTCTCATGCCATTTTATTACCTTTGTTCGTCCTCAATTGCCTTGTTCATATTTTCTTGAACCTCAATAAACATGTGGTCCAGCAAGTTTTTGAGTTTCGTTATTGGACCTGGGGTTGTCAAGTGCATTGCATACCTTTCATTTTCTCCAATAATAGTTAAACAAGAATTTATTTCATGCAGTAAGCACATTAAATTAGTCACTTTGTACATATTTGATTGCTTTATGTCATATGCTTCAAAAGACTGATAAGCTTTAATCCTTGGCAATCTTTCATTTGTACTGAAAACGAGTAGTCTTTCCTTTTTTTGTTTCACTTTTTGGTGTAGAATCAAATCCATTCTGTACTCAAAGTCTATGAACAGATATTGATATTGATCAGATATTTACCACTTTTTACATGTGATTAACAATTGAAAATTAATATTCATTTAATCATAGTCCTCAAAGAACTTCAAGAGAACTCTCTGGACTATGATCTGGAAGGCTTATACAACTTGCATCTGATATATCCAACCGTTTATATTTGGATTTATATTTATTATCTCAATATGAAGAAGATGTCATACCTGAATGGAACCCGAGTTTGCAAACGGTGGACCCAGCCAAAGGATCAAACTGCAACGAATTTCCTATCACACAGAAAAATTTCAGCTGGATTCTTGTTTTGACACAGCTCAATTGATACAACAAATCTTCGGTGAGAACGACCCATGTTGAGCAGGCTGTGATCGCACAACTGTTAACTACGGCCAAGTCGAGACTAATATTAAAATTCGGAAATGTAAAATATCTACATAGGCCTAGGCCTATCATTCAATTCAATTGTATTATATTAAATTGTATTTACGTTGATTCTTATCAATAATGCTCAAATATGCTCAAATATATTGATGCTTCAATATAGTCCTACTTTGAACAATAATCTTAATCGAGAGTTTGAATTCCAATTGGCCACTGAATAGCTTAACCAAAGTTTGCAGTCGGTCTAAAATAGCATAATTTCCCAATCTATAGTCCGATCCACGGCTTGTCTTGTAGCCCCTCTACGCATGCGCCGAGAAGCTCGAGTTCCACATAGGCTTAAGAAATTTCAAATAACCCACAATGATACATTAGGTTTCATTTATAGCATGGTGAATCTGCTGCGAGCAACAGTTCTGCTTAGGTAATAGTTAAACATGACCCAAGTTTTAAGGTCTCCACTGCGCGTCAAGTTTCTGACTGGCTCACATGACTAACCTTGACAGAAAGAGTTGCATTGCCACTGTACTATACTTGTATCTGCAAATAAAGACGGTTCCAAGCAACCGTTTTTCCTACACCATATATCATCAACGTGCGAGTGGTTTGCACCTACTTCTCATGTGTATACAAGTATAGTATACAAGTAGTACGAATCCAGTGTTATAGGTATAGGCCGACAGCAACTTTAATACGCTATGCATAATTTGCTTTGAAGTTGGTATTGGGTCATTGGGTCGTACATGTTATTAATTAAATAATGCTTTAACCAGGATATAATAGTTTCAATTAGGTTTTATTTTAATCGTTACGCCTGGAAACCTCCAATCACATACATGTTTTGGCTCTACATGTTTTGTGTAACATTAAAATACAAAATTTAATTGAAATGCAATTTAAAAAATACTTCATCACTATTAAACATTGTGTATGTACAGTATATAAATTCGAAGTGTCCCTCAATCCACGGACGTATTATTCCCACGAACCGTCATTCGGGTCACGGCAATAGCAGAGCCACACGACCACTTCTATTTTCAGCAA
Source organism: Brachyptera risi (assembly GCA_964007535.1). Lineage (NCBI taxonomy): Eukaryota > Metazoa > Arthropoda > Insecta > Plecoptera > Taeniopterygidae > Brachyptera > Brachyptera risi. The sequence goes on along the minus strand of OZ023329.1, from coordinate 30,755,747 downwards.
AGGGCTAATGAATCACAATACTACCCAGTTGCAAGTGGTTCATTCAATCATCTAGAGAGGGCTCTAGAGTGTGAGATACTGTAGGCCTAGTTGAAGTGATTACAACGAGATAGATAACCCTCCATTAGTTATGATTATTCATATGAAATACTTGATAATTAATTATTTGTAGGCCCAGTGTTCAATTCCCTGTATCAATCTCACTTGGATATGAATCAATTGATACAAGATCGTTTTTTGCCGTAAAAATATATCGAAATAACTAGCCTACATGCATTGCCACAGCTCTCGAAGCTTGGCAGTTGGTATGCTGGCCTGTTGTTTTCAAAATTGAGGATTCGATCCTCACAGGGGAATATTTAAAAAAAATAAAGGAACTATTTCAATTGTGTATCGGGCATTGTTGGGAACATCACGGTACCAGATTTCTAGCAAGGTGATCAAATGGACCACGTGCAAATGGGTGTGATTTGTTGGCCCATTTCATGGTTCATGGTGGTGGTCACGTGGCTCTGCTATTCCTTGGAATAGAGATTACGGGTCTTGGTCTTGTCGGCACAAACAGTTCATAGGAATAAATCGTGTTGATCTTACTGGTACAAATGTTCGTGGGAATAGGGTTGGCCATATAGGCCTATATAGGTCTATGCCTTGTTATTACTGAGTTGGTGATTGTGAATAATCAATATTATGTACCACTTGCGTTCACTGATATTTGATTAACTTTGTCTAGTTCGTCAGTACTGAACTTGAGTACAGCTGCAATGGCATTTAACATATGCTGCTTTGAATTGGAATCCTTGGATAAAAGAAAACTAAGAACCACATTCTTTAAATACTCCAGATTAGCACTTTCTCGTGACTGGCATCTTTCAAATCTGCAACACGAAATTACAAATAACATTTTAGTACTATGTAGTTGGTATCTAATATACCGCACGCAGAACATGTCTCAATACACTGGTGGCAAGAAAACTAGTTTCAAAATCGCAAACGGGTTCATTTTAAAAATTCTCCATATTACTGTAGACCTACTACAGATGACAGTAAATTCACAATATAATTAATATCTGAAACCTGAAAGACGACACATCATACGAACTAGAAAGAAACTGATTTTGAATGAAATATTAATCACAATTAAAAGTTGAAATATCAAATAGCTTCAAGGACATCCTAAATATAAAATACTACAAATAATTACTGTTGATGCCTACCTGCCCACTTCGTCTTGTAAACTTTTGATTCTAACTTTATATTTCTCTTCTTCTCTCGATGTCTCTCGCTGTAATTCACGGAAGGTGCATTCCAAGCTGTACTTTGATTTGCGTAATGCTGAGATCTCAACATCGCGCCGAGAAAGTTCATGAGCATAATGGAGCATATGAGGGCTTTGCCCTGCACTCATAGGTCTGCCACCACTCAATACACTACCAAGCTGTGTAAAGCTACTCAGAACTTCATCTGATAAACCAGATGCCACATGATCAGTTGAAGACACGGAAGACTTTCTGTTCTTGTGACCCGGTATAAACATTTGAAATGTTGATTTGAGAGTAATAATCTCTTGATCTTTTTCTTCTAGCATTGCCATCGATCTTTCCCTTTGTTTTTTAAGCTCTTGCTCTAATGACAATATCTGTCTTTTGTAATCTGATTCTAACACAACTACCTGTTCTTTGTGCTTCTTTCGTTCTGATTTTACCAAATTAGCACTGTCGTCCAACTTCTGCTTGCACTCACGTTCAGTATCCTCAAGTTGTGCATGCAGAATGTGAGTCTTCTCTTTAAGAACTTGTATTTGCTTTTCTAAAATCGGTGCTTCATCAACCATTTTTCGTGAATTATTTGATTGTAGGCCTACAGACGAAGACTTCAATTTGTATAATTCAAACTTATGCTCAAGTTGTTGGTATTCTTCTTGGCAGTTTCTGTGAATGTCCTCGTCCAATGTCAGAGCTGCTGTGAAACAAGAGAGATAATGTCAGATTCAAGTGGGACACCAACACTGCATTTAACAATGATCGATTTGCACGTTATTGGAAAAAATTATCAACAATTAAAATTACTAGCTAATATAAAAATGTTCCAACCTGCAATGTCAATTGGCTTTTCAGAGCGCTGATTAGCACTAATTAATTGTATTTTGAGATGAATAATTTTGCTTAGAAGCTCTTGAACATCATTATTCAAATCAACTTCACTTTTGCCTTTGAGTTCTTCGTTAGAACTAACAGAACTCTCAGATGCCTGAGAATTTCCTCGTGGTTGGATATTTTGTTCAAGATCTAATTGTGCAATATGTTCTTTAAGTTTGTTTATGGAATGCTGATCTAATTGGCGCACACGATCGTAGCTACCAACAGTATTTGATAGTTCAGCTAAACGACCTTCCAAGTTTGCTACCCGTTCTTCATGGTTTGCAGCTAATCTTCTAGCTCGATCTTCGGCATCTGCTGCACGTTTCTGTTCTTCTCTTATTGCTGCCAGATGCTGCGCTCTCATGTGAGACATTTCATTTTGAAGTTCAATCAGTAATGGTGGTGTTTCGTTTGCTTTGGATTCAGCTCGATTCAGTTTCCTCCTGGTTGATTCTAGTTCATTTCGCACATCGCGCAATTTTCTCTCATATTGCTCGTTTTGACCTGACTGACCATCAAATGTAGACAGTTTACTTCTCATATCATCTACTTGCTTTTGAAGCTGTTCTTTGCTTCTACGCTCTTCTGAAAGTAATTTTTGTAACTCTCGAATCATAACGCCGTGATCATTTTGCTCTCGCTCACGTTCGTGACGCTCGACAATCAATTTCGATTTCATGCTTTCCACGTCTGTTATTCGTTGTTTTGTCATATTCTGTAGTCTATCGTGAAGATCTCGCACTTTCTTTTCACGCTGAAAATTGAAATGAGCTAATTAGTCACTTCAGTTGCAAGACAGAGAGAGTGACATTTCACCCAAAGAACACTAAGGGAATGGAACGATCTGTGTACGGAGGCAAGAATAGCAAAGAGCCTGGATGAGTTTAAGAAGAGGCTCGAGGATCAAAAACAGCTCCCACCACGCAAACATGCCCAATTGTAGTAAACAACAACAACAAGTAAAATCAAGCACAATGGGGCACCTTCAAAATTCAACAAAATTGGTGAACTTACAAACAGATGAATAAATTTGAACAGTTTAGCTAATGTGTAATCTTGTAACAGGATGCTATTCCCTATTGTGTTCAAGAAAAAACTGTTCATGTGTTCGAATAGTTGAATTTGTACGTTAAATTATCGAACCTAACCTATGATGATATCAGCATTACACTAATAACCAAAATATCAATGTACGACATTGTCATTCGAACAGTAATGCCTAGTGCACTCCTTCAAGATTGTAAAATATGGTAGTTGCTTTGTAACTTTCCAAGTTTAATTTAAAATAGTGAAGGTCTCTTCCCTAACTACCCACTTTCAAAGTTTTGCAATTTCACATTATATGGTTAAGCTATATAACATCTAGCCTTGCTTTGAGGTTTTGTGCCTTCAATCAGTATAAACAGTGGAATAAATATCTACAGGGCTATCCCTACTTCGTAATCGACTTTCAAGTCCACTTAATTGTACTGGTTGCTGTTTTTCACCACACTAAGGATTGCACGTCACTTCCTCCGTAACATAAACTCAAATCAGTGCACCAATTTTGAATAACCAAAAATTGAAATTCCACATAGCCTACGAAAATGTTTCAACTTATGAAGGCCTACAGATTATCAAAATTAATAGCTGACTAAATTTGTTTCAACATTCAATTTGATGATTTGTAGTAGGCCTACAAGTGGCACTACAATCAGGTGCCAATATAATAGAAAGCAAAGAGTGAATCTAAAAACTTCCAAATATCCTTGAGGAACTGGACTTCACATTATTAGTAATAAAGTAAAATATCAATATTGAATGTAATAATTGTGTGGAAGTCTAATTGAATGCAAATTGCAAATCCATCAATAAGAATATACATATTAAGATTTCAGAAGCTTAAAAGATTTTAGTAACCAGTAGGCTGTTAATTGTGGCTGTTTTAGGCTGTTGTAAATATGACATGGGCCCATATTATATTATGTGGTAGATCTGTTATTTCAATCCAAGATGAATTGTGTACAATTGAGTGTGTATTGTTATTAAAAACAAAAAATGAAGACTGAAGTAAGCCAGGTGCAGTAGACACTAGACAGTAACTAATGCAATTATTTTGTCTTAATTAACTCTTGCTGTTCTGAAAAACCATACCTCTTCCTTCTCAATGCGAAGCTGTTTCTTGTCTGCTTGGAAGCTTGCCTCCATGCGGGATTTCTCAGCTGACAACGTGGCCAAAGAATTCATGAGTGTAGAAAGTTGAGATCTTAAACCTTCAGCTGTTTCGGTTTCTTGTTTTTTCATATCTTCTTGTGCACGTCCAACCTATATTTGAGCATTAATTATTTTAATACCGGTATATTAATTATCAAATTTCATACACAAGTTCATACACAGTTTCACATCTAATAATATGGAACAATTGCAGCCTACGTCAACTTCTGATGCAGAATCACTATCGCTTGTCCTTCCTTCGCTGCTCGCACGAACAAAAGGTGAAGACCCAGAAGTGTTTCCATTTGATCCACTAATGGCTTTGAAACTGGCTTCTACGGCTTCTTTTTCATTCAGTAACCCCTTGTATGCGGTTATAACGTCTGCAATTAAAAATGTATGCTGTACCTAAAAATTATTCATCAGTCCTGACAGTCCATGATATAAATAGGCCTAGCTTATATTTTGTGTATCTATTATAACTCCTATTCATGAAGAAAGTTTGACGATAAACTTGCTATTTTAAAAAATTTGAAAGCAGCAATGGCAGACTTGTCGAGTTGTTCCCAGTGGAATTCTTGGTGAAATTGAGAATTTCCAGTGGAATTGGTATTCTTAGTGAGAATAATCACTGATAACATCTAGAAACATCAATTGTATAACGGATGTCACTTTTTATATGAATTGAGTGAGAGGGAAAGAAAGAACAGCAGCTTACCGAGTTTTATAAGTAGAGAAAGGCCCACTGTGACCAAGGTAATAGCCGAAACGTCAGAATCTCGTGTGCACCTACTTTTCATCTCTGTTTTATCTACGGGCTCTCGACTATGAGTAGGCCTTTCTCTACTCATAAATCTCGGTAAGCTACCGTTCTTTCTTTCCCTTTCACCCAATTCATATATTCAGCCTCAGGCTATTTTCCTATACACGCCTGATGTCACTTTTATTATTTGACACTGTCAAGAAGGTTAGGATTTTACTTACCTCGACTAGCTGCTACTTGAAAATAATGTCATATGCTGATAGCTCCAAGAGACCTGATTGGCCTTTGGTTGGTTCACTGTATTATTAGTGCTATACTATTAATAAAAGGGCTAAATACTACAGTGAAACCTCTATCCATCGTTTTTCAAGGGACCAGGAAAATAAAACCATCCATCCAGGAAAATTTAACATTGATTATGGGAGTGGGGCTAGATTAAATGAATGATACAAGCAGGAAAATGATAGATCCGGGAACGATGCATAGAGGTTTCACTGTAATGCAATTCGTGATTAAAAGCTAACTAGGCGGCAGCACTGTCGAAGTAGGCGAATGGCCGTCCGGAGGCAGCTAGACCCAGGTGTAATGTTGTTGTATGCTCACACACATTATGTTTGTGATAATATTGTAATTATAATTATCACATTGTAATTGTATGAGTAATCTTCGAGTGATTATATGTTTAGGCACTATTTTGTTTTGTTTCGAATGTAATCCTATCCCGATATGTTGCCGTCATCATGTTACTATGTTACTAGCCTATACCTCAAGTGTCAGTTCATTATTCACCTATGATTCAAATGATATATTATTAAATGAGCGTAACGAAGGTTCCATTTTTGACGTACCGAAAAAAAATGGGCTTTGTTTTTATGTGTTTTTTTTTGTAATTTTGTACGCGGCCTACAGGTCAGGAAAAAATACCTATCGACTCAAAACTTTTTCTACATATTTCTGTCATACCAAAATAGGTTGGGATTGAAATTCAGAAAAATTGTTCGGAAGGTTTTTCCGGAAAAAAATCGGAAAGTTTGAAAAATTCTTGTAAGAATAACCATGAGGAAAAATACTTGAAAAATAAGAATTCATCAAATTAGCTCTCAAATTTTCACCAAACAATACTACACCTTTTCAGAGATTTTTGCAACAATCGGATGAGAAATATCGAAGAAAACGCATTCAAAACGTAGGCCTACTTTCACTTCAAACAAAGCCAATTAAATCTATAGCAACAAGTGTCATCAATTAAATTAAAACGATTGAAATCAATTATGAATGAACAGGGAGGCCGTGACATAATTGATTTCGGTAGGGTTTTTAAACGTTTGAAGTGATCCAATATCTGTAAGATGTAGACTGAGCTGACAAATTACTTTTCATTGTTCACTTACATACTTCTGCGCTCATCTCACAACGCGAATCCCGCGTTTTCCAGTATTTATATCATTATATTTATAGCGGCATTGATAAAGTAGCCGTATAAAGCAACGCCGTATGCCAGAGCCTATGCTCACCAATTGCTCACCAACAATGAAAAAGTTGGCATGACCACAGCGCTCCTAATACCTCGTTCACACTACGATCACTAACTGCAGTTAAGATAGCTGCAGTTAGCATTATGGATGACACCGTTCTTAACTGAGTTGAAGTGACACACTGACAGTGATGAAATGGTTGTTAGTGACGTCATGCAATGCCTTCTTCCTATTCGATTACCGGTACTGTTAATTTTTATATTGCATTTATAGATTTACAGATTTTCTATTGATATCTCCATTATCTCGCCTTGTTTTGGAACAAAGCCATCTATATAATTCGAATAATGTAAATAATATAGAACCAACAATGCTTTGAACCAACAATGTGACGATACGAATGATGTTGCTCTTTGCAAAGGCGGTGGATTTTGATCGCAGTTAAGCTGAGTTCTAGAAACTTAGTTAAGATTTACCTAGAGTTGACTACTTTTACAGTTGACTAACTGTAGTTAAATTCTGTAATGTGAACGAGGTTTAACAGCATTCACTCGCAACAGTGCTCTAGCAAATGATATTTTGTTTGTGATCACAGCGCTCCTAGCAGGATTACCAGGCATAACACTACCAGGGTCTGTAGACTGTTTAACCAGGGTGCTGCCACTCTATCCCGTAGGATACTTCTTTACTCATTGATAGCGGTACCATTATATTTATTATTGAATTTCACAAAATTTATAATATGTAAGTTTAAGGAGAGGGTTAGGTGGAGAAGCGGTCGTAAGACCAGACCTCGCCCATTTGATTGTGCACCTGCATATGATTACAAATGAAGATCTATCTATCTACCGGTATCTTATACAATGGCGGTGTTATAGACCAAATCGGGTTCATATTATGGTTGTGTTGTGGTATTGCTTTACCTAATTTAAACTGAAACAACTTAAATTTTACCAACTAATCCAACCTAATCTGAATTGATATAGCCTACGCACAATGCAAAGAAGGCAACGCATGCGCAGACATATATGTTTGAGAAATGTACAATATAAATCCAATCCTCAAACGTCTAAATGATGTTATCCAAACAAATTTTGACCGGAACATTGATATCCGCAACACCGGTATCTCGTTCAGTGAAGGTTGATTCACTACAGTTCCAATTATTGTTTTAATCGTAGTCTTGGTCTCAGGTTTAAACCGCTCGAAACGAGCTTGGTTCGCAATTAATTCGTAACTGCTTAAAAAACTTGAAACTTTCAACAGAGTGCAGACGTCAATGATGCATGAACTCACAAATTAAGTTTTCTACCAAAACTGTTGCTTTAATCAATTTTTTCATTTCCTCTAAAGGCGCTTTTACTGATTCGTGGTGAGCCATTTGACGCGTAACGCAAGCAGTTGCATTTATTGACTAGCGCGCGTTGTAGACGAAAAGCAAGATAGATGCCTATTCGGTGTATGAACACGAACTGTCACATTATCATTACAAACTTGATATTTGGCAATGTAAGATAGCTGGCAGTGTTTATAGTGTTTGGTAAAGCATGTAGGCCTGCACAGTGGCATAGGGCCTAATAGATGCGTAGGCCCATTTGTAATCATACATTGAATGTTATTGTGAAAAGTAATTCTTACCTGAGCTTACTGTGGCCCACACAATTGCTCTGCCCTCCTCCCCCCCCCCCCCCCCCCCCCCCCCCGTCCTTGTAGGACAGATGACCAGTCATATAAAATAGAGAAAATCTCCACAGTTTGGACGAGTTTGAAATCCAATGCAGAATTCATAATTATTTTCACTGATTTTTACTAATCACGTTTGAGACAACTGTGTCAACAATCGAATAATAATTTCCCTCCGCCAAGTACAGTTCAACGTTCGGTCTGAATCAAACGATCGGTAGCAGTCTCGAATCTAGATGGCGGTGGTTCGCGTACGACGCGTCAAAAATTGAACAGAGTTGAAGTCAGTCGCGCCAAATGCGGGACCGCGGCTAACGCTCCAAACACGATACCTGATTGGTCGGCACGTCAAACACAACCAACGCGTCACGCGCGCCGCGAATCAGTAAAAGCTACTTTAGAACAGATTTTTTTGTACTGTTGTTAATTTGACTACGCCCATTGTAATATTTTATTTCAATGCTTCTGATTGGTTCGTCACAACTCGGACCTAATCGTAACGGAATTGAATCGTTTGAATAGCTCAAGACCTAAGTTAAAACCGAGTCGTTGTGAACCATGGCATCTATTTTCTGTAATCGATTTCAAGGACTTGAGACGAGAACTACAACGGAAACTGTTGTGAAGCTCTAAGAGACAAGGACTTTGATTTCAAAGTCTTAGAGCTAGCTACCCCTATGAGATTATTTCAAGTGGTTGTCATGGTAAGGGCTCTGACGTTTGAAATTGATTGTTAATGAATAAAGCAGTCATATTTGATTATATGATCCCATATAGACCTACTCAACTTGCTGCAACAAGACATAATGTCATAGCAACTTGAGTCAATGTTGGCTCATCAAAAAAAAATTGACATATTCGGTCAATTTAGGCCCTAATCACGATGTGGACGACTACGTAAATATAATAAAATTAGGACCACGGAATGCCCTAATCGAAGCGCATGTGCCTAACACAAACTTTGCCCACTTGAAGGCCTACAACTATGAATAATCTTTTATTACTATCATTAACATCAAGAACTTGACATAGCCTACGGCACCACTAGAAATTCAATGCCTACGGGCAATGATTCAATTCTACGGGTAGGATCGTTGGAACGTGGCACCACAAAGGCTATTCTAACACCACAAAGAAATAATTACTGGTAACAACCTGAGCAAAAATACTAACATATTGATCAGTCAGTCCCTGGTACTCCTAGGCTAGGCATGGCTGGGCCTAGGCGTCCACATAATTGGGCCGTGGCTTGGACCTCCTAGCCTACGCGTATTGCCTTGATTACTTTAATTGGCCTAGGCCTATGGACAAGGGCTTGTGTTAATCTTACCCCTGAGTCGAATTTTATACTTGGAGATTTCATCTTTTTGTTTATCTATTGTATGTAAGAGGTCTTTTTTATTATAGTTATCCATTGTACTTTACGAAGTAGACCTCATTTAATGTTTTCAAATGCAACTGGTGTCACGAAGGTTATAATTTTTGACAGCTCAAGTGATTGTGACTTGTGAACGTGGCTAGTATCTCGTGCTCAGTTCCCCACTGACAGCTGATGTAGTGTGCTATGATTGGCTAGGTTGCAAGGAGTGCAATGTCAAGGTTGTATGAGTCTACAGCTCTTGACTTTTTTGCGGGTGTCCAATCAATAAATTATTTTTTATTATTAATCCATTTGCTGAAGCCTGAAACTCGACCCAATATAATTACCATGAGAAAAATACCTAAATACCCCAATTCAATTCGCAAGAAAAGAAACTGACTTTGTTTTTCATATCTTCCAGTGCTAGGCCTAGTAGCCTATCATAGTTCTGTATTCTATGGGCACGGAAACGCCCCCTCTGACAGATGTGCGTTGTTACACGAGAATGACAAGTAGGCCAGGCTGGAACGGAAAAACATGACGTGCCTTTCGGTATATATTGAGTGCAGATAATTGAGTTGAGCATGTACTTATACTTCAAACATGACGAAGTCTACTTTGATAAATGTGTTGAGTCTCTCGTGTGTGCTCTCATTGGTATTTTGTGTGAGCTACGGGTACTTTGAGGGTGGTTCAAAACTTAAACCAAGCGACCACTGTTTTTGTAAGGTATGTAGACCCAAATAATTGAGTTCCCAAATAGGCTATCCTCAGATAGGTCAAAAGTATTTTCAGCTTGAGGCCACCAAATTTATGTCACCAAATTTAGGTTTATATATATATATATATATATATATATATATATATATATATATATATATATATATATATATATATCTTTATGTGTCTATATATTTATTTATTTAGTTTCTTTCTTTGTGCAGCTAGAAGGTGCATTAGATGATTGTAGTTGCAGCGTCGATACAGTGGATTATTTTAACAACATGAAAATCTACCCTCGACTACGCAGCCTGTTACAGAAGGACTATTTTCGATTTTATAAGGTAATATACAACAGAATTACTCGTAGCTCTGTCTATAGACCTAGCTAAAAAAAATTGTCAGCTCAAACTATAGTTTGAGCTGTCAAACTATAGTTTGAGCTGACAATTCAAAGTCATTTGGTATAATTCAGTTAAAGATAGTTTTGATTTTAAACAATTTTTCAAGTGTTATGAAAAAAAAAACATAAGCATTTGCTTCCTTTATATTAGTCGTATACAGACAGGTGACACTATCACGCTAAGCCTACGTGTGCCACAATAAATCACAGGTTCTTGGACGGTCTAAATTTATTACACGTAACCACCTGTATGATTCTATACCTAGCAATGGAAGTTTCAAGCAGTAGTGCCACCATTCCAAGTAGTAACACAGTTTTATAGTCCATATGCACTAAAACTACTTATGTTAATTGAGTGCCAAGAGGAGCTTTAGTGCAAAGACTGGTGCGTTGAAATAACATTGGTGTCCAAGCTTGCGTGTCAATAATTTGAGTGCTTGATTAAGATGATGTGTAACTTGATAAATCAACATCCAGTTTGTAAAATTGTGCCTTAATAAATGTATATTTCTTTGTTATTTTGTCATAAATGAAATATCCACTGGCTCAAACTTTGACCCTCGCTTCACCCAGTATGTAGTATGACTTGGGCCTGACCAAGGGGCAAAGTGTGCTAGTAGGGCCTAATCATGGATCATGAATCATGTACAGGTACTATAGAGGTCTTGGTCATCACTTTTTTTGAATTAGAAAAGAATGACATGTTCTACTTGTAATGATTTGGACTGGGACTATTATTTGGGTTGGTGGAAAAGAAAAAAAGTGTATATATCACAGCCTTCTTTGTTCATTCTTTTATTCATATTTTAGTCCAGAAAATGAACTTTATTTGTTCAACATTGATGATGTGATGTACATTGTTCGCTGATGTTCATTTTAAACAGGATCCAACGTGAAACTTGAAAAAACAGAAAATGTGTAGTCCATTCATTAACACAACAAAATGGTCTCAATTTGTTGCCTACTGATATATGCCACTCCCACTGCACTGGCTACTATGTGATGATATGTAATAATTTGATAAATTATTCATTTGTCATTTTCTATCAGGTCAATTTACGAAAGGAATGCCCATTTTGGACTGATGATAGCAGGTGCACAATAAAATACTGTCATGTGGAGCCATGTTCAGAAGTAAGTATGATACATTACAACCCTGTGCCAGGATCAATATTTATTGTGCTACATAAATGGTGGCTTGCAAACTATAATTATTACAGACATATGACTGATTCATTGAACCAGGCATTACTTAGTTATAATCTATACAAAATATAGAAAATGGCGTGCATAAAGGGCAGTTGCAACAAACATTATGAACACTCAAAACTATAATATTATGATTATGAAAATTATACGTTATGAATTCATAAAAGTTCCCATTTTGCCATCCACTCGTGAGTTTACATACCAAAGACACACTAACGTAAGCAGGCCTATATAACGTTACGTGGTGTAAGCAGTTATCAAGTAAACTACCATTTACTGAGAATCGTCATACACCTCATAAAAGGGTTGAGTATGGACCCATTCAACCTATCGTCTTATGAAATCAAGATAAAAACTTCATCTCACTATCATGACAGAAAAGCGAGAATTAAGAGTCCGCATCTTGGCTGAGCATGTTTCTCTTCGAAATGCTCGACCCAAGTTCGATGTGCGTTTAAAAGTTTGGTTGTGGGTTGAAAAGTGGAAAAGGGATAATATTGGAAGAGTTCCAGTAACCACCGCTAGATGGGGGAGTTTTTCATTTCACAATTTGGACAAAATCTAGTTACATTACACATTTTGTCCATGGAAATTGGGAAAACCGTAGAACAAAAGGCAAATCAGAATTTCAAATAGGCCTATTGATAAGCAAAGTTGAACTTTAGGATGTGCGTTAGTAATTCATTCCTACTATTATTCAGTAACCGGGAATTAAGCAATGAAAACCATCAAATTAGAGGAAATTATTCTTCAATTTTTGATCAGGCATATCTGATTGTAAGGGCATTGTTTATTCATTGCATTTTACCGCAAGTCCGTAGTGTTTGTAGTTCTTGAGATATACCTATGTGACAGAAGTGCACCCTGTAAATCTGTCTAAGATGTGGGCTCTCAAAAGGGATAAGTTGAATACGAAGAAAATCGTTTCATGATTTTTTCGGAATTAACCGGGTAATTTTGGCGGGTACCACTTCCCATTTTATTACCCAAAGGCATCTTTATCAGTCACAATATATCATCAATAGCACACAAAAATACAATAATCCCACCCAAAAGAGTAGAGAAATTGGGTCAGCAAAATTCAAAAGAGAAATTAAACAGTTATCAATAGGGTTGCCAACAATAATCGATATATGGATTTAGATCGATATTTTTTAAAATGATACGATAATCGATTCAATTTTGGCGATACAATATCAATATGATTATTTTCAATTATCGAAATGAACATTCTTTCCCTTTCAAACTTATTATTTTTCCCTTTATGTAATTGCTCCAATCAGTGTATGTGGCGCGAAAGTTCTTGTTTTCTATTGGGCACTCGAAAGCCAATGAGAAACGCTGTTTGCAATGACTTCAGAGTTGATATGCGCAAGCGACGAAAATATAGACTAGGGCCTATCGCGCGGCTGGGTTGTAGTTTGTAGGATTAACAAAGATTGCAATATGAGATACAGACTGCAAAGCACTTTAACCTATAAAGGGTACCGTATTGTCCCGAAAATAAATATAAGCAGACCACCCAAACTTTTAGAATTGAAAAAAGAGTTTCTCTCCTTTTCCACGTAAATCATCTGTCTTCCTGGGTGAAATTTAGTCAATTTCGTATTGCGCGTAAGAGAAAGCTATGGCGCCGGCCCAAACGACTTGTGAGAAACCGTTGAGAGAGGCCTCAAGTGATTGCCATACGGCCGGTTTCGAGTGTTTTTTCAATTTTCACGCTAAACAGTCTCGTGCTCGTCAAGGTCTGACCGCGTCAGGGTAGCGCGTAGTAGGAAGACACACACCATGCAGCAAACAGCTTGACGTGATAATTATGTGTATTATTGCACGTCAAATAAAAATGATGGGAATTGAGAAGATGATGCTTCTTCATGATAAAACATTTATTAAACGCGTTTTTAGTGGAATGTCTCTCAGTTTGTAGTCGATTCCGTTGTTATGAGTGTGCGGATGTAGTAAGCTCACGCCCAATTAAAATGAGCAAAAAACGTATTTTTGACCGATTACGCCATAGGCCGAGATTCGCATATAGGCCGAGGGTGACTTTTGGGCTTGAAATTTTGAGAAAAACCGTTGGATTATATTCGAGACAATACGTATCCTATCGGAAGATAAATAATGAATTCCAGATGTATGTTGTTACTTGTACTTTTATTATAGCTCAGAAATCTGCCTCAATTCCTCTATCCCGCCATCTTTCTACCCCTCCCTGCTAGGACCAAAGTCTCGCACGTAGTCCAAGGTCAACCACTTGTCAATGAATCAATCAACACAGCTGTTCAGACGCAATTTGTAACACAATAATTCTGATGCGATACAATATTTTGACATTTGATACGATCTATCTGCGAACTATCTGCCCTTGGGCTTAACCCTACCTGCACTGGGACTTGAGCTCCTGTGGGCTGACCCAGGGTTAGTACTGTATAAGCACAGCAATATTTTTAACTGCTGTTTGAACCGCGGACAAACATGTAATGTAAAAACAGCTTGAAGGAATGAAGATTTTCGATAGACTTCATGCAAAAATTGAAGATGAACAGACAACTGCAAAATTTAGATGAGAGTGCTGTAAAATTATAAGAATTGGGCAACTTGTTCCCTACAAATAAAACAAAATACTGGGATATTCCAGAAGTGTATTAATATGAAGAATATGAAATAGTGATTACCGGTATATAATGTTTTAATTGACAAAAGTAATGCCCTAATTAGAATGGTTGGTTTTTAATTCAATTTTTTCCAGGCTAACCTTCCACGTGGTTTAAAAGACAAGACTGAGAAACGGCTGTTTCAATATGAAACTTCTGATAGATATTCAGAACGTGCTCAAAGCACAGATGATTGCGATGCTGATGGTGAAAACAAACTGGGGTACCTCAATACTACCATAAGCGCTTCAACATACGAGGAATTCAAACGATGGAAGTTGCACGATGACGCTATCGATAATTTTTGTGTAATTGTTGATGATGATTCCGGTGCCGAGTATGTAGACCTGTTATTCAATCCAGAGCGGTACACGGGATATAAAGGGAAATCGGCTCATCGAATATGGAACAGTATCTACATGGAAAATTGTTTTCGGCCCAACAATAGTTTTTATGCGTATATTGAGTCATCGAAATTGAGTGGTATGTAGGACTTGAAAGTAAAAGTCTGTTTCTATTTATTTGATACCTGTCAATATGCATATTCAATATGAATCATATGCAATATCACAAGGTTGACTGGTTTGGGAGGGTAGAAAAAATACTTCTACTTTTGGTTCAAGCTAAACTGTATACAGTGAAACCTCTATCCATCGCTTTTCAAGGGACAAGGAAAATGAAATCATACATCCAGGAAAACTTGACATTGGTTATATTGGAGTGGGGTGAGAAAAAATGAAATGAATAATAGAAGCAGAAAAATAATGGTTCTGGGAACGATGCTTATAGGCTTCAATGTAGGCCTATACAATAGTAATGTGGTCTTCCAAACCAATTTATAATAGCCTGAAAAATATTCAGTTCTGAAGCTAGACTCTACAAAATTGCAAAGACCATTATTCTCGGGTAGGCGAAGCTGAATCTCACTCTATGAAACTAGCTAGGTTTGTACCTAGTATAAACCTGTGGCCTTCCTTATAGTGATGTAGATTGGTTTTTAAAAGATTTTCTGTAGTCCTGCTCAACACATGCTTTCAACAATTTAAATAAGTAAAACTTTCACAGTTGTACAGGCTGTATTTCTATTTTTCTGTATTTTCTGTATTTGGCTGTTTTTCTGTATTTCAGGCTCATTTTCTAAATGTAATTCAAGTTGATATAAGAAATGAGATAATTTAAAGAAAATTCTGAAATTGAATTGTATCAAGAAGAAAGCCTGATTGCACATTGGTAGGCTTAATACATAATGCATCATTATTTTTCAGGCATGTGTTTGGAGAAACGAGTTTTCTACCGTGTTGTCTCGGGCTTACATGCAAGCATAAACATCCATCTGTGTTCTCAGTACTTGAAGTCTGGTATGTGCATCTTTTTAATTTAATAACGTGATTATCTAGTTATTAACTTTAATATAGGCCACTGACTGTGTTTGGTCAATTCCTCAAATAAAGTAGCTAGTTCCAATTCTCGTTACGTGATTCAAATAGAACTAGTTACCATTACAGTTCCTCAGAACAAGAAATAACTTCAAAGTTCCCCCAAAAAATAAAGTTCCCAACAAAGTTACCAACGCGTAATTTTTTATGTGTTTGTAGGAGTATTTTCATGGGTTTTAAAATGTTACCGAGGCAAAAGATTTCTTCGGTCTCCCCAAAGTTGAAACAATTTTTGATCACAATCATTTCGATAATTATTCGATCGTTATTGATAAAACACTACGTACCACAATACTAACTTTCGAAATAATAATTAGATGATCTTGTCACGAGGGCTAGTAGGGTCAAGATGAAACACTAATGTGGTAGGTCTCTTGTGTCGCACAAATCTCCCTATACACATCTTGAAAATGACCCAATTTTTAATGACTATTGGATTGGGTATGACACCCGGTAGTGATGGTTTTATTAATTCCGCCCTCAATTCTGCAACAACTTGGTATTCATTAATTATATTATTAGTAGATCTATGACAGTAGTATAGGTAGGATCTACCCTGTGAGAATAAATAACATATCTCAAACTAATTGTACGGTATAAAACGTATAGTTACATAAAATATGTTCAAAACAAAAATGTGGTAGCGTATTACTACCGGTAACTTCTAGAAATAAAAATTATAGAAATTATCAGAAAGTGGTCCAAATTCTCAAATATTATTTTGATTCAACTCCTTCAAATGTGATGATTTAAAATATTCGATAATCACTACTTTGTACATGTCAAAACAGTTCTGATAATATTTCTGTTTGAGTTTTAAACCAGTCTCAATTGGGAGCAAAAATAAAATGTCACTTACGCCACATGTCACTAAAATGTCACTGTACTATGTCATAGTACAGAGAACCCAGTAGCATCACTTTTATACACATACCCTATAGAACGACTTGCTGCAATTGTAAAATGAGTTTTGATTATCTAGTATCTAAGGGCCTAGTCTGTGCTTTCATAATAATAACATGGAGTGCTCAAGATTGCAAAGTCGATGACAGCACTTTTGTGACTGCGATGTCTATGCTTCGTATCACGTTATCATCAAACAGGACGAGAGCCTACACAATCTCTTATCAGGTGCCAGAAGTAACTCAGATGCGCGCGTAACTATGTACATGTATTTCGATGCATCAACATAAGGAGTGACTCGATATGCGCGGTCATATTTTTGCTGCAAGTACGGCTACTTCAGTGATGCTACTGAGCGTAGCTATGCTAAACAATAAATATACTATGCTTATGCTCTAATATTTAATGAAACTTGAAGTAATTCATCTATAGACCTACTGCAGATCAACAACCAACAGACAAAACTGTCTTTTACATGTGTTTATTTTTACTATTCAAAATGTAATATGGGTACTTACTACTTAGAATGCCACAATTAAAACATATCCGCGTAAGAAGAAGATTACAGTGTAATTGCTTTGGCCTACTATAAACTATAAAACAATATCATTTTTTTGGGGCTAAAAATGTGAAATTAAAAACATATAAAACCAAGGCATATAAATACATATCTATTATGTACAGTAAAATACGAAGTACTAGTTTTATATGCTACGTATTAGACCTACTCGGTGCAAATAACCTCATTGTTGAAGCGCCGTAAAACATCACAATTCATTCATTAGATCTACCTTTCATATTAATTCGGAACAAAATGCCTTTGATTACGGGTCGGGACTTTTTCTATATTAGCGCCTCTGGACAGGAGACAAACGAATTTTAAAGCTTGAAAATAATTGTCTTGTGTGTGATTCTCCATAATTGTTTCGAAATTGAACATTACAATGTTTTAAACAGGACTAGGTATTGATGTTTGAACTTCGAGATGTCATTGATTATTGAAATTTGATTATTATCACTGTCAATGATCAATTAATTACTACTGGTATTTAATTCAAGCCCATGCATGAAATAAAAGGAGAATGAATTTCTACATTGAATTCGTCATCTACGATGACGAATTAATACAGTAGCTATTATTTTAGTGTTTGACATATGAATGAGTACCTACTTGCTAGTACAGAATCCATACCACAATGTATGTCAATATATTATATGTTTTGTACCCGACCATAATATATTTCTTGAATATTGGCAAAGTCATTTGTATAATCCATCTTTACATTTATTGCAGAAAATATGTGTTTTGGTCCCGTCTCACCTGAAGGAAATTGGGGCCCCAACTTGGAAGAGTTCCAACGCCGTTTCAGTCCAGACACGACAAATAGTGAGGGCCCTCAGTGGCTGCGTAATTTGTACTTCTTGTATTTGCTGGAACTGCGCTCGTTGCAGAAAGCCACACCGTACCTCCTGCGAGAAGAATACTACACTGGCAACAGCGAAGACGATGCTGAGGTTAGAAAAGCTGTTGCAGATTTCCTCGGCATTATCGAATTGTTTCCTAATCATTTCGACGAGACGTCGATGTTTGTCGTCGATAGACAAGCGAGGAAGCTTAAAGAGGAATTCAGACAGCATTTCCGTAATATATCGAGAATTATGGATTGTGTGGGATGTGAAAAGTGCAAGCTTTGGGGAAAACTTCAGGTAACTATTATATATTACAGTGAAACCTCTATCCATCGTTTTTCAAGGGACCAGGAAAATAAAACCATCCATGCAGGAAAACGATCCATCCAGGAAAATTTAACATTGATTACATGGAAGTAGAGTGGGAAAAAATGAATGATACAAGCTGGAAAACGATGAATCCAGGAACGATGCATAGAGGTTTCACTGTATCTTCAAAGAGTTTATGGTATTATTTTGTGGGCAACTTGTAGCTTGTGGTCTGTTCTATTTTTTTTTTTTCTAATGGTCTCTATTCAGTGACGTGAACTGTAGATATAAGGTCTATCATACTTGTGTAGAGTTAGAAGTACATTTAGCTTCTATATCAAGGTATTAACCCAGATACAGATCTAAGCTAGATGATATCTGATGGTTTATTTAAGCACTTGTCTTTAGCAAGCAGTTTCTACTTTTAGCAATCAATTCTACTTTTTGTGTAATATTAACAAATGGCCGTGTGTTGGAGTAACCATACTCGTGAAAAATTATTCACTCTGAAATGATGAACTTTTTTTTTTTCGAAACTTTGATCGCTTTTCCTCTTTGAACCAACAGCATCTGCAAGACATGCAAAATCTGGATATTCACCTCAATAGGAAGAGTGAACGTTCTATGATTTCGTTCGATATCATAATTATAAGTAGATCAGATAAATTTCTTACACATTGCATACACCTTTTGAAGTCTATGTCTAAATAGAGGAGTAAAAAATACTCTGAAGATGCGTACTTTGGGAGTTCATGACGGTCTGGAGTAGGAAGTGTCAGTATAGCTTTTTTGATTGATATTTTTAGGGGATATGTGCTCAATGGAACTGACAAGCAACATTTTAGGATTTTGGTACTTTTAATGGCATTATTTGCCAAATTTTGTGTTGATTTTTTTGGGGGGGAATGGACATAGCTCTTGATCTAATCAACATACAAGTAGATTATGACACGGATGAGGCACAATACAGAATACTGTAGATTCATATATTCATGGTTTTCTCAAAATGGGCTAAGAGTGAACCGAGAGAGAGAGCCAAACGCTTAGGCCTATACGTTTTTTAAAATCATTTATAACTTGCTGTAACTCCTTGGCTGAGGAAGTAAGAAACTTGTCACTTTCCAGAAGACAGCAATCATGTGTTGAACAGACGCAGAAATTTTGACTGTACTGATACAATAATTAGTTTCATAGGAGAAGAATCATCATCAAGCGTTCACAGTGAATGGGCATGCTGCTAGTCTCTCGCATTACAGTTATTCCTTTTACACAACATTTTGTATAAAATTTGTTTCCTATGAAACTAATGATCGTATCAATACAGTCTGAACATTTGCGTTTGTTTTTCCAACACATAGATGATGTTTTCTGATGAATGATATTTTTCTTTTTTTTTCTTAGTTATGGAGTTACGGCAAGAATTATAAATGATCGAAAGTGTTCATGACCGCGTTGGGCCCTCTTTTTTGGTTTACTTATAGTCCATTTTGAGGGAAACAGTGATAATAAATCTACAGTATTGTGCCTTATCAGTTTCGTAATTTACTGATATGTTGTTTTTTCTTTTACGTTGATAACATCAAGAGTTATAATAGTTTTTCCAAGAATTGAAAAAACGATAAAAATTGAGTGAAACACGTCAAAAAAAAAGGTCGATACACCTAAATTTTGCTTGTCAGTTTTATTTACCCCACAAATTTATCCATCACAAAAGTCAAACTGGCACTTCCTCAGTAGGGTAGCGTCGGGGTGAACATTGAGACAATGTGTACCCAACGGGGAAAAAAGGAAAGGAAAAAATTGTATATCTCTATTTTTATCTCTAAATTGATTTCAAGTTTCTCCAGATGATATTTTGCCTTATACCTCCTTTACACGATCAACTTATCTCTAGCAATGCATTTTTGAAATGTATCGCTACCAAGTAGAATACTTGCCTTCCCTATCGTGCGTTTCCACTACAATAAAAGTTGCTATTGCTGTCAATGCATTGCCTCAAGATGGATTACTCTCAACTTTCGAGGCAATATTGCTAGTAGCCGACCAATCAGCGGCCAGTAAAGTGTAACTTCACATTCCGTTCACTCCATATCATTGAGTGGGAGAATCAAAGATAGGTGACCATTCCCGATCGACTAACCTTTTTCATTGATACAGAAGACAGCTCTACTTTTAGGTTATGTTTATATTGATGTTCGAGTTCCAGTAATTCAAACCCATGTAATGGATATTTAGGATGAGAAAAATTTAATAGGTTTAGCAGCTGCTGTAAAGATTTCTTTTGACTTGGGCATGTTGATGGCGAGCGTATGAAAAAGTTGGGTCAGAGGCAGGGTCGAGTTAGACCGTTAGAGAAATGTAAACAAATCTCTCACTATCAATACAGTAGTAGGCCTACTCCTGGTGATATCGATTAGTATTTTTATCGCAACTGTCGATCTATCTTTTAGTGATTTGAGCTCTAGGGTGCGCTACTGGCATTCGCTAGTTCAAGGTTCAAGCTACTGGTAGCGCTACGGCAGAAAATACAAATTTTAGGATCCTATACACGACAGAAAATACATTGCCGAAATGAATTGCTATTTTAGTTGATCGTCTAAAAGGCCTTTTATACACCGTCACACGCTGTGTGTGTGTGTGTGCATGGTTTTCCATGCACGCGGCTGTCTCCACTGCTTTCTATACAGTGTCTCTTTCCCGAGCCTATATTACACGAGATGAGGTATTGAGTCAGGCGCATGCTCGGGTTAGTAGCCACATATGCAACTTATACAGAACTATGAGACATGTCTCCTAGCAAAAGCAAGTACGGGCTAGTCCAATATCAATTGTTACATTCGCATCCATTTTCAACTTGAATTTGCAGGCAAACTGCATACATGTGATAATGGTGATGTATCCTTCAATTGAGTATGACAATCTACGTTAAAACTCGTGAGATAATGTCTGGTTAGGTCGGTAACTTCGGGACCTACCTGACCAGACACCCACCCACCCCTTTCATGGACCCAAATTTGTATTGTCAGGCCGCCTCTGCTAGCAAGGTAATGTCATTATAGGCAATATGTCTGCCTGTCTACGTGTGTGTATGTAATGTCATCGTTGGGAAATAATTTTAAACAGTTTGTTTCCGTAGAAACAGCCAAACATTAAAAAAATAAGCCAAAATGATATTTTGATTATACAGGGGGTCATATGATAAATTTCTAATTTGTACTCATATTGTATTTTCTATAGATTCAAGGACTAGGCACAGCCCTGAAGATTTTGTTTTCTGGCAAGTTTGAAAACATGGCTGACCTGAGTGAAACGACGAAAAGTGAGTTCCAGTTGGAGAGAAGTGAAATAGTGTCACTCATAAACGCTTTCGGAAGATTGTCGTCAAGTATCCTCGAAGTGGAACATTTCCGGTCTATGATGAGGTAACGTTTAAGCAATTCTTTTGCTGCCCCTGTCATCACTTTAAAGTTAAGCCAGCTGCGTGACATTAGAAAAAGAAAGTGATTTACTACAGTCGAGTTGCTGTGAAATAGAAGGAAAAAATAGGAAAATCTTGATCTTTTAACAATTGAAAAAATTAAAAGTTTCTCACCTTGCCTTTTTGAGCAGTGATGTTGAATGGCAAGCCAATAAACCAATTCATTCATTTATTTAATTGATGAATTAGTAAACTGTAGGCCTACCTGTTCCTCACCAAGTATGGTTCACATGGCGTTGGTTTTTCTTGACGGCCCTCCTATTTTCGGACAAATTCTGCCCCTCTGCACAATCACATACGAGAACACAACCAACAGAAATCGGGATCTCAATTCTATTTTCTCATCGGAAGAATTCAGCCAACTTGAACGCTTGTGTGCCGTCACATCAAAGCCAACAGAACCGGACTTAATGTTGCCAAGTGCTATTTAACCATACTTCCATTTTTATTACATGTAGTCTCAAGTACTAGGATGAATTCTGCATACATTCTGATGTTTTGGGGGTGTTCACGCCAATAGATGGTACTATTTCTTCCACGTTTAAAAAATCAGTATGGAAACAAGAGTACCGGTAAATTTACTTCAGGAAACATCACGGTTATTGAGAAAAAAAATCAACTTGGGAACCATACTCTATTGACCGTGAAGAGCATTGTGAGCAGATTTTTTCTTCGTTTAATTTGTAAAAAGTTACCAGAGAAATTTGTATCGTATTAAAATCCATATGCGTGTATGAACTATGCAGTATGTACTGTAGGCCCAAAGTATTTAAGCGAAGGAATGTTATTATAGTGATAACAGATGAAACGAGAGCATTATGTTGACTTGGATTTATCATAATTTATTTTTAATAAAATAATCCAAGAAACTATCATTAGTTTGTTTGTTGGCTTGACTCTATTTAAGCTAATGATCAGATGGTGTTTCTCTTTTTTAATTGAATGATGGATTAGATTACCTAGTACTTTTTGAAGCTACTTTCATACACACATACTGTATAGGCAATTGTCTAGTTCAAACCAGCCTGGTTAATTTCAAACTATCGATTATCAAAATGAACTTTTATTTACAGTATTGCGTTTTCAACGTTGTGCTAATGCGAGAGTGTAGATTAATTGTCCGTCAAAAGAAACATTCTCTTATGTAAGTTATTTTTCTGTGAGTATTTATTGTTTGTGAGTTTTAAATGTTTGAGGGAAATGTCTTGGTGGAGGTTAAAATTTCAATCTAGATTCTAGTGTAGGGTAGGCTACAATGTTTGTGATAAATCAAAGATCAAGGCCTATACCCTTCATTTCTCAATGGCAAATGTAAATCAGCTTTAATTCAAAGTGAATCGGTAGATGTAGGAAAAGAAAAAAACAGTATAGTAACGTTCATCATAAGGATATTAATTTATGTCTATCTCCCTTCCTGCAATTCGTGTTATCTGTGATACATTAAAGCGTACCATACGTACAAAAATTTATAATAAAGACTTATGAGCAGGTTCTCAGAGATGTATTGCCATCATTGGCAGGCAGCTAGTTTTAAGTAGGTATGTGTCTGACAGAATCTGTTTAAACGTCTCCTGGTCTACTTGTTACCTTTCATGGTACTTTTATGGCACATTCTTCGTGTGTGAGGCTTTGTGTTTATGTATGGGTGTTGTAGTGGTTTTTGTTGTATTCACATTTTATTTCACTTTCCGGGTACCTGGTTCCAAATTTGGTACTAAAACGCCACCTAGGCCACTATGAACATACGAAAGTGTTATTATGTAGAATGTTCTTCTGTTTGTTTCACAAAATTTAAAATGAGATTATGCCCTGTTTACTCACTGAAATGATTGTTATACTAGGCAGCCCTTCAACTACTTACTGTTTACATGTAACTTGAAGCAGTCCCAACCCTACTGTCATTGCAATACTGACATCTGTGATTTATTTCAAGCAACTTCAGTTACCAACATATTATAGAATACTAAGAATACATATAAATTAAAAAAAACAATCCATCATTGGGAAATTTTTTGATGTTACAACTCTGATAAAAAAAATGTAGCACGTCAACTTGAGTGACGGTAGGTGCTTTTTTTGGCATTATTCCAGACATGGCTTAAGTATGTTACAAGAAGGACGTTATACTGTTGAACAATTGTGAACTGAATTGTAGAAAAGCAATGCAGTCAAATCATACTGTGTATGTCTGTACTACTATTTTTCACTTCCATGTGTTACCTTCATTTAAATATCATCCAGACTAACAAAACAGAAAGTAATTCAAATTACAAGAAAATTAACAACTAACAACTTGAAAATTACAAGATGGCAAACTCATATCAGCATAGTTAGTTGGTTGTGTAATATTAAATACAAAACTTATGTGTATTTTGACGTGTTGCTCATGCCAGGTGAGAGCCACACATAGCATAATTTTCATAATTCATCAATTTGACTAATTATACATCAAATATATCTCTTTGAAAATTAAGCCCTGGCTAAGACTTGGATCTCATGTTATTTATTTGTCAATTCAACAAAATGTTTCAAATCTGCTTCATAGCTGATTAGGCCTCTAAAATTTTAATAGCATCTACTGCTATAAAAAGTGTTGTTCCGCAAACAAAATCGAGAGTTTTCAGCTCAAATTAAAAATGTGCATTACAGAAAGTTCCAATAATTGCGTGAATATCATACTACTGTCAGGCTCATTCAACTATCCATTTGATGATTGTTTTTTTTACACATTACAAGTATAGACTACTTGGGTTGCATTTGACAAAAACCAAGTACCCAAGTAACCAAGGTTAATAACAAGTTAATCGACTAATAATCGCTTGACCAACCAATTTATTATTCGTAAAACCAGACCTTATTGTATCACTTGAGACTGGTTAAATCTTGATTTCGAAGCAAGATACAGTGGGTGAGGTGTGTTGGAAAAACTTTCACAGAAAATGAAAAACATGCCAAGGACTGATTCAATGAAGAGAGGAAATTTACAATAGAGAGCATCCTAAAAGTCATAAACAGTAGACCAAACTTATTTGTATCAATTAACTACTTCATTACTGAATTTGGTTTCCAGGATCCGGATTCACAAAGAATTTAATCTCATAACGTTTTATCGCTAAAACCGTCTCAAGTTGAAACTGAGTCACCTTCTCACTTTATCACGGTTTTATCTTCATTCCCTATCAACAAAGAGTTTTAGTGAAATTTTATCGTGGTAATTACTTTAGACTCGCGTCCCAACTATCCGTGTTGTTGCCGTGTGGCGCTATTGTATTTGACTGTAAACAAATGTGAGCAAAAAGAGCAGGATGTCATTTAGTTTTTCATAACGCGATATGAACATCAATTACTTGTTTTCTGAAGTAGATGATTTTCAAAATGAAAACCAATTGACAAAATATTTAATATACTTTTACATTTTTTCCCCGTTCTCGTGAATCGTTTCAATGTTAATTATCAAGAAGGGTTTGCGTTTTGTCTACCGTCAATTTTGTCAGTGATCAGTTGAATTTCCTGAATGTGAGGTTTGGATCGAATAATTAATGTTATAATTATTAGTGGTATGCGAGCACTCGAATTTTCGAGTTCAAAGTTCAAATTCAGTTGAACTTGAAAATTTCAAGTTTGATTTTTTTTAAACATGATTTTCCCCCTAATTTAGGGATAGGGTGCAGAAGTCGCTACTGATATGAAAATCTCGGCTCAACATCGGTCAAAAACACGTTTTTCATTTTTTATATTAGGTGGTATATACTGAATTAGGTAGTCTATACAAAATTCAATAATTATGGTTTTGATGATGATGATTGCCACATGGATTAATGAGAAATAGCCTAATCAAGAAACACTGACTCAATCAGTATTCGTTCCTCTTTTGGAAACAATTTTAAAGGTTTACATGCCCTATAAAATTGATTTGTCAATTAAAATTAATCTAACATTAGTATCTCCAAGGTCAAAGAAATGCTGTTCGTGTGTTGCCCATATGTCATCAGCTGATAATGCTAGTGCCAATAGACTAGTGGCCAGATATTACTGTAGGTCAATAGACCGCACAATATACGGGAGCGTATTATATGTTATATATTTCATGTTATATGGTGTTCTAGTGCCGGGGGGCCAACTGGCATCGGGTTACAATCTAGGAGGATTACAATGAATAGTCCTTCATTCCAGGAGGGATAATGTGGTTGTGCCTAGATAAAAAAACTTGAACACTGCAGTTATTATTTATTATTTAGCTATGTGCTGAAAGAGTCACTTGAAATTGAAAAATGATTTTACAGTTGTAAACTAGTGTTTGGAGACAAAAAAAGTTGAATAATACCACTTGTTGAAATATTTTAGATCTAGTTAATCTAAACTGACAGGGTATTTTAATCTGATAAAAATATTTACGATCGAGTTCGATCTCGTTGGAAAATTTCTAGACACATGGCCTACTGCCTATCAAAGAGTGTGCGTGGGTGGTATTAGAGAGGGGAAGAAAGAAGGAAGCAAAACATGTGCGCCCGCTGTACAAAATAAAAACATCCATTTTTTTCAATAAGAATTTTCATTTTTGCATTCCCTTGGAATTCGAATTATTGAGGGTTTACTGTAGGTAGGCCTATGTACTTAACTCAAGACCAATTAAAAACTCAATATTCTATAGGACCCAGGGCCTACTATTTAATTAGGTATTATTATTAATATTGATTTTTTTTTTTTAGAACTCGAAACTTGCTATTTTTTTCTCAAACTCGAATTTGAACTTGACTTAAACTTGAATTCTCAAACTCGCACACCCATAATTATAATTGAGAATAGTAACAAGTCTATACTTCCAAACTCTTCCATTTTCCATTTTTAATCTTCAAAATATGTAGGGCCTACTAATTAAATTTGAGTGAGCGAAACCAATTACGAGGTGAGTACTTTATATCCACTAAAACCAGTCAAGACTGACGTTAACTTTACATCCAACTATTCTTAAAACTTCTGCGTAAAATGTCCGTGAATACTGGGTACGACTTGCAACCAAGTCTAGAGGTCGATTGTGTAACTCTTGCGGCAACTCGTTCGACTAAGATATCATTCGTTATTACTACCGAAGTGAGAACCAAGTTATCACTTACCCCTATTGTCTAACACTTTCGTTAGACTTCTCACAGTGTCAGTTCTTGGTGACATGAGATCTCAATAGACGGATGTTTTTGGTTAGGTAGTACGCCCACGTTACCGGGCCATGGCCATCAACGTTCCATTTTTACGTGGGAATCCCAATGTTTAAAATATACACTTCAATTTTCTCCCATTACTTCTTATCCATTTCATTGCTTCAACACTGTTGAACGCTGTTGCATATCAATAATAAGTATATCAAGAATAACAAGAATAAGTAGGCATATAACGAATAAGTACGCTCTAGATGTTTGTATGAATACCTTTGTAGGTTAGGTCTAATGAATACTTTTTTTTAATAACATCGAAACTTGACACAGAATCATTGTTCCCCAATTAGGGCAATGGATGGATGAAAGATAGGATCGTTGAAACGGGGCACCACAAGGGCGATATTACCACCCGAAAGTCCAACCCAAGTGATTAATACTAGACACAATCTGACAGATGAGTGTAGAGGCCTACACCTAGAGAGGTTGGCGCTACTCTACACATGCCAGCTGATGTGAAGGTCAAACCCAACAACGCAACGATAGTCTCGCATACGTAGCTGGCATGTAGATGCATAATATAAAATACAAATAGGGTTATAATGAATAATATTACTTTCCGTACGTCCATCCACGTACGTTTGAGGCTAATGTGGCTCGATGGTGAAAATCGACATCCTTGCCGCCTCTTCATTTAGTCTATATTAGGCCTACCTGAAAAAATGGTCATCACCAACTGAAAATGGATCAAAAGTATCCCTTAAAAATCGTCCATTTACTTTCATCCTCCTATAGTCTTGAGCCTCTGAAATACCTTCCACAACGAAGAGACTAACCAAATCATCTGTCATTTCATGGGTCTTGTTGAAGTGACAACTAGACACCGACATGTATTTGAGTTTCGTTAACTTGTCGAAGGAGTTGTCGGAGAAGGTGATCGACAACGAGTTAGACAATAGCCATTTTAGATGCCGATCGAGATGAGATGTTATATCGATTGACAAGTGAAGTGACAAAGTTACACAATCGACCCCCAGGTGACAAGTCCTAAAACGGTAATAACTTGGAACGATTCAAGAGATGAAATTCTTTGTGAACAAAAAATTGTACATATTTTGTTTTAATGTAAAATATGTAATAACTACCGGTACACAATTCCAGCATCACATTACATGTTTGTTCTTTAGACATTTGTAGGTATTCAATATTATTACAGTGAAGCCTCTAACTATCGTTTTTCAAGAGTCCATGAAAAATTAGGTATCCATGCAGGAATATGATCCATCCAGGAAAATCTAGCAATGGTTATAAAGAAATAGTGTGGGGCAAAATGAACTATAGAAACGGTAACACGATAGATGCGGGTACGATACTTCAAGGTTTCACTGTATTACTTTTGTCATAACAATCTGTTTGAAGGAGTGTTCAATGTATCCTGTCATTTATGATTTTATGTCTACCTCTTGTATAAAACGTTGTTGTGAAGAAATTATTAATAAATATTTATTTATGATTACACTACTGCATTGTGCTTTTCAAATACTTTAATAATCCAATTTGTATATCCTGCCAAAACAAGATGCATACGCTTTGAAGTGAAAATTTTGTTTCAGTACATATTTGTGTAAATGTTGTGAAATTAAATAGAATGAATGAATATTGGGGTTTTGAGGCGCATCGACAGCGAGGTCATTTAATGCTAAAAAAAAAAAATGTGGAACGCTTCACGATTTTGCTTCACGATTTTGCGTGTCATCCTTGCGCAGGGGTCATGCTAATCTTCTCTGTATCGTTCCAATTTTAGTGTATGTACCGCCGAAGCGAGTAAATACATACGAATAGATTATCAAATATTCATGCCATTTTCTGACCTGTCTTGAAAAATGATTCATAGAAAGAAAATATGTATCGAAGTGCTGTTCATCATACAGATAATTGACCATCAAAAGTCATTCTACCATGAATTTGCAACATAATTACCAAAAGTGATAATCAGTAATAAAATAATAGTAGGTAGTGAAATCAAATACTTTGATGAAAATTGAGAATGTGATGATGAATGTTGAGTATGAATCAGAAATAATTCTGAAAGTCATTAAGAGTATAATAATAATAATAAGTCTTTATTTCTTTCAAAACACAACACAGTTGGTTATAACCAAATACCAAAGTAATTGGTATATACCAATTATAACCAAGTTTTAATTGTAACCAAAGTAACCAAATACAAGAGTATTGTTGTATAGTTGGTTACATTATCAAGTTCTTCATAGTTGGTGAGAATTAATCATCCTGCAACTTTTTATGGACATGATTGTCATACCAGAATGGGTTGGCATTGTTTTTGAGCAAAATCTGGCTCTGTATTTTTCTCGGAAAATGATTTTGAATATTTGAAAATGCCCACAAGAATAGCATTGATTAAAATGTTTTCAATTTTGTCTGACTGAAATGATATTTTCATATAATATTAATTCCAACTATAGGTTTCTACCAAGTGTAAAGAAATTTTCTTTGGTCGTTTAGAAAATGAATGTATTATGTTTGTTAGTCATGTTTTAATCCTTATAATCGTAATCTAGTTAATTTTAGGCCTTGAACGCAAATTGTGTGTCTGCCTTGTCACGTTTGTGTTTACACACAAATGATTAATTTTCTTGAAAAAATGGGTTTTGATTTCTTTCTCACCTCATGATCATCACAAAAATATGATCATTAAAGAGAGAAAAAGTCTTTATTGACGCCTGTCTGCAAAGCGGGATGCCAAAATGATGAAAAAAAAATTAAAGATTTTTTTTGCGTAAAAAAATCAATATAGGCCTACAATGGTGAGAATTTTACTCAGATAGCATTAGTTCTTTAGTTTATTGTTCAACCAACTTGCAAGAAATCTTTTAATTTTTCCAAGACTTTTCATTGATTTCATTGCCAATTCATCCCCATGCAAAATTACAAATTTGAATTATTTTTTATTTTTTTTCTACATTTATCATTATAACAAAACACTTGTTATTATCAGAATTACAAATTAGTATCTAATACTAAACAAGGAAGATTCTTCAATCACATTGACACTCAAATGAAAAAAAAAGAACAATGAGCAGAAATAATGAAAAATAATAAGTTGTAATAATGAGAATAAAATAAGTTGTTCATTTGATCTTTTTTAAAAAACGATGATACCCACATAAGCTGAAGCTTGTGTGTGGGAAAGGAGAAGAAATAAGTATGAATCAAAGAACAAATAATGACCTCGAAATGTGTAGGTTTTGATAAGAATAGTGATATGAGAATTCAAATGTTGAGAACAAAATTAGTGAAGCGATACGAAAACATTGAGTACTTATTTCAAATTAGTGACAAAACAAAGAATGATAAACAAACATACCAACATAACATGAGAAACAAACTCAAAATTAATTGCTCTACAATTTACTGGAAAATAATTTTGATGTATTAATTTGAATGAGATTTTCTAAATATAGAGGGTTCACTTGATGGAGCCAGGCACACAGTTTTCTTTTTAAATTGTTGTATTCGGTTAGAGAATAAATGTGTGTGGGTAAAGAATTAAATAATTTAGGTCCTAGATATATTCCTTGTCTTTGTCCCAAAGAAGAGTGCAGTGTTGGGATTTTCATTAGATATATCGTAGATATATAGACAAATATATCTATTACCTGTACCTAGACCTAAAGGTCTAGGTACATGTACCTGGTCTCCATAATACTGTAAGAAATCTATTTGTGAATTTTTCACAGTTTAATGGGAGAAACGTTTCAACATCAAACCCTAAAACAAGTATATCAGAATAATTGAAGTTTTTGAATAAAATAGGCTAGATTTTTTTCCAGATTTGAGCCAAATCAATTCTACATTGTGGGTAAACCCCATTAGGTTAATTTTTACTTGATACAAAGTGCAAAGCGATTACGAAATGATCTATTGTGGAGAGAAACATTTATGAATATTAAGGAATAAAATAATATAAATATTAAGGAAATATTAAGGAGGCCTATTTCGCTCTAGACAACACATAATATCTTGAATTGTCTATCGCAAATCATGATATTATTATTTTATACTAGGAAAATGCGTTGTGTTTCCACGTTGATGGATGAGCTAGAACATTTCAACAAATCTTTGGATTGGTTATACATATCCACCTTGAGATCCAAACAATTACGTCTCTGTTCTCCCATCTTATTCATTACTTATTCTAATTAATTTCTATAATAATAAAGAAGGCCTTGTTTCAACAATCACTTTCATAGCAATTGCTATTTTTACATGTCTCTAGCTATCACCCTTTCGGTGTCAAAAACGATAGACTGACTAAAGTTGACTCCCAAACATTTTATCGCTTCTTCTTTCTTGATGCTTCTTAATTCTTATAGTCATAGAGTCATCTATTTTCAAACTCGTTTCTTGAAGCTTCCCATTTTGTATTACTATTGCAGTAGATTTCTTGACATTGAGCCTCAATTCCAGTTCTTCCAGACGATCCTTAACCATTCTAGCCAAGATTTCAGCTGATTGGCTGTCCTTCCCAATTACCACCGTATCGTCTGCGAACCCCAGAACGGTAAGATTATCGTGATTTTCTATCAGTTTGAAACCGTATGCCTCACTCACATCTCTTTCTGTAATTTCGTCCAATATGTGATTCGTTGCCATGTTGTAGAGAGAAGGAGACAACGGCGCGCCTTGCATTACTCCTTGGTTAATTGTGATTTGTTTCGTTTTCGAGTTGTTTGCCTCCAATTGAGTTGTATTTCCGGTCTGTGGTTCAATGATGAGGTTTTGTAATTTGGTGGGTAGTTCGGATAATCGTATAGTCGATATCAGATGGTCATGTCCAACATTATCGAATGCTTTCGATATGTCTAAAAATATTAGGGTGGCATTTTCCTTCTTTCTCTTCGCTTTATCCAAAATTGCGTTGACGATCGAAATATTTATGTACGTGCCTGGTGACTGTGTGAGGCCCCTTTGGTTCTGGTTTAAACTAACATATTTTCTGACGAATTTGTCTATTACTCGCTCGATGATACGTCGCAGTACTGTGAAAATAGTTATGGGCCTCCAGTTATTTGGATCTTCTTTCTCTCCTTCTGTAAAGATTAATATTGTTCTGGCCAATTTGAAACAATCTGGCACCCATCCAGTTTCTATCATCGCAGTTGCTATTATTGAAAGAATTTTCCTGACTCGTTCAGATTTGACTATTCTCATCAGAACTTTATCCGGTCCTGCAGATGTGTCCACCTTGATAGATCATTTAACTCATTTAGAGGCAATCAACTCGATGCCATCCTGATTTACTTATTGATTATTCAAACGTTCTATGGTCTAATTGGTTTTACTTGTTGATCTTCTCAATAGTTTTCTTATTAGCATCAAATAGCTTTTAACCAGGGGGCAATCTGGATGAAAAGGGCCTGGATGGCAATAAAAAATAAGGGTTTGGAGAAAAAAAAAAGAAAAAGAAAGGGTTCCAAACTAGGCTAAACCAGGTGGGGCTGCATGGGCCGTCCTGCTGTCTAGACCAGCTCGCTGTTGTCCATATCAATTTTACAACAATTTTGTAAACAATTTGTAATCAACAATTTTTTACAGTCATTATACTTTCATGGAAAAAATGGTGAACATGACAAAAATGCTCAGAGACTACCTACTGTTTGAATGTAAGAATATTTTCCATCTTGAATGTCATGCAAATTATTGATGAAATATCCAAAAAAATTGATATCTACAAGCTATAATTCAAAACTTGTTTGCTTCTAAAACAATAATAATTTAATAGATTGGGCTTATAATTTTATTTTTCAAAGAAGAAAGAATGAACAAAGACTCGTAAAATGTAAGGTGGTTATATTCAATGCTTGCATCAAATGTGTTACCAGTAAATGATACTAGGCCTCCATAGTACTAAAGTATCATTCCTATCCTATCCGACTTGGTTAATTGAGTATATCGACGCAATTATGTATTTTTCCACAAAGTAGTCAGCTATTTCACTAGTTTTTTTCCTATTTTCAATGGCTTCCACTCAGTCTGTTACACACTATTCCTGTCCCATAAAAGTTGCATCCCAATGGCGGTAGGTAGGTTCGAATACAATAATTTTCATTTGATTGGCATAATAATTAATGAGTAAATCATGGAAAATAATAACAAATTGATGCAACATATCGTAAAATTCGGGAACACTTCCATATTTTTTCGGAGACTTCCGAATTTCATCTTCCCGAAAATTTCAAATCCTTTTTTCAAAGTATGACAAAATTATTTTCAAACTAATTTTCTAATGGAATACAAAGTATTTGGATCAGTTTAATCCAAGATATTTATATAGTTTAAATATTATCAAGTACAGTAGTTGATAGAAATGGTTAAATCATGGTTTAATCATGGTTTAAATTTTAATGTAATGTTCAAACACTGTGAAACAGTAATGCCAACTGTTGAATACAGATTTTTCTGATGTCAACAGGCTACTCAAGTAGGCGGGGCAAATTGTGATTTTATCAATCACGCACAGTATTTTTGATAGTGCAACTGCAATATCAGCCTGTTATCGGTCTGAAAATGCCAAGCTGTCAAAACGTGCAATGTAAATAGAATAATGAAGCTGAGAAAGCATTTAGCGTAAGCTTTGTGTCATCATGGTTCAAAGGAAGACCCAGGACATATTTATATGGTTAGTAGAAAAGTATGAACATCCACTTAGTCTTACAAATGCGTTACCTCGTTGTTTTCGTCTTAACCTCAAAATGTTATATCTGTTCGTTTCTTTGCAGTGTCTTCATCCTGGGATCATTTTTAGTGACATACATTATCACTCAATTGCTGAAATCTGCAGTAGATTTAGAGAATCATGATGTTAAAGTAGGACTAAACCCACGTATATTAGGTTTCGAAGACAGTTGGCTTTTCCGACTTTCTCTCAACATCCTGGGATATGCAACAATATTTGTACCTGGATTTCTCATCTTCAAGTATGTCAAAAGTAGCAATTATTTTGAGAAAGCAGGTTCTGGGTGCTTTCCTAATCTCATCAGACTTTGCTTCGCTGGTCCAGAACCCATGATAATCGGATTAGATGGCGTCCTACCGCAGCACTCGCAGGTGCGATCTACAATGCAAGAAGCAGTTCTCTTACTGTTTTGTTTCTTTGGTTTGCAAATAACATATCTGACATGGGGTCTCCTTCAAGAAAAAGTTATGACACAAGAGTATGTTAATTCTGAAGGAATCAAGGGAAACTTCAAAGATTCTCAGTTCTTGGTATTTGTTAATCGAATACTTGCCTTTTTCTTGTCTGGACTTTATATTACGTGTACTAGGCAGCCAAGACATACAGCACCTTGGTACAAGTATGTCTACTGTTCCTTCTCAAACATAATGAGTTCGTGGTGTCAATATGAAGCTTTGAAATATGTCAGCTTTCCATCACAGGTGAGATATTATTCTTTTGCCATAACTTGATTATAGTTGTACACTTATTTAGTGTAGACTTGTTTTGTTTTTCCACCAGGGTTGTTAATGAGACATCTAACCAGGGTTGGGTCAGTAAAATATGTCTTAAAAATCAATTGGCCTATTCTACCTATGATATATATTCTGGTAAATTTGTGTTACTTGGTATCATCCCTAATTTTGTAAAAAAATTCCTAAAAATTGTGTTTTTGAATAAATAAACATTAAACTTTTCGAAAACCACACCTGGCAACACCACCAAAACATTAAAAATCGAGTATAAGCTCCGTTCCGCCTGCCGGCGGTATACGCGAGGTGAGTACACCAACCTGACCCACTTGACCTAAACCACTAGATACGTCATCCCAGCTGTGACAGCATAGCAAAACATGGCTGAATATACGTGATGTAAGAAAATCGCCATATTAAAGTAAGTCGCAAACACAAAACATAACAATTATAAACTTGAGGTTACTCCAAAAAACACTTCAAACCACAAATTACAAAAAAACACCAACATTACTCACAAATAATAAAATACGAATTTGGTACCGAGTAACACAAAATTACCTATATTCTACTTGAGAATAACTTTCTGAAACTGTACGTGAATCTGAAAATCTCGCATTTGGTTTCAGGTCTTGTCGAAAGCTTCGAAAATAATTCCGGTGATGATAATGGGAAAAATAATATCACGCAAGAAATACGAGTATTATGAGTATGTGACAGCAGTGCTCATATCTTTAGGAATGACGTTTTTCTTGCTTGGGAGTGATACTGATCACAAAGGTCAGTACGAAAACTTTTTGTGAATGGAACATGTAGCTAGAAGTAGAGCCTGGGCTACGAATATTAAAATTAGCACATGCAGCTCAGTTGCTAACGCGGTCTTTTCATGTGATCTGCGAGATGAGGGGCATATCGGGCTTTGGTTCGACCCCCGCTACCTTGACAGTTTTTTTATGTGGTTACTCTCTGTAGTGAATTTTAAATTTTAATGCTGCAGCTGGTATGCCCTAGAATATAGACCACGGCCACGTTCTTCCTACTATCGTACCCATTACCCATAAAACCTTCGTCTCATTCATCATTCATCCGATGACAATAGATAATGGTCATCATTACAGTGTGTTGCTAACCTCAATATAAATCAACCAATATTGAATGTGCCACACTAGATATTCATTGTAAAGTTATAAAAATCTGGTCCAGACCGCCATTAACACAACTTTTCGTAATTGGGTTATTTTCTGAAGAGTGGCTTTTTTTACCAAACATAGGCCTATTTTTAATAATTTATTATCATAATTTTTTTTTCATTCAAATTGGTTCAAAGTTTTGTGTCAACTTATTTCAGATTGAAGTAGTCTTAATTAAGAATTAAGAACAATTGAAAATATGCATTTTCAAAAAGCAATTTGATGGCTATGGATGTCTTCACAGAATACAACACAGTACAGTGGGTCAACTTTTAAATTTCATGTTCAACTGGTCCATTGGGATACAAACACACATGTTTTTCAGTGTTACAAATTGCTCATATAGAAATATAATAAAAAATGAATATCAATTGCCCGGTTCCAACATGTCAGGTGGAGGGGTGTTGAACATCATCATTTGTCTAGGGCCTCAAATGATACCGGCTGGCCAATCTTGTCGTATCATCTTCCTCGTCTTCATCCTCTTCACTTTCTTCTTCCATCTCTACCAATATTCACCATGCTTTCTGCTCTTCCCACGATCTTTCCTTTTTCACATCTTCCCATACACCTCTTCTCCTCACGCTTCCACCTATCTGGTCCCTCCCCCTGCCTCTTGGTCTTCCAGCTTTTCTTCTACACTCTAATAAAATACTCTTTGGAATCTTTCCTGGGTATTCTTTCCATTCTTTGCATAGGCCTATGACATCGCTTCTTTCTGTATTCATAATATTTTCCACACTTTCGATTCTCAACCTATCCCTAATATAATATCACTACCCTTTATTCTATCCACTTTTGTCACGCCTATCATACTCAGTGTTGGGGAAGTTCCTTTTTAAAAAGAACTTTACAAAAGTTCAGTTCATTACTGTGAGAATGAACTTTTCAAAAGTTCAAGTTCATTTTCTATATTTTATTCTGAAAAGTTCAAGTTCGTGTGAAAAGTACATAAGTTCACGTGAAAGTTCATTTCACGTTTTTTTTTGTTGCTTTTAACGTCAATTTGGACCACCGACAGTATTATATAGCTAACATTGGTAGGGCTTACTGGTCAGAAAACCGCGTCTATCTCCATCTCTCTCACTCAAGTACAAACGTCATGGAAAAATGTACTACTCGTTTGAAAAAAACGTCTCACCGGCGAACTTTCGAACTTTTGAAAAAGTTCGTGACCGAAAAGGAACTTTTACCAAGTTCACGTTCATTATGTGAAAAACGAACGCGTTCATATAAAAGTTCATCAAAAAATGAACGCGTTCCCGTGAACGCGTTCATTTTGCAAGTTCACTCCCCAACACTGATCATACTTCTCAAATACTCAATTTGGGAGGCTGGAAGGTGACTTCTCTTTTGCTGTAATTGTCCATGTTACAGATGCATATGTTAAAATGGGTAAAAAATACACTTGATATAGAAAGTTAAGATTTCAAAAGTATCTGTTCTGTACATAAATGTTTTCTCACAGTCTGGTAGAAGCTTTCTGCCTGTTGTTAATTTGTTAATTCTATTTCAATTTCAATTTTATTCCAAATGTAAATTACATGAGTTAGACCATGGCTACCAACTAGACAACAAGTGTTATTGATAGTCAAAGGTTACATATAGGCCCTACCGGTATATAATTATAACATAATTATAAAAACGTCGGTGTTACATATATATAGTAGATGATTCATACATGAACAGTAAATAATAGTAATCTAAAATAATAGTAATTTAAAATACGTATAAGATAAATAATAGAATACCCACATAAGCAGTGCTTGTGTGTGGGATAGGATTATAGGATATTTATAGAAGTGAAAATGTTTGATTTCAAGAAGGCATGAGAATTTGTTAAGATGTTCTTCTTTTGAAATTTTGGCATCGCTGCGTAGCATAGAATGCTGCCTAGATACTTGAACTCTTTCTGAACCTTGAGCTCTTCCCCTTGGAGCATTATTACTGGCTCTGACACCTTATTTCTTGACATTATCAATACCTCACTCTTCACCTGACTGATTGTCATTCTGATTTCATTAGTTATTTCATTCCATTTGTCAAGTATCATTTGCATTGTCTCTTCAATATCACCCCGCGTAAGTATATCTTCTGCATACCGGTATATCATTATTCTTGATTCTTGGCTTTCCTCTAGCTGTACTCTGCTCAGAATGTCATCCATTACTACATTAAATAATGTGCACTTCCCTGCCTCTGACTTCGAACCATTTACCGGTAGTTGAACTAAATGGAGTTCTGACATATAATGCCATTAATGACATTTAATGCTCTTCAGTAAATTCTCATCCAGACCTCTAGCTTTGGGGCACTCCCAGACCTTCCCTCTCGGGAGTCGGTCGTACGCCTTTTTCAGGTCTAGAAATAATATTGTCATATTGTTACAACCAAATTTGGATGCCAGGTTCTGAATAGATTTGGACGAGGAGTGTAGCCAATAATTTAGAAATAGTGGCGCTTACGTTTGAATAGTGAGAGGTTGGTTGTAGGACCGTGAAGATGTAAGTGACGACAATAGTGGTTAAAAAGACAATAGATATTTATTGATTGTAATTTAGAAGCAAAACAAGGTAATTGAAACAGTTGGAAATAAATCTGGCATCGAAAAATGAATTTACAGCGAACCAATGATCTTAGAATTTAGGGAAAAAGAATTAAAACAGTGAACTAGACTGATACTTGGCCACATAGCAAAACCTTGCCCAAAAGAGTACGTCAATCGGGGACAGAGGCACGCTCGAGATATTAATAGCGGCCCTGTCCCTTTCGTTGTCTGGTATCGTCTCAAGAGACCGAGTTCCTTTATCACACACGCTTTTATACACACACCTCACTTGTTGATGCTATGTGTCAGGTCTGTCAGTAGGGCCATTTACGCTGACAAGGTAAATGTATAGTTCATTCTCCTTAAGGACAGATGTAGGAGCATTCAGTTAGATAGAGGTTGGTCAGTGGTTAAAGGTCGATTAGAATAAGATGGAAATTAATAATAATAGAAATACAGTAGTTAACTGGCTACTGTGACAATATCTTCATCTTCTTCCCAATGTGATTCCATTATTTGTCTTACTGCAAAAATAATGTCAATTGTGGATTGATTCCTTCTGAAACCATACTGTTCCTCTCATATTTGGTTCCATAATTCTCATTTAAAATTGATTTTTTACTACTTTCTCATGAACAATAATTTTTTTTTTTTTTTTTATTGCTTCAAAAATTACACATAAATTACAAAAACGACATTCACGTGGCATTTCCACAAAGCCCCATAAGGGCTTAACTGTGGCGTTCTAACAGATTTAATTGAATGAAAAGAAATGTCTTCCTTCGTACAAATTAATGAATTATGTGAATCATATTATATGAATTTAATTAATAAATTATATGAGAGGACGTTACTTGACTTGAGTACACATCAAATAAAAATACAAAAATATAATAATACACTGGATCATAACAGCTATAATATGTCGGTGATGAATAATTATTAAGAAAAATAACGAAAATAATACTTGAGCAGCAGAATAATCAGAAAACAAATAAATACAAAGGTAAAATTATTAGGATCAACTATATGAATAATTCAACAATGGTCGGTACATGCACCATCCATATTGGAAAGAATGAAAGTTTTAATTTCTCGTTTAACTTCAGAAAATTTTGAAAAATTTCTTAAATCATTAGGCAAAGTGTTGAAGAATAATGGAATTATATAACTAAGACTTCTCTTTCCATTTTTGTTGTTCCATGTAGGGAGAACAAAATTGGAGAGCGAAGCAAACCGAGTATTAGCTGAATGACTGGAATGTATTTTAAATTCTTCTGAAAAATAATATTTCAATATAACTCGATATTTGTACAGCAAAGGAACTGGAAGTAGACTACAATAACGAAAATACTCGGGAAGACTGTGGCTCAATTGATCTTTTATATGATTGGGCACCAATGTTGAAATGATACGGTTTTGAATAGATAGTATTTTATTCAAAAGATATTGAGAAGCATTTCCCCAAGAAAGGATCCCATATAAAATTAATGATTCTGCTAAAGCGCAATAAACCGATCTCAGTAAATTGAATGGTAGAATAGTTTTTAATTTATAAATTTGAAAAGCACACGAGCGTAGCCTATTGCATAAAAGATCAATATGACCTCGCCACGAGAAGTATTTATCTATAGTTAAACCCAAATATACGTGACTGTCAACATTACTAATCTGAACATCACAATTACAAATATAACCAGGAGAGCCGCAATTTAAAGAATGTAAACAAAAGTTGGAATGGAAAATAATATTGACCGGATAGTTCTTTGAATGATTCAGGGGTGTACATATGTGAATAATTTTAGTTTTAGAAGAATTGATAGTTAATTCATGATCATGAGTGAATTTTAAAACGTTAATGAAATCATTTTGCAAATTAACTTCTGCAAACTCCACTATTCTATGAGCTGACAGAATCAAGGTGTCATCGGCGTACATATAAACCTGACATTTAGAGACACAACTCAACAAATTATTTACATAAATCAAATATAATAATGGACCTAAAATAGATCCCTGTGGAACGCCAGATGTGCAATTTTTGAATTCACTGTAAGTATCATTGATTTTAACCGTAATATGCCTATCTGTTAGATAACTCGAGAACCACCATAGCATTGGGCCCCTAATACCAATATTTTCAATCAAGGAAATTAATTTAGTATGACTCAAAGTGTCGAAATTGGAAATAATTGGAAATATAGTAATTACAGCAATAATGAGAAAATATGTGACAATTTCTTATTTTTCAATGGTTGATTGATGATTGTATATGTTTGTTTAATATATGACTAATTATTTTCTGAGAACTAGGTTATTTTGCCTCTGCTGCCATCTCTATGCTGAGTTAGGTATTTTAGAAGAAGAAGCACTTTCACTAAACATGTTATATATTCTTTAGTATGACAATGGTACCTACATATAAGTAACCTGTCTAGTCACCTATTACTGTGATTGAGCCAATTACAGACTCGCCGGGCTTGTCATTCACTGTAGCCTTGAAAAATGCTTAAAGTAGAACTTTTTGCCGGCCAACAGACTTGCCGTAATGACGTAGACGATATCACGGCCACTTTTATACTCAAAATGTTTGTTTTGCGTACGTACTATCGACTGTCAAGCTCTGTCACTATCGACGTTGCCATTGTTATCCCATCGGTTTGACATGTAATTGCCTTGAGTTCGCGATATAATCGATCGTTTGCCGTGGTAGTATAAACGTACAAATCATTTGACGGCCTTCGACACTCGACAAGATTGCCGGCCGGTAATAATGCCGTGGCTCTATGAACGTACCTTCAGTCTTTGTACCAATTATTTGAAATAATTTATGATTTTCGTATAATATAGAAATGTTTTTCAGGTTCTTCTGTAACAGTGACCACATTCTCAGGCATAATCCTGCTCATCTCGTACATGGTCTTCGACAGTTTCACGTCTAACTGGCAGGGGGCATTGTTCTCCACTTACAACATGAGCTCAGTTCAAATGATGTGCGGTGTGAATCTCTTCTCTTGTCTCTTCACCGCTGTCTCGTTAGCACAACAGGGAGGGTTCATCAACTCGCTCAATTTTATGGCACAGGTTTGTACTATTTCTATGGTAGTGGAGTAGGAATTTTAACTAGAAAAGGATAGTTTCCTCGTGAGGTGAGAGTGTTCGTCTCTAATAATTTTCCCTCGGAAATGCCCTAAACTGCTAGAACTGAAACTTTAATAAAATGTAACTTTAATTGTTGATCGTCATTGTTCGATATTTTTCATTTTACATCGTTATTCTTATGCAGTTCAACAAAATCTCAACATAATTTCTTCAAAAGTGGCGACTACTTCTGGTCCAAAACTGTAGCAGGGTCTGAGGGTCAGTAAGTTTTGAAACTGTGATTTATTATTCTGTTATGTGTAAACTGAAAATACGTGCAGCCAAACTTGATTTTTCATGTGAAATGAAGTTGCTCGGGACTACACTCATCTAACTTTCTTGATTTTCGTTTCAGTTCCCAAAGTTTACCTTTGACTGCATGCTGCTGTCTGTTTGCTCGGCTGCTGGACAGCTGTTCATTTACTACACGATCGCTACATTCGGCCCCGTAGTATTTGTCATTATCATGACTATCAGACAAGGACTTGCAATCCTGCTTTCTTGTTTGATATACGAACATCACATATCCGGTATTGCAGTCGTCGGTGTTGTCATCATTTTCGTATCAGTATTCCTCCGAATATATTGTAATCAGCGACTGAAAGCGTTCAGAAAAGGAGCAGTACCTCTAAAGCCAACAAAGTAATATTCATTTTCTGTGTTGTTGAAGGGTTGGATTTTAAGAAATCACATGCACAACAGTGATGAGCCATGCTCTATAGCTTTTTCCAAAGAATTTGTTCCATTATCATGTTGCTGTAGCAATTATTCAAGTTGGACATAGGTCACATTTTCCATTTTACTCAAATTCTCTGTACTGTGCATAAGATGAGCTTTTCATCGTGCACGTGGAGTAGGTTTGCACATTGACGAAAAAATTACAAATGATGCCGAAATAATAATATCAGGTATTGATCAATATTTTCTACTTTCAATCAAGAAAGACAGAAAAACAGAATCAGAATGTTAAAACAGAATAATTGTGCTGGGCAAATGAATGCTATACACGAATGTTTGCTGATCTGTTTCTTATTTCATCTTATTGAGTAGCCACTAGCCAAGGCTTGAGTTTCTCGAAAATTCCAAGCAGCAGTGTATTATTTCATTTATTTACAATTTTTCGAATCAATATTGGAAAACAGAAATAAATATTCAAATATTGTATTAAATATTGAATTGATTGAAAATCAAAATCAAACAGTAATGCTAATTTTGCATGGAAGTCACTGTCATTCTGTCTTCTGAAATGTCATATACATTTGGTGTCAAGGAATTGAGGAAGTATGGTAAGTAAAGAAATGACACTAACTGGTGATGACTATCAGTAATTAAGTTGTAAAATCATTTATTAAACCTCAGCTTCACAAGTTTGTATTTCTATTGTTTACTGTAATTGCGCACATTAGCGTGTTGGCATTTGTTTTTCATCCACAATTCTTGAACTCTTTATTACTTTCTGCTACTCTTGCTTCTTTGCACAGCCCATTTTCACCATTTCAATGTTCTTTGCTCGAAACCACTACTTCCCTATTCTGTTTCAGCACTCTCCACAGCAAGCTGTTCCTCTCCTCTCCCACTCCTCTAAATTCATCCCTATCCTCTCTCACTTTTTACCACCTCATGAAACTATTCTTTGCCATGAAAAAGTTGAAGAGGCAGTTTTTTTTTCTTTAGAAAAGGTTGTAAAAGTTCAACAGACATATGTCTGTTCAAAACCATATTTAATACATACCATGCTGAGCAAAAACAGTTCGTACCAAGGTGGTTTAATGGATACAAAGTGTCATAAAAATACATGATAATTGAATATACGATAATGAAGAAAAACAAATATCAAAAAAGAAACATTTTTTGAAATTTTGAAGATCTGTAAATTTCACAAGATACTTATTGAAGTCCTGGTCTAACTGAGAAACAAGTAGGCTTCTTCTTATTCTGTGAATAAAAATGTACGTAATCAGTGTATAAATTTTTTTTCCATTTCTACTATAGTCGTATTAAAACTTTTTCCTAGTCCCTGCGTGGTAAGCCTGTGAGGGTATTGGGGGTGTAGTGAAGCCACTACTGTCAACTGTACGGTAGCAGGCTAGCTAGATATACCAAACTCGACACCATGTGTACGCAGTGAGATGTCAAAAATCAAGAAGGTTCAAGTCATATGCATTGTTCATGTATTATTACAAACATTGGATCTGGATTTTCTAGTACTGCAAACTACTATGTGAAATTCATATATTTTTACCTGTACTTTTCGAAATATAAGTATTTCATACTAGTATGACTGTTGCTCTGATGTAGCCAATTGTTAAAAGGATAGTTATGTATTAATACCCCCAATGATGTAACGGAAGTTAGCGAGTTGATGAGATTTTCATGGTGCAGATTACTTCAAAAAAATCACGACCAAGTTGCATATCCGATTAACGTCACTTTTTACATGCTACTGATCTATCATATATGAAATGTGGATTCAACAAACTCGGAACTTTTCCTTCAAGAAGAATATCAGCCGACTAAACCCTATTCCTATTTACAACCAAACAATTTCATTCAAAGTAATGAACTGTTGTTTTAATTTCGAACTCGCTGCTATCAAATCCCACGATTTCATGTGAACTACCCTAATAAAAAAAATTCAAGGCAAACAAATTACAAGAGAATGTTTTATTTTAATAATAATAATAATAATACAAATTGTAATTATAAATTTTAAATAGGCCTGTAAAAATAGTTTCTTGAGCTGGTTTCATTTTACCTAATATTTGACAGAATTCGTTTTTACTGACATGTTTTAAAGAAGTAGGTAGGGCTTAAGGGGACCCGGACCTTGTATGCTTGACAATGTTAATTCACTCAACTTTGGATATCTTTTTCTCAGAGATGGTAAGATAAAATCTGTTTTTTGTTTACTTGTTACTTGCACTTACCCTCAGACTTCAACTCGCGGATTTTTCCTTTTTTTTCCGATATGATTTTTTGAAATATTTTGTCATCTTTTCAGGATTCACTACATTTTGTAACTTGAAAATAATTTTTGAAAATTCAATAATTTTTTTCATCAAAATTTCCTTGCGCTAAAGTTTGTGAAATATGTGTATAAAACATGTAAATATTTTTTTTTTCTTCGGGTCA
This sequence comes from Brachyptera risi, assembly GCA_964007535.1. Classification (NCBI taxonomy): domain Eukaryota; kingdom Metazoa; phylum Arthropoda; class Insecta; order Plecoptera; family Taeniopterygidae; genus Brachyptera; species Brachyptera risi. The sequence goes on along the minus strand of OZ023329.1, from coordinate 30,710,958 downwards.
ATTGTTTGGAAAAGATAATTTCATGGTTGAAAACAACATTCTGAAATGAATGCAATTAAAAAAAAGAGATGCTATTTGCCCAGACCTTGTATTCTGTATCATTATTGTTGAGAAAATTCACAAGAATCTCTGCTCCTTCTGCAAATGAAGTTACAATCTTGGCGAACAAGGCTGCAGCTACGATGCTTTCGTGGTGTACCTGTACTGACAACAGACTGCTATTGAATGCTTCCAAAATAACCTGTATGCAGTTCCATACGCATCAAGACAAGATCATCTCAAGCCCACTTATTCGATTGAATAAGTGCATTTTATATTCATTTTATATTACACTGCATTTTATGCTTCACGCATGCATCTTATGCTGAGGCCTACAGTGAAGCGTGGTTGGGCTCACTGACATCAGAGTCCCACAAGATATATAGTGTACAGTAAAAACTTTCTTCTCAAATACTGAACGATTCTCTTACTTTTGTGTCCTATATGACCACTATCTATGACCATCAATAACGTAACGGGATAAGCAACATGGCATAAGTCCTATCCTTTTAACATTAGACTGTTTTCACCATGATAGAATCAGCGCTTTCGTGTACATTTCTGAGATTCGTAATTTCAAATCAAATCGTACGTATTGGGCTCGTATTTCAATGTATAGTACATAGTTGTATACTTGCATTGTTTCTGATCTTTCTCGTAGATGATTATAATTATCCAGTTATCAAATGGTAAATATAGCAGTAGGGCTCTTGACTAGGGGTCTAAATGCTTTTACAGACGAATTTCAAATTTAGATTGGCCAATTCAAATTAAATTTATTCTAATATTGCTTAATGCAGTTGGGAAGAGCTGGATTCACAGATTGCATTATATCTATTACTTGTATAGATCAACATACAATAATACCAGCAAATTATCATACAAATTTGTGAGGCGGCATCCCTTTGATATACGCATGGTACGAAAGGAAAATGCTAGGTTGCTTATCCTGTTACGTTATTGATAGTCATAGCTACTATAGAGGTATTTTGATCATATTTGAACATTAAAATGTATGTATTGAATCAATATTTATTTTAAAAAGCAAAATTGAATTCATCACTGCCTTTCTGGAGCGCTGGCGGGACTCAAGCCCCAGTGACCAAATGGACCAGCTGCTACTGCTGCAGGTGGTCATTAAATAAAATATTTTTGGAGAACGGCCATGACTGCTAAGCAGATATGGGAGAGTAGTAGATATATCTGCAACTTGATAATTTACCAGAATATAATTTATCTAAAGCCTGATCACAATTGAAAAATGGAAGTGATTATGAAATAGCCATAGTGTATAGTGACATAGGTGGGCCACAATAGCATCTTATTTAACTGGTTCACCGCCAACGTAAATCATCATTTTGGCTTGAACGATTCAAATTTCTGTGGCAGTGGCAACAGCAAGGCCTTCCAGATTATTCTATTAAAATAATATATTGGGCCTTGCAGCAATAATTGTCGAAAGTAATTTTGACATTTATTTCTTGAGAATGTCTGATTTGAGTCTTGGAGAAAAATAAAATACCCGAAATACATAACGGGAAGTTACTTGACTACAGTAGTAATATCATCTGATTGGTCAGAATTTGGGTTGTCATAAAGGTTATAAGGAATAAGTTATAAGAAATGGATTTTTGACATAACTTATCACCTAATCACTGTAACTAGGCAAACGCGAAATATGCGTTGTAAGATGAGCGAGATATCTGAATAAGGTATAATAACAGTCTTACATTTGCTACTTTATCAACTCTGGTATTCTACACACTTTGTCCTTCATTTAATTGCTACTTTATCTTCTCTGGTATTCTACACACCTTGACAAATATGAAGAATATTTAATGCTTGGGCAAATATCGAATCTAGGAAGCAATGAATCTTGGCCCATTTCCATATATTTGATGTATAAAAACAGTTATTTGAATTTTTTTCTTCGAAACGGCTGGTTCGAATTGCTTACAAAATGGTGATTATGTGTATCATTTATGTTTGAACACTCGGAGAAAATTTTATTTTTTTCGGAGGTTTCATTTTTTCAAATTTTCTCACCCAGCCTAATCTTATGGGGTTTTTAAAAACTTTGACATGATATTTCTCAAAATCTAATCGACCGATTCATTCCATAAACTATACAGTTCTAAGTTGTAAAAGTTGGCCCGTACAAAAAAGTTTCATGTTGATCAATCAAACCCTGCGACCTGTGCAATGCCCACAAAAAAACAAAAAAAAACAGACAAAGCCCTATAAGAGTGGGATGGAGACTTCGCTACGCTCATCTAACCAGTTTCTTAGTGTGAACGGTTACATGGAAACGCCATCATCCATTTCGCTTATACACTATAAAAAACTGGATTTCCATGCCCGTGGTACACATGTCGCTCGATACCACGTTGCGCGTCATGGCGGCTCAAAAGTCGCGAGATTTTCCTTCACTGACCAATCAGGGTCAAGTCGCGTACACGCGTATCATCGCGTCACGAAAGATAAGGTTTGCTCAACATTCGAGCGCGCTGCCATGACGCGCGACATGGTATCCAGCGACATGAGAAACGCGGGCATGGAAATACAGCTTAACACTTGCTATTTTATAATCACTATTCCATATTTCAATTCTGAATCAGGCTCTAATTCAGAGTCACAAATTGATATTTCAAAAAAATACAGTTCAAGGAGTATTTATATACATAATTTAGTTATTTAACAGCAGACATTTGTAATTATACGTGTAATAGTAATAATAATAGTAATTATAATACGGTAATAATAATAGGCTTAATAATACTTTTATTCATATTTAACAAAATACATTGTTGTGGAACAGGTCAAGATTTGTTGACCATCAGTAAAACATAGTATACCGGTATGCAAGTAAAACATCAGTACCGGTAAACAAGTAAAACACCTGATCAGTCATATTCAAATGCTGCTTGCGAATTCCCTTGTGCCATCGAGCGGGTTTGTGATTAAAAGTTCTTTCACCTTTCGTTTGAAGATAATGTCGTTTCTTTCTCTCCTGATTTCTTGTGAGTTATCATAGAGGATGGCACCCACATAAGAAGTGCTCCTACTAAACAGGTCAAACAGTGTGTCAAAAGAGTGAAGATATCATTCTTATGATGGGTGTGGTGGTCGTGTATCTGGTCGTTAGTTACATGTACTGACAAGTTCGTTCTGGTGAACATGATTAGACTAAATATATATAGGCAGGGAGCTGTTAGTATTTCTAGCCGTTTAAAGTAGGGTTTACATGATGTTCGGCTTGGTACGCCGACCATTGACGGAAAGACAAGACACACCACCTGGAAGACAGTGATGTGACTATGCTGCCCTCAGGTGATTATTAAATATAACAATACATAGGGACAAAGTCCTTGTCAAGTAAAGTGCTTGTTAACAAGCATATAGACAAAATCAATGCTATAGCCTACCTCAATTCATCTTGGACTAGAGTAATTCAGCTTATTTTTAAACAAGTAACAGGTTTCTTCTACAATTTTAATAATAGGGCATACAGTTATTTTAACAACAGTCGTCACTATTCTTGATTTTGTACAGGCAGTTATACTGTTTTATTTCTATTGTATCATATAAATTGCATTGTTCGAGAATTGATTGATACTCTGATGTGACGCACTTTTACTGATGTAGGCCTAAAATAATTACCATAAATTGAAATATAATTGACTTCATTCCTAAACTCAATACGTTCTTATTCGGTAAAATGTACTGAGGCACAACAGAGAAAAAATAAGTTCCAATGCTACTATCCCAAGCTCGATCCAGCATAAAAGTACTTCAAGTCGCAAGATGTAAGTCTGCCATGTGAGAAAGTAGACCACAGCCAAAACAGACGGCACTGTGAGAGCAATTGAGAGTAATAAAGTTAGACTGCGTTCTGTCAGATTGCCTTTACGACCCAAGAATATTCGTATTGACTCAATGCAGCACAAGAAGAGCAACATGGCAAGATCCGAGAAGAATACACCACTAGGATAAGGTAAGTTAACACCTTTAAAAATCAGCACTCCTATTTCACACACAAAGAACATTCCAAAATAATATGAATTAAGATAGAGTAACACCTCGTAAGTCAAGGATGAATTCACCATCGTGAAATTTCAACTACTCGAAGAACTGTACAATTAATGATCGAATATTTTACAAAGAAATTGTAAGCAATGTTTGTTTACAATATTTGATTTTGTCTGACAGCTGCAAAGTAGAATTGTTTGAGAAGGCGGTGCTGCTGTGAGTGCCCCGTGGTCATAGATCGAACTAATTTATAGGTCACCACTTCGTAATGGATTTTGACAGCTGATATATTTTAGAAGTTTAATGTTTGGTGAGAAAAAAACTGTCGGAATCAAACATAATAATTGAAGATTGATTAATAAGTGAGTATACATATGTTACTAAAGAACAAACCATTGATACTTTACTGTGAGAGTAGTAGTAGGGGGTAACTAACATCTTCCACACCCTTAGCATGAACTGGCTTAGCCTATGAGTTACTTGAAGGCCTGACCATTGAGTATAGGGCAGATTGCTGTTGACCTCTCACCATGAATATGGCGTAGAGTACTTACTCTTCGTTACGATCTAATCTATGTTCTTGAAAATATTTGTATATATCTATTAAATAGATATATTAAGGCGCTTTTTTATTAAGGCGCTTTTGAATGGAAGGTTGTAGATGTAGTCAGGGATTGGGTCAAGTTTGACAACCAAACCGATGTAACACAACCACTTATAAATTATAGGCATTGGCCTGACAGGTCTAGATATTTTAAATTTGGCTTCACCAGAAAACCAAGGGTTATAGCTTTAAAAAATTGACAAATTTTGTCAATTTTTTAAAGCTATAACCCTTGGTTTTCTGGTGAAGCCAAATTTAAAATATCTAGACCTGTCAGGCCAATGCCTATAATTTATAAGTGGTTGTGTTACATCGGTTTGGTTGTCAAACTTGACCCAATCCCTGACTACATCTACAACCTTCCATTCAAAAGCGCCCTAAAGCAATAATTCAAACACAACAGAGTTTGAATTATGGCTGTGGATAATCGTACGGTCAGCCGTATGAATACGCGTAAATAGATTGTACGGTCAGCGTTGTCATTGGTTAAGTGTGTTAGTGACGTAGGATTCGTTTGGGAGGATCGTCTAGTTGTAATTTTCACTGCTAGAGTGCACCAGACACCAGTTACCGATAAATGAACATGATACATCCGCCTGCCGGCGGTATTCGCGAGGTTTATACACTAACCTAACCCAATAACCCAACCTACTGTCTGCAACCTGGCTTTGTCCACATAATTGACTATGTTCCTTCATATATAAACTCTGGAGGTACCAATTAAAAAAAATACAAAAAATAAGTCACAGGCAGGATTTGATCGGACTTCCCTGGCATGGGAGTCAGCTGTCTGTGCTAACCCATGAGCTACAGTAGTCAGAGAGCGTTATTTTGGCCATTTGTAGTCATCGTCCGAAACATCGCGGTCATGACATCACTGACCGTATGATATATTTTCACTTAATCATACGGTTGACCGTACGAATATATACTCCGTTAAATTATTAACCTAGGCTCCCTATAGGCCTACGTTCTTCAGCGTCTGTAGGGCAATCGATAACCGACCATTGTAATAATCAGTGGCGTAACGCCGTGTGTCAGTGCCTATCCTCACCAATTGCTCACCAACAATGAAAAAGTTGGCTGATCACTTCCAATACAGCCCAAATCACCCCAAATGCTATCAATTGATCTTGATAGCAGTGACTGATCAGGCTACCACTAGGGGACTAGCACACTCTGACCAGATTCAGTGTCATTCGTTAGTAGCTGATTGACAGCGATAGCTATAGGCCTACTACATCTTGTATTTTCATTTCTTTTCTTTTCATTTTTTGTTTTTTTCATCTCGCATCAGTGCTCTAGCAAATGGCATGCAAAACACTACCAGGGTCTGTAGACTGTTTAGCTGGGCGCTGCCACTCTATCCCGTAGGATACTTCTTTACTCAACGGCGTAACTACCGCAGGCATTGAGTTAAAAAGTATCAATGCCGCAGGGGCAGCCAACTCGGGGCCCACGCTGTATTCCCATGGCTTGCTACTTTGAGTCTTTGACTACATTTTGGTGAAAAGTCAACTATTTTTCCTCTTAAGAATAACAGTCATTTAATTTTTATCTCCAATAAAACCATTTTGTTTTATAGAATTACATACCGGTACGGTAATTGTGAATGTATGCCTATTTCAATAATAATTTTGAGTGTATTTCAATCGTCTTGAATAGTAAATTGAAAAAACATGAAATACCGGTATGGAGTTTGCATGTTGAATGATATCAAAATCTCATCATTTGAATTGATATGTAGTTTTTTTGGGAGTAGTTGTAGTTTTGTAGTTTTTCCTCTGCCTCGGGACTCAAAATTCCTAGTTACGCCACTAGTAATAATCAATGCCTACACCAACCAACTTTGGGTAGGATGGTAAATAGCACATTTTTGCTAATAAACTAATTACTACTACTACTCAATTTATTAAGGAATTTATTACCATTATCTCGGTTCTTTGGCAGGGGATTTTCCCCAGGAACACTGATCTGGTGTTCTGTTGTTGCCATATCCAGCTAGATTCTTCATAAATGCTTCTGCCATTATAAACTGTCACCCTATACCTTTCAATATGGTATTGTAGGCTATAGGATATTCTATAATACCTTGTATATTACAGTCTCTTCACACTGAATTACTATATTGGAGAGTCCATCTGAGATGATCCGAGACTTGGGATGGCGGGAATTGGAAATACGGAGAAAGGAGGATCGGATCTGTAATTTCTTCAGGGTAATGGAAGGAGAAGGGGGCTGGGGAGAGTTGAATAGGTTGATTGTAAGGAATGAGTCAGGGTATGGGGGTAGGCGAAGTCATGATAGAGCAGTAGTTATAAAGGGGGCTAGATTAGATGTCGGTAAGTTCTCTTTCTTGAATAGGACAGGTAGGGATTGGAATGGGCTTAGTAGAAGTATACTTGAGGAGGATGAAATAGGGTTGAAGCTATTCCGTCAGAAGGTTAGGGAGGCGATAGGATAGGATTGATAGGGAACTTGCCACCGCGCATTTATGTGCAACTGCAAGAGTTAATAATAATAATAAAATCTGTGGTTCAGGTAGTCAAACGCTCTGCTTTAAAAAGTGACATCTTTTCAGGTGTGGGTTCGAGTCCCACATGAGGCATAAGTTTTTGTGATTATTCTCTCATTACTCTCTATTATTATTATTATTATTATTAACTCTTGCAGTTGCACATAAATGCGCGGTGGCAAGTTCCCTATCAATCCTATCCTATCGCCTCCCTAACCTTCTGACGGAATAGCTTCAACCCTATGTCATCCTCCTCAAGTATACTTCTACTAAGCCCATTCCAATCCCTACCTGTCCTATTCAGGAAAGAGAACTTACCGACATCTAATCTAGCCCCCGTTATAACTACTGCTCTATCATGACTTTGCCTACCCCCATACCCTGACTCATTCCTTTCAATCAACCTATTCAACTCTCCCCAGCCCCCTTCTCCTTCCATTACCCTGAAGAAATTACAGATCCGATCCTCCTTTCTCCGTATTTCCAATTCCCGCCATCCCAAGTCTCGGATCATCTCAGATGGACTCTCCAATATTCTCACCCTCTCCCCCCTTTCATTCTCCCCCCATTTCCACCTCCTAACCCTACCTGTAACCCTTCTAACTGCAATCCTCTGCACCCTTTCCACATCCCTTATCTCACCTAATCTATAAGGATCCCAAACTGAACTAGCATATTCCACCATGGGACGCACTAACGAGAAATAAGCCTTTTCCTTTATCTCCATACTTGTCCCCCTAAGCTGCCTCATTACAAAGTTTAGTGCATTTATACTCTTTTTTACTATTCTCTCAATCTGACTCCCCCACCCTGGACGTCTATCAAATACCACCCCTAAGTACTTGTAATTTTCCACTGACTCAAGTGACTTCCCTCCTACATCATACACTACATCAGCCCTCACTCTCCTCCTACCAAAGGTGACTAACTTACACTTCCCTTCATTTAACCCCATCTTGTTCAACTGAACCCAACAATTAAGTGCCGTCAAATCTGCGTGAATAGCTACTACATCCTCCTCTGTATTGATTTCCCTATATACCACACAATCATCTGCAAATAACCTTATTCTCGAATTAACAACCCTAGTCAGATCATCTATATATAAATCAAATAATAACGGACCTAACACACTACCCTGTGGAACTCCTGACGTAACCTTAACCTCACTTGAAACCTCCGAACCTACTCGAACTGATTGAACTCTATCCTGAAGAAAGTTTCCAATCCAATTAACTAACCCAGCATATTAACTAACCCAGCATTTAACTAACCCAGCATTTAACTAACCCCTCTATTTCATCATCACTTGCTTGCATACAGGTACAAGCCTAAATTTTCTAAGAGTTCTAATGAATAGTGCTCATTTAGAATATATTTAATATAGACATAGTCTAATAAAAAAAATGAAACAAAAAAAGAAGACAGATGTAGGGTCTATGCTATTGTAGGCCCTGAATGAATTTTTTGTAGGCAAAATTACTGGGATTTATAATGTTGGTAAGCCTATAAGCCCTAGTCATCAGATTGAAAAGGTTTACAATATTTTGATATGGAACTTCATAGGCCTACTTAATCAAAAAGAAAACTTGATTATTAAATAAGCGCTGTAGGCCTACCGCTACTGGTAGGCCACCATGTAGACCTTTTAAAGTTCCTTTACGAGCCCACCAATAGCTCAGAGGTTATGTTAGAATACATATGCCTAGTATTGATTAATGAACTAAATATGAACGGATTAAATCTGATGAAATATCAATAAATAATGTAACTAATAACATTCAAATGCTTGGAAATATCGAAATTCTAATGCAAAAGAACGCGGTTTGCGTTTTATTTTCAAAGGTTTTTGTAATACCGGACGTTCGTATGTACCACGATGTTAAGCATCACATACAGGCATTGATTAGACAATTAATGCCATATTTTTGGGGGGCAAAAAACATAACTTTTGAGTTGTAGGATTATTTAAATAAATACCATTTACTAGGAATTTGAGGGATACCGGGGTATGTGCCTCTCTCGTATCAGAATTTGTATTTTTCTAGAGTAATTGTCAACAGTAATATTATATAATAAACCGTAGACGAGATAATATAAGACTATTTCAAGACATGTCATGAAATATTTTACTAAAACCTCCTACTTTATCTCCACTTTCTTCTAACCGCTCACCCTTCAGAACATTTTCTGAACGGTAGAAAGCGCAGCAATCTTGCTGGATTGTGATTGGCCCTCGGCCAGCCTGCTGGTCGTGCTTTCTACCTGCCAGAAATCGTAATAATTGCAGACAGGCAAGGGAAATAGAGGTGTACAGGGCTTTCAGTATTGTTTTGCCATAAGTGTGGAGTGTCTTGGTAGTAATACGGTAATTTTCGTCTACAGTCATAGTGCCAGTAATGGCCACTTTCTATGGTGACAAGTGTTTGCAAATAATATGAAGTAAGGCGTCGGCATGTAATGAACCGTTTTTATTCTATTTCAGATTTAGGTAGGAAAGCCCATCCGCATCATGATGGAGCTTAGTCACAGTCTTACGTTGAATGAAGAGGCATTGCTACTGATACCAGAGCCAAAACGCCCGATGTTTGTATTCGAGTGGTTACGCTTTCTTGACAAAGTACTAGTTGCTGCACAAAAGGTTTGTGTAGTATTCTGCAATTAATCACATGTAAAAGTAGATGTATATATGTATATATATGAGCAATTCGAATAATTTGAAAATACTAATTGTAGCCTAGGGCCTACATACAAATATAGGTAATACAAATTATGATGAAAATTGGAAATGCATTTGTAGGAAAATAAGAAAAAATGTGCTGTAGTAGCATATCTTTTTTTTTTTATCGTGTTTGTATCAAACACCATTTTATTATCTTATTACTCTCTATTCAAGTGTTAAGGTCCGTTTTCATGGCTTGCGGCAGGCGTTTTTTCTCCTGACCTATTAGAATGGATGGAATACCTACCGCTTGCACTTTTTGCTCTCTGCCGTGAGACATAGAATAAATTTAACTTTGGAAAAAACCGCCGCAGTTAAATACCCTCACTCATACAAGTGGTCACACAAATGGTAGGGTTATGTCGGAATATTACTTCTAAAACAGTACTTTTGATGCACCATGATTGTTCTTGCGTGCCACATGATATGATACTAAAAATCACTTGACCGCCTAAATTGAACAAGAATTACATATTTAAATAAATCAGTCAAATCTCGATGTGCATGCGAACAAACGTCACTTATGTGAACAGGGCAGGCGGCAGGTGTTTCTTTAACCGCCTGCCACGAGCCATGAAAACGGCCTTTTATCTTATTGTTGTGTTTTTCTGTGTCAAATGGGCAACATTTATGGAAGCAATCTCTTTAATTTTTCGTGATAAAGAAATTAAAGCTAAATTAATAAATTTAGGTAGGGAGAGACTGAGTTGGTTCATAGAGTTGGTACATATGAAAAGAGGAGAGGTATGGAATGAAGTTGAGAGCGGTAAATGGTGGGAGAATATAAAGAAACGGAGGTGGTGAGAAGAGTCAAGTTGGAAGAGGAGGAAAAGCAGAATCAGACAGAGACGTGAGAAAAAGAGGGCTTGGAACTGGCAAAATCAAGTCGACTTGTTGCGTGACCCTTGTGAATTGGACTCACCTAACTTTGTTAGAAAGAGTAATTTAAAAAAAAAAACGGTATATACCGTAGGCTACACTTATCTAGGCTAAATTAAAATTATTTATTACTAGAAAAGCAGTAAGATGAGTGAAATGGGCCTATTTTTGTGAAATTGAATGGAGAGCATGATTTTAAGGTACTAGGAAAATGCAGCGTATACGTTGTAGGGTGAGCGAGATATTTATGTAGAATGTAGCCTACTCTGAAGATATATTCCTACCTTGATTTTCAATTTATTATAAGCCTTCCATATTAATTAATTCAATCTAGAGAGCCTAGATACTTGAGGAAGAGAGCGGACAACTCCCGCGCATGGAGGGCGTCATTCCTTGTCAAAAAGTGCCGGCAACTTACCAGTTGGTAAATAAGATGCCATACGGACTCTCAACCGACGTGAGCAAAGAGCGGCATGTCAATTAGTTTGTAGTAACGCGATATGAACATCAATTACTTGTTTCCTAACTGGATAATATTCAAAATCAAAATGAATTGATGAAATGTTTCATATAGGCCCTACTTTTATGTTTTTATGTTCAACTTCTTGATAGTGATCTTGGTCATCAAGAATGCTTTGCATGTTCATCGTTAATTCTATCAGCTGTCAGTTGAAATTCGTAGCTGTGAGGTTAGATCTAATATTGAACATTATATTCGAGAACAGTAGGGCCTATAGTGTCTCTACTCCCAACCTCCAGATTTTCATTTTTAATCTTGTAAATATATACTATAATTAAATCTGAGTGAGTGAAATTTTCAAAATCATCGGAATCAGTTGCGAGGTGAGTGTTTTATCTCCACTAAAAACAGTCGGGACCGGGGATAACTTCACCACCAACTATTCTTAGAACTTTTGCCTGAACTTTTTCGTAAATATCAACTCAGAACGTGCTATTAGATTAAATTCTTTGTGAATCTGGGCCCAGAACTTCCAACTGAAGTTGTTCCTATAACCGATGTGATGCAGTCTAGTACACGTTCTGGACAAAGAATGACGTCCATGCGCGAGATATTTCAGTAGCCAATAGAAAACAGTCTTCAAAATGTCCGCTCTCTTCTTCAAGTATCTAGGCTCTCTAATTCAATCTAATCATTTCATTCTCATTCTCATAACTCATAGAGTTGTAACCTGTAGATTTTCATTGAGATACTTTAATCTCAATATAAGTCATTTTTTCAATGTTATAGGTAATTTACTCTCTTATCGACCAATCCAAATTTCTTCAAACGTGATAGAAATGTGTACGGCATTGGGTATTATTGGGTATGGGTATTCGAATGAGGTTTTCTGAAAGTTTCCCAATTTTTTCCAAGAAACCTGTCAAATCGATTTTGCTCAAAAACAATCCCAGCCTATTCTGTTACAACATATATGTTCAGAAGAAGTTTCAAGTCAATTGGGTACTTTGTCTGATCTGTATACTGCGTTCAAAGTTACAAATTAAAATGAATAAAAAAGGACGATTTTCAAGTAGGGCCTGCCGGTAAGTGAAATTGGAGTATTCGCAATGCTTATCTAATTGATGCACGACCTCCCTATTCCACTAGAACTTTGCGTATTCTTGAAAACTGCAAACAATTTAATTGGTTTCATATTTTGATCTTCTTAATAGCATTTTAAATTTTAATAGATCTAAAAAACATGATTATTTTCTACAAAACGGCTCACCCGATTTATGTGAAAACTTAATGTTTATCATTCCTAGGCCTATATTTTAGTTTCGTGAAATTTTGGACTTATTCAAAAATCAATTCTTTTTATTTTCACCTCTGGGTTTGGTTTTTTAAAATGTTGAAATGGTTCTTCTCAAAAGTAGTGCAACCAATTGCGTCCCAAAATTATACAGTATCAGTACACAGTACACAGTACAGTAGTAGTGTATACAGTACAGTATCGAGTTGGTTTTTGACACATGCCAAGTTTCAACAAACTTTCTGATTTTCTTTGGCCTGTGGAGTGCAAACAAAAAAAATCAAGAAAATGTTTTTTTCAAGTAGGCCTACAGTAAAATTGAGTCTTTGCTTCGATCATCCAATAATTTTCAGAACTGGACAACCGCTATTTCTATTTCTTGACATGAAATGACTAATAGCAATCTACTCGATTAGAGTTACAGACTTTTCAATTTGAATAAACCTTATTTTGCCCACATGCTGCTGTGACTGCTTAGGCTTATAGGGATAGTTCACTGATAGGCAGATGCCTCAATTTATATATGCATATATAGACCTACATTATTCAATTTTCATGATAATTTCTTTCAAATGTGTGGGACCAACTTTTATGAAAGCATTCCAGATGTTGGAATATAAACAGATTCATTCAAAGATGAAAGTAGAATAAGGAAACATAATAGTAGAGAGTAAACTACAGACAATGATGAAAAGAGCACTTATAGGAAAACATTTAACATTAAATTGGATATTTGGGTATTGGATTGTTATATGGTAGGCCTACTGTAATGTTCTTATAGGATAGGCCTAATATTGAGAATGCAGACAAATGTTATTGCATCGGATAGTATTGCAGGTACACGATAACATGCTCAGTCCTTTGGGTACTATTTGTTTTTGGCCATTGAATTATATATGATCTTGGGTCTGGGAAGAAACCATGTACATATATATGACTGCCAATTTATTTCCGCTTTCATCATTTATTATTCATACGGTACTCGAAGAACCTAGACTTACCCACTGAGGGTAAATTGTATTTTCTCTGAATACGATTATTTTCTTGTACACAAAATATACCTGACATTGTTTTAGCTCCCTAAAATTGTTACAAAGAAAGTACCAACCGGTATATGGCCTCATAAAATACTCACGAATATTAACTTTGAGTAGTTTTTAGTGAGGTTATAAACGAACACTTACAGTCTAATCTTAAGTGCTCTCAATTAGTTTGAAATGGCCTGTTTAGTGTAGTTAGACCTGTGTTAGACCTGAGGTAGGCCTACAGATATGCAGCATCCGTGTTCTTGTGCTGAGGTTAAATCAATAATCTATTTAAAGAATTTATGTTTGTTTCCATTAGCTAGATTACTTGTCGAGATGTAGGTAACTCACTAATAGACCAATATTATAGTTGACTTGCAGACAAAATGAAGTTTTATCACAGTGTACACATTAAGATAGGCTATATACTGAATAGTATAAACATTATGGTACAAAGTACCGTGTCACTAAAACTAGTACAATGCTGTATTTGTCACACAGTGAGAAAAATCTTCATTGTTTAATCTGTTCCTGGGTGAAGACTAGAAAAATGCAATGAATCCATTGTAAGATGACTTAGATGAGTGAGATATTTATATAGAATGTACCCTACCCCAAATTTAAAATTTAACTACACATTGATTTACAAATTATCATAAGCCCCTCTTATTCATTCATTTATTACAAAATTAGATGTATTTTGTAAAAGGAAGATACTATTTATTTCACTACTCTTATGTTTATTTTGAATTTGGCTTCGTATGTTGTGGAAAGGATATCAAGCTATGAGAGGGCTGTTAGAAAACAGGAAGTAGAGTGAAGAGAGGGCATAAAACAGGTGGTCAAGAAGAGAGAAGAATCTAAAGCGAGAAGGAAACTGGATTTAAATCTGCAAACATCAATCTTTCAGAGAATGTAATTTTATATATTGTAACTGCAATTAATTAAATAAACAGTATTAAAGCGATCTGTGTGTTTGTGCATAATTAAGAGTGCAATACATTCATATCATTTCATTCTTGAAACTCATAGCCTTGGAGTCTGTAGATTTGCATCAACAAAATTTAATTTCACTATGAATAATTTTTCAAATATAATAATTTATTTTCTCAAAAATGGCTGCTCCAAATTTTTTTCAACTCGGTAGAAATATGTAGGCCTATTAGAAGTTTAGAACAATATAAAAATTCTGTGAAAATGTCATGTCATACGGGGAAAAAAATTACCGTGTGGTATTCTTATGGGAATTTTTTCCGAAGTTTCCAAATTTTTCATAGAATAACCGTTGAACTGATTTGAGACGATACAAGAGTGTCAATAAAGTTAGCCATGTCAATATTACTAACCGTGGCATCATATAGGTTTAAAAAAAATTCCAAACTATTCCAGTAGGTAAGCCTACAAGTTACATGACTGTACATAAGAGAAAAAGTTTCAAGCTACCAATTGATTTCTTTGCCTGAGCTATATGCTGCATACAAAATGCCCCCTCCCCCCCGAAAAAAAGATTTTTTTCTCTTCGGTGAGTGAAATGGAAGTTTTTGCTATGCTCATCTTATTATTTTGGGTCATTTATTTTGCTCTTAGGGCCTATACAGATTACAAAGCAAACTTATAGTTGGTATAAACTAGGGAAACAGCGAATGTTACTCGTATATACTCGAAATCTACACACCATGGTTTGAAAACAAAGTAAATACAGTGGAACCTCTTTAGAACGTTTTTCAGGGGACCAGACAAAAAAACTTACCAAAGTGAAAAACTTACTGAAGAAACTATTCAACATGTAGGAGCATAGTGGTGGGATTAGAAAATAAAACTTACTAAGGTGAAAAATGTACTTACGAGAAACTTACTAAAGACTAAAGAGGTTCCACTGTAGTCACTTTCTGCCTTAGTTATACAGCTCTAATTGACGACTCGCAGTCTCCGCCCTGATGACGTCAGAAATCATACCATCCAATCAACAGGGCTGTTCTTGAAATGACTACAAATGATATGATCGCACTGGTTAAGCCACGTCATTTCGAGTTGTCAATTGACCATTGTAGAAGGGCGTGACTGATACGAAGCAGGGGAAATTTTAGATACCTTGATTGGTTATGTCCCTATTTTCCCCTGCTTCACTATCCACGTGATTGGTTTTTATATTTTGTGACATAACGACACGAGGGCGGACGATCTACAATGGTCAATTGATTGTGCTTGATTATTTTTAAGGATTTTGGCTTGATTGATACTTGAAACATAATTTAGATTTTTTTCTCCAAAACGACTGGTCTGCTTTTTGCACAGCATTTTTTTTGTCTACATTGAAGTCTTCTTCAAACATATGAAGCATCTCCCAAATATCGGAAAAAACAATACCGTACACTACTCGATCAAGAAGATGTCAAGGATCCAATGCACAATTAACTTCAACTTCAATCACCACGCAAAACTGAAAGATCCAACAGTTTACCCTCAGGTTTCTTAGGTCTGGAAAGAGTCCGTATTAGGAGTAAACAAGAGCTGCATATCCATATATAGCTAGCCTATAATCCAAGTTCTGACTGACAGAAACCACATTGCCTAATGCAGAGTGAGAGAGTATTGAAGTGGGGTAGGAGAGAGAGAGAGAGAATAAAAGGTGTGAGCCGGCTGTACTATACAAACTAAAAACGGTAAAAAAAATTAGTTGCTGCATTGTGTTTTGATGGTGAAATAGAAGCAATTAAGATAGCATTGGATCTGGTGTATGAAGACACTATTCCTCTAATAATTGTGATTTTTGTCAACTCTAGAGCTGCTATTCAAGCTATAACATCAAAGACAACTGATTGTTTAGTCACTATCACTATCAAAGCCAAAAACTATTTCATTATAGATGGTCAGTCATTGATTTACAATGGATCCCAAGTCACTGCGGAATCAAAGGAAATGAAAATGCTGATGAATTTGCTTAGTTGGGATACAATCAGACTCAACATACAACACCAATGCCAATATTGTCCTACAAAAATGTTCTCAAAACAAAATCCAAAATTGTTGAAAATCAAAAAGATGTCGAGAAGATGCCGCTAGTGGAAAGAGATGAGAGTCTGCTGGACAAACCAATGTATTCCGATACCCAGCCTCGTTCTACTACAGTCGCGATCTTTAGGGTTACAAGTGACCAGGATTATCAATACAAACATCTAAAGAGAACAAAAGTTGGAGCAAGGTTCATGTGTCCCTTATGCAAGCTGGGAGATCAAGGTGCAGAACGCCTACTTGTATGCCCAGCACTTGTTCAATACCGAATACTGTTGGAGAATCAAGGATTGTACGGTTATCGGCTAATGGCAGCTTTGTATTGGTATACGAGGAGAGTCACGTCAGAAGTAGAGTTTCTATTACCATCTTGAAGAATTGTAATCATACGGAGAACCAGTTTTCTGTGTGTGTGTATATATACAGAACATATGGAGAGACATACACAGAGGTCGTAAGAGTAGAGCATTGAACTGAATATTGTGAAACAATGAACTTCGTCACTTATTTAAACGTATCATCGTGTACTTGTACTAGCGTAGTGTTTTAACCAACTCTTGTTACAGCTCAGAGATTACCGGTACAAGTGAAATTATTTCTCAATTTTTTTATTATTCATATTGCAGTCAGACATCAAGGGATGTCAAAAGAAATTGGTAGAACAACTGACGCAACAGATCCAAGAAGCTCCAGGTCCGCCAACACGGAAGCTGATCGCTCGATGTCTGGCAACCCTGTTCAGTGTTGGTGACACGTTTCTTCTTTTTGAGACGGTGAACAAATGTAATGACATATTGAAGAATAAGGATGACTCACCCAGTTTTCTACCCACAAGGCTGTGAGTAATCGCGTCTGCTAATATATTGACCCCCTGATTATTGTTTAGAAATTTTTTTGCTTGGCCTACCATTTTCACTGAAAATGTGCCATCCCCAAAAGTTATACTAGGCTTACTGTAAGTTTCATCCTTGAATAATTCTAATTGGGGTATAGCTTATAACAGGTTTCCATCTGTTTCTAGCTCAAATCATAGTGCTAGTCCAAGTCCAAAAGCTAGACGAAGTGCAAATGCTAGTTAAAGTCCATTTTAAATTACAGCATTTGTTCTTGTATTCCAGTGCTGCTATCTGCTGCGTGGGGAGCATGTACGAGAAGCTGGGTCGCATGATGGGCCGGTCTTACGAGGAGACGGTCCAGATCCTGATCAAGTCTCTGCGCAGCGCCGAGTCTCAGACGCGCATCGAGATCATGCTGACGTTGGAAAAGGTGTGCTCGGGCATGGGCAACGCCATCTCCAATGTGCACAAGGAGATCTACAAGGCGGCGCGACACTGTCTCACAGACAGGGCGATGGCGGTGAGATGTGCAGCTGCCAAGGTATGTTCCAGTGCCAGTCTAGACCATTTTACAAGTAGTATCAGACAACTATCTCTTTTGTTAGCGTTTTTTCTTGTGATTTTCATCATTCTGTGGAAGATCACATGTCTAACACAGAAACAGAAAGACCAACTAATATTTAAAATTTCTCTCTAAATTGTTCCCAAACAGAATACATTTGTAGGGAGTTTGAGGAAAAAATCAGTTATTCGAACCAGTTTTAAGAAAAATAAGCCGAGGCCTACATTTAAATAATTAAATTTGTTTGTAATGTTTTATATTACAAAACGTTTCTGAAGAAGATTTATTATAAAAAAAAAAGTTCTCAGTAGGCCCTATGAGGTTATGGTAATATTGATCTGCATTTTCAGAAAGTTTCAGTTTAATTGTTTAGGTCAAGATATTTTAAAACAATAATTAAATGTTATATTTGTATACCTCTGTGCTTATTATAACATAGCCCAACGTGTTTTCAGTGTCTTCTTGAAATGCTGAACCACGCACCATTCCTCTACACAGTCGAGTTGGAGAGTCTGGCAACTCTGTGTTTTCGTTCGTTCGATGGTTCAAACTACGAGGTGCGGTGCGCCGTCGCCAAGCTGCTAGGCGCTTTGATAGCGACCACTCAAGCCCCTGTGAAAGGCAACCCTGTTCCACCACAGAACAAGGGGTTCAAGCCAATATCGCTGGAAGAGGCATTGGGGGTTCTCATGTCAGGGTTTCTACGGGGCGGCATCGGTTTTCTCAAGGGCACTGGAGAAATGATTAAAGGTCAGTTCTGATGCTAAGCAGGCTCTAGAGCTACCCAAGAGATTCATACCTCTGAGGAAGATTTCTTACATTCTAAAAGTTTTGGAAGCAAGTAGACAATAGATGTTGGTGAGAAAATGGCGAGGAATTGAAAGAACTTGTTAGACAAAGATAAGTGAAAAGTAGTTTTGAAGATGGAAAGAATTAAGAAACAGAAAGACTCTAAACTGGCAGACACAAAAGAGGACTTTCCTTAATTTGGTGTGATGTCACTCCCTAGCCTATTATTAATTGGTTATCTGAGTTCTCTAAAATTTATCTCACAAGTTTTCTGTAGCGTAGGCCTATATTTCGTAGTTTGAATTTTCTTATACAGTAAACCCTCAGTAATTCAGACTCTGATGATTAATATTTTGCTGTAATTCAAACAATAGTTACCGTCCTTATAGTGCTTTGACCCGTAAAGTCAATACCATATGAAATATTTCGATAATTCAAACTTTTATAATTCCATATGGGCTTTTCTAGTGTACATTGAGTTTTGAATTGAAGATAGTTTATTGTACATATTAATCAAATTTGCAAGTTAGATATAGGTGATGACTGATGGGTGTAAGTTCAGAGACATGCTAAATACAGCTTGTTCCCATATGATATGGAGTAGCCACACTGCTAAGAACTGAATCAATTAAAAACTCCTCGAGTATTTTTTCGCACCTCTTTCACTACTAATATAATTTGTCAAGTGGCAGAGTATTTTAAGGTGTCTATTCATTTGTCAATCCTAATTCTGAGTCAACTGAGTAATCTGTCCTGAACCATCACTCTTGTTTGTCCCGCAGGAAGCTCTGGTGTCAATCGAGAGGTACGAGTCGGTGTAACTCACGCCTACGTCATCTTTGTGCAGATCCTTGGCGGAGTCTGGTTAGTCGACGCTTATTACTCGTTTTCAGCGATTTTTGCTATCAGTCATTTGTGCGGCGATTAATGTCGATGTTAGAGGCCTAGTTTATATCAGTGGTTCTCAATCTTTGCGCTGGGAAATTTCTTCGTAGTATTACAATTTAGAAGGAGAACTTCTTCCGCTTGCAGTGTCATATTTTGTGTCACAAAAAAGTTGAAATAACGAATAAAATAATCGTCTGTTGAATATCAAGATGTAATTCCTTGCACATCAGGTAGCAGCACTGATTGCGTACAAAACGTGCCAGAGTGATTAAAACAGAATACTCGTACCGGTGTTCTAATGTTGTAACTTTACCTAAGCAATTATATTATATTGTGGGTGTTATGTTGTGTATGTTACGTGAAGATATTTCTCCTGTCAATGTAGGTCCAATTTTGTAATCATGAGCTCTTCTTCTTATAATAAAAAATATATAGATCGTTGCAGCAATTTACTGATTCAAATTGTGCAGGCTGGAGCGAAACATCACCACCCTTCTGACGCACGTGCTCGACCTTGTGGCTAATCCGAAGGCAGCGTCGTCGCACGTCGACGCGGTGTATTCTCGCAAGTGCATCAACTTCATCCTGCGCAGCATCCTTGGACGCATGCTCGGCGAGAAGGCCCAGGCGTCAGCCGTCAAGGAGATTACGCACATCGTGCTCAAGCAGATGAACTCGATGGGTGAGTATGTTTACTTCGTAGATCGGTTGGTAGCATGCAGAACTATCAACGTTCTATTTCCTCCGTGGTTGACCATTCACCCTATTAGTTTTCCTCAGTTATTATGTAGTGACTACTGGGATGGTTGATGGTTCCTCTTAGGGTTAAAACTGCTTTTTTTCCAATATTAAACACGTATTCATTTCATTTTATCCATCAATTCAATTCACCGATACCAGTATATCTTGGTTATCATTAGAGTGCATTATTAAACCCAATATATACAAATAAGTACATCAATCAACAGCTTCTCTGACAAGAATGTTCTTGTATTATTATGACTACCAGTAATGGGGAGAGATGAAATTGGAGCTAGAATTAAACAAGTGGGTATAATTTTTATGTGCACCACATGCCGTACCAAGAAACCAACCAGCTCAAAATGCATTTGAATATTGATCTCACATATCCAAATGGAACTGCCATACTTCCAAGAAAATTGAGAATGGTTTCAAAAAATATCATTAGGATTGTAAAATAATATCACACAAGAGAGTTTGATATTTCCTTCATTCATCATCATTTCAATCATTTAGAATCTTTCTAGGTCTAAATGTTTTGTAAAATTACAGTTCAATCACTACAATTCCTCTTTTCAACGACTCTTCTCAAATATATTTCAGACTTCAATCCGGAGAACGCCAAGGACTTCAACCAGGAGACGTTGTTCAGTCAGCACTTGCTGGTTTGCGCGCTGCAAGAGATGGGCAGCCTGATCCTCTGCCTCGGCACCACGGCCAGCAACCTCCTCACCGACCACTCGCTGAATCTGATTGAGGCCGTGTTGGCCGTGCTGGTCCACCCATGCCAGGCCGCGCGGCTCGCCGCAGCCTGGTGCCTCAGGTGTATCTGCGTGGCCGTGCCCAGTCAGATTACGCCGCTGATCGATCGCTGCGTTGAGGGTATCGAGAACATGAGGACCTCGCCCGAAGCTATCTCTGGTAGTTATCTTGAATCAGTCTACGTAATCTGTTTACAGTTTGCGTACTCTATCTTTTTTGATGGACCAGGAAACAATATATACGCAGAAAAATTGAACATAGGTCGAATGGTAGAAGGGTGGGACAAAGTGAATGAAGCAGTGAGTGAAGTGAAGCAGGAATGAATTAATCTGGAAACAATTGAGGTTACACTTCATAGTACATAGGTCTATATTTATTGAGTACACCATCTTGAAAAATATGTCGAAATAGGAAGTACCGGTAATCAATTTCTATTAAGTTATTACTTATATAACTAATTAAGTACCGGTACCCACTAATACTCTTGAGTTATGATACTGTAAACCCTTATTTGGATTTTTGAACCTCATACTGCAATGAGTAAATCAAATTTCACTCAATTCAAACACTAGTTCTGGTTACTCGTACAATGTTTTCACAGTAAAAATGTGTTTTCCACAAAATTTGTTTCAAAATATTTGGAAAAAGTATTCCGTTGAAAATTTTAAATTTTCGTCATCTTGAATTTCAAATGAAAAAATTCAGAGTGAAAACTGTTGGCAAATATTAATCCGAGACTTTGTATCCAGGGTACAGCTGTGCGCTGGCTGCCGTGCTCGGAGGGGTGCGACTGTCGCCCCTGGGCGTGCCTCACACCAAGGGCAAGGTGATATTCAACACTGCTGAAGAACTGCTACGCAGCGCCAGTCAGAACAGCAGGCTGTCGCTGAACAGGACTCAAGCAGGCTGGCTGCTCATTGGTGCTATCATGACACTGGGTACGATGAAACATATTTGAATCAAAGTACTGTAGGCTTTTTTCACTTGAAAAATGAACAACAATCGTTGTCAGCAATACAGGCAACTGAGGAACTCACGTAATGTCAATAATTATGATGTCAATTACGGGACCTTGTCTGTCGCTTTCAACAATCGGTGACATCACTTGAATGATGCCTCTAGTAAATGAATCTATTACAGTGGAACCTCTGTAGTACATTTCTTAGAGAAGCAGAAAAAAACTTACCAAAGTGAAAAACTTACTAAAGAAACTAATCAACATGTAGGAGCATATGAATAGGATCAGAAAATAAAACTTAGCACGGTGAAAAATGTACTAAAGAGAAACTTACTAAAGAGGTTCTACTGTACAAAGACTTTGTGATGTAAAGACAGAAAAAAAAGATCATTTTAACTGTGTCATAAAGTTTACTGTATTGTTCTATCTTTTGCTGGATAGGTAACGATTAGTGGTTTAAGGTAATTTTCTATTACTGTTGGCATAGTGAGTGAGTGAGTGTAACTATGTAGGTCTGAAACTACTACATTAAGACTGGCACCAGTTGATAGCACAGCTTGTTTGCTCCATGTGTACAGATTAGGCCTAATTTTGATGCCCGCCATCATCTAACTTCACAGAGGTTTCTTGTGGTTACCTCTGCCAAGATGCCGAGATGGTTCCTAAAATATAGGCCACAACCACCTCCTTCCCACTAACCTTCTCATTACCTAAGAAACCTTCTAATTCCAATATCCAATATTCAATCCAGTCAATTCATTAATCATTTATCCGACGCAAATAGATTTGAGTTTATCATCACAGTGTATTGTTGAAAATTTTTAAGAAACACCAAGTAGGCCTATTGTACATTGAGATTGATTTTCACTTTTTTTTCAGAAGAATTTAAATTATGATAGGCTTACTGGTGAATAAAAATGATCGAATGATGAAGTACAATATATATAGGCCTATCCATTAATCTTTAATCTTTCAAAATGCTGCAAACTAATGCATTTTATAAACTGTTATTTTAATGATCCATTTTATCTAGGAAAAATTTTGTAGAATAATTTAATTATTTCGTAGCATATGGAACATTTTCATTTCTTACATTTCATGGTCATTTGCCAATCCAAAACGAGTCCATTTTCATTCGATCATAGCTTACTTGATATTTTTTGTAGTTCTTTTTGTAAAGAAGGTGTTTAGCAGTAGACCGTAGTACGTATTCGTGTGACAGGTGTGCCTGTGGTCCGCGGCCTCCTGCCACGCATGCTGCTACTGTGGCGCAACTCGTTCCCCCGTTCAAACAAGGAGCTCGAGTCGGAGAAGGCTCGCGGCGACGCTTTCACCTGGCAGGTGACCTTGGAAGGCCGGGCAGGGGCACTGTCGGCGATGCACAGCTTCGTGCAGAACTGCCCCGAGTTGATCACCGACGAGCTGATTAGGCGACTGCTCACTCCCATCGAGTCGGCGCTAGCCATGCTTACAAAGTGAGTGTGATCTCAAGATGATGAGTTGTGGAATGTCTTTACAAGACAACATATAGATCGGTATTGGCTAGCCCTATTTGATTTTTACTGTGAAGATTAATTCGACAGTATTAACTATTAACAGTATTTCAACAGTATTTCGGCAGTATCGAATTATTGATTTTCCGTTTTTTTTTCCAATTATAGGTTAAACTCAAACTTTATAGAGCAATCATGCTGGCAATTGAACACAGACAAAGTAATACAGACCAATAAATAAAGTTGATACACAAATGCAATTTAAGGGTTCACTAAAATTCAACAGATGAATGTAGGCCCTATAGGCCTACATGTACAAATTCTTGAATTGAAATGGTTTTTATAATATTTTAGTATAGGGGTAGACCACATCAAAAATCATATGTTGCCCAATGGCATAAATCATACAATGCTAAACTTACGTAAGAGAACTGTGAAAATGTGGACATTTTAGTTGATATTTCCTATACGATGTTCTCTTTGTCTTGTTACAGTATATCAGCTGTCTTGAAGAGTTACGGCCAGCATTTAAAGGCACCGGCTGCGATGGTGCGACTAAGGCTATACGAAACTCTAGCACTTTTACCTCCGCAGTCGTTTGAAGGTAAGAACCAAGTACATAGCACTGGTGGGGTATATTATTTTAATTTTTGGTTTTGATATGTGCTGAAAATGTCAGATAATAGGCCTACATAGTTAAATAACACAAAAATAGTGTTTTTGTTGTGTGATTTCATGCTGTTTTAACAGACTATTAATGATTGTTTTCTTGTTTTCAGGTTCGTATACTCACCTGTTACGAATGCTGGTGGCCGAGTTCACTCTGACTGAGAACCCCGCCAACACGACCACATCGCAACTCAGAGCTGTTTGCCATGCCGACGACTCGGTCATCCTTGGCACTTGGCTCCAGGAGACGGACCATCGGACTATCGAGGACCAAGTACGCACACGCCTTTTCCTTTTCCTCGTATTCAACTGCATTTTAGTACATCTGAGAGGATGAGCATTCTTATAAGTAACAAATGGGAAATAATTCTTCCTCCTCTGTCAGTTGGATTGATTTCAGTTTTTCTCAGCTCAGAGATCAAATTTAAGTTCAGAATTTCTGAATCGGGCTGAATTGTTTCTGAATTTGGGGTTGTATTTTCCAATTGATGTGCAGGTTAAAGCTATTAATTGTGATTCAATAACCTGTTGATTGTTAACAAATCAGTATCCTTGGTGTACTCAAGATGTCATTGAGTTTAATTCATAGGCCTAATTGTATTTTCAGTGGTAAAACGACCCCGAAGGACATTAGTTTAGCTCTGTGTGTTTGTTTTTGATCCAGTCTCAATATTTAAAGTAGGCCTACTATAGTAAAAACTAAAATCGAGGATCAAAATATATAGGCCTAATAATAAATAATAATAAATAAGGTGAATAATGGTTTCAACATGTTATAAATAATTACAGAGTCCTGAGGTTTGTAGGTTTTCGTGTGGAATACTGTTTTGTTCTTTTTGTTCTCATATCAGTACGCAATGGTTAACTAGATGCTGCATTCTCTTGCACACTTTATCTTCGTGTTATTCTTGGTTTCTATGTTGCAATCGAGGGATTCTTCTACACCAGTATTTGTCACCAGTATGTGTGTATGTGTGTGTGTGATTTTTATGGAATGATATAGCTAGAAATATGTTCATCGAGTGGTTTGTTGCACGAAAGCTTCTATTTCTGTCTTGTCGGGTTGCGTGGCTTTTAACTACGGGTGGTGGAATCTATTGCGATTAACGGGAGTTTTTCGTTAACGTTTAGATGGAGCCTAACCGCAGGGCGGATGGGGACCATGTGAGTACAAATGCACACTAACCACTAATACCAACACTAGTGCATGAGTAGTAACCCTACAGTAAACCCTCATCAATTCAGAACCCAAGAGACGTACAAAATTTGTTTGAATGAATAATATGAACTGGGAATTTTGTCCCTGAAAATTTCTTTCAACAATCATGAAAAACAGAATTTTCATTTAGTCTCAATTCACTCTCTGCCTAAAATTTAAGTAACAGGCCTGCAGTATGTGTTATTTTAATGTAGGCTTCTTACGACTTTTGACGAACTTACATAATTATGTAGAACTTAACATTTTAATCACATTATTGACCTACCTATTTCAACATAGATACCATTATCATTACGTAATAATGAATGTTATCTTTAACAGAAATACTAGCAAATCTACACTAAATGAATGTCAGCTGTCATTCGTGTTACGCATTAGGCCTACAGTGAAATCTCTATGCATCGTTTTTCGAGGTACCAAGAGAATAAAACCATCCATACAGGAAAACAATCCATCCAGGAAAATTCAACATTGATTATAGGCCCTACTAGGAAAACGCGTGATTCGCGTTGTGAGATGAGCTCAGAAGTATAGAAATGTACAATGAAAAATAATTTGTCAGCTCAGTCTACATCTACAGTCATTGGATCACTTCAAACGTTTGAAAACCCTACCGGAATCAATTATGTCATGGCCTCCCTGTTCATTCATAACTGATTTCAATCGTTTTAATTTAATTGATGACACTTGTTAGTTGTTGCCATAGATTTAATTGGCTTTGTTTGGAGTGAAAATACGTTTTGAATGCGTTTTCTTCGTTATTTCTCATCCGATTGTTGCAAAAATCTCTGAAAAGGTGTATTCTTCATATTCGGTGAAAATTTGAAAGCTTTTGAAGAATTCTTGTTTTTTAAGTATTTTTCCTCTGAGTTATTCTTATGAGGATTTTTCAAACTTTCCGATTTTTCTGAAAAACAATCCCAACCTATTCTGGTATAACAGAAATATGTAGAAAAAGTTTCAAGTTGATAAGTATTTTTTCCTGACCTGTATCCCGCCCACAAAATTACAAACAAACATAAAAACGAAGCCCATTTTTTTATGTTTTTTTTAATCTTCGCTACGCTCATCTAATGAGAGTGGGGTGAGAAAATGTGATCAGTATAAGTAGGGAAACGAAATCAAACGATGGATCTGGGAACGATGCACAGAGGTTTCTAAATCATCACTATTGACTTCTCTTTCATTTAAATTTACTAAATATTTTTCCATTTTTTGGAACCTGACATCGTCGCGACCCACTCTTGGGTTGCGAGTAGCGACCCATAGATTGAGAACCACTGCTTTGAGGAACCTTGGAATTAGCATTACAGGATATCACCAACCTAATGAAAAATATTTAAAATCATGGACCTCATTTACAGTTTGAACTTTGAATGTACTGGTATACAAAGTTTCAATTAGCAAGGTAGAATGTAGTTGAAATGAATGTAGTGCTTGATTTCAATTCTGAATGCTTAGAAATTGTTGAAGTTGTGAATTTTCCTTACATACCTGATTCTGCATTTCTTCTTCTTCACTAATTAACAATATTCTTTTTTTACCTGTGTAATTGATATTTTGATGTTCTTTCCATCTCTTTTTGTTTCTTTCTCAACAACCAAGTTTGATTGATTGATTTACGTGATGTCTGTAGGCATTAGGCCTTGTAGCTATTTAATTTCTTTCTAGTTTGTTCCATTAGCTACTGTGTTTAAACTTTAAACTTTGAAGTATAAACACAATTGGCCTTAACCTACATTTCTCAATCTAAATCGAGACAACAATGTCAGCTGTCCCCGTGGCTTGGTCAACTATCGCTTACTGCGGTAGCTACTGAAGTCAGGTCGGACGTGGGTTTGAGTCCTGCATACTGCATAGGTCTTGTTCTTTCACCCATCATCTCTTCATTGTTTCATTATAACCCTCTCATTTATATCCCCTTAAAACCCAGCTGTTGGTTGGTGGTGCTAGCAGTGAGCACCATTAAATAATGAATTTTTTTCTAAGGTTGACCCTACCAAGTCCAGTAGGGATATGTTACATGCCTGAATGAGAAATTTAGAATTGATTAAGAGTTAAATAAGCATTATTCGTAGTCCATCTTCTGTAAGTCCGACCTTGCTGCTAGATGGCACTAGTGTCACTTTCTTTGTTTTAACATTGATCAGGCCAATCTCTGGTGAGTATTTATTTCTACGTACAATGAAAGTGTCATTAGTTCCGTCTAATGGCACGGTCGATATGACCAAAGATAGACTATTGCTGGACCATGGAGTAGTTTTTTAAAATTTGATTTTTCATCATGTTCACATACAAAAACATATGAAATGGATGAAATACAGCCTAGCTTAGAATTACTAAAATGCTGTTGTCCTAGATTGAAAATTGAAATGTTCTATTATTTCATGGTACTGGTAACCATTCTTGTCACCTTTAACCTTAATTGGGGAATAATGACTTCGTGTCAAGTTCTCGATATTAACGAAAAAAAATCATAGCATAGGCCTACCTACAGTAGCGTAATATTTATTCATTTTGTAAATTTAAAAAATGTTCTCTCAAAGTAGTAGACTTGAGCAAAATTTGATTTGATTAATTTCAAAATAAAGGTTGCAATTTCCTGCATTTGTCGTCACATATTATTGTAGTGTTCAGTATCCAAAAGTGATCACATAGACCATCCTCTAATGAGCCGTACGAAATTGTAATTTCCTTTTCTCTAGAAATGTCTTTTGCCATCTCACCCTTCTTTTCACATAAACCTATGCCATTACATAATATGTATGTGTTGTTTAACTCGTGCTCTGATGGTTGCTATCTGTAACGAGACGTGTTGTATTTCAGCTGCAACCGAACAGCGCTGCTGGCTCAGGTGCCTTGGAGCACGACTCGTGTTGTCTTTATCGGCCAGTCTCGCCAGTAAGTCTCTGTCTCACTCTGTCACTCTCGTGTATTAGCCTCTTCAACTTGACATTGGCGAGGCCAAAAGATAGTTTCACAGTTGAAACAGAACTTGAAACAGAATTGAATTGCAGGATGATAAGTCACAGGAGACTAGTAGGATATTTGCACCAAAAGCAAAGTTTGTATCTTGGCTTTCAAGTTAATTTTTTTCATATGCTGTGTAGTGTAGTTAGTTCGTAACTTTTTACTCTTATAGATGCTAGACTATAATAGAGTATAGGCCTACCTTCAAGATGGGTTAATCAATTTTATTCTTAAATTAGTAGTAAGGTAATCTCATTCAATATTCAGGCCTACCATACCAAAAAGAGTATGTAAAACAGCACCGCTCAATTTAAATCTGTCATTTTAATTCAGAGTAAAAAATAGTTTTTCCAAGTTACTGTAGATACCATCATACTTGCAGTAACATGAAGTGGTCGATCAAGTAAAATTAAAATGCATCCTGAAGAAAACTCACCGACATTTTATGCACTAAACTAGCAAACAATATGCACATGCATTCCACGTCCAGTTGATGAAAAAATTAGCGGTAAAATATACTGGAATTTCATTCAAAATTTCCAAAAATTATGGACCATTCAAGGTGTTAACCACCTGTTGGTTTCAATTTGATTAACATTAATTTACCGAAACCAATTTGCTGCCTTTTCTAACTGGTTTGTTTTACCGTCAGTGTGAAGCAGTGCCTGGTCCACTGCCGCTGGGCGTAGCTGTGATCGACATGTCGGTGACGTTGTTCGGCCAGATCTTCCCTCGCGTCGCCAACAAACATCGCCTGCAGATGCTCGACCACTTTGCCGAGTGCTTGCGGCACGCCAAGTCTTCTCGTCAGGAGGCCGTTCAGATGAACGTCTTCACAGCGGTGCTTAGCGGACTGAAGGGGCTGACGGAGGCAAAGACAACATTCGGACAGGAGGAGGTCAAGAAGTCGGCAGCCGCTCTCATCATTGTGAGTAACGATCATCTATAATCAATTCCTGGAATAATCAATAATTAATCACTAGAAAAATCAATTGATCAATTCAAATCAGTACACCACATGTAAGAAATACGTGTCACAAAAATGATGAATACAGTTTGGTCTATATATTTGAATAAAGTCTCACTTGTACGTCTGTCACCCCTGTTTATAGAAGTAATTTTTATAAAAATCATTCTTATATAATCAGCCTTATCTACATAACTCATCGTTTTGAATGTTAAAAATAATTCACTCACCTGCAACCACAAAGGTTTTGTGTTGAAAATGTTTTTTGAGTGACTTCTCTCGATTATTCCTTCGCCTGTCCCTAGGGAGCTCTGACCAGCGGCAATCCCATACTGCGATGCGCCGCCGGCGAGTCAGTTGGCCGCATGGCGCAGGTAGTGGCCGACTCGCGATTCACTGCCGAGCTGGCGCAGACCAGCTTCGACCGACTCAAGTCGGCACGCGACGTTGCCTCACGCACTGGTCACTCTCTTGCTCTCGGCTGCTTGCATCGTTACGTCGGTAGCATGGGCTCCAGTCAGCATCTCAATACTAGCGTCAGTATTCTGCTGGCGCTCGCTCAAGATGGCACCTCACCTATTGTACAGGTATGACTATCGATATCATGAGAGCTGAATTTATTGTGGAATTTTGTAGCGTTCTACCCTACCTGTTTCAGTCAAACAATTATTTGTTGAAAGTTTCCTCTTTTTTCATTAAATAACTGAATAAGGCAGATGAATCTAGTTTATATTGCTGAGAAATATAAATTTATTCTATTTATTCATATTAGGTTTAGTGATGCATTGTACCTATGACTAAGATCTATTGGTATTGGTGAAAGGTGAATTACTAGAATTAGGTGATGGGAAGATAAGATGAAATCATTTTATTTGGTATTTTTGATAATGGGAAGGAAATGATTGGCCTGTTTTTAAGGAATCATAATAGACTTCACCTAATTGACAGAGGGAAACCATAAGAAACCTCTTTCAGGATGGTTGACTATGGCAGGAATCGAACCCCGGTCTCATGAATGAAATTCCAGCATGGGATCCACTGGTCAAAGTTTCTATATATTGCAACCGTTATTTTATTCACATTCAGGTTTGGTCTCTGCACGCCCTCGCACTGATTGCCGACTCAGGCGGACCGATGTTCCGTGGCTACGTGGAGCCATCTCTCTCTCTCGGACTGAAACTGCTACTAAGCGTGCCGCAGTCGTATGTTGACGTTCATCAGTGTATTGGCAAAGTGCTGTCGGCTCTCATCACAACCGTCGGACCGGAACTGCAAGGTAAAGGCTTGAAAATATGTGTAGTGAATTATTCTAAAGGCCAAATTGAATGATGATGAAGAAAATGCCTATAATCAAATTCTTTACAGCTTCTGCTAAGTATGATATTTTTGTTTTGTCAAGATGTGAATTTCCAAAATTTCAAAGATTTAGTTTGAAATAAAAATCTCAACGGCAGCCGACCTGATAGCATCCCCAGGACTACAGTAAACCCTCGTTAATCCGAAATGGAAGGGACCCCCAAAAAAAAGATTTTGATTTATGAACATTT
Organism: Brachyptera risi; assembly: GCA_964007535.1. Classification (NCBI taxonomy): domain Eukaryota; kingdom Metazoa; phylum Arthropoda; class Insecta; order Plecoptera; family Taeniopterygidae; genus Brachyptera; species Brachyptera risi. The sequence continues at coordinate 30,679,978 of OZ023329.1, read as the reverse complement.
GGATTACCAGAAAACTTGTTTCACGAAAAGCATCATTCTTCCCGCTTAGAATTCAGTCGATTTTGTATTGCGCGCAAGAGGCAGCTATGCGACCGGCCTATAAATAGAAACCGTTGCTAGGGCCTTAATCACAGTCATAGTATTTACTCCCCCACTCGCTAGGCCCGCTTCTATTAGCGCACAGCCGTCCCGAGTTGATGGTGTGACGAATGAACGTTCCGAGCCCAGCACGTTTTGTGTTTGTCGTAGATGACACGCACAAAGGTCAACGTTTGTCGGCCAACGTAAATAAGGAAAATAATGACCAATTCAAGGAATTCACTTGAACTATTTCAAATTATATAATCAGAAAACAGCGTTGAAGCAATCAAAGGGTTGAAATATTAGTTTGAATTACGGTTTAGCTGGAATTCAGATTAACCATATTAATCAACATTGGAATGCCTATACCTTCAGCCGGGGATTGACTTCAAGTTTCAAATACAGTGAAACCTTGATCTATCGTTTTTGAAGGAACCAGGGGGAAAAACGATCAAAGCAGGAAATATTTACAAACGTTGGAAAACACACAAAAAAAACATTAATGTGAACATTATTCCTTTTATTGTAGTTAATACAGTACTGTAATCACTTACCATCTCTTTTTATGCACTTTTTTCCATTAATAACATAAAATAACAATTATTAATAAATAACAAGCGATAGAAGCGGGAAAACGATGAATGCGGGAAAATTCAACAAACCAATAGATGCGGGAAAACGATTGTTCGAGGTTTTAAGTGGCGAGGGGCGAAAATAACGAACGATAGAAGCGGGAAAACGATGAATGCGGGAACGATAATTGGGAAAACGATTGTTCGAGGTTTTAAGTGGCGAGGGGCGAAAATCACGAACGTTAGAAGCGGGAAAACGATGAATGCAGGAACGATGAATGCGGGAAAATTTAACATTGTTCATATGGCGGTTTGGTTGGGACCATACAAAACAACCGATAGATGCGGGAAAGCGATCGATCCGGGAACGATAGATCGAGGTTTCACTGTATGTCAAATTTCGGATTAACCGAGTTGGGATTAACGAGGGTTTACTCTCTTCTAGTTCTAGGCATAGAGTTGATAACCAAGATAGGCCTACCAGTATTATAGATTATGTATTTCAGGTAATTGGGGAACAATGATTTTGTATCAAGTTTTGATGAATTATTCAAAAAAATTGTTATATTAGAAGCCTTTTCTAGAAATGCATGTACATTACCGGGGGTTGCCTGAATCCCTACCCCATGGAAAGTCGTCACTCAGAAAGTCGGTTCTTATATATAATTAAATGTATTAATTGCATCTCTACCCCTCGGGATGTCTGTTCCATGTAAACTCGTCCCCCGCTATTTAAATATACGAGAACAATTACTGAAACTGGGTTCTGTGGAAAGTCTTCCCCACCCAAGGTCGTCATCAATAATATTACATCTCTCGTTGCCGCGAGTGTCCCGACTGAAATCAAAATACACGTGTTCATATATATAGTCGCTTTACAAAATTATTGAAACAGATTTCAGTCGTAACACTCGCGGCAACGAGAGATGTAATATTATTGGTGACGACAGAACCCAGTTTCAGTAATTGTTTTCGTATATTTAAATAGCGGCGGACGGGTTTCCATGGAACAGACATTCCGTGGGGTAGAGATGCAATTAATACATTTAATTATATGTAAGAACCGACTTTCTGAGTGACGACTCAAACGAGTGACGACTTTCCAAGGGGTAGAGATTCAGCCATCCCATTACCGGTACTACATAGTGCTTCCAGAGCAGTATTATTATTTCTCTTGCTGCACCATTATTCAATTATATATTAGACATTTGAAATAAGATTGTAGTATTATTAAAGCCACCAAGATACTAGTCTCACAGTTGTGGTATTCTCGACAGGCAATACGGCTTCTATCTGCATGGCCCGGTCCTCATTCTTGTGCGCGTGTGCAATCATGCAGGACCACCAGGATCCTCTAGTTCAGGCGGAGGCCACCGCTTGCCTGCAGCAGCTCCATCTCTTTGCTCCACGCCACGTTAATCTCTCGTCACTCGTTCCCACCCTCTGCGTAAGTACAGCTGCTTGCAGCCTTCCTTCAGTTCTTTAATGATTAGGTTGAAGTCTCATCGCAGCATTTGCTGTTTTTAAATAAGGATTTTTCACAATCTTCCGTGATTCCTAGCCAGTAGCCTTGTCAACTTCTGCCACTTTTGCGCCGAATTCTATTGTTATGAAAATAAATTTCAAGGCTTTCCACATTTCTCAGTTGTGGAAGTCACGACTTTGTTTGAGGCTGCGTGTAACCATTTTTCGAAATTCGAGTACTGCCTTCTAATAAACAAGCAATTCGGGTACTTGAATATAAAAGCAATTGTTTTGGCAATTCCTCTTCGATATATTGAACAATTGACAACTCAACACTGAGCAAATAAATGGTACATTTCTTGTAAATTTGAAGATTTTGCATGTCAAAATATATTTTTGGATCTCAAAATGACCGTGTTGTAACTAAGTGAATGTCAGGAAATACTATTCTTCCTTACATAACATGTACGAACAACACCATGATTTGTTAATTAATTAGTTAACTACCTAGTTAGTTAGGCATAATTAGTTAATTAGGTACAGTAATCATATTTGGAGGACTAATATTGGAGGAAATGTAGGTACTAATTTATGCCTATTGGGTTGGACGGGCTGAAGGACAGATGTCGAGTTGAGTTGTTAGTTGGGCTTATTCACTCATGTTTTGGGAAAATGTGCATGTTTTCTTTGTTACTATATAATATATAGCCTTTACCATAGTAAAACCAACCATAATTATTATTACTTTCTCTCAGCGCACGCTGTCTAGTAACCACTTGTTACTGCGCAAAGCTGCCATCTCGTGTATCCGCCAACTGGCCCAGAGAGAAGCGAAGGAGGTGTGCGAACATGCTATGACATTAGCCAGCGAGAACAGGGATGGCAACACTGTCGAGGGTCTCGTCATCACAGAGTCCGGGTTGCCTGGCGTGCTATTTGGTATGTGGCTAACTTGGCATCGTAGCACAAATGATATTTATTGCTGGATCATATTGTTGTAGTCTATCTAATGTGAGAAAACTGATCAAAGTAAACAAATGAAGCAGTTAATAAGAATAATCTAATTCAAGAAGGATAATTTGACCATAGGCCTAGATCTAAACACTGGCCAGTTTCTGATGAATAAACCATTTATTGAGTAATCACCCACTCCACCCAACCTTGATTCAATGTATTATGCACTACATTGACTACATTACTTACTCAATATGTTGACATTGTCATTTCTGACATATTCACTTATTACTAGCTACTAAGTGACTTGGTGACCAAGTAATTCATGATCAAGCTCACCGAATTTAGACGCTAAACCAAATTATTGAAAAGTAATGATGTGTAGTGAAGGTTATTATTTCATCAATTTCTTCTCTCTGCCTGTTTCTCATCAAGTTGCTCACTAATTGTCAATGATAAGACAGATTGCCTGTGACTGAAGATGACTGTGACTGAAGTACTATACTGTAAATAAATAATGAGGCATACATTTTTAGATTGGATTGTTACAACTGACTTTGTTGAAAAGAATAAGAGAATGGGTAGTCTTTCAGAAGAATGTTTCAGATCGCGTGGGAACCGGTTTAGTGAAATATCAGTTTTGTGGTGATAACTTCTGAACGACACACGTATAAGATATCGGCATTCCAAATAAAAAGATATTTTTTATACCGTATCTTCATCATGGTACAGTGAAACCCCTATGCATCGTTCCCAGATCTATTGTTTTCCTGCTTGTATCATTCATTTATTCTAGCCCCACTCCCATATAATCAATATTAAATTTTCCTGGATGGATGATTTTATTTTCCTGGTCCCTTGAAAAACGATGGATAAGTTTTCACTGCATAAGTGAAAACTATTTACCTTATATTGCATCATTTTTTACGGCTCTTTCTCTCCGAGTCTTCACCATGGTTTTTCCCATTTTCGCAGGTATGCTGGATACGGAAACGGACAGTCGGCTGATCAAAGACATCCATGACACGCTGACGAGCATGCTGCAGATGATGGCTGCTGATAATCTGTCGCAGTGGCTAGCGTTGTGCAAGGACGTGCTCACCGTCGCCACCGAGTCAAGCCAAGGAGCCGAGGAACCAATCATAGTCGAGGAAGTGCGTCAATGCCATTAAAGCTTATCTTGACACTTCAGTACTAGAAAACTTACTTAGTATACAATTAGGGATGTACATTAAAATATAAGAACAAAAATGCTCACCATTAGTAAATCAAGCACAATACGAACACACATATAAAAATCATGAAAAAACTACATTCCAAATGTTGGGGGGGCTGGTATTGTATAAACAGTAGGCCTATAATATATTTTTAAGAAACAAAATGCTTTGAAAATGACCTAATTTATATTCTAAATTGAAATATACAAATAGTTATGATGAGTACAGTAGGGTCTATAATGCTGATTAGGCCATACACATATTATTGTCGAAAGTAAGCATAGGCCTATTAGAAAAAAAAATTAATTCATTTCATAGTTTGCCTATTATAGTAAACTCTCGTTGATACGAAATTCAAGGGCCTCCAAAAAATGATTTCGATTTATAAAAATTGGGTTTAGCCAAAAAAACTCCTTTTCCATGAAAATCATCACACTTTCCGGTTAGAATTGAAGCAATTTCGTATAGTGCGCAAGAGAAAGCTTTGCAACACTTGTGAGTAGCCTCTTTACTGATGGTGTGTTCTCGGCTAGCCTACAAGGTACAATCGTTACATAGCCCGCTTCCATTGGCGCTCGTTTGTCCCGAGTCTGACTGATAAACCATAAATCCACAAATACCAATACCATAAATCTCGTGCTCCGTGCTCGTCAAGGACCAAGCGCACTCGAATAACGCACTCAAAGCAGTGATCATCTCAGCTGGCTTCGGCTTATTGTTCAAATAAAAAGTATAGAAATTGGGGAAAAAATGATTATCTCAAAGAATTCACTGGAACTATTTTGAATTATCCTCCCCCTACTGTAATCCGAGAACAGTGAGTAAAGCAATATTGAAGGGCTGACATATTAGTTCGAATTACAGATTAGCTGGAATTCGAATTAATGATATTAATCAACATTGAAATGTATATCAAGTTCAAAATATGTCAAATTTTGAATTAACTGAGTTTGGATTAACGAGAATTTACCGTACCGGTATCTACTTTCACAAAGAATAGAGAAATGTGCGTACAGACCATGTTTACTTGTTGCTCCCCAGCTTCAATTAAATGTTGTGTTAATGTTAACATGTTATGTTCCGTTATAACATCATTTTGAAAATCGATTCAATATTAAGCGGAACTAGCGCTACCTTCAAACTGACTGTATTCAATAATCATATATTCCATGTAGGCCTACTTTATTCAACGAACCGGCACTGTAATCGCTCGTGTTTGTGGTTATCAGGTTGGCGAGGGTGAAGAGGACGATGACGCTGAGCCCGACGACGACGTTGAGTTCCACGCGTCGGATGACACGAGCACGCACCCTGCCGTTCAGCCGCGCTGGCCGACGCGGGTGTTTGCCGCCGAGTGCGTACGCAGGGTGATTGTTGCGTGCGAAGGGAACAAGAGCGCTCACTTTGACCTGGCGCTCGCCAAGGAGATGCAGCTGACCAAGAGCCGGGGAGACTACCTCGTGTTGCATCTCTCGGACCTTGTAAGGGCATCTTTACACATATCTACATTTAGATATATAAGATATAAGATAATAAATAAATATATAAATATATAAGATATAAGCAAACCTATATTTTGGTTATTAACCACTTTGATGTCCGTGAATCCGTATACGCGCCCACTGCAATCGTGCTGCACAGACCGCGAACTCATGTGTATTCTTACACTTTCTAATATGTTGCATTTAATATCTCTACAGCATTATGTCATATTGACATGGGACTTGAACTGACTGACATCTACAAAGTATTGGGACATTGGCATTAGTCTTTTTATTTGCCGAAAGAGTACGCTAATGTATTGAAAAATGATATAATACAGTCAGCTGTTATACCAGAACCTCATTCTGGTCTACATGTGTCAAATTGACGAGCCTCCGAATGCTGAATAACAGTGATATTGGCAAATTTGTGTTACACATATTAAGTAAACAATATATCAATACAATAAAACTATTCATTCTCTTTATCAATGTTATAAAAGGCCATCTAAGCACAAGTATCTGAGCGATATAACCGCAAAATAATTCGGCCTGGGTCGTAGAGTAGTGATTTCGTAACCTGGCTGTCAAGTGGTTAATTTATTACGGTCCATTACACTCTGAACGCCCAAGTAGCCCAATACTAACGCTCTCACTTTACCTGCCCTGAGAGATATGGGTAGATCAGACCTCGATTCGATCCCTTACACATCTTTACAGGGTTTTTCTTTTTCCGCAGTAGTTCGTACAGTATGGCCACGACAGCTTTGTTCCCACTACCCTCCCTATTAGCTAAGAAACTTCTATCTCATCAAATTATATCATTAGATAGGCCAACTAATGCTAATGCAACCAATGGAGAAAAAAATTCACGCTTGTATGTTGAAACTAGTAAAGGTACGGATAACATGAATTATGTTTTATAAAATATAACGGTGTTATTACAATGAGAATTTTCCTGTGGTTGCAAGAATCTTCTGTTCTAAGCTGCAATGAAATTAACATATTTTCCCCAATATAAGCTGAGGGTTTTTCTCGAAATTTCAAGCCCAAAAGTCACCCTCGGCTTATATGCGAATCTCGGCCTATAATCGGTCGAAAATACGTTTTTTGCTCATCTCAATTGGGCGTACTATATCCGCACACCAATATCAACGGAATCGACTAGAAACTGAAACTGCGAGATATTCCACTGAAAACACGTTTAATAAATGTTTCATCATGAAATAGCATCATTTTCTCAATTTCCATCATTTTTATTTAACGCGCAATAATAAACATAAGCACGAAGCTGTTTGCTGCATGGCGTCTGTCATCCTACTAGTCTACTACGCCGACGCGCTACTGGGTGACGTGTGTGTGGTCTGACCTTGACGATATGAGACTTTCGTTCGTCAGACTCGAGACGGCCGAGCGCTAATAGAAACCGGCCATATATGACGATTGCGTGAGGAAAGGAGAGAAACTCTGTTTTCAATTACTGATCTAAAAATTTGGGGGGTCGGCTTATATTCGGAGTCGGCTTATATTCGGGACAATACGGTAGTTATAATTACCTAATATTAATGATGAATTGATAATTAATTGACACTGTCTCCCGTAACCAAGATCCGCATGGCATTCATGGCCGCCACCAGCGATTCTGACCCGCTGCGTCTGGAGGGGCTGAAGACTCTGCAGGAAGTGATCGACAAGTTTGCCCGGGTGCCGGAGCCAGAGTTTCCCGGTCACCTCCTGTTGGAGCAGTTCCAGGCGCAGGTCGGCGCCGCACTCAGGCCGGCGTTCAGCGCGGAGACCGCTTCCCACGTCACGGCAGCTGCGTGCCAGGTGAGATGCATGTTCATTTGAAAAACCATACATTTTCAGATATATTATTATTGTAAAGGCCCTATAGTACTGTAAGCCCTATTTAATTTAAATTTCAGCTGTCCAAAAATAGGCCCACTCATTCAAGTCATTTTAAATGATGAAAGTTGGAATTATTAAAATACTTCACATTGAGCTTATGGGCCTAAAAAACTCGTTTGAATTGTGGAAAAATTTAAATTCTCAAAGTTTGATCAACGAGGGCTTACTGTTGGCTTTGTCTATTATGTATGCCCAAGTATTATGTAGGCTACTGTAAGTGCAAGTACAATTAGGTTGTAAAACTATTTTAATTGTTTTTGCTCAAAAATCTTCTTGATAGTAAAATTGTCGAGTAATTATTATAATTGTTTTTGCTAAAAAATCTTCTTAATAGTAAAATTGTCGAGTAATTATTATATTACAGTTACCGTATTGGAAGTTACTAAAATTCAAAGGGTTAGAAATGCTAGTTTTGAAATGGTGCATGAAAATAAACTAACCAGTTCTTGTTTATTCAAAAAATATACCTACTTGAAGTTGACATATCGTATGCTGAAGTGCAATGAACAAAGAAAACTACACCACAGTACTTCTTCCAATTTGAAAAGTTCTGCAAGTTACAGTAGGGCCTAGGCCTATATTTTCACCTTCATTAATATCACCAACAGGTCCTAACTTACGTGTTTGTATTTGTATTTGTATTTGTATTTATTAGCTGTTGTTTACAAAGTACATTGTGTTAACATTGTCAATAAAAATTCAAGTCTATCTGTTGAACTGTTTATGAGTTTTAATTCTTGCCAGTGAAACTGTTATTTACTCAGGGAGTTGCTTTCAATCAAGAATTTGAAAACGATACTGTAATTGTAATCTCGGAAATCAATTCATAAGCCTACGTAATATCGAAAAATTGGAAGTTTCGTGCGCTATTGATTCGAAATGATGATATCAAAAATCGATGGAAATTGTTGACATTTGTCAGACCTGAGTCATGTTTTTCAGCGTAATTCTGTAATTATTTTCATAATTACGACTCACTGCTTGTCATTCAACGACTGGACAAGAGAGGAAGGGTTGAGTGTAAACACTCGAGATATGGGCAATCTGACATAAGACAAAATACCCAGCTGTTCACTCATTTCACTGAGTCATTTGATATCAAATTCATTTTCAATATCGAAATAATAAAAAATCAAGTGAATACATTCAAATGGATATCGATTGGAAATATCCAAATCAAACGGCAACCCTAGTTTTAATCATCGATTTTCAATAGAGTTCAACAATGAACTAATAATAATTTATGTTAATTCAATGATAAATAACGAACACTACGTTGCCGCCTTCCGTCTCGTAGGTGTGCAGTGCGTGGATTGGCAGCGGTGTGGCGAGGGACCTGAACGACCTACGGCGAGTCCACCAGCTGCTAGTCTCGTCGCTGGCCAAACTTCATCGCGGTACCAATACGACGCAGTTGTACAACGAGAGTCTAGCCACACTGGAGAGGTTGGCAATACTCAAGGCGTGGGCAGAAGTCTACATAGTTGCAATGGTAAGTACTGTGAGATGATAGGTCCCAACTTGAATGGGTGGACCAGGGGCCACCACGCTGAACCGTCATTCAGGAGACAGGGATTTGATTCCCACCATGGTCGAATATCCTGACGTTTTTTTTCGTGGTTTCCTTCTGTGATAAAGTGAATACTGGAATGGTTTTTGAAAAAATGAGCCACAGCTGCTTCCTTCCCACTGTCCAAAATACTCAATAATATAACCTTTCATCTTATCTCTCATTCATCATTCACCGACACCAATAGATCTTAGTTTTAGTACAATGCGTTGAAAAGACCCGTTGTGAATTTTATAAAAATTGGAAGAAAAAATGTATGACCTCATAATAACGTTTTAAATATCCTAAATATAGTATTATTAGATTTATTACAAGGAATTTTAATTATTTGATAACCTGTTCTTAAATTCTGTTCTTTTCACGTTCAGATTGGTTGGTTAAATATCCTAAATATTGTATTATTACAAGGAATTTTAATTATATAATGACCTGTCCTTAAATTCTGTTCATTTCACGTTCAGGTTGGCAACGGTGCGGCTCCGAATATGAACATCAACCTTCGCACGGCTACGTACTCGAACAAAGACGGGGAGGATTTCGGCGAGTTCAAGTTTCAAGGCGAGAGCCTCCTGACTCTGGTACAGCCCGAACTCGTCAGCTTGTCACAGCACTGGCTCGCGGCATTACGCGATCACGCGTTGCTCTCTCTTCCATCAGAGTTTGCCAGTCAGTTACCCCATGACGGAGGTAGGCAATGGTTTTAGTACATTTCATACAACCAACTTTGAAGAAGAAGAAGATGTCTTTCTCGGACAAATGTATAGGTTTCAGAAGGCTGGATTATGTGATTTTATAATTTGTCATGATAACGTTAGCAAATGATCATAAAACAATTGAGCTTGCGATTGTTATTAATTAAAATACTTTCAAGCCTTCTTGATTATTGCAAGTGACAGTAACGTCTGGTAGTTGAACACTTAGGTATCAAACATCACAATCTCCAAAATTGTTGTAATTATTCATTGTTATGATGAAAAAACACTCCAAAATGAAGTTACTTTCAATAAATTAAAGCACCACGTAAAATGAATTTATCAACCTATATTGTATTTGGTCAGGTGCTTTCTACACGACCGACACGATGGAATGTTCTCGACCTCACTACGCTGCGTCATGGCCGCCAATTCTCTACGCCGCTGCGCTGTGGCTCAGTGCGAGCGGGTTCGACGCAAAAGGCTCGTCAGTAGCAACAAACGTGCCATTGGTCCCGACAGCGGCCAATAACAATGTGACGACAGGCGACTCGGCCACCGACAGATTTCACCTCTTGTTCGGTATCTGCATGGAGGCGTTGTGCAGTCCGCGTTCTTCCGAGCCGCTCGAGAGCGTGCTGATGTGTCTGCAGGTGAGCGTGAACACGAAAACGTATTTTTTATGAAAGTCAAATGAGAAATGTCAAACTTCTCACACCCTATCTTCGAAGTGCCCTTTCAAGTTGATAGTGGTGAGTACCAATAGACGTGGGCCATATGCCAATCGCCCATCGTTGGAGCCATCCAAGTACACACAATTATTGAGGCCCCTCTCAACGGTTTCTCACGTGTAGTTTCGACTGGTGGCATAACTTTCTCTTGCTCACAAAACGAAATTTAGTCAATTCTAATCGGAAAGAGTGGTGATTTCGTGAAATGAGAGTTTTGGGGTCAATTTCCGACTTCTTATAAATCAAATTCAATTTTTTGGGTCCCTTCCATCAACGAGTGTTCTCTGTACTGAGTCTTCACTTGCCTATTTGCAGGCACTGTACACTCTGTTGGACACCCCTTGGCCACGCGGCATCCTCATGGCAGGCACGTCCCTGCCCGTCGAGCTATGCAACGTGCTTCACCGCCTGCTGTTGACACGCGACAGCCCGTCGGCTCAGCTCATGGTCATGGAAGTGCTCAAGCAGGTCATCAGGGCGGCGCAGGAATCGCTAGACGCACAGCGCAAGAAGAAACTCAAAGGTGAGCGCTCGGAACGTTACGAGACGAAATTCTGTTAGTGGTGTTGCCGTAGCTTCGTTTTTCCTCGTTCATTGAAAAATCATGCAAAATATAACATTTTATTTTGAATTTAAAAATTAGAATTAGGCATAGGTGTAATTTTTGCTTCTAGGCCAATTTCTCTGAATTGAAGCAAATTTTGAGTTAATCGAACTGATTTTGACGAAGGTCACCTTGAATTATATCCAAACTAATTTTTATGAGTAGCTAAGCTCTTTGTGTTTTGCAAGTGATTTTCAAATTTCTGTTGCATCCAACAAAAGTAGTATCATCATTTGCTGAATTACTCCATTGAGATAAAAGTTATTGGGGAGAGGTGGGGGAGCAATATAATAATCTGGTAGTAGCCCAACTCTAATTCTTGAGCTAAACCACTAACTGTACTAGTGTCAGATAACTATGCTAGATAACTACTGGTATTAACTATTCTTGATGTCACTTTTAAATGAATCTACAAATTGCTCAAACAAACTGTTACGTTATGTTGCTCAGATTTTCATGCCACAAAAAGCCTACAAACAATTTGAAAAATTGAACCATACATAAATAATTAAATATTGCTAATGAGACCAACTTGGTTGAATGATAATAATTTGGTTTGATAGAATAGTGTCTAACGTTTACTTTATATTGCTCCGTACATTGCTACTGCGTAGAAGTTATAGCATAGTATCTTTGTTCGTCCAGAAGTGGCGCCTGCTAACCAGGAATCTGCCGCCACCCTCGAAGTGGACCTACTAGGAGAAGGTGGAGACAGTGGCGAAATAACACCGGGCCAGTCTCTCGTGTTCGCCATCCTAGAGGTGTGCCTGTGTCTGCTCGTACGCCAGATGCCGGCGCTCAATCCGGCACCGGCCGCCATACCGAGGACCACCCAGTACCAGTCAACGCCTGTCACTGAAGAGAGCGGGAAACTGATTGCGGCTGCGCTGACGAGCATGGAGGGGCTACCGAGACTTTGCTCGCCTAAAGGTACACGTAGTCCGCTTGATACTCTCTCATTCTAATTTGGTCGTCTAATTAGCGTAGCAGTTGGCTCACACTTTATTCTATGATTATTCTATGGTCATCATCTTATTATTATATTATATTCATTCATTAAATATACCATTCTTAGATAGGGTACTTAAAAATATGATATATATATCATTAGGGCCTGCATTATATTTATTATATTATTCCACTATTAGGAATGAATGAATGTTGGGGTTCAAACTTTAGAGGTGCCTCAACAGCGAGATCATTTTGCACATTTAGTTTACTATTCACATTTTGACCATTTGGTACTCATGCTATGCATCTGGTCGAACAGGAGCGTTGTCCATTCTGCCTACGATTCTGTTCTTAACAACGGGCGTGATCAAAGAGTCCGCCACTAAGAGCGTGCACGACATGTCAATGTTGGCGGGAAGCGACGCAGTGACGGCAGCGCTTCACTGCCTTCGAGAGTTGGCCACTGACAAGTACTGCAAGGACGAGCGTTCGGGACAAGAGTGGGAGAAGCTGCTGCAGAGTGCTCTGGCCAAGATCATCGATCTCGCTAAGACAGGTAGGCCTACCAGCAAAAACAAAAAACAAACTTTTATTAATTGCCTTGACAGCGTGAGTTAGTTTGCATCTTGACAATCAGTTGAAAACACATTTAAATATGTTGTATGTAGGCCCTACTACTTAGAGCATGCCTTCAAGTAGGCCTATAGATTATTTATTCAAGTATGAAAAAGTTTTATAGGCCTATATGAGATAATTTGAAGAAGATTTCAGATAATTTATTATCATTCAATTCATATCAATTATTAGATTTAAAAATATTCATTACCGTATTGTACCAAATATAAACTGAGGGCTTTTGCTGTAATTTAGAGTTCAAAAGTCACCATCGGCTTATTTGCGAATCTCGGCTTATTGGGTCAAAAGCATGCTTCTTTCAATTGTAATTGGCCTATTATGCTACAAGTGAACGCTGTTAATTATCGCTGTTAATTATTGTTTGTTTATTCAATTCAGAAGATAGAATGGACAGATAATTCTTCAGTTCATTCTATCTCCTTCAAAAAAATCTATATTATGAAAGAAGATGGGACTGGTTACTGATACATACACTCATAAATTTATCAGTTGACACTTCGCCAACATTAATATTAGGATGTCCCATTATGGTGATCAGGAGGTTCAAGTTTTTGTTGACAGACAGGCATGTGTTTTATGTCAATCAGCACTTTCAAACGTTGAGGACTGAGGGGGAGGAGGACTGTGTTACTAATCAAGTGGAACCTGATATGTACTGCTAGCATGAACATCTTGTGGAACATCTTGTTTATGTTAAAAATACTCTGGATGATTGCTTGTTTGCCCACTTTAACACTGACAATCAGTCGTTTTTTTTATGAATGAAGTAGGAGTGTCATCCTCACTGCATGTTACAAAATAATTGTGACTAAAAACAACATGGGTGCCGACGTGCATGACAATTGATGACAAACTTACTTACCTGTTGATTAACTAACATTACGACAATTTCACCTTATTGTTCCCAATTCTTTTTTCATTTTTATTGAATTGTCTATTTACATTATAATTTATATTTAGGTCTACCTAGAAATCCTTTCTTCAGTTATTGATCCAAAAGTTTGGGGGGGTCGGCTTATATTCGGGACAATACGGTATTCCAGATGAAATTCGATAGGCCCTAATTATTTAAAAATAATTAACAATCAAATATATCAATGGTCCCACTTCATTAGATATTATAGCAGAACTAATTTACAAAAATATTGGTAAGTAAGAAAAGTAAGTGAAAAGTAACTTGTAAATTACTACTTTGGGCAATTTTAAATTTTCATGAGCGAGAGTGTTGACCAATCGCATACAAAAAAATGTTGCTGCCATATTCTTCCATTTGTATAGTTGTTTTAAATTGAAATACATGTCGCACTATCAATTAACAATGCATCGATACTAAAAACACATTAGATTATTATATGAAATGGATGAAAATGAAACTACCTATCAATTGAGCTATATCGATATTACATTTCAACTGGCAACCCTAGTATTGAGTATTGATCAATATCAATTTGAATAGAAAGCATTGATAAGGAGCACAGATCTTAGGCTATGCATAACCTATTTTGTTTCAACGTTTATTGTCATTGTCTAGGATCAGACGATAGTAAATTGGACGAGGTAACAATGCTGCTGTCGATTGCCGTGTTCGTGTTGCACGCCCCGACCGACGTGATCTGCGCCCCCAATCTGCAATACCCGTGCATCAATCAGTTCAAGCAAGGCCTGCAGAGCGACAACACCGGCGTCAAGCTCAAGTGCGTCCAGTCGATGCGCACAATCTTCGCGCACACCGATCGCAACGTCGCCACCCCGTACATACACGCGCTGGCGCCGCGACTCGTCGAATTCCTCTACACGGAGACGAGCAAGCAGCCGTCGACCGATCTCGAACTGACGTTGACGTTAGAGAGTATTCACACAGTGGAGACGCTCATCACTTTGGCAGAACCCAAACATAGTAGGTTATTTGTTATGCTCTAAGGTAGCGGTACACTAGAGGCACGAAAAGTTACCACAGAATGTATTAACATAATATATGCCTGAATAATTTTTATTTTTCTTCAGTTCGTCACACTTTCACCCAGGTTCTATAATGGTTTCTATAAGTTCTTGACCAACTTGTCAATCATGGAAACAGAAATAATTTTCATTTCATCTAGGCGGTATACTCTTGTTGTTCTTGTGGCCTATTATTCTTTGGCCGAGTTCTTGTAACCCTTTCTAGATCGACTTATCAATCATGGAAACGAGAATTATTTTTATTTTATCTAGCCGGCGTATTCAACAACTTTCATCATCGAAGCTGATTTAATTTAAGATCCACTGTAACTGACCAGTAAGCAGTTGAAGATGCAGTTTATATGTATTGTTGGCTATTTGTGTACATTTTGTAATGTGTATGTTTGAGTGTGTGTGTGAATGAACATAGTAGTAGGCCTATATTTGATTCGAGTTTTTTAGTTGTAAGTTTTTTAGTAGGTCAGTGAGAAAAAGATAACAATTTCACAAGAAAGCATCCAGCACAGCCCTCTAATCTTACTGCTGTACATATTTTCAGCTGCAGGCCTCACAACTGGTCACTAGAGGGCTTAGGGGGTTTAGGTTATTAGAACTAAAACTCACTTTTTGAACTTTTGTCACTTGAAGTCACTCAAGTCACTCTTTAGCATTCTAGGTTTTCTAAAGACTGAATTCCATCTCAAATTACTAAAATGATATATCAATTCTATTGCTTGTTTTTTTTAACTTCAGTATAAATAATACACTTAACTAACAAAACAATGTTATTTTTTATCAAGTGCCAATTGTTCAAGTTGATGAAATATCATTTGAGGCTCTAAGAAATAATGTGAAAAATGGTTTTGCTGCCAAAACTCAGAATGACCACTTCCTGGACGCTCTGTTAGTGAGATCACTGCTGGTGTACACATATTTTAGCTTATTTCTGGTCACATTTTGGTCACAGATTCTCCTAATTTGGTCACTTTTGCAACCATTTTCAACCATAGCATGAGTTGGGATGCCTGCAGTTGTAAAAGAAGCCTTTTTTAAACTGTACATATAGCAATATTACAATGCTGGATTCCAGGGCACTCACTAATGTTTTCTAGTCAACGGAACTTTATTTCAATCATTTAAAAAATAAAAACACATCTGATTGAATGATAACACTCATGGCCTTGGCCTTGTAAATGTGCATTGGAAACATCTTAGTAATGTAGTATTATTTTGTGATGGACGATATGAGATGAATGATGATGAATAGAAACTAGTGATGTGAGAATGATGAGATGATGAGGTGGAGGAAGTATGGAGTGTATTTTTTTCTTCAACCTGTACCTACCTCATCATTCTCACATCACTAGTTTCTCTTACCCTGCATCATCATCATCATCATTCATCTCATCATCGTCCATCACAAAATAATATTCTTCAAATCAAGTCCTTAGTAAAGTAGTGATTGGGTTGAGATTGTTAATTTGCTTCAAGATGATTTTCTACTTTCTACTTTCTAGTAGGCCTACATATGTACCTACTTCATAGCCAGTTAGCCTAGATTTAGAGAATGTTTAGATGTAAGTTACTGAAAAAATGTTTTCTCCTTTTTTTTTGCTTCCTAGAAGATTTGATGCAAGGCAAGTAAACAATAGCGCCACGTTTGTTTTGCAGTCACTGAACAAAGTCATTTCCACCCAATTTCAAGTTATTTCAGATCTTCACAAATTAGATAGCAAACTTTTAGATGTGAACAGTTCCGTTCAACATGTTTCAGTTTGTCACGCATATTTTGTGCCCAACATAAGCTCACGAATGAAGGAATGAACTATATGGTAACAGATGTTAGAATATATTACACCATATATTATACCAGACTGTACCTACTACCTACACCAAGTTAGCAATCACCAAGTTCACAATCACCAAGTTAGCTTTCACAGATTATAAAAATAACCGTGCATGATGCCATTGAATCTTGTAAAATACTCCTACGTCATAGTTCATACTTAGATTATTTATTGAAGGTTTGTTGATTGCGTTTGAAAAAGAAACTAATTTTGGGGGATACTATCCTACGGCAATGCGCTTTGAGGTAGGAATTCTTCCAGTAATATTTCTACTCTCTTCCGATCGTTACACTTTTTTGAACAGATTGGTGAATCATTTAATGTGTCTTGTTCCAATATGCTACAGTGAAACATACTGATTTCAAAGCCTGGTTTGAAAACTTGAGGATATATTTTAAACAATTGAACAATGATTTATAGCCAACATTGCCATTCAATTGATCAATATCTGCCCACCACCTACGAAAAAAAACAAAACGAAAACCTTGTAGCAAACCTACGAGTATGAAAACACGATTTTATTTGTCATATCGGTGTAATCTTTTATGGAACATTGATAGTACTACTACTAGATGAACATTTTATTTACAACCATTATTTATGTGATAACAACTCAATTGGCACCAACATCATCCTGGCAAGTGAATGACACTAGTGTCACTTCCATCGCCCATTCTAAGAGATATGTAATTAATTGGCATGGTTAGTTATGGTTGATGAACAATCAGAGAAATGTAAATGTCATTCGACAGTCTATATTTCTACCTTCACTAAACTTGTAACTTTATTTCTTTATTGAATCCTTGTGTAGCTGTCTACTAAGATAACATTCTAACTTATGATGCATTGCCAGGGATTCAAATGCTCACACTCCTGGTGCCGATTCTCGTGAACTATCTACTTGACGGGCCGCTACTGAAAGCTGCCAACAAACATTGCCGCACGCTCCACGATCAGAGCCTCCAACGTCTGGTCAAGATCGGGCCTCAGTATCCTGCCGAGTTCAAAGCTCTGATGTCGCAGTCGGGCGACATGCGCTCCAAACTCGAAGCGGCCGTCAGAATGAATCAACAGGCGCAACAGAATGCGAAGGCTGAGGCGAAAGCGGCCAAGGCACCGTCTTCGTTAGCGCCGACGATTAAACTTAAAACGGACTTCAGTAACTTCTCGTAGGTGTTTGGCCAGGTATTACTTCTAGAGTTGGGCTAACCAAGATTTTTCTCACAAATCATGCCTCAAAGTGAACCTATCACAGTGGGTCTGAAAGTCGAACCAAACCATTGATTGATTGAGACTATTTTCTTTTCAAATGTTAATACAGATTGTTTGACTTTATGAGGTAATCATTGGTGATCAAGTCATCATTGAACATTCAGATTTGACCAATTTTGAAAGACAAGTTCGAATATCCAAACCCGTTTAAGGTAAAGTAATCATTGAACTTTCAGATTCAAACCAGTTTGAAAGAAAAGTTTGAATATCTGAACCTGTGTGGTTTGAATTGTGAATTTTGTGCTTCACTTTGGTTTGGCCCAACTCTAGTTGCTTCTTATATTTCCTCGCGGTTTAGTGATGCACTGATGCTATATGTGTTCTCAACGACAGGCTGGCCCGTACACTGAATAGATTCATCTAATTATTTTGTTAATTTATTTATTTCTAGAACCTGTGGGTTACATTTTAATGTGATGATTTCATGTTTATTTGATAAGTAACGAAGTGTAGGACCTAGAAAACAATAATATTCTGGCTTCTACAGTAAGACAATTTTTTTAATGTTGTATATGACTGTTTTTGACATGATTGAAACACCTAGCTAAAGGGTGATTTGATATAGGCTTAGTCTTGATTCAGATTATGTTTGTTTGTACAGGTCGAATTTTAGTGAAAATGAAAATATGTACCAGCAATATATCTACAATAATGAGCTAGAGGCATTAGACGTAAGAAAAAATCATTGACTCATAATTTTTACAGTTTTGTATGATAGTTGATAGCTTTAAAGTTCAATCAGTTCCATAAGCTTCCAAGTACGGTAATGGCCAAATCATAATTCAGGTATTAATTATGAAACATCCCCAAAGCTTTTCAATTCAGTGAACATCTTTATTCAATTGATTTTGTCGTCAGTGCATTACTATTCTGTCATAATGATGTAAGCTACGTAAGAAAAATATCTGTTACTATCGGCATATTCATGTGCTGTTGCACATTATCTGTTGTCATACCTCTACCCTCTACTTAGGAACAAATCCAATAGCCATTTCAAATTTAGCCTCATTCTTAGTGAGTACAGTAAACAAAAGTACCGTAATTATACTCTTATTGTGTAGATTTGTGCCTCGTTGGCTCAATCAGAAAGGCCAGGGCATTGCTGAAGTCAAGCCAGTGGTATGTCGAAGTCCTGCATGAGGCATGTGTTCTTGAGAAAATGGTTCATTCATAATACCAAATAAATAACTTTCGGTGTGCTTGTATAAACCAAACAATAATAATCACCATCTGTATGTTTCGATTAGCAGTATTTTTTCATACGTAGTTTATCATAATACTAATAATTAGGTAACCTCTTTAAGTGGATCTAGTTGTTTGTCTTTGTTTGTAAACCCTAGTCCTCGATGCACTGTGCACTATTATACTATTGTAGCACCACAACACATTCCCTGGTGGTCTTCCTGAGCTAGTGCGGGTAATTTATCGTTTCGTTATCTAATATGTCTAGACTGTTTTAATATGTGATGACGATGGTAAATTGATCATTGTGCGATGTTGGCAGTAACGTACAATAACAGTCTTTCAAGTAGGATATATAAATATGTATTTACATTCTAAAATTGTGACAGAAATGAGTAAACATCATAAAGCGTCACAGTCATTTCCTGTCTTTTTATTGAGCACAATTTAATGATTCCTATTATGGCACATGTATTGCATGACCAAGCATTTGAGTGAGTTTCATCTCTTGAAAGATTGTTATGGTATGATAGGAAGGTACGACGTTGAAGAATACAAAAATGACTTACGTACGGGACAATCAGCTGCATGATTTTAATGATTGACTGAATTTACTTGTAGTTCTGCAATGATGGATAGTTGTTTGTTCTCTAATTATGTCAGGAAGTTGAGTGATTTACCAACGCAATGGTGCTAAAGAGTAAAACGCGATTCATCGAATAGAAAATAGTGAAAGAAATAGGCTAGTAGCTTCGTTAGAGATACGAGGAATGAGGTACGCTTGTAACAGAATTCTTGCAATGATCAATTTATTCTTCCTCCTCACCCATCTTCTTAATCGTGACTGAGCGTGGTTTCTACTCTGGACTGCTTACGTAGAAATGTAGAGACTGACAAAACAATATTGTCGATAACGTAGCATTAAAACATGAAACTAATAGTGTTAACATTTATGAATGTGTAGACATTGTTCAGAACTCTATTCAAATAGGAAGGTTTAACGATTTATTCTACGTCTGCTCACTATAAAAATGCAGGGTCAATTATGGCGATTAAGATGGTAGAAAATTGAGTAAGATAATAATTATTGTAGAATTGACAAATATACACATTTTAGAAGATATTTATTGTGTGATATACGTTTGTGTACAAATGATAGTTGACAACTTCAGGCAACTAAGATTGGAATCTCATTCAATAATAACATATTTTTAAAGCTTGAACTCAAAACAGCTATTTGAAACTTGACATCTTTTTAATAATTGATATGTATACAAACTGTTTCGATTAGGGAATCAGGACCATACAGTAATAAACTAATGACTAATTTAATAAGTAATAAATAATAATAACTAATGAAACTATGGCAGGGTTAATGACTTGAAAAATTTAATAAGAATAAGCTTAGGCAAAATAGGCAATGAAGACAATTTTGACAAGCTTTGCTTATAAGTATCGCACAAAATGGAGTAAAATTGTTTATTATTGTTCATACACTTAGACTATGTTCAGCATTTTGTACAAAAGACCCACTATTATATAAACGTCGCAGTGGATTATGGAATGCTTTTCATTGGTTCTTGTTGGTGGTAAAAACTGATACAAACTGCTAACCAATCAGAAACATTAAATGTCTTTCTACTTCGTCCAAATGAGTGGGTTTCATGTCACAATTTGTTTGGCTGAAATACGTCTATTTGTGGGCATTATAATTTTTATGGTTCTTGAATATACTAGGCCTATTATGTCTATGTTCCGCAAGCTATTACTCGAAATCTCAAATAAATTATAAAACATTGCCCATGAATTTCCAATCTGTTCAAATGAATTGTTAACACAACCTTTATATAAGTATTAAGTAGTAAAATGCAAATACCCTTGAAACGAATGTGTTTTTTATTTTCCTCTTTCATCACAGTTCAAATCCTATATCAATAACTTCCACGCCTTTTCCATGGACACAGGCCGTGATAGATTTCCTGAAAGAAGGAATGAGGTATTAGTTGCTTGCTAAACGTCTATGTAATGTATATTTATAATATTATAATAGTGAATACAAAGCCTAATCCAGTGGCAGTCGAAGAAGTGATAGTTATTGTATGTACAGGTATTTCTTGATTAGACAATTCGAAAACTTTTTAGAAAGCAGCTGATTTTCTTATCTGTCTTGTAGTTTTTTCATGGTGGTAATTGTGGAAAATTGTGGTCATGGTGATGGTGGTGGCCAATTTGACCAACTCGATCAACAGTTCAGCAAAAATAAGCACTAAATCAGCACTACTGTAGATTTGGTGTGTCAGTCTGCCAACTTAGCTGACAGAAAGTATAGTGATGTAGTTTTTATTGTAGGAGAGTAAGGGTGCTACTTGGGTGCTTACTTTGCTTGCTACTTTGGGTAAACCTTTTCCAAATGCACTGTTTTGGTTGTTTGTTTTAATTCAGATACAAAACAGTAAGTACAATGAAATAGGGATTCGAATCGAGTGGACTTCTACTGGTATCCAGTACGGTGCATCCTACCAACATTTAATTTGTGAATATACCTGTATTCGATAGTTTGTTTGTATAAACTTTGATGTTATATCATCTTGATATTTAACGAGATATATTTAACATATCGACATACAGTGAAACCTCTATGCATCGTTCCCGGATCTATCGTTTTCCTGGATGTACCATTCATTTTTTCTAGCCCCACTCCCATATAATCAATGTTAAATTTTCCTGAATGGATAGTTTTCCTGGATGGATGGTTTCATTTTCCTGGTCCCTTGAAAAACGATGCATAGAGGTTTCACTGTATACGCAAAAAAACGTAAGCGCCATTTTTTCAACTTCTCACTTCTGTATTCTTTCTGGCTTATTTCAATACAGTGAATGAATAAGTGATGATACAATGAATAAGTGACATTTTGATACTTTTTGAGATATTAACTTTATAAAATGGACATAAGCGACTGTTTAAAAAAATCTCTTTTTTTTCGTTTGGGACGTAAGCAACATGTTCGTTTGTTTGACTATCATTTTTCATGCATATCTGACATACGCAATGTGGATAAAATGTTTCCTAGCAAAGGGTGAAAGTGATATCTCATTTCCAAATCCAAATTGTGTATATGTGTTCGTTTTGGGTGTAACTGCTACAAGTACCATTATCTCGTAAAAGTAACAAGAAAGGTCAATTTGTTTTGCACTTGTAAAATGTTAAATAATATTAGGCGTATGTCCAGAAAATGTCATGACAATTGATACAAAATTGACATAAACTTCTGAACAATTTGAAAAATGGCTCTTATGTCCTTCTGCCTGTTCTTCGTCGATATTTTGGAACACCACAAGTAAGAAGGAAGTGGATGAAGAAGCAGTGTTACAGACCTTGTTCCCCACAATTGAAGTCCTTGGACGTCAGACACTGTAGTATATCGTTCATTCACCAGAGTACATGTCAAAGTGTTATTGTTAGAGGCATAAGTCCATCGCCAGACACGTATGCGTTGGTCGATGCAAGCGCTTACGAGGTAATTACTACCAGTGAACTTGAGGCCTGAAAGCAATTTGGTTTGTATTTCCCTATTACAGCTCGTTGCCACTTGATGGTACTAGTGTCACTTTCATTGATGACAACAATGGTCTTTAGTTACAATAATTATTGTTGCAATATTGAAAGTTAACAAAACTGCCACTCGGTATCATGTTCAACCGTACAGTCTATAGATTAAATTATGTTTGAATATTCTTATCACTCTATCATAATAGCTATAATCTATAAACTTATACAGTATATCACAAAATTAATTACCTTGTGCTCTTGAAATTAATCTTCATGATGAAGATTATTAATAAAATAAAGAGTGAAAAAATGAAAATTCATTCGACTTCGACTTGGAATTGTATTGGAGCATATTTTCAGTTGATATTATTGTTGGTTCACACAACTCACCTGTTATTTGAGCAGCATGCATTGAACCGATTTGTGTCTGAGCCAAGTTTTCTACCGCCATCTTAGGATGAACCTCAATGCGAAGCAGTGTGATCACCATTGCATTATCATCACCTCCGGTCGCTAAGAGAAACTTATTTCTCTCAACTTCCAAACAGTCAAAACTGTTTATTCCCGACTGATGAAGTTTCATCGTCGCGAATGGTTTCTGTTCTTCTTTTTGGCTGAACATCCAGAACGCGCATTGACCGTCGGTCGACATGGACAGGATGATGTGCGTATTCGATTGTAATGTTAGATTGGTTACTTTTAGAATGCAACGATTATGGTGAGAATATTCTGCTACCAAGTGTAGAGTTTGTCTTGATACTTCATATGTGAATAATCTGGAGAGTAAAAAAGAAATAGAGGAGGCTAATTAGTGATTAAATATTCACTTACCAAGGTGGTGAATTTCATTTCTTGATTTTTGGATGCTGCCACTTCTGACCATTAATGTAAGATTTAAAATTGAAAAAATTCAAGCACCTAAGTAAACCATCCGAGCACCCAGCAATAACGGAGATTCTATTCTTGTCCTGTTGGTAAGTACAAAGATCCATATACCGCGTCTCGGGATCAGCTGCTGGTTCGGCCGCTGCAACTCTCCACGGTCTACGACCTTGCTCTCGTAACATGTGACTCGTCAATTCCTGACACGTCACAACTTCAACCTTCATTCAAACAAAATAAAAAAAGTTACATTTGAAAGTAATAATACTCTCAACTGAATAATATCCTTCATACCATCTCTACCAAGTACTAGCAGTCCTAATAGTAATCCATGAAAACAATATAGTACATGAAATTATTTTGGTTTACAATAGTTTTTCCTATGAGAAATAAAAGACGAACAAGAGTGACGTTTAAGAGGTTGAAAGAAACTACATAATGGTGAGCAAGCAAGTAGTTAATTGAGGTGAAAAGTGGAAGAGAGATGGGATTATAGGATGTTATGAGGATTTTTATTTTTCAGAGGAAACGAGGTTGTGGACGATGGAGAACGAGAAACAAGTCTTAAATTTACAGAAGTCGAGTCGTTTTGATTCTACCCAAGAAATAGAAGAAATTCTTCCTATGACAATATAATTTGTTGCCACAAAAAAAGATATAGAAAATGTAAGTTTTCATCAAGTTATAATAATTAGCTTTAGAAAACATGTAGGGATTATTTATAAAAAATTTGAATTAAATTTAGATTTCAAATTTAAAAAAGGTTTGTTTAAAATTTGAGAAAAAAACAATGAACTACCTTAGTATAGTATTTGAGGCTCGTAAATTGTACATAGGCCTACCTCATCAGTGTTCGGAGAGCCTTCGCTTGTTACTAGCCACACTTTCATCTGTGCTCTTCCACCAGCGGAAAAAAGTAAAGTTTTGTTAAAAGCTATTGTCTCAATTGCTAAAGCTCGCACGCTTGAAATGTGACCTCGTAGGATTGCAACGGTATCCAATTGATTCGGTCGTATGGCTGAGGATATTCGTATTGTTGTGTCTTCACTGCCAGAGATTACAATGTGATTTTGACTTCCTAGGCACAGTAATGGTTGAATGCAGCCAACTTCCTTGGTGTGAAAACCAGTCTGAAGGAGGAAAGATTGTTTTTATTTATATCCACGACTACATTGACGCTTTTTACAATGATTTTCAAATTTGATAGTGTAGTTTGTCAAACCTGCAAGACTGGCTTCACTAATTGATCCAAAGAGCATGATAATGAGTTGACCATCTTGTCTTTTACATAGACGAAATGAAATACGTTATCAGCTTCAAGACGAAAGTCCCAAGACCTATGACCTCCGCCACATTCCACCTCTAAAATAGTACGTTGCTCTTTCCAGCTCCACACAACGAAGTTCACCTGAAACAGTTGAATTAATTCAGATACATACATGCCAATCTTTTACAACAAATACAAGTTGTAAATGAGTGGAAAATAATTTGTACATCATTACCTCTAGTGGGATCTCTACTCTAGTGGAAATAACCAGTAGCTTACCTTTAGTTACATTACCCACCATACCATAGGGTATATCCTCATAATTGGATGAGTGAAGCGAAAACTCAATTTCACTATAAAAAAAGTGCTTTTTTTTTTTCGGTTAAACGAAAATTCAAAATCAGTTGACACTTGGCACACACAAGTGTCCTTATCTCATTCAATACTGTATAGTTTTGAGCCGCTGAACCACTTCTTCACTGAATCAGAAAACTCATTTCAAAGTTTTCAAAAATCCCATAAATATTATATAATAATAACTTTATATATATATATATATATATATATATATATATATATTGATATATTGAAAAGCTTTTTATCTGAAAAAATAATGCTTTCCCTACCAAGCAAGCTCCAATAATATCAACATGGGAGAAAAGGACTCGGGTGAGAACTAAAAAAAGGAACCGGGATGAAAAATAAAAAACAAAATTTTAGTAAAACTTGGACGGCTGAGCAATAGAATAACATTTTTGAAAATAAATCCACATAAAGTGATCTGTGAAGGTGCACAGTATTAATTAATATACATAGGCCCAAATGTTGCAATTGCTGACACCAAATAAATTGTATTAGATTTCCTAGATAATATAAACTTATAATTTAGTGCCCGACCTGTCTACTCCCATAATAGCTGCATAACTACATAACAAGTTAACAATCCTATTCTGCTTGATGTGGTGGCCCCACACCAAGCAAATTAGGGTGGGGGCCCGGGCGCCGATCACCGCCTCGCCACGTGGGTCACACCCGAATATTATTACCGTATTCTACACTTATGCCATACAGTACTAGTAAATTTCAATCTAAACTTACTTCACAGAATCCCAAGATCAACAAGCCAGATGATGATTCCACAACAGAAGTTACCCAAACCATTGGTACTTTATCAGTCGAGTTGAGTTTTAGTGTCTCCTCTTGGATCAAGTACTGTCGAACTGTTCCATCTCGGCCTGTCGATATCAGTCGTTTACCGTGCCAACTCAACGAGCACACACCAAGGCGGCCGTGAATACGATGTAAGCTCTGCCTTGGACTTTGAGGTACATCATCACTAGATTGTTTATATACGTGCAAACTACCATTCCGGTCACCACAAACAAGCACACCCCCCACTAAAACCGCATCAGAAATCCACTGTTCTCTACTGGGCGGCAGTAGGAATTCACTTATTTTGATGAGTTTAGATTCATTTACGAATTGCCACATTTCCATGTTACCGTTGGAACTACAAACTAGAAGGCATTTGCTAGTTAACCATTGCAAAGAGAATATTTTACTTCCAACTACATTTATATCAATAATCTTGTTCATTTGGCACTCATTCAATTGATCTACAACAAGGTATATAAGAAGTGTTCCATCAATTGCGGCAAATGCAACACGTTGTTTGCACGGCGATAACTCTAAAAGGCAGTAGCTTGCAAGTCGATCACTTTGGTAGACTTCGATCCAGTCGTTACGGTCAGTGGATCGGTAAAGTATTGAACCAGAGTCGGTGACAGCCACAGTTAGGTTGTACATTGCTAGGGCGATGCGGCGGGGAACTAGGTTAGAGGGAAACGGTACAACTTTTGGCGTAAGACTCACTTCTGACCAGTTTCTGAGTGGCCAAAGACTTACTCCTCCATCCCCTCCACCAGTAGCCTGAAACAACGTCATATTAAATGTAATATTATCAATTATATTTAAATTACCACTACTAGACCCAATCAACTACAGTATATATGTTCCAAGTCTGATTACTTATTTTATATAATCAGATCCTATTATATTTATAGACATAACCATATTTTATTTTGTGTACGAGTAAAAAGTTGATTTCTTACATTTTTCCAGTCTCCATCCTATGGGAGACATTAAGAGCAAACAGGACACTATGAATTTTATTCATACAGCTAACTAAGTAGGGAAGTAAGTAGTGTGGCTATATAAAATACTATTCGTTTTTTGTGATCATATACGACGTTTTATGGTACCGTACACGTTACACTTAGATTGAATGTAGGCTCACATACCTTAATATCTATTTATGTAACTAGCAATGCTCTATCTATTCATTACGAGTTGATGTTTTCAATTTAGAGTCAAAAATCATGTATTGTTGCTGATCTTTGAGTAAATAAGAGGAGGTTCTTACAATTAAACCATGTTGTAAGTTGAAGTCTAAGCTCCAAATTTTTCCTCCCTGATGTGTATTCCACCTCCGCAGCAATTGTCCACCATCACTCCAAATGCATAACTGTGAATCCTCTCCGATGCTGATCACGATGTCTCGGAGTATCACGCTACGCCACACGCGTGCACGATGACCGAACAGCGTGTGTTGTAACATTATATTGGCAGACGGCCAGTCGTCACCTGTCACTGACCACAATCGTACGCTGCGGTCGTCAGATGTGGTGCTGATGCGACGTGTGGCGGAGTCGAAGAAGATTGAAAAGATTACACCCTGAAATACGATGAGTAAATACCATACAATAGCTTTGATGATTTATTAGGATCAATCACAACATTTTTGTAATAATTACGTTGGGTTCAACTATGTACTCCATTGATAACTGAAATCTATTGATGTTGGTGAATGATGAATGAGATGGTGGGAAGATGATGTTAGAGGCGTTTTTAGGTGATTTGAACCGTAGGAAGAAAGCGGTCAAGGCCTATTATTAAGGAACCGTCCCAGTATTCACTATAAAAACTGGGGGAACCCACAAAAAACTTTGGTCCACATGGTCAACCAAGGTGGAAATCAAACCCAAATCTCCTGAATGATGGGTAATTATGCTAGCGACTGATTTACAAATCTTGGTCAACATTTTTGTTGCCATAAATAGAATAATTTCAACTTCTAGTGAGTCTAATTGATGTTTTGTGAGAAAAGCGTAGCGGCGTATTGACAAAGAGTTTCATCTTAAATCTCGTTTGAATTATTACAGTCTTACATTATCATTAATACATAATTATTACAATTAATATAGTCAACAATAAACATCTTGAAATGAATAGAACTTCAAAATTAAATAAATCAATTTAGTTGGCAAATTCTAAAGCTTCATCATGAAATCAAAATTGATGAGTATTGTGCTTCATACTTTTTGAAAACCCTAACTTAACAATTATCCAGAATGTTTTTCCCTCTACACAGATCTAATTTGACTGTGGTTCAATATTTATTAAAATAAGGAAGTACGGAAATGAATTAAATACGGTATGAGTGTGATTCAGAAATATAAATTCCACATTATTGCTCAAAAGATTATTGGAGCTATGATCACTGTTATTAATTATTATTATTAGTGAATGTGATTGTTTAGCACTCATAATTATCTAATTACATATTTCTTACCTAGCAAGAATGTACTTTCAACTCTTCAAGGCTGTATTTTTACTGTTGGTTCTTATCTTGAGCACATTTCTAGATTTCCTTCTCAAACCCAGTCTGACAAGTGCATTCAGTGCACAATAAGCTGACTTGATAAGCATGCTCAAATAACATTCATGCATCTATAATTAAACTGCACAATGCAACCAGACTAAAATATCAAAAAATGATCGTGGGAACAGTGAATGATATATTCCCTCAAGAAATAAATACTCAGATAAGGCATGCTCTTTCTTTCTTCAAATCCTACCACTATTTTCTTAAAATTTAAATTTGAAATTGCTGTCAAAAATATTTTCAGTTCACTCAAAGCGTAGAAAAGGTTCACTAACTTACAAATACTAGCCCTACTTTTTTTTATTACAAAAATTATTTTAAAAAATGGCATGGCATAAAATGACGGATTATCTATTGGGGCTATAATATCAAACTTACGGTATTAAAGAAACTATTTTCCATGAAGGAGCATAATTATGGATAGGGTCATAAAATGAAAATTTCCTCTGTAATAACTTGAAGAAAGATGACGTTCTACTGTACATCTTTCGATGATAAGTTTGATGTCTTAGAGGACCAACTGAATTCAACAATATTTTATGTTCCCAACTGTCTCAATATTTTTGATTTAATAATTGACAGTTTGTATACTTTCATATAGGTACACTGGTACAGTAATATACAGTACCGGTAACTAAGTAATTACTGTACCTATATGAAAGTAAACAAACTATCAATTAAAAAATCAAAAATATTGAACATATTATGAGAGATTAAGGTTTCAATCGACAATCTCTATCATCCCACAGTAGTTGCTGGCACTAACTCTACTTGCTTTGAAAAATTAAACAATCATAATGAAAAATACCAATTTCTAATTTAAAAAAAAAATACTGATACTAATTAAAAACCAATCAACAAAAAATCTCAAATTCCCTCTCTCGAACGCTCCTCTATGCGCTACAACGTTTTTTATGGTCAGATTCCCCTCCACAATCTGCCCTAACCCATTCTAGTCTCCACAGGTTTTGAAATTTCGTCCAATATTCTTCTGATTTTGAAATAGAACTTTATTGTTTTTGGGGCCGAGCCAGGCCAGAAAAATGAGTTGACAATAACATGGAAAAAGATAGGGTTTTGATGTTTGTGTTGAATACTTCGTACATTATGCCCCTTAAGTCTGTGCAGTACTGGTCTATCTTCATATTGATCTTGTCCTACAGTCCAGATGACAACTTCTTGAAACACAGTTCCAGCAAACACCACCAGCTCGTTCCAAGTAGACCCATCAATTAGCGCGCTATAGCTGTGTAAACGGAAGTCATGGAAAAATACGCCAGGTATGAACTATTTGGTTCAATGTTCAATCGCAGTCAAAGTTGTTAACGCTACGTAGCGTAAAATATCCGAATAATTAAACTAGTCGAAATTATGTAACAAATTATTTGAATATATTTCTTGTAGCCTACAGGCTGGATTGATTGCATATTGGCTGCGTGCAATCTTTTAGACATAATAATCAACTGCGTATGCCCGAATTGTTATTCAATAAAATTCAGTAATTCAATATGGATGAATAGGCCTACTGTTTTTTCACATCGCTCATCAGTGGATTATACGCAGGTCTATCGGCTTTCGATGTAGGCAATATTTTCAACTTTGTATTGAACTTGAACTTTGCCCTTTTTTTGTATTTTGTTGTAACTGACAATTTGTTTCGCTGTTCTATCACCAACTGCGAGACTTCGCCTCACTGGTGTACATTTGTACATCATAGAGGAACCCTAGTATAATAGAATGTAACTTATATTAAAGTCATCATTTGTAATGATTATTACAATTGTAATGAATTATGATTATCATTTGTTATGATTATTGTTGTGAACAACAGTAGAAAAATAATGTTACTTTATGATTCGTCCATGTAATACAATGGATGTGGGCGAGAGAGAAAACAAAGACTCAGATAATGTATTTTGACAGGCCTTTCAATCTACTGAATGAAAATATCCATTCACCCACAATATCCCTTTAGAGAAAAGGATACATGATGCACCGTTCATTGCACGTTACGGTTTTAATTTTCTTTGCACATGTAGGATTCCACAGAGAAACAACGTTGTGAGCGGTAACCATGGCAAGGGCGTTATCGTTTAGCCATCGTAAGTGCAGTATCCAGTCATTGTGTTTCCAAATAATTGGATCGGAGACATGTCTGAAATCGATTACAAAATCCGACAAGTAAGAAATTGAATAAAATTCTGTCATGCTACCAGTAATTAATTTATAATAATTGAATTGTCACTTACATATTATTCCTCGAATTGAATATAAAATGAGCTACCATTTTACCACCATGAACTGCTATTCTTGAGTTTGGCCCCAACTCTATTCCATGGATTTTTTGGCCATGAAATATCTCCTGGGTTAACACTAATTCGGATGTTGTGGAATTAAAAATTTTAATGCAGCCTCCGACACCTGAAATGAGTGTTTATTAATTTTATATTTTCAATAAGGTGCAGTGTAGTTTGTACAGTACGGTAGGAGCATGGTAGGAGGGATGTATTCAATTATAAAAATTAGAATTAAACAAATTTGGGTGATGTCTTGCTCATTACACTTGCTTTGTACAATAATGAATGGGTGATTTCTTTTGGAATTCCCCATTCCTCATGGAATTTCACATGGAATTATTTTCCATGTAACTATAATTTGAATTAAATTTGTGGCTGCTTCATTTTACATTGTTTTTATAATGTGAACATTGATTGGTAAATGATTTTTTTATTTTTTTTTTATTTATTTTTATCTGATAAATGAACATTTTTACAACGCATGTTTCAGTCTTAGAGTGTCCACAAAACCCATTGATTATAATTATAATAATAATAATAAAACATACTATATTTATAAGTGGACACAAATGATAATGAAATGATAATACATGATAGAAGTAGATCTTTTAAAAGGGCGACATTCAGCGTGTGATCAGACCGAAGTAGATTCATGCTGGGAGATAACAAAAAAAAGTTTATATATTAGCTTGTAGGCTACGGTTCAGAAGTCACACCCTTTTGAATGTCAGTTGGTGTAAGGATTTTGGCACATCTAAGTGTTATCTGTAAATAAGCCGTCACGCTACGGGTGAATCGATTGTCCTGAAATTCAACTGTTCTAGACCCAAAAATATGATCATCAAGAAAATGCTTTCAAATAATCAAATTTTTGTATTCAAGGGTGCAACGTGCAGTCAACTTGCCGAATCAGAAAGTATCTGGAATGGAATACCTTCACGAGGATTGAAAATATCGCTAAAATTATTATTATTATTGAAGTAGGCCTACTTCAGGTGCATACAGAAAAAATAATTCATCTTGATTTTACTCCCCCGTATTAACAGAACTTGACCCTGGAAGTGCTTAACATTCTAATTATTTTACCATCCTCCCCCACCACCTAAAATACTAAAAGGATAATCGAAAAAAAAATTTGGCAGATTTGTTCACTTGAATATATGTAGTGAACAGTGTGATGTCTAAATGGCACACCCTTTCTAAATGCCATTTGAGTTCCATGTACCGTACAGTGAAGTATACTGATGCTTCTTGATTTACTAAAAATGTTGAAGAAACATTTGATATCATATTCTATGATACCCATGATAGGACCTGATGAAATTATTTCAACATTTTATTATATCCCATTTTCATTTTGAATAAAATAATTTGTGTTTTCACTAGATCTGAATAAAGATTAGCCCTATAAAGAGAATGTTATTTACATGTTTGAATAAAATCAAATGGTATGATTTACAAGCTTTTCGGTTTATATTATATTTAAAATTTTGGTTCAATAACTATTTATTTTGAGGCAGATCCATGGTTTATTTTTTCACGAGTCCATGCAGTTTGACATTCTCTAGTCGAAACTGTACTTGTTGGTGCATGCCCAATCAACTGATCCCATTGGCAGAGCCATCTGGTGGCTCATGTTTAGTACAACGATTGACAGTAAAATAATTCGTCGTTTCTACATTACCTATAACCACAAAATTCTCAACAAATCTTACTGCTGCTACATCTGTTGACAAAAGGTGAGTTCTAAATGTCACACTCATTTCTAAAATGAAACTTGTACTTATTATAATCTAACTCCCACCCATCAACCGCGCAAGTAGCACGTGCCTTTATGTGCGTACAAAATCCTACAAATTTCTGCCAACAGAATCAAAGAGCTTATAAGAACAGCTGTAGAGTAGGGCAAGGAGTAGCAGCTTAGGTATAATCAATGATGACGCTGGAAGCTTGTGCTGCATTTATTATGGATGTACATGTACTTTGAAATAAAATGCACAGTTGAAATGTTTATTGTCTTTTATTTCTCATCCAAGGAAAATACATGTCAAAATTCATCTTTTCGTTCAATCTTGATTAGCTCAACCTCAAAAACAAGTGTAGCATCTCCAGGTATTTTTGGTGGTGCTCCAGAACTTCCATATCCCAGTTCAGAAGGGATAACAAGTTTCCTTTTCTCTCCTTCACACATTCTGTAATGACACATAAAATATTGTATTGATACGTCGATGTCTTGCACAAAGGAAAAACTTGACCATTCATCAGGATACTGACCCCATCAAACCTTGATCCCATCCTCGAATAACTTGTCCAGAACCAAGAGTAAATGTCAGTGGCTCATTGCGTGCATAACTGCTGTCAAATTCAGTTCCATCTTCTAGTGTGCCCTGTCGATAAACAATACATACGATTAGGATATTATGTTTTTAGTAATTTACTTGACTAGTTTGTCACTTTTATATCTTACAGCGTAGTGCATGTGTAGGAAGTCACCCTTCTTGGACTTGATCTGACAGTTTTCAATGCGTTTCTTGATTCCAATTTGAAGTTTCTTTTTGGCATTTACATTTTTTTCTTCCTCACCGTGAATAAAACTTGATGTAATTGTGACGATAAAAATACACATCCAAAGTGTACTTAAATTATTGCTAAAATACATTGTACGTTGGTGGAAGGCGTCGCGTAGCCGGCAATAATCTGCCAAACTTTTTGACGTGTGCAATGGAAGTAGGCAGTGGACAGCAGATAGCAGTAACCAACAGCTGTGACAGCCACGCTATCTCCCCTTACCGCACTACTTCCACTTCCTTTATCTGTGCAAGGGCGTGTTTAGATTGCGATCGCGCCTCGTCTTTTTCCATTGGGTGAGCGAAGTGAATTATAGTATAATCGAATAAAGTTCTTTTTCGCGCAATTGGAAAGCACACATTTTCATGAAACTTGAATGAATGAATCCATGGTCTTTAAAAGGGTGTGGGGGGGGGGTAAGGTGCAAATCTTAAATCTTAATTCAAATCTTTTTATCATTGATCTGTCTCATTTTGTTATGACATAAAACGCCATTTAAAAATAAATAACTATTCTAAATATTTCCAAAAAATATTTTGAAAAATAGGTTGTAAGAACGCCCAATATTCGCCAAATATGATTTTATTTTGTTCAGTATTGTACAAAGGTCTGTCGTTCAAGTTTCTGACAATCATTGTAAATAAACCAATGTCCTCTTCTGCCCTTCTAACACCTGCCCTCACTCTGTCATAGTAGAAATATGTTTGGTCGGCAGTGTTGACAGCTCAAGGCATTGAGTTTACAGTGTCTCTATAAACTCAATGCTCAAGGTTATTGCTGGCATAGTACAATCAAAACTGAAACAATGTAGTCACACGCTATGCAAATTATGCTGGGCTTCCATACCTGCGTTATTCGGATTGCGAATTCGCTAAGCGGTTTTTAAGCCACCATGATGATAAAATGACCTATCAGTGACAAAAAATACGCGATTTCTGATTGTTGAGCTCGCCTCAGTTCCACCGCCTTGCGAAAGCGAAACGCAAATCGCGTTCATGGAAGGCCAGCATTAATCAATTGAAATTATATGGAGGTAAAAAAAAGTAGCTATGTTATACAATATCAAACGAAAGATAAAATTCGAGCGCAGATATTTTGTAGGAACACTTTTTCTCTACCTATCGTAGTTCTTCTACGTTCCTAGCTCAAAAAAGCGTTATATTATTCTCCATAAGAGAATAAGAGAGATTTTTGTTAGACCCGGTCGAAAATTATCGACTTTTCACATTTTTTTCTCCCATGTCAAATGGGGTAAGAATTTTTGTAAGAGCGTTTTCTATCATAACATAATGAGACGGACCAATGGTGAGAATCAAGTTAAGCACCTTACCCCCCCTTTAGGGACATTTAAAGCCCCATGTACCAACAATGTTAAATGTTCACTTTTTTGGTAGGCCTACCTGTTTTTCAAAAATTATGGAAGTTACATCATGGTCTTATAATACACTAATGCAGTCAATGGTCACATGAACAATATTTTCACAATGAGTACATAAGGGCACGTCCTATGATTGGCCTCTAAAAATTTATGTTGTGTGTTGTCAAGTATTTCATTTACGTTCATCCAATATTATGGCGACCACAATTCATGTGTTCATTGTGTTTGTCACGTTTTTATCTCAGTAATCTCACGGAAAACTTATAATGAAACCTTTGATTTATTTACTTTCTGAAGATTTGATTTCTTTGTCCAACAGTTATGGCAAAAAATATCAACATCAGGAATCAACATCAGGAAGACGTTACAAACTTCTACAATGATTCGGAGACAAGAGGAAGAAAGTGAACGAAGTATGAAGAAAATGGCATGATTAAGAATTTCGAGGTGGTTCGATAGTTGATGTGAACCCAAACAGGAGCTCCCAGATCTACGAGTCTCCGCGAGACACCAGCATGTCGAAACCATAAACCGTGATGAAGACGATGGAGGAGGGAGGGCAATGACCCGAAGATAACTTCTTTGTTGTTAATCAAGGTAACAGAACTATTTATTTGTATCAAAATGGTTATAGGTGTGCTGGTGAAATTTAGTTTATCTGATAGAGAAAAATGTACTCAACCAATGTATCAATTTTGATCTCCACGCTAATCATCCGCTGATTTTGTTGTATGTAACGGTTTAACGTATATTTCAACTATTTTCCAAAATTTTCTTTGAATTTTCACCTTTTTTAAAATCCTATCAAACTCCCACACCTTGATCCCATCGTCTCATTTGTCATTCGTCTGACTTGAATAGATCTTGGTTATATCATTACAATGCGTCGTTTTTGTGAACAATAATCGATATATCGATTATGATCGATGATTATTCGAACGTTACGATAATCAATTCGATATGTACAATACGACTATCGATATGATTATTTCGATTATCGAAACTATCTACCTTGTCTCCTTTCTGTGTGATTCTTCCTATAATTATCATTGGCACAAAAATGACTTTATCTTTGACCAGACAAGCCAATCAACCAAACCATACAT
This sequence comes from Brachyptera risi, assembly GCA_964007535.1. NCBI lineage: Eukaryota > Metazoa > Arthropoda > Insecta > Plecoptera > Taeniopterygidae > Brachyptera > Brachyptera risi. The sequence goes on along the minus strand of OZ023329.1, from coordinate 30,644,106 downwards.
TGACAATTCCATTAGGATAGGATATTTGGCAGCCAAAACGATCATCAAATAGGAGAAAAAATATTGACTTTTTTCTATTGATTATCTATGTGATGTGAACAATAATAGATATATGTGTTTATATTGACAAACACCCTTGTTCAAATTCATTATATGTAAATGGATAGAACGATGACAATTATACCAATAGATCTCAGTATCGTTTAAACTAATATAAAATATAAACGATGACAATTTGTAGGTAATTTGTTTTTCTGTGTTCGTAGACTCTGCTGCACCACCTGGGGGATATACTGTGCCGCTACTTGATAACTTTCTACTTCTGGAAGGAGAAGATGCACCTTTCGACAACGCCACACGATTTCGTGGAGCACACAAGAGCCACATCGACATTGTAGCGCTGCAGTGGTTCAAAGAAACGCGTTACCTTTACCAGTATATCTTTCATTTTACGGTTCCTGTATTTCAAAAATTAATATATTGGGTTTAACGACACACTCTCGTGATAATGAATATAAATGATAAATGAAATGATGGTTTCGAAGGGGGATTGGCTAGTGGCCAGCTCGCAGCACGCACACAGTGGTCTGCGTATGTGATTTGTATGTCTTGCAGATATAGGTAAAGGAGATGAGGTAGGTGGGTGGTGCAGAGAAAAGATGATTTTGTTTTTTTCTATACGAGGGAAAATGCAATATGGGCTACTACTGCTTCCAGCATATTCTTCCCATTATTTGAGAAATCTTTACCGGTACTCCATCATCTCATTATACATTTGATACATTCATTCAATGCCAATAGATCCAAGTCAAGTTATCATTAAAAGTTGAAACCCAATATAAATGAATAAGATTGTCTGTAGTTTGTATCAGGGAAACAGTAGAAATAAGAGGGTCAAAATAATCATCTGTATGATTTTGTGGGTTGATGAAGAATTCACATAATAATTTCTTCCCCAACATAGAGCATTAAAGAATAATACACCACTGACCAAACTAGAGAAAGACTAGGGGGGGGGATCTATTTCTGTTTGCCAACAGAAATATTTTCTATTGGCAACATTAATACATTTGTAAACATTTGTACAACAGCAACACCAACCATGAGGCCACAATTCGCTGACAGGGTTATGAGAGTTATGTACACGTTATAGGCGTGTAGAGACAATTGCTCTAGGTGGGGTCCGATATAAATATTTACAAGGGAATTTAAGCAAGGTGATCAAATTTATGGCATTATTACTTACCTCCATAGCTGCCAGCAAGGCTAAACACTATGTCAGCCAATACTGCAAATTGTCCAATTAATTGAAATTAAATTGAATAATTTGTCAACTACCAATATATGCAGCCAGTGACTAAAATAGTCGTGTCAGATATAGCAGATATAGCTGTGTTCAATAGCAATAATATCATTCATGGCAACAGTTAAGTGTAAACATTTTCTCTCGGTTTTTCTCAACGGTAGACTCGAGATGAGTTGGTCGGTTGGTCAGGATTGTAGGTCAAGAGTATAACACGGTAAACAATGTTAAAATTGATGCGAGTAATACCAATAAAAAAATGTCAATACATATAAATGGTTACACAGTATTGAAGTGATGTATTTGTAAAAGAGCTTGCCTACTGATCGCCGGTTTTACGATCAGCAACGTTACAGTAAATACTGCCGGTTTTACAGTTCACTTTTCACGACACATCTGAACTATTTGAGTTGCTTCATCGTTGTGGGGAGAGGTGAAGCCTTCCACCTCACACATCCTGTCTGCACGAGCCAAAATTTAGTGACAGGAAGTAGAATTACATGTTTAGAAATATGAAAAATGATGGCAAGATAAAGTATTGAAAAGGCATGATTACATCGGCCACCCTGAAACTAAATTGGCCTCGATTCACAGCAAGAGAAAATAAAAATGTTGAAAGTAAGAAGTAAAAACACATAGGTCTACCAGGAACTAATACTGATTAAAGGAAGCTAAATGAGCAGGTCGCCTCCTTCTCTGTGGTCTAGCTGGCAAAACCACAGGCTGGTTTTCGACATCAGGAACATGGGATGCTCGTCTTCCATCATCTCTGCGGAACGATTGGAAGTCGGCACTACTCTGAAGTGATGCTGGTCAACTAGTGTCTCGATTCCACGGTTGGAAATGATTCTCTCCGGTAGTTCTCTTTTGTTGATGAAAGTATCGATGCATTTCATGAGATTGGATGAGGAAGTATTTCGGACAGGTAAACAGATTTTGTAAGGTTATCCACTAGTACAAGCACATCTCTATGGTACATACAAGCAACTCGATGTTTCCTCGACTGCCGCGGGAAAATGGTCCAAGGTGATCAAGACGAATGACCTCGAATGGGCGTCGACCAGGAGGAATGAAGTGTAACAGGCATGGCTGCACTCCAAAAGGCACTTTAGCAATAACCTTGTCCATCGTTTCGGATGGCTCCTCGACTGGAGTGCAGCTGAGTGTTTCGACGTGTTTCATCCTTTCGCCGGCACAGTGACGAGCGTCAAAATGGAATTCTTGGACAATGTAAAATGCTCTGGCTATGATTGGGTTGAGATTTTTTTGTTCGTTCAGATAGACGAATGCCTGGCAATCCGTTACGACGGTAAAATGAATAGCCAGTAGAAAGGATCAAAGACTCTGAATGGTCCAGACAATAGCCATCAGTAGAGACATGTAAATATAGCTTTTATTTTTTCTTTTCATTGCATTTATAATTTGAAAAGTAGCACTTTGGTGCATCTATTATTTTGGAACATTGTGTTTTGTAGCGCAACAACATTCTGTAGCGTTACAACAGTATGGTACCGGTAAAATAATTACACAACTTACAATAGGCATACAAGTGGAACACTCAAATTGATAGTTTTAGTAAAATGGTGTCCACCACCAAGTTGAACCTACGCCTCATCTGCCGCTTGCATTTGCAGATGCGCTTTGGTTTTCAAAATTCTTCAACTGATTCCACCTGTGTACTTCTGTGATATATTCTGCAGAGCGTCTATAATGCTTTTATTTCGAATATAGTGTCTATATCGCCAATACATTGAAACATAGCAGATTCAGAAGTTTGTAGCGCTTTGTCACCTTTTCAAAAACATGATCAAACAACATCAAATATATAGAAACGTGAAGAAATGTTAGAAAAATATGCTTCAAAGCACTTTTAGATTTTGTGATATTTTTACATGTCTCTAGCCATCAGTTCAAGGCGACTGGAGTGATATTGCTTCTCAGCTTTATTTGTACGTTTGCTTACGTAGTAAACAAGGCGAAAGTGACCACTTTCGTCTTGGAGTAGCACCCCTGCTAGTCCTTGGCTACTCGCGTCTGCATGGACTTCGGTTTCAGCCCGGGGGTTGAAGAGTGCGAGAATTAGTTGTGTTGTCAGTTCGGTTTTCAGGTCGTCAAAGGACTTCTGTTGCTCGTCGCTCCGCAGAAACCGTTCGGTGGACTTTGTGAGACGAGTCAAAGGCTTAGCCCGGCCTGCGTAATGCCTGATGAACCGCCGGAAGAATCCAGTGAATCCCTTAAATCTCCAGATTTCATGGACATTTTTTGGTTCCGGGAACGACCGTATTGCATCGGTCTTTCGAAGGCCAGGTCGTTGTATTTGTACACCTTCAGAATTAATAAAACTCAATTTTGGATTTTCCAAATTCACATTTTGATAGTTTCAGAGTGAGGTTGGCTGAAGGTAATGCTTCGAATATTGCACGGAGTCTAGTGAGCATCTCATCCCAGTTCCTTGCAGGGATCAGCAAGTCATCTAGGTAGCACATGGCGACAGTGTTGCATAGGGGTTGTAGTGCCTGGTTGATACAACGCTGAAATTCGGCTGGGCCATTTGTTAGTCCGAAGATCATGTGTTCGAACTTCCCAGTCTCGTGTGTTGTGACGAAGGCTGCCTTTTCCTTTGCCTCCTCAGTTAGTGGAATTTGCAAGTAGCCTTGTGCTAAATCTAAAACAGTAAACAATCTAGCACCAGATAAATTTTCAAGTTAATCATCGATGTTAGTTAAGGGGAAGTGATCTCGCACAGTTTGACTGCTTAGTTTTCGATAGTCAACAACTAGTCTCTTCTTCTCACCAGAAGGACCAGGCTCGCGTATGGTGATCGGGTCTCCGTAATAATACCGTGGTCTTTCCACTCTCGTACTGTCTTGCTTATCTTCTGGCGTTTGATTGTATTAGTTTTGTATGGGCGGCACGGTACGGGTTTGCTGCCTTCTACTTCCTCGATATCCATTTGTACAATATTGGTGCACCCCAGTTCCAACATAGATATGGCAAAACATTTACAATGGTCATTAATTATTTGAAGGAGTGAGCTCGTTTAATCCTTGGTGATGGTGTCACCGACATGAACCTCCTCTTCTTTGATAGAGCACCACTCAGGGGTTCTGTGGCACAGAGTAACTGGGTCACCTCGAGCCATACATTTACCTACCTTCAACTTTCGATCGGTGGGTGAATTATTGAAAATGGGAAGAATGGACCTCCAATCGTGCAGTTGGAACAGTTGCCCTTTATTGGCTTGTCCTAACATAAGTATATTTGTTTCTTTGGATCCAGAATAAACATCCATCCACAAAGTTAACGGAATGTCTTGGGATCACGGTGTCACTTACCACGCGAAGTTCCACTTTTTGACCTACTTCTTCCGGTTGTAATGTAGTCAATTGTTCGACAAGTTCGAATGATGTGTGAGTGATGATCAATTGATTGTTCACTTGAGTGAAGACGATGCTCGGAAGCTCAGTCCACGTCCTGCCGATAATCATCTCTACTGCCTGAGTGATGTCGCGAACGATAAGTATGCAAATGTTGTCAGCTGCGATGGAATCTACTTTAACAGTCGCAATTACCTTTCCAATAGCCTTGGTATTCTTGCTGCCAAACCCTGGCAGTACACAATCGGAAGTCATTGGAGTAAGGCCGCATTTGATGGCTGCACTGGCCTGCATGATGCAGCTTGAGCTGCCAGTTGAACGTTGCTGACACTTATGGTATGGAGGTACTTGCCGGGGCTCGCACCTTCATTTCCAGACACTAATGCAACAGAATTGGTAGTCTCTGGAGATTGGGCAGTACAGAAATGCTGGGTGTGTCCCTCCATTTTACATCGGACACAGTAACGAGGTTGTCTTGGTTCAGGGCAGTAAGTGTCCGTGACGGTAACAGTTGTGGCATTGGGGCTCGCCACAACTACTTGGGGCTTGCAGTACTACAGTACTTCTTTTTATTTGTGTTAGACTTCGTAATCGTATTCTTGTAATAAGTTGCATATTCTTGCTATCACTAGATTTTGTGCTTGTTGTTCATTCATATAAATCAGTGATCTACAATCGGTCACGATTTTGAAATGTATGCCTACTAGGAATGACCTTAGGCGCGTAACAGCCCAAGCGATTGCCATCAATCTAGGCGACTGGAGTGGTAGTTTGATTCAACTGAACTGGTTATCTTGCTTACGCTGTACTCCAAGTGAAAGTTGTTATCTTGACCTTCCTGCAGTAGCATACCTGCAAGACTGGGACTACTTGCATAGGTGTCACTGATTAGGCCTTTTGATTTTAGGCTTTTTCGATTCACTTTCGTGAAATGGCGGCAAACAAACTTTCAACGTTGATTTGATTTGGTTCAATCTTGCATGCGTCATGATGGACCAAGTACATTGAGAACCATATAATAAAACTTACGATTTGGCCTTTATCCCACTTCTGATATGTTATCAGTCACTAGTTCTTCTTTTTTGCTATAGGTTGGGTTAGTGATACGGTCGGGTCGGATGTCAGGGAATTGCACGAGGTTAATTTTATGAATAAACGGTCGAGACAATTTTGAGAATGAGTGATGAATATATTGAAAGTGAACAATAGATACAAATGTGTATATTGATATTGTGAGTTGGTTAGAGTTGCAATGGCGATAAATAAATGTCATAATTGAACGATGAAAAAAAGGAACTTGTCGATCACAAGCGTGTTCGATGAACAATGGCTACTGAGTGAGAGTGAGTTAGGTGTGGGGTTGGCCACAAGTGATCTGGCAGTAAGAATAGTTGGGTTGGTAGAGCGGTAAAGTTTGAAAAATAGATGGGTGATAACAGTAGTATGATTGCAAATAACATACAAAAATGACAATATTACAGAGCATTAGAAATAATGAGTACCCCCAAATATCCTATCTGTTCGTGTAATTGTTGGTGTTGTTGTGCGGTCATTATTAATACAAATGAACTTGAAACTCATACCCTTTGTCAAGTGTGAACAATATCTGTACGTAGGTGATGTGTAGTATGCTCAATTCGGGAGACCGAAGTTCGATTCCCGCCATGATCAACCATCGTGGTAAGTACAGCGTTGTTTCCCTCTGTCCAATCCCTTTCTTGCTGATGAAACACTTAATAAAATAAGAATAAACCTATCTCATCTTTCAATTGTCTCGTTCATCTTTCATCTTGATCATCAATACTGTGGCTGCCAAACACAATTTAGTGAACACTGAATAGATCATATGTTTCTCACTTATTAGCATTCATCTTTTATTGTTGTATATTTTTACTTCATACCAAAAAACTCATTCACCCATTTTTATATTTTCAATTATAATGAGTTAAGCGATGCATTTTTTTTTTTTATATATATTGGGGTTTAACAACGAACTATACTGATGCCTACGATCTATTGGTGTCGGTGGATGATGAATGAGATGATGGGATGGTGAGATGTAAGGTTATTTTATTAGGTGTTTTGGATGGTGGGAAGGAGTCGGTCGTGGCCTGTTGTTGAGGAACCATCCCAGTATCAACCTGAACGACATAGGAAAACCACGAAGAACCCCTATCGGCTATCAGGATGGTCGACCATGGTGGGAATCGAACCCCGGTCTCCTGAATGACGGTTCAGTGTGTTACCACTCGGCCACACGTCTCGGTAAAACGATGCATTATATATAACAATAACTACGATCTATTGGCATAGGCAAATGATAAATGAGACTGAGGGTTATTCTATCAAGTGTTTTCGGAGAGTTTGAAGGAGGCCTGTTGTTATTGAACTATTACTGTAATAACCCAAACAACAGAGGAAAACCACAAAAAACCACTGTCAGAATGTGTGACCATAACGAGAATCAAACTTTGGTCTTCTAAACGTACCAAATTTTGTACGCTGATAATAAATGTAATATTTTTTCTGTATACACACTGTATATTAATTATGTCATATGTTGTATAAGTTGTATAAAAGAAATGCACCCGGGTGTCAAGTCATTTGATTACTGATCGATCTGCATCAGAGTAATCGAATAAAATTGATTGATCGGCCAGTTTTATTCATTAAATTACTTATCGATGAGTGAAACTGTTCAAAAAATTTCGCTGAGCTTCCAAGATGAATGAGAAGAATGGGAAGATTTGTCAAGTATCAGGCAAACAGGAAAATGGAGTGGTCATTTACTTCGGATTCAATTCTACTTTGACAGGAGCTAAAAATATAATTACTGAACTTCTAACATTAAAATAATTTCACATATAGTTTATTGATTTCACTTCTAAGAATTGATATTCATTCGATTACAGTATATTTTGTTGCATATTTCCCAATTATTTCTTCAAATAATCAAATACCGAAATCGATTATCTTCAAAACTTTGATTGGTGGATGTAACTGTTTGAAATGGAGCAGCAACCCTTATGTGTATTTTAGTCATAAATTATTCCTATTTAAATAACAAATCTGTCTTTTGCAAAAAGATTTCACAGATTAGTCGAGTGTGAGTGATGGTCAATTAGAATCAGTGGTGTACTCATTGGTAGTCAGGGGGTTGCTACTTACCTGTTATCATATGTATCACATGTAATTCGTTATATAATGCACATTGAATAATATTTATTCTCAGTTCATAGTTGAGCATGACTGCATGAGACTAGACGAACAGAATACGAATTGAAATAATTGAGTGATTTAATGATTTTGAAAGGAATTAAATTGCATCATTTCTGTTCATGTCAAAGGTAGATTATGAGATATTTATTGATGAGCGTAGCGAAGTCTCCATCCCACTCTTATAGGGCTTTGTCTGTGTGTTTTTTTTTTTTTTTTTTTTTTTTTGTTTGTAAGCACTCCACAGGTCGCAAGGGTTGACTGATCAACATGAAACTTTTTTTGTACACGCAAACTCATCCAACTTAGAACTGTATAGTTTTTGGTATGAATCGGTCGGACCGATTTTGAGAATCATCATCTCAAAGTTTCTAAAAACCCCATAAGATTTGGCTGGGCGGAAAATGTTGAAAAATAAAATCTCTCCAAATGGGATGAAATTTTCTCTAAATGTGTATACATGGATTTTACACATTATTACGATTTTTTAAGCAATTCTGATCAGTCGTTTTGGAGAAAAAAAATAAAATGACTGATAATATTCATAAAATATATCATACAAATTATGACAGAATTAAGTTGTCGAGATTCACTGCTTTCTAGATTCAAGAGTTGACCAACAATGAAGTATTTTTTATATGCGTCAAGGTGTGTAGAATACCAGAGTCAATGAAGTGGCAAGAGTAGAACTTCTTTAACGACTTTTATAGCTTATTCAGATATCAAGGTGTGTAGAATACCAAAGTCGATAAAGTAGCAAGGGTAAAACTATTTCAAGGACTTTTATACCTTATTGAGATATCTCGCTCATCTTACAAGTACAACGCATATTTCGCGTTTGACTAGTTGTAACCTTCAATGTGTGTCGAATAATAATTTGATAATAATAATGATGATAAAATATACTTTATCTATAAGTAGAAACAAATGACATGATAATAGGCCTTCATTATAAAAATAGACACTATAAAAGGGAGATATTCAGCGTGTGATCAGACCGAGGTAGATTCACATTGGCTGTTCTATACCATAAAACAAGGGAATGAAACCGTTGAAATTGTTGTCATTACTTCAATCCACGTTTGAAATGTCATAATAATAATTCGGTAATTAGGGTCCGCTATGGTGCCCTAATTTACCCAAAGTGTATGTTTAATTGCAACTGGAATATGAGTTTTATCTCGTAGATATGTAGGCCTACGTACATTGTAGGAAATCCATTTGGATTTTAATTCATCATTTATATAAATTGTCCATTTATGTCTTTGAGATGGCATACAAATAATTATTTCAACAGTGTATCATTAGAGACTCTAGATGAGACAATAGAGATACAAATCCATCTGGATTTTAATTTACCATTTATTTAAATTCTACAATGTACATTTATGTCTTTGAGATGGTACAAATGATTATTTCAACAGTGTTTTATTATGTAGATTTGAAATGATTACTTTACGGTCTTGATTGTCATTATTATTATTATTATTATTTTTAAATAACATCGAAACTTGATACAAAATCATTACTCACCAATTGAGGCTATACACATTATATCACAGTGAAAGATATACAGACACTTATATGTATACCAAAATCAAAACCAACCAACCAACCAACCAACCAAACCAATGTTATTACTATGCACTAATTTATACCGTGAATAAGGAATTTACAAATACAAATATGCATCTTGTGCATTTACTTCATCAACAATTCTGTAATATTGTCCATACTGCTCAGTGAAAATGTAATATTGATTATAATATACTGAATAATATTGTATTAATGACAATAAAATAATAGTTATAGAATACTAATCGAATACTAATCGTAATCATAATACATTATTTGTGTTTTGAAAAACATGTGATATAATAAAAATTCTAAGAAAATCGACAATGTGTATGATCTTCTATTTGTCCTGTTTATTGTGTCATCCTAATTCCGTTTCCTTCACATTATTTTTATAACACTCAGTTGAAGAACTTTCAATCAACATAATTATAAAAAAGCATGAAAATCAGGCTATAGAAATATATCATGAAAATGTAATTCTATATCGAACAGATAGAGGAAATGAATAGTATATCAACAATTCAATGTGTAATTCCATGAGAGATCATGCAATAGAGATATCTATAACTTCCAACATCCTGATGTTTGCCTGATCCAGAGTTGGAATTTTGTTCAATTTAGAAGCTGTCTGCAGTCAATGGCAAGAGCCTATAGCTAACCTCTTGGACCTTATGTTTGCCGCCTACCCCAACTAGATTTTCGATCAAATTACAGCCTGCCTGCAAGGAGCAATGGCTTATAACTATAACCTCCTACTGTATGATGTTTGCCGTGTACCCCAGTTCGTATCTTGTAACACGTTTCTACTCTAAATTGTCACGAAATCAAACTAGAGTAGACGGCAAACATCATACAGCAGGAGGTTATAACTATGAGCCCTTTGTAAGAAATTCTTGTCTAGAAATCAAACTAGAGTACACGGCAAACATCATAGAGCAGGAGGTTATATAGCTAAGCCCTTGGTTCTTGCGGGCAAATGATAAATTGATCGAAATGGTAGACGGCAAACCAAGAGGTTATATAGCTATACGCCCTTGCCTCCTTGACTTAGAGACAGCTTCTAAATGGAACATAGATCTAATAACTGAGGAATCAGGCTAACATCAGGATGTAGGAAGTTATAGAAATGTCTCTGTCTCTCTCTGATAAATGATGTCTCACAGAACCACGAAGTGAATTTGTATTGTATTGTATTGTATTGTATTGTATTGTATTTATTTATTGTTTAGCTAATAGCTATTACATATACAGATTACATATTATTATGGTCAAAATATTCTTCATATTTAATAACTCTAATTATGATTTTGATCTCTTATATCTAGCAACAATTTTTTTACATTGAACTTAAAGCTATTTACACTATTACATTTTTTAATTTCTAATGGTAGAGAGTTATTCAGTCGTACTCCTTTATAAAATACACTATTACTACTTATCGTAGAGTTAATACTATTTAGATAAATATTTTCAGAATTCCTCGTATTATGTACATTTAGATTATTCACTTTATTATAGTATTTATTTAGATACTCAGGCTGTTTCCCTGCATGCATCTTATAAATAAAAATATATACCTCTAAATCTATAGTTTCCTTAATGCTAAACCACTTGATTTCATTTAGAAGTCTTGCTTCCGATGAATTCCACGATTCTTTAAGTATAAATCTAATTACTTTATTCTGAATTTTTTGAAGTTTTCCTAAATCTCCTTTTGATGCGTTAAGTAGTAAAGTGCTGCAATATTCTATGTGAGGTTTAATTATAGTGTTGTATATTAGTATGTTAGTCCATTTACTTAGATTATTTCCTACTCTCCTAAGGTACCCTACTTTCTTTCCTACTTTTCTTATCATATTTTGTATATGTATATTAAATTTAAGCTTATTGTCTATAGTCACACCCAAATATTTGAATTCATCTACAATTTCTACAATTTCTTGATCTATTATAATTTCCATTTTATCCAGTTCAGTTTTACTTTCTTGGTTCCTGGCTCCTATTATATACATTGCCTTTGATTTTTTCTCATTTAATTTAAGTTTGTTTACATTTAGCCAACAATGTACTACATTTATTTCTTTATTTAATTTATCCACCGTTTCTCTAATATCTACACCACTAACTGACACTACCATGTCATCTGCATATATATTCATGAAACAATCTTCCATGCAAAGATGTACATCATTTAGATACAATATAAATAATAAAGGTCCTAGAGTTGCTCCTTGTGGTACTCCATTAGTACACTCTCTGCTTTCAGACATTCTCTCTCCAATTCTCACTCTTTGTTGTCTCTCCGTTATATAATCCTTAATCCATTCTAGTGCTTTTCCTTTTCCTTTGAGTTAAAGGAAAAGTTAATTTTTATGTTACATATGTTAACATACATTAATTTTTCCATCTGTCTGATGTAAACTGACTTTCTACTATGTATAGTTCTAGCCTAATTCATGATTCATCATAATTATTTGAATTGAAAGTTCTTCAAATAAGACTGTTTATATTAATGTGAGGGTAACAGAATTAGGATTACACAATGAACAGGACAATTAAAGAAATATTGTAGGGTAATTTACTTCATTTTATTAAACATTCCATCACACTTCATACAGGGAGCTCAAATACAGTACTATCATGTGACTATATAGTCACATAAGTATTTGAGCTTTCAGTGAGATTTTCTCATAGAGAGGAGCAAATAAAAATAAGATAATTATGGTGTATCCATCCGACGGATTCTGGAAACAGATCTGTGTTAATATTTTCAAATATAGTCCTTTCAAAATATTATTTTTTCAATTCCTCAACCTGAATCTCTAAATCTATTGAAGATAATCACTCCAAATTTTCACCACATGTGAAAATCAAGTATGCGGGTATGCCACACTTGCGAAGAGATTTTTTTGTTTCCATGTAAAATAACATCGAGAGTAAAAATTGTTGTATGCCTAAAAATGTGGTCTTTTGGGGTCATTTTTTGAAATACATAAAAATGCTGGCATTTTTTGGGTACTCTTTTATTTTGAAGTTTCTAGCGATTTAGGGATCACAATGTAATATTCATAAAAATACTAGGACATGCTATCTCTCGCCAGTTCGTAGAAATTAATTGCTAAATGTTGAAAACTAGTGTGTAGTTCATTTGCCGTATTTTCAAGTGTCAAACAATCTTTTGTTGAATGTCCTAGCTCTGTTGTTATGGGTAGAGTAATACAATTTAAACTCAAATCTTTTCTTGGTATTAAAATTGAAAGATTTAAGGATTTTTCATTTAAAGAAATGGATTTTACTCCAATTTGATGTGAACAAATTTTCTTTTTCAAGAGGCCGCAGGCACTTGTATTTCACGCTGCAAACTCTCACGGTCGTAATTATTTTTGAGATATCAATATGATTGTTTTTGTATTTTGTTAATAATGAAATAACTGAGGTCATTGCATTTACAGAATTTTGAACCAAAAATTTGTAATTTTTCAAATTCTTTAAATGGAAAATAAAAAAATTTCGTGTTGGCGAAAACCTGGACACATATTTTTGAATACAGAAAAAAATGTGAAATATATCACAAGTGTGAGTTAGGAAATTTACAGCGTTTTTATGAATATGAGTTTGGCGGGCTAGTCTATGGGTTGCTCCTAACACACCATGCATTTTAAACTCGAGTCTGAAGCGAGCGAACAACGAGACCGTGCCTGCGGCCTCTTAAATAGGACAGGTAGCTGGACTGGGATGGGCTCAGTAAAAGTGTATTTGAAGGGGACAAAAAAAGGTAAAACAATTCCGTAAGAAAAGGGAGGCGGTCAAACAGTTGTGACCTAGGATAGGGAACTTGCCAACTTGCATTTATGCATAACTGCGAGTGTTATAATAATAATAATAACATGGAGTAGCACTGTGCAGTGAGTAATCTGGTGAAATTCATTAAATTTATTGAATTTTAAGAAGTTGAATGTGAACTCTTTGTTTTCAGGCTGCAGCTTACCTTGATCAGTAATAATCATTCCTTCGAAGTTGAGAAATTATGACTTCAGCCCAGAGAAGAAGCAAATTAAGAAGAAAAACATCCAATGTCTGTTTTCATTTTATTGTCTCATTATAACTTATTACAGTAAAGTATAGGGTACTGAAACTGTGACAATAAGAAAAATAACAAGTTACCTGAACCAATACTGTAGGCCTACTCTTGCTTATGCCTAGATGAATAAAGAATGATTTAACATTAATTAGGTGATTCAACTAATTTCATGACATAAAATGATGCTTTCGACACACAACAACCAGGCCACAGTATGCATCACTGGTACAGTATACCGGTAATTAGGCAATTTTCCAAAAATTGTTAAGGAAATTTTCTGGATGAAATCTCCACCTGTTGCTTTTAGGGTTGATGGAACATTGATGTTTCTCAAGAACGAATCAAAACGATCAAAACGAACTTATCAAAAAGGTTCATTTTTACATTGCAACCAAAAAGAGTAACAGTGGAATCTCTTTAGTAGGGTTTTCAAGGGACAAGACAAAAAAAACTTTCTAAAGTGAAAAACTTACTAAGGAAACAATTTTCAACAGGTAGGAGCATATGGATGGGATTAGAAAATAGAACTTACCAAGGTGAAAAATGTACCAACGAGAAACTTACTAAAGAGGTTCTACTGTATTTGCTATTGACACAATAATTGTTGTCCATTTCCTTTATTTATAAAATGTAAATATAGTTTGAGTAATTTCATGATGCAAAATTTCACTTGAGTAACTCACTAAATATGCATCAAGTTTTGCCAAGTTCGTATGATGATATCTCATCTATATACTAACTAAGTAGGTTACGTCCAACACTCAGTTCGATATTCAACGAAGAAAATACGGTATTGTCAAAATACGATAAGTCGGCCCATTCGAAGATTAATATTATATCTATAGGAACAAAACTGTAAAACTAAGCGTGAGTGAGATGTCATTACTATCAGTTGAGTGAATTCATTTCACAGAAGAGAGGTATGGAGAAAATTTATATATGGGTGAATGTGGTTTAAAAATTTCATTACAGTTTGTCCAACCCTAATTGTTCAAGGAAACGAAATACTGAAAATTTTATTTTCCAAGGTATAGGTTTGAATTGGGAAATACAATTTTCACACAAAGTTCCTTTTTGTCTAGAACCAAATAATTTTTCTCTCTCATTCATGCTGTTGCAAAATACTACTCCTGTTATTTCATGTTTTTTATTCTTTTCTACATAATTGACGACTAGTGATTGACCCGCCTACAAATGTCACGCAACCAAACATCCAATCAAATGGGCTGTTTGTTATGTGGGTAAATTGACATTGCCTATCAGAGTATCTCTAAATGCCCACATGAAGTATATATCAAGGTGGCCTGCTGATAAGCCACGCCTATCACTAGTGGTCAATTTCATTTATTATAAATGGGAACTAGGATTATGCCTATACATTTTTTCCCCAGATGTTTCAGTATATGGAACTTACCAAAATTTTGTTTTTAATTTTACGAAAGAAAATTATGGCTTGATGCAGTATGCATAGCAAAAAATATGCTCCGAATGGAAAATCTGGTTTCTATTTATTGTTATCTCTGCGTATTGGCGATTTCAAATATCAAATACGTATGAAAAAAATAACGAAATATAGGCAATAAAACTTTTGTTATCACTGGGTATTGGCGATTTTGAATATCAAATACGTATGAAAAAATATAATGAAATGCAGGCAATAAAACTTTTGGGTAAAAAATAAAATGAACTTTTTTTTTTTTTCATCAACTTTTGGGTGATCCAAACGGAGTACGAATCTCGTCTATAAAAGCCTAACATACGGTATTACATTTTCACGTTTGATAATGTCTCAGTTCATTTTTAAAACTATCATTTTACATACGATGGAGTCTCTGAATCTAATGAAACTCTTTGAGAATCTTCCTTGATGTCAGACTAGATGTAGATAAATAAATTCAAAAAAATTAATCTCAGTGCCTCATCATCTTGAATCACAATAGGATGCACATAATTAAGGTTGCCGTTTGACATTAAAATTGTAAACGATATGAAAACTTCAATACATGTACAGGCCCCCCCTGTATTGAATATTGATTGAAATATATATATAAAAAAAAACATTTTCAAACATATGAAAGTGAAAAAAAGTGAGATTGGAAGCCATACGTCATAAGTCACTCCCATACATCCTGTGGGTATGGTCGAGCACTTTCCCACAAATAAAAGAAGGGCCTTCTATTAGGTATCTGTGCTCTACTATGATGATGGACCTATTGTTACTGATTTAGGGGCCTGATCCATTTTCATTCCAAGTTTCATTTCATTTATTTAGGGTTACTTATCACTTTCGATAATTTACAAAATTTCAACCTTTTGAAATCAATCAATTTTTCAATACCAAATCTATCGAATATTCCAACTCGATGTCGAAGAAAGCGAATGGCAACTCTACTAATAATACAATTAATACAGGTACAACAGAGTTGTTCTATACAGAGTAAAACTGAGTGGCAGCTGACGATTGAACTTCAATCTGTCCCATTTTAAACTGTAGCCGTTGTAGCCAACGCAGGAGCACCGTGTTGCTTACAGGTTGCTCGTGATTGGTTGGGGTCATCGGTACGGTGGAGGGAGGATAGTTGCGGCAACCCTGGAGACGCACTTGCAAGTGGCCTGGCAGCTGGAAACAAAATACCGGTAAGCAAATAACAGTTCACGCGGTAAGATATTAGAGATAGACAAAGGTGAAAAGTACCAGTCTATGAAAATTACTTCTACGCACTGTAGTTCTGTTGAATGTGATACTGTTTCAACTTTATAAATTGAATGGCAGAACTGACAGGCCAAAATAAAGTAAATAATTTTAATTCAACATGAATATTGTTTTTTTAATGTATCAGCCCATTACCATTCTGTATAGCCTTACGCCCCACTACTGTACCGGTAATTGAATTTATAAGCACTAGGCAAACGCGAAATATGCGTTGTGGGATGAGCGAGATATCTGAATAAGGTATAATAAGAGTCATTAGTAGTCCTACATTTGCTACTTTATCGACTCTGGTATTTTCCACACTTTGTCCTACATTTCCTACTTCATCAACTCTGGTATTCTACACACCTTGATGAATATAAAGAATAGTTCATTGTTGGGTAAATATTGAATCTAGAAAGCAGTGAATCTTGGCAACCTAAATCTGCTTTAATTTCTATAATATTTGATGAATGAAAACAGTTGGTTTAATTTTCTTCTTCAAAACGGCTGGTTTGAATTGCTTACAAAATGGTGATTATGTGTATCATTCATGTGTTCACATTCAGTGAAAATGTTATGTTTTTCGGAGAGATTTCATTTTATCAAATTTTCTTACCCAGCTTAATCTTATGGGGTTTTTAGAAACTTTTGACATGGTATTTCTCAAGATCGATTCAACTGATTCATCCCAAAAACTATACAGTTCCAAGTTGTAAAAGTTTGCCAGTACAAAAAAGTTTCACATTGAAAAGTCAAACCATGTGACCTGTGCAGTGCTTACAAAAAAAAAACAAAAAAAAAAACACACAGACAATAAGAGTGAATATGAGAGTGGAATGGAGACTTCGCTACGCTCATCTAATTACTAGAACACGTTTGGTTATATTTAGTACAGCATTTTTTTAATAAGATTTTTTGTCATATTGGAGTTGGTTAATATTTACCAGAATTGGTTGAAGTAAAGGAAAAATGCGTAGTGAGTAATGACACGAGTATTGGAGTAATAATCAACTTCCTTTACCTGCATGTGGTAAGAGAAAAGTACTGGACTCCACAGCGGTAAAAGTTTGCTCAGAAGTGTGGAGTTGCACTCGAGTAAGCCTTCGAGCAAGCTCAAGAAATGCAGGTTCACCATTTCGGCAAGCTGCAAGTAAATGACTTGTTTACGAAACACAGATTATTATTGTTGGATCAACGACCCTGACAATAAACAGCTAGGCTAGTTCTAGAGACGTGTAAACATAGCTTCTATTTTTTTCTCATTACATTTAGAATTTCTTCTTCTTTTCATTGTACATACAGTACTTGGAATTTGAAAAGTACCAATTTGATGCATCTATCATTTTGAACATCGTGTTTTGTAGCACAACAACGTTCTGTAGACTAACGTCACTACAAAACCAGTAAAACTATTGTATAACGTACAATAAGCACAAAAGAGAAACACCAAAATTTATGTTTAAAAAAAAAATGATGCCTTCAACTGGATTGAACCTGGGATGCCTCATCTGCCACCTACATTTGCAGCAGCACTTTGGTTTTCCAAATTTTCTACCTAACTTCACTCTTTTAATCCCACAATTGATATACTTTGAGGAAAAATGCATTATTATTATTATTATATAGTATATGCTCTATTATATATACCAAATATAGCATTTATATTGCCAATATGTTGAAACATAGCGGTATCAGACGTTTGTACAGCTTTGTCGCCTTTTCAAAATCCTGATCAAACAACATCAAACTTATTGAAACTCGAAAGAAAACAGAGAAATATTTATTACAGCACTTTCAAATTTCATAGATGTTATAGCAATTGCTATATCCACATGTCTCTAGTTATTTCCTACTTTAGTTCTAGGGCCTGCACTTATCAAAGTATTGACCAAACCAGCCCAGTTGATGTTACTTTATTCATTTATTTAATTTATTTTTCAGTCATTTGTTAACGGTTGATACATTTCAAACGTACATTGTGTAAATATTGTAAAGAATACCTAGTCATATAATATGAAAATGTCAAATTACTTCTATTTGTCAACAATTAACGACTGACTGTACAGGCTGTCTTATTTGGCTAAAACTTTCGACAGACATTGTATATCTAGAACACTTTTTATTACAAGAATTTGTTTTCATTCGTTCAGTCAACCATGATGATCAACGTCTCTCTGCATTTTCCTAGTTAGAACCATGACAGAGAAGTAACACAGAGGGGAATCATTAATTATTATGTAAGGATAATTATGGCCTCCGAGACGTGCTTCAAATCATGTCTGCCTGCCCCATCGTAGCAACAACAGGGTGGATCACCTATGAATGTCATGAGCCAAAAGTATATATTTCGTACTTTTGTTTTCAACGGTTATCCATACATCACACATCATACTAGGGAACAATATGACAGGTCATTGATCTTGGTTCACATCAGCCAAGCATCAACGCTAGCTCGTTATCAAAGATAAATCTCTTTATGTTACTTTATGGTCATGTTATGAGCTTCTTTTGGGCCTACTAAACACATCTGACATGAGGTCACTGGAGGACCCCTCATGTAAATCATGACCTTCAACGACATTGAATAGAGAAAAGTGAATACCGATATGTGACGGGAAAAATAAGCCGTCACGTCTGAAATTACGTCTTCACCTTTCGCTGAATCACCTTTGGCGATGTCAAACTGTCCATTTTTAATACCAATGACAGTGTGCGTGGGCAGCGTTACGCGCAGACTCTCTCTCTCTCTCACATACATACATACATACATACATACATACATACATACACACACACACACACAGACAGAATTGAGTAACTATATGTATACTAGCCTGACCCCTCATGTTTCAACCATGAACACATCAACACCACTGTCCTGCACTTACGTTCTATCATTTCTACAAATCGCCAATCTGCCGTGTCGAATGATTTCTCGGTACTCCAGCAACCCTTCCCCTCTCCCTTCTTCCTCCCTCCCCCTCCCTTCCACTCTCCTCATCACGCCTCTCGCCCACCCACGTGAAGGGGTGCGCTCGCACACGTGTTACGAACTCTCGCTCGCACTCTCAGATCTGGACGACTCTATGTATAATTGATTTACTGGTGACACATTAGTGACATCACACTGACTGTTGGCACATTGATTCACATTATGTTATGTTATGCACATCATGTTTTGAAAACATTTCAGAGTTATATAACAAAAGAGTAGGCCTACTTACAACTTTGGAATGTGAGACAAGTTGCAGAATACAAGGGGTCACTTTGCCCCAGAAGTCAAAGAGGATGCTCATCGTAACAGAATGAACTTCCGTGTTTGGTAAATTGTGTGCAGCACCTTGTTCTAAATACACAGTCCACAGCTGAAACAGAGTCAACAGTTACTGGACGGGCAAGTACAGAATGATTGTACAGTATATATAAATATTAGGGTTGCATTCGATATAAAAATTGCAAACAATATTGAAAATTGAATATAGAACATTGATAGAATTACATAAAAATTTTAAATTTACAATCGATATTGAATCGAAAAAAATGAGAGAATGAAAGTCATACCGCTAAGTCTTGACCATGTATTATGGCTAATTGGGAGACACAATCTATCTCTTTTCTCTCCTATCTCGGGGGTAGGAATATGAGAGTAATTTTCTCTGAATGTACCGGCACTATAATTTTATGTATTTTAGTGTTGCTACTTTAGTTATTTTATATATTTTCACTTTTGACCTCTGTTTCGATACCGAATTTAATATCGAATATTCCAATTCAATGATGAACCGAAATCTGAAAATATTGAAGCGATATAAAATATCAAAATCAAACAGCAACCATGATAAATTTCAGAATAAAGAAAATATAAACTGAATTTTCAATACAGTTCATGCAAGACAGAAAATACATATTATCAACTTCGTACTTCTTCTTTCCTGTAGTTAGTTGTCAGGATGAGCAAGTAAGGGGACGGTTACAGTATCTGGTTAATGAGATATGCATAATAGATTGTAAATACTATACTGTGTATATTTAACAGAACCGGATGTTAAACATAGCTACAGTGAGCTCCCTTTACAGAGTGCCCACGCTTCCACTTCATTCAGTATTCATGTATTAATTAAATCACTACGTGAGTTAAGTTGATCAACTCGGCGTCTATTGCTTCGAACCTTTTTGACTGAAAAACACTACACCACTCATGTCAAACAACTTCTCCAAACATTATTATTATCTGAACCAGAAACATTGATCAACCTTCATCAGTATTCAGTAATAAATTTGAACTCAACTGAATGTTACAATTTAATGTAACTCTTACTGGAATGTAACTGAATACAAATATTAATAAATAACAAATGACTATCTTACAACAAAATAACAAAAAATATATATTCATATATATATATATATATATATATATATATATATATATATATATATGTATATATATATATATATATATATATATATATATATATATATATATATATATATATATATATATATATATATATATATATATATACATATATATATATATATATACATATATATATATATATATATATATATATATATATATATATATATATATATATATATATATATATATATATATATATATATATATATATATATATATATATATATATATATATATATATATATATATATATATATATATATATATATATATATATATATATATATATATATATATATATATATATATATATATATATATATATATATATATATATATATATATATATATATATATATATATATATATATATATATATATATATATATATATATATATATATATATATATATATATATATATATATATATATATATATATATATATATATATATATATATATATATATATATATATATATATATATATATATATATATATATATATATATATATATATATATATATATATATATATATATATATATATATATATATATATATATATATATATATATATATATATATATATATATATATATATATATATATATATATATATATATATATATATATATATATATATATATATATATATATATATATATATATATATATATATATATATATATATATATATATATATATATATATATATATATATATATATATATATATATATATATATATATATATATATATATATATATATATATATATATATATATATATATATATATATATATATATATATATATATATATATATATATATATATATATATATATATATATATATATATATATATATATATATATATATATATATATATATATATATATATATATATATATATATATATATATATGTATATATATATATATATGTATATATATATATAAATATATATGTATATATATATACATGCAACTATAATACATGAACTATAATTTCCATGTTTCCATGTTGAGCTAGTGAGCCGTATTTGATGACTGAAAAAAAAACTGTATGAAATGAAGCAATCAGCATTGATGTGTTTACGTACCTGACACAGAATAAATGCATGAAACAACGAAGACATATGCAACACAGAGGCCTTGGACTGTTCCGCGAAACCGGCCAGTATTACTTGAACGTGGTCGGCAATGTGACACGAAGCTTCTTGTGGTATCGGCGCGCAAGTAGCATGACCCGCTCCACTCAACAGCGCCACGTGGGTCAACGAACCCAACAGTAGCCATGACAGTAAGCGGATGTGCCCAACACAGTCGACAAACTCTTTAGGTCTGAAAACAACATATAGCGGACTCTCAACTTGTCGTGTTGTGCAAAATAGCTACAAAAGTGATCAAATTAAAGGAAAGAGTGACCAAATACTGACAAAAAAAGATTGGACACGATTGAAGTTAAATAGCAGGATCTCACCTAAAGATCCTGCCCACCTCGTGTCGAATTCGTAGAGAAGAAATCTAAAATCTAAAATGTAATATCTAAAATTTTTATTCAGGTAATATCTAAAATGATAATTTGGCTAATTTCAAATAATGAAGATATCAATAATAATTATTACCGTTCATTGGTAGCTCTTTAAATCTCATACGACCTACTATGAACAGACAACCACTATAGTTTATGAAGAACGCTTTCTTCCTTTGGGTTTTACGAAGTACTCTAATGATAACTAAGAACTATCGGCTTTCTTCGTGCTAAAGATCAATCGTTAGTAATAATAATAATAAATTATTTATTCCTTCAATTTTGATCATATTACATGATATTACAAGTGTAAGTTTCTCACCCCTGCTGAAGAGCTGAAGGCGCGTTATAAAGCCACGGTAAATATCTTGCAACAGCTCGGTTATCTCGACCATTAACTCTCGTCATCTCGAGAGCTAGATACTGAGCAATACCGCACTTCAGCACCCCGCCTAGAGTGTCTTCATTCAGACCAACGGACGAACCATTACAATAACTCTGAAACATGAGGTTATTTATTATGAAGATAAGTTGGGAAACTATACTTCAGACATAGCCTATAATTAATTATTACTGTACAAAAATAGATGTGTGAATAATGAACACACTACAGTAGTAGTACTAGATAGGATGGGATGGATACTGTATTCAATTTATTTAATTTTGCGTCAATAATTTTCGAAATCGGTCCAAGCTGGTTTTCAAAGTTATGAACTTGACAAAATTTCTAATAGTCCTCGTAGATTTTATTAAACTTGAGCAATCTGACAAAATTGTTGAAGCAGTTGAAGCTGACAATTGACATCAAGGTGGAACAACACAGTAGAGAGCAAGTCTGAGGCCGATGTAAACATAACAAATGAATTCATGATATGTAGACACCTTTTAATTTCAGTTTCAATTTCAAACCTTCAAGGAATGGATCTCAACACCAGGAAATATTGACATACTATATTGGAGCAGGTTTGAAACTTTACTAGATAGATATACAGTAGTTAGGAAGAAATATGTACCCCAAAGACCGTTGAAAAATAATAGGTCTGTTTGTTTGTCCTGAACTACTTGAACTAGTTCTTCAGTTCTTGCACTTTCGTGTTTGTTTGTAACCATGGTGCTGCACCAAAGCTGCACTCTCGTGTTTGTTTGTCCCAGTTCACTTGCACTAGTTCAAGTAGTTCTACACCAGCTTCGGAGCTGGTGTGCTTAGTTCAGTTCAAGATGGCAGGCGCTAAAATCAAATTGTATGCGGACACTATGTTGGCCTACAAGTTGATGACGCTTAAATACGTGCCAATGAGAATGAAAAATTGTATATTTGAATAAGGGTTGTAATTATTTTGAAGTAAGTTGACATGCAGAATCACGTCTCTGGTGATTTTACCCTAATAACTTTTCCCATTTTCAAAATTCGTGTCTAGGAACTGTTAAAATTAGCACTATCGTGTTTGCTTGTACCTCAACATTTAGGGATCATTTCCTGCACCAAACCTGTAATATGACGCATTTCCTTCCTGCACCAGCAACACTTTAGTTCACGTTGGTGCAACACAAACAAACAAACCTAATTATGACCCACTGTACTACAATGTAGGATTAAGAAAACTGAAAGAGAAATGCCATGTTGAATAAAAGAATTAGAATAGCTACATCAACTACAATAAAATACATAATTTGTATTTTCATTCTAAACAAATATTACCTATTTTATATTATTACTTATCTTACCATTACCTACTAATAATAGGCCTATATATTTCATAATTATTATATTAATAGGGCCAATTAATGAACTGGGGACAGTTCTTACTTTTTTATATTACTTTACTACATCAGTTTATAGAAAAAAACATATTAATAGGCCTATATGAAATTAATTACAAAAATGTGCTAGATTCAACCAACTTCTTTAAACCCCAACTTTCATTGTCTGATCTGCTACTTTACCTTGATCTTGCTAAGCGTGTGAAAGTCTGCAAGGAACTCGAGTGCGTCTGACAGATGATGCCGCATGCACTCGCTGGCGCTAGTATTGAACACGAGGCCAGCATCCGGGTACAGATGTGAAGACTTCTCAACTACCACAGACGGTGGTAAACATCCCCCAGCATCCTGAAAACATAAATGTTGGTAAGTTCGAGGGTGTTGTTTGATTAAATGATGCAATAGAAGAAATTCAAAGTTTAAACAAGTTCAACATTGAAATGTTACGGTGAATATTGACTGAATCTTATCGAAATGTATGATTTTAATTTGATAATTGGAAATAATGCATCCATTCAACTGAGTAATAAAAGGTGAAATATGATTTTCATTTTTTACGATTGTCCATCACGTGGAGTAAACTTGACTGTTGTCTCTTTAGCTAGTGGTTGAGCTATCAAAAAATAGACTGGCAATTACAAATTCACAATAAAAGATGATTATAATACCTTTGAATGTGATGAATTTTAAAGTTATAGCTTACTATTTTGTAGGTAGTAAACAGAGAAACAAAATTTGAACTTCCACACTTGGGCTATATAGGTTAATTAAATGGGTCATATTTTGGGAACAATATAGATTTTCTCTTATATCCTAAAATATACTTACTTGCAGAACAAAGTTGATGAGCATCAAGAAGTTAGTATCTGGTACAAAAGTCTTGAACTTGAGAGCTTGTACCAACTCGACAACTACGGCTCGTGACAGAGCTAACTTCTCTCGCTCCTAAATAAAGATAAACACAGTAATAACTAGTGCTTGCGACATGGATAACTGAAAGTAAAAGTAACAACATACATACATACAGACAAAATTCAAGAGATGAAAAACAACTGCAAAAATAATGCACTTTAAATAAGTTTGTGTGCTCAATTTGTGGAATGAATTCACTTTTAAAATTGTGCACTCTTGTTGCTATGTCACGCTCTCTCGACCACTTGAAGCGTAATTCAGAATTTAGAGGCAAATATCACATAAGTCTAATTAAAAATAACCCCCCTCCCCCCAAAATGAAATTTTTGATGAAAACATTGCACCAAAAAATGTAATAAACACATTTCCAATTTTCCATAAATACGTTTTTCAATTTTGTGAACAATGCTTCAAATTTTTTTTCTGAGGTAGAAAACAATCAGCCTTTAAAAACACTGTCTCTGACCAGTAATAAAGTTCGAGTTTAATGTTTTACTTACCCTTGTGAAGGCTCTGTTGCACAAGAAGCACAGATCTACCAGATAGTGGTATTTCATGATGAAGTTCTGGATACCGAAACTGAGAACCTTGGAAAATGGATCTAAGATGGCCTGCAAAACCAGTAATAAAACTCATAATGAACATATTAAATTTTAATACAGTTACAATGTAGTATTTGAGTTATTTCTTCATTCTATGATATTACTCATATGGGGGATACCCCTACTCAATATTATTACCAGTATTACATTTAACTTGGGTACAGAATAATGATTGAAATACTGCATCTGGATGGAAAAATTGAAAACTTTTCAAGAAATTTAATGAGCAGTAGGCCTAATGAAAAACTTTAATCTTTCTTATTTTGCCAAATATAAGACAAAACTTGTCAGGTGATAGATATAGAATAAGATATAGATCAATATCTAGATATAGATCAAGAATATGATAGAAGGAAAAATTGAGACTATCGGTATGTAAAAGAAAAGAACTCAATATTTTGGGGTCACAATATTAGATTCATCCTAATTGAGAAATTCAATTATATTGGGCAAATAAACTTTTGAAAAAGTTCCTAAACACTTGATTACTAATTAAGCCATTGTTACTTCTTTATTATCATCGTCATCACCGTAACCATTGAGCTTGCTATAACTCAAGTTGTCAGTTAATGTCTTAACTGTCAACAAATGAGGTATTTTTCTGCTATATTGTTACACCAAGGTACGGTATTTAACAACAAATTACTGTATTGTGACCATTTTGAACACGCCACAAGTATAGTGCAGATCGACTCATTACAAAAATTAAAAACTTGTTTTTGACCAGTTTTAGACCGAGATTTGCATACGTTCAATTGATTCTGCATCATATTGTATCTTGCTCATGAGTAAATGTGAATTGTGAAATCTCTATGTATCGTTCCCAGATCTATCGTTTTCCTGCTTGTATCATTCATTTTTTCTCACCCCACACCCATAATAAATGTTAAATTTTGCTGGATGGATCGTTTTCATGCATGGATGGTTTTATTTAATTTTCTGGTCTCTTTAAAAATGATGGATAGAGGTTTCACTTTATAGTAATAACAAACAACAGGATACCTTGTGTGCAGCGATGCCTGGCACTTTGAGCACGACCACCATGATCTTCAACAGCGGATCAACTTGTTGCAAGACCGGCAGATTAAGAGCAAGACGACGAAACAGCATCTCCAGTTGTTGAAGCAGTGGGCCAGGCCCTAAGCCAGCCTCTATAAGCACAAATCGAGCTAGTTATTGAAAAAATAATAATAAGGGGTGTGCAAATACTCAAATTTTTGAGTTACAATTTCGAGTTCGAGTTGAAATTCAGCTGAGCTTGAAAATTTCGAGTTCTATTTATTTTTATAAATGTGACTTTTTCCAAATTTTAGGATCCAGAAGTTGCTACTGATATGAAAATCCTTTGAAATCCGTTTTCCCTATCATTAAACATTAGCTGTCGGGCATGCCGACAAGCACACAACACGTCAGCGCATGGTAGCAGGATGAGGGACGCGAGGCAGGGGGTCTGACAGGTCGAAACGCTACTTGACACATGACAACAGAGGACTTGCTATCGACGAAGGACAGAAGTCCTTCGGAAAATTATTTTATTGACATAGTGAATATTGTTCTGATTGGGTGTAAGTAGTTAATCAACTGTAATAAATGAGCCAGCTAGTGCATGCAGAGATGCAGTTATGCGAAATCAAACTATTTCGAATTATCCAATCTGAAAACAATGTTGAGGCAATTGAATCTGGTCAAAAGTTTGAATTATGGTTTACCTGGAATGTGGATTAACAATATGCCTATTTTTTATTTTTTTTAATAACATCGAAACTTGATACAAAATCATTGTTTCCCAATTAAGGCTGTGGATGAAAGATAGGATTAATAGGCCTATTAATCGACACTGTAATGCCTGTAGGCCTACCTTCAGCTGGGGACCAACTTCCTAGTTTGAAATAGGCCTATGTCAAATTTTGGAATAACAGAGTTTGGACTAACAACGGTTTATTGTACAAATATAACAAGTGTTTATTCTTTTTTGTTGTTAGTTGGATTGTTGTGGTCGTTGTTTGTTGGTAGACGGCCTTCTCCTTTCGTGAATGAAACCAAAAACGTGAAGCCTACTATGAAGACTTACCCAACGGCAGACAGTCTATGTAGCACGCCATATTGTGTATAATGAGGGCAAGTTGCCTATCGCTCGGCAACACTTTACGGGTGTTCAGGTTTTCCAACACGAGTTGCAACGGCGCAATCGCATTTAGCTCGTTGAAGTCCAGTAACGCCTGGACAACGCTTCGGAAGAACTGGGTTCGAGTACCGTCTAGTTCAATCAAAGAAAACAGGATTATTAGTTGTGCACTTTCAGAAGATTATCAGTTGACCGATAAGTCGAAGTCAGTTGGTTAAGCAAATATTTTATTAATCATTAATTCTTATCGTAATCAAAGTTTTGTACAGTTTAAGTTTCAGTTTAGGTTTAAGTTTCAATCATTTAGAAGACCAAGTCTTGGTGCAGCTGACTCCTGTGAGTCTCATAACACATAATGTACACCAATTCATTTTACACACTGCAGTAGGTCCATTCATATTGACACTTCACATACATTTTGCCTACTCACTATTGATCTAACAGAATACAAATTAGGACCAAACTTTTGAAATCAACTTATATGAAAAAGGTAAGTAGGCCTATATAAAATAATTAACAAAATGACCAAATTTCCGGTCTCAATGCTTTTTAACTTTAAACTATTTTACCTGATATTGTTTGTATGTAGGCCCCCTATCTGTCGATGGCCTATCTGCGTAATTGACCATTGATCAATAGTCACTCGATTACTTTTAAGAAAGGCAATACAGTTTTCTATAGAATTATTTATAAAATATGCAAGATATTTAAAGGAATCTGTGCGACAGTCTTTGTGCCTATACCACACATTTTACTTTCACATAAGTCTCATCCAAAATAGAACACTGTAA
Source organism: Brachyptera risi (assembly GCA_964007535.1). NCBI lineage: Eukaryota > Metazoa > Arthropoda > Insecta > Plecoptera > Taeniopterygidae > Brachyptera > Brachyptera risi. The sequence continues at coordinate 30,615,707 of OZ023329.1, read as the reverse complement.
TTTTGGGGAAAAATCAGTAAGACAAAATTAGTAACATCAATTCAGAATTCAAACTTTTTTTAAACAATTCAAAAAATTCTTCAAAGAATATTTTTCAGCATGTCGAGGTGAGAGCAAGATCAATGGTTTTGTGAAGCATTAGTTTAATCACTTCAACTGTTTTCAAGAATTAGTTGATGTTGACATTTTCATACCATCTCACTCATCTTACTAACGGTACGACGTTCCTAGTTCAACTGTTTCAGTTTGATAAATTTTTCCTCTTCCTAGCAACATATAGGAGCTATGAACAATAAACCAGCGTTAAAGCTGTATATAAACATTACCGTTGCCCTCGATGTGAGTTTGAAACATCTGCACGAAAACTCCGTTGGGTGCTAACTGGTGCAAGACGCAGCGTAAGAATTGATGTGCCACACTAATTGCACCGCCGGGCAAGTGGATGTTGGTGTCGTATTGCCAAGGATAGCTGGCATTCATTGCAATTCTAAAAATAGTAAGACTAGATTAAATCCACGTTGAAAGTGTCATGATTACAGTTCACATTAAAAAGCTAAAAGTAAATAGAACAACTGTATTTGTATGATTTTTTTATATTGGGTTCAACTACATACTGTAATGCTTAACTAAGATATACCGGTATTGGCGCTGGTGATCAATGAATATGATATAAGGAAGATGAGATGGAAGGTTAAATCACTAGGTGTTTTGGTCAGTGGAAAAACCGTGGCCTGCTCATAAAGTACCAGCCCCAGTATTCATTTTAACGAGAGAGGAAAATCACGAAAAACTCAACTCATTGTGGTCAACCATGGTGGGAATTCAGTCTTTTGGATGAGGGTTAAGCACACTATAGCTATTGATCCACCTGTCACAGTGTGTTTGAATACATAGAAAGTCGAAGGCTTACTTGGCAACGGTAACCAGTATGTCCGGCAACAGTGGAGCAGCTAAAGCGGGCTCGCGATGGATGAACGTTCCTAGGATGATAATGCAAAGACCGAGTTCCTCGTCACTGTACTGTTCTTTCGTCGTTCCGCAATCAGAACACCTGCAACGTAAGACGAGTCAACTTCTCCTTGGTATGAATGAATAGTGGTTGTATAAAGTGCATTAGCGTGGCATCAAAATACATCAAAAGGTAGTTCTATTGTGAGCCTTGGTACTAACATGTGACACTTTATTCTTGTAATTACAATAATTTTGATGTGCATTTCACATGATGCTTAATGTAGATAGTGTTTAAACTCAAACAAAATTATATTATTCAGTCATTATATATTCATATAGTAAAAAGTCAAAAAGTTCAAAACGTAAAAAAAAAGTAAAAAGTAAAAAAGAAGTAAAAAGTCCAGTATTTTGTATGAGTAACTATTATATTATGATAACCACATTATTAAATTTTCATAATTTACAGTGAAAGTGTGATAATACAAAATATAATGATTGGATTAATTTATAATAGGAATTGGAATTTAAAACTATTCGGACTATTCCCACCTGTAATTTTGATTGACATACCCACTGTTTGATGAATTATAACACAATATTGAATATGGTATAACTCCGTTGTTACCTCTCAAACACACACTCTTCGCCAATCCTGAACGCACTCTGTTTGAGATCAAACTCTGCGTGGCAGGCTTGTTGCGTTGCCGGGTCTAGCAGGGGCTGAAGTTGAGGACCGCACCACGAGCCGGGTCTACGAGGGTAATCGGACAACAAGTGCTGGCCCATAGTGAACAGACCACCTAACAAGCAGACAAATAAATACACATTTTATATTAATTTTTTCATATTTTCATATTGGGTTCAATTAATGACGCGCTGCACTGACGACTACGATCTATGGGTGTCGGTGAATGATATACGAGATGGTGGGATGATGGGATAAAAGTTTTTTTTCAGGTATTTTTTTGGAAAGTGGGGAGTCGGACGTAGCCTGTTGTTAAGGATGCATCCCGGTATTGACCTGCATGATAACAGAGGGAAACTACGCAAAAACCCTGTCAGGATGGTAAACCATGGCGGGAATCGAACCCTGGTCTCCTGAGTGACGGTTTAGTGTGCTCGTCACTTGAGCATTCGTCTCAGTCTCATTTTATATAACCTACAGAATACCTATGGAAACCTATAGAAATATATACCTATACCTATAAAAATAAAATATTTCCTACACAGTGTCTAAAATAAGTATGTAGACCTGAATAGATGTAATAAATAGATTCATTGCTTGCTATTCCTATTTATAATATCATGAATGCTATGCAAACAGTTTGGCTAGCATTCACAGAATTTCTTTAGAACAAGCCCAGCTTGAAGGATGCACCACAATGAAAAGTTTTTTTGTAAATTAGTAAATTACATAGGGCCTAGATCAATTTGTAACTGGAAACAGATCAACTATTACAAAACCAAAATCATAAATGAGACAAGACTGCATGCAAAATAGCATGCACTCAAGTCATTTTGCAAGCGTAAATTTAGACTCATTATTTTTATTAATTCCAAGTATTCAATCGGTCAACTCCATTATACAGTACCGTTCCGTGTTATGCGATTGTCACATGTAACGTTATTTTACTAATAAATTAATGACCCTATCATTTAATCCAGCAAATAAGAAGGAATATAAAATCAACGAATTGAAATATACTGGTACAAGTTTCAAACGTAATTATGTTCAATTTTCATATGATGGACTTACTTACAGTAAATAACTCGGACCAAATAAAATTAAATGAAAATGCTCGGGATGAATCAACAAACGTACCCATTTTCCGTATGCGCTGCCTCTGATTGCGAGTGTGCTCCTCCGGTTGTCTAGGAGTCTGTGGATTGCTGGTCGGTGCAGGCGGTGGTTTACGTTCGTGATGCACCCCACGGTAGAACGCCGAGTGCTCCTCGATGTCGCTGTGCAGCTGGGGCGGCGATGAATCGAGAGCTGACTGTTTCGTCAGACGTCTGGGACTCACTCCGCGGCTGGGATAGTCGTCGCGAGACGGGCCGGGCGATACACTCTGATAAAAACAGATCAAAATTGAAATGACATACAATATGTACAATAATTATCAGTGTAATATATTTATGTTACTGTACTGATGTACAGTATGTTACTTCCTCTGACAGTCAAAGGAAGGAAAATTGTTAGTTTTCAAAAATAAATATATGCCTTTAATCATTACTTATTCATTAGTTATCCAATTTTGAAGTAGGCCTATGTGTAACCTAATAATAATTCCAACTTTCAGTTTGCATACCAGTAGGCCTACAGATTTTTTTTTTGTTAGAAGCCTTTTCATTTTCAAATGTGCTTTGAATCTAGCTGTGAATGTTTTGAACAATTGTTGTTAGGGTTGTCAACTATAGCCGATATATCAATTGCGATCAATATTTTTTCAAACGATAGCATGATCAATTCATTTTCTACAATACAATATTTTTAATCATCAAAACTATTTTTCAAACCTTATGAAACATCCCTCTTTTCTGTTCGCATTATTCCTCCAATCAGTGACAAGTTCTACTGAACACTCTCTAAGCCAGTGAGAGAACGCTTTAGTAACAAGGAATATGAATTGAAAATTCAGTGAACAATATGAAATTCCACACAGCTTTGTCCTAGTTGCATAATCGCTTCGATTTTTCAAATGACAGTTACCATTCTGAATTTAAAATAATATCTGTCTACCATCTGACTCACCCAGCATTGATGTGCTATATAGGCTAGCTATAGTTGACAAAAATGAATTAAAACAAATGCTGGAATCCAAAACCCTTTTTGATAAACTTCTTCAAGGAATCATTTTGTACTGAAGACAGTGGTTTGTTTTAAATTGAATTGTAATTTTTGTATTTGCTCTTTTGCCAGAAATTCTAGTGGACCTTAAAGAACTCACCTGATGGTCTCTCTCAAAACTATCTTGTTTGAACGTTAACCTTGGCCTCGTGTCGAGGTCAGTAGGCCTCTGATGCATCGTCGTTGTCGGTAGTGCGACGTCTGTTAATCCTATCTGCGTCTTGACTTTCTCAATCAGCCCGGTGAAACCTTCGTTCTGGCCAATCGGAAGCAATCGTTCAGGCAGCGGAAACTCAAGCTGAGATGCGGAGCAAGTTGATGACGAGGCATTCGTCTCGCTGTCCATGTCAACTGATGAGTCTCCTGCTGTTAGTAGGAGTGTGAAATAAGCTTTCAGAGTCAACGATAATTCAGTAGTGAGATTTTTCACAGCAAGGCAGCTCTCATGTAAAATAATGGAGGAGACAATATGAGTAGAGATGACGTTAGCTTGGTATAAAACGTAATACTGACTCCGTTGTTATAGAGATGTTTAGTCAAGACCATCATAATGTGTTTCCCATAATTGTCTCTATTTGAAGTTTATTGCCTGGATATAAATCAATGACTGTATAATCAAGTTTAGACATTATTAAAATGAAAAGAACGTGATGTAAATAAATGGAGACGGTCACAAAAATATTTATGATGCTATTGTGCACTAGATTGATGGTCGCACCACCAAGAGCTTCTTTACAATGAGAAATCATACACTGAGGTAAATGTACTTAAAACTACAGACATTGTCTCATTTTTTTCACAGTTTTATCCCCTTTGGTAGCCTTACGCTGTAGGCTTTTTATTTTATTCTTTTTATTTAATCAATTCTTTGATTTATTACAACTCCCAGAAAAGATTTTGTGATCTTTAAATAGTAATTTATTCTGTCAAGCCTAATTAACCATTGCACATAGGAAGACCATGTGAATCCTATACACATCCCCACGTGTTTACCACTGTGTGAAACTATTATGTGTATTTGCATATTGTGTAAATACAAGTAGGGCCTACGTATATTTTAAATTTTAATAAAACCCACGTGAAATTATGAGCACAATTTATTTTTTACAAATTGGGAAATTGATGTTCTTTACTTTAAAGTCTGAAGTGTATCCTATTCCTTCCACAAAACCTCAAGTCCCAAGTGTATCACGTTGCACATATATTTTTTAAACGATGGTGATTTGAAATTTTCAATGTCTAAATCAATAATCTAATACTGTGATACAGTATTTATACAATGATATGTAGGCCTATAATTGATGCATGGCATATCTTGTAGTTTAGACCTACTTACCAGTAAACTGCTTTCTAGTTTACAGACAACTGTGCAAGGAAACAAACCACTAAAAATCAACAATCAACAACACTGTCAATCAATGAATAATGTAATATTATCAAGTTTATTTTTTTAAAGGGCCTATTTTTAGTAGGCACAAAAAAGTGAAAACTAATAATCTGTGATGTAGGCCTACACAGTATGAAAATATTGTTAAAAACAATCAACTATTGAAACATATGCCTACTATTAGTATTTTATCAAAAATAAATATTATGGAGTTTAAATCATTGATATGCCATAAATTATGTATGTAATATGTTTTCCGAATACGATTACAGGGTATCTTTGGTATGATAACTAAACTTCACTTTCAATGCTGACCTTAAAAATCATTCCAAATATTATTTAGAGTTTCATAAAAATTTAACTTTCCATAATATTTATCATTGTGAATTGGTAATGGGTGTAATTTACCAATTGTCATGATGTCCATTTTGGAAAGTGGTGATTCGGGGGAACTGTACAAGTCGTCATATTTGAACGAGTGCTGTAAGTTTCTTGCTGTAACCACAGCTAAAAGAAATACATTAATCAGTTGAACGCAAACAAGCGTCATGTTGATAGAAAGCAGTGCAGCCAAAAAGCAAAAGTGGTACACTATGACGTTGTAGTATTATTAATTTCAGTGTTGATGAACAAAAATAAGTTTCTCTCTGTCTCTCAATGACCAAAACAACCAACAGAATGAGACAGAGTCATGGGTTCTAAAAGAGATGGAATCATAATGAACCATAAAAAAGTATGGTAAAGTACTGCACTGAAGTTTAAAACACAAATAAAATGCAAGTAAAAAGTTTACTGTATAAGTTAGTATCCTATTGGTTAATTCTCTGTTTGGTTCATTATTATTTATTTATAGAGAATTGTGTCTTAACTAAAGTAATGTTTAATATAGGACAGAATCTTATTTATTAATGGACTATATTTTAAAATCTAGAATGAAAAATTAAGTAAAAAATCTACTGTATGATTTTCATTAAAAAAGTTTTTATTCTCAAATTATTATTAAATAAAGAAGTGTAGGGCCTATGTAATTAATCCAGCATTTATTATGGCCTCATCGACTAAATATAGTAGTGAGTGCTAGGCCCAATATTTATAATATTGTGGCGCATTATGGTATCGGAGAATTTTTATTAGATAACCCAGTATACGTTTGAATTTTCTCAATATTTTTTTTATAGGAATAGTTTTATGGTGATGAACACTTTGGCAGAAAATAAATGGTTCAGAATCCTCCATTATAGAGAACACAATAACTCAAGTTTGTCTTGTTTGGTTGCCACTTAGTGATCACTTGCGGATTATAAGTTATAACATAATATTTAGCAAACGCAGCAGTAGGAAGTACGATGATAATCACAACCTATCTTACTTGGCCTCGACGTCCCAATGGGTAAAAGCCTCTCTATGGCCGGCTGCGTAAGCTGAGTCGCGCGATGGTCAATCTGCCACGGCACATGATGAGCGCTGTACTGATGGACGGGAGGCGGGGGGAGTCCGACCGACGCGGGTGTAGCAGTCTTGGGGCGACCGAGAGGGCGCGGGATCGGGGAACCGTGCTCAGGGTTCTCGGGCCACATTTCACTGGCGCTTGTCAGCCCAGGGCTCAGCACAAATGATTCGGGCCTAGCGCGAAACAAAATTAAACAAGACTAATTAAGTTGTAGGCCTAACTTCAGAATGAGCCCATTACCACATTAGTCTGTGTTATTAGAGAATGTTTTTCTACATTTAGGTCTTATCAAAAATATTAGAAAATGAATACAAGTCGACACAATAGATTGTACAGTGACAACTAGGTATATTATAGACCATAGATTAATCAAGCCTAGTCTAGGTTATTGAATAGCGGTATTTCTTTTCTTCCAATTCATTACAATTTAAAGATACAAAGTGAATAGACCTGAGTTTATACATTCTTCAGAGACGCCTTCATTCTTGATCATTGATCATCAGTCATTCGATTAATAATAAATCTGAATGAGTCAGTAATCGAGTAACAATTATTATTAATTTGATTGTTCATTAATGTTTTGAAACTCTGTTCAAAAGGTAACACTGTGCATCCAAGATATATAGTTGATGGTTTGTATCAACGCAACGTAGCTACGTGGTAGCTAGCTACCATATATTTCATTCTGACCAATTGTTCAGACATATATTGTGTATATTTATACTATTCATTTTTATTTATATTATACAAGGGAAATTTATTAAAAGATATTTTTGTTGTTACTTTTGCCAATTATCTCTCCAACTGATCAAATAAACGATAATCGAGTTTTTTTGTCGTAATTAATCGATCAGCGATCATCCAATTAATCACCATAAGACATTTGGGCCTACTAATTAATCAACATAACTTTTTAACTTTTTGAAGAGCAACTCTAGTATTATTGTGGATCTCTATTGAATTAAAATTTGAATGTAGATCTAGATAGCAACATTCACTATAATCAGCCTACCTGGTTTTAGACATCAGAGTTATTCCCGGTTTAACTTCATGAACTGTACTGCTTCCAGCCTGTTGCTCTCTTTCCGACTCGAGATACCACGGAATTCTTTGTTGTACCACGTCACTCTTGACTTTATGTATCGTCTTCGATTCAATAACAAACGGCTTTGTGTCAATCACGTTCGCTTTGTTCTCGACCACGATCGGTCTGTCCTCCACGATGACAGGTTGGTTTTGAATCAGGACTGAAGCGTGCTCGAACCTTGCCAGTATGTTCTCGATGATGACGGGTTTGTTTTCCACGACTATAGCTTTGTTTTCGATGACGACAGCTTTGTTGTCGGCCATTACCATACGGCCGGTAGCTTTGTGAGTGGCTACGCTCACTGAATGATCATCAGGTGATAACGGAGAACAGGTTTCTTCGACGTTTACCAGATCCTCGAAGGAATTCTAGAATAACCGAGGCAGACATGTAAATTATGTTTAAACTATAAATACAAATAAAATAATTTCTATATACGTACGGTATATATATATATATATATATATATATATATATTTATATATATATATATATATATATATATATATATATATATATATATATATATATATATATATATATATATATATATATATATATATATACATATATATATATATATATATATATATATATATATATATATATATATATATATATATATATATATATATTTATATATATATATATATATATATATATATATATATATATATATATATATATATATATATATAGATATAGATATAGATATAGATATATATATATATATATATATATATATATATATATATATATATATATATATATATATATATATATATATATATATATATATATATATATATATATATATATATATATATATATATATATATATATATATATATATATATATATATATATATATATATATATATATATATATATATATATATATATATATATATATATATATATATATATATATATATATATATATATATATATATATATATGTAGGCTTATATATACACCTTGACATCCAAACAATTCCGTCACTGCCATCCTATTTTCCAATCAATTTCTATGATAATAAAGACGGCTTTGTTTCAATCGTTTCCAATAATTGATGACACCTCTTGCTTGGATTTAATTGGTTTCTTAATTGGTTTCTTGATTGCTTTGAGTGATTTAAAAAAATTGGATTATATATTTTTTTACATCAAAACGGCTGATCTGATTGGACTGACAGTGCGGAATAAGGTGTATAATTATTATATTGAAGTTCCCTGAGAATAATAATTCTCTCGAAGGAAATGTTTTTGACGAATTTTTTCCTCTGGGTTATTCTTATTAAATTTTTGAAAACTTTGAAATGAGTTTTCTCAGAAGTGGTTCAACCGATTGCGCCTCAAAACTATACAGTATCGAATCAGATAAAGACACTTGTGTATGCCAAGTTTCAACTGATCTTGAATTTTTGTTTGACCTGTGGAGTATGAAAAAAAAAATTGGCACTTTTTTTTTTATTATGGTGAAATTGAGTCTTCGCTTCGCTCATCCAACTAATCTTGAAATGCTTTCAAGCATTTGTTTAAAGATCTTAAAAGTTTTCAAGAAAATGTGCATTGTTCCCGGATACATCGTTTTCCCGTTTCAATAATTCATTTGTCCCACCCTACTATCATAATCCGATGCTGAATTTTCCTGCATGGATGCTTTTGTTTTACTAGTCCCTTGAAAAATGATTACTTGAGATTTTACTATAGTGTTAATGTGGAAATAAATGATTCATTTATTATTATTTTACTAAACAAAAACAAGACCAAACCAAAATATACGTATATATGACACCTCACATTTCGAACATGTTTCAACACCACTGCCCACTTACGTTTCATCAATTTTACAAATCGCCAGTCTGCCGTGTTGAATGATTTCTAGGTACTCTGGATGCAACAAACACGCAGTTTTAACCTACACGGTTCCTTATGATTGGAAAATCAATTCTTAATTTTAAGAATCTAAATGAACCCCAAAGTAGCGGCATCGAGTAAAGAAGTATCCTACGGAATAGAGTGGCAGCGCCCTGGTTAAACATTCTAGTGATCCTGGTAGTGTTACGCCTGGTAATCCTGCTAGGAGCGCTGTGATCACAAACAAAATACCATTTGCTAGAGCACTGTTGCGAGTGAATGCTGCTAGGAGCGCTGTGATCAGCCAACTTCTTAATTGTTGGTTAACTGTCATATGGCGTTGCGTATTCTAGAGACTACTTTATCAATGGTACCGGTTAACAGAAGTGTAAATTAGCTTACATGGATGGTACTGTCGGATCGTGGACTCTCTGGTATAGCAGCCAGTTCTGATTCAGAGTCGTCAGCTTCCAAAGAGTAACTAGAATATGAGGAGAGTAGTCAGCGGTAGTTCTACGTACAAGGTCGACAATCTGATACATTGAATCATTGTTCGTAGTTTACAGTTAACGTACAACATGCAAAATATCAAGTACTTTTGCACTTTTGTAATTTTAAGGCACTTCGCGCAATAAGTTCTACATCTAGTCAAGATGGTATTTCAATCTATGCATCATTTTTTTATTAACAAAGAGTATAAGATGACATATGTTATTTGACTTATTTCCCACAATTCCAAAGACCAATATTTTTTTGGACTATATATTCAATAATTTCAAGTTATGATTAATGAAGCCCACCTAATGATTGATTAGTAATGAAGCATGAATTGCAGAATTTGCAAACAAGAGAATAAATAATAATCACTGTTAGTTAATACTATTTTTAATTATGATAATAATTAAATGTTTTTAATGTGACTGATAATCATTACTGTACACGTATAAATTGGTAATCCACTCAAATAAATGAAATAATGCATTATTAGGGGGGACTCAGATGAAAATCCTAGCTTTGTTAATATTGATTGCATACCGGTACCATTAAGAGTCCATGGGAGTCGATTTAGCAAAATTTCAGTTTTTTGGTGATAACTTTTGAGCGGTATGAGATATCAAAATTCTAATAAGCGAGAAACACAGATAATTATAATAGCTTCAAGATTATATAAGATATAACTATTCAAGACATGTCGCGTGACTGTCAAGAGTATACAGCTAAAAAAACACATTTTTTAGCTGTCGACTCTTGACAGTTATGCGACATGACTTGAATAGTTATATCTTATATAATCTTGAAGCTATTATAATTATCTGTGTTTCTTGCTTATTAGAATTTTGATATCTTAAACCGTTCAAAAGTTATCACCAAAAAACTGATATTTCGCTAAATCGACTCCCGTGGACTCTTAAGTAAAACCTCTATACTTAATGTCGGTACACTCTAAGTGTAGCACATGGACAACTATCATGCAGTTCATGCTAAAACTAAAACAAACAAAAACAAAAAAAGATTTAAATAAATACTTGGTAGGCCTATTTACAAATTTTTCAGCAATTAAATTTTTTTTCATTTTTCTCTTACAATGAATTTTTCAAGATTTTTTTTTCCACGAACATGTTGCTGAAGTATTGTTTCAGGGTTGGTCATATCGTTACAGTGAAACCTCTATCCATCGTTTTTCAAGGGACCAGGAAAATAAAACCATACATGCAGGAAAACTGTCCATCCAGGAAATTTCAACATTTATATGGGAGTGGGATGAGAAAAAATGAATGATGCAAGCAGGAAAACGATGGATTCGGAAACGATGCATAGAGATTTCACTGTATTTGGAAATTCCAGTTATATTTCAAGATATTTTTTGATTAATTTCATTTACAATGTGATTTTTTTTAAAATATGATTCTGAATAAAATGTATCCAGGATTAATTTTTCATCTCCATTATTGGATGGGATATCAAAAAAGTGATATGCCCAACCCTTTATACAGTAACAATGGATAGTCACAGAAAAAAATCAAGGCAATTGAACAATTTTTATATTTGTAGCGCAAAAAAAAAATTATTGTTTTGTGGAAAAAAAAGTGTTGCCATAAATGCCCTCTGAAGATTAACAATGTAAATTTATATATTGAAAATGAGTAGACGGTACAATGCCCAGTGACACTAAATAATTTATTTCAGTCACGATTATTGATATTATTCAATATTTTGAAACAATTACTTGAATAAACATCCAAATCAATAATTGTTTGAAAAAATAAAAATGTAAAATAAAAATATCACTCAATAATAATTTTCACAAGAAACAACACAGCGGATTCTCTAGAAAGCAATAAATAGTTGATGAAATCACGTCAAGTTAGTTTCATGAAGTTGGTGTATATCATTTATAGAAAGAGATATAACACATGTCATCACAAAAGCATGATTTCTGCTGAAAGAAAAGATCTAATCACGTAAACTCCATCAAGTTCTTACATTGTTTCTCTTCTCTGGCAATGCTTGCTTCCTGTATTGTAGTAGCTATGCGTCTCCTCCTCCCAGTGTGTCTCCATGCTCCCACCCACGACCCCTGGCGACCTCTGGTGGTACAACGCCTGCGCTTTACCTGCCTTCGTGGCGCCCGATGAGTGAGTCGACCCTTCGTTTGTGTAAAGGGGGGAGAGGGGCGGAGTCTCGAATCGATCGCCGTGGTCACCATCGCCACCCAGTGACGGCTGACTCACATCTGTGCAAGTTATGTTTTATGCCTTTTATAGAGAGACACTACTGTTTCAATCAACATCCAACATTTATATATTACAAGCTCAAAAACTAATTAGCAATTAATGGTAATTAATTGAATTCAAAAAAGCCACCAATTTGATTTTCATTGTGTTTGTTGTATTCATAAATTCAATAAATCCACCCATTTTAGTTTAATTTTGTTGATGAATAACTTGTATTGTCAAAGTAGGTAGACCTACGGTAATTAATTGGGTAACAGTTGTAAATTAGACTTTAAATGTACTAACAAGGTGTGAATAAAAAAAGTTCATTCATGATAGTTATATATACATATACTATAATATATATATATACTAGTGGGACCCGTTATGTGAAACATGGCCTCCAAAGAAGCACATTGACGTACTGATTAGTGCAACTACTTTAATAAATAATCAGTTTTTTAATCACTTGATGTTGTTGAATTATATACGTACGCAGTTGTCTATTCTGTTACATTGAGCAATAAATGAACAAAATGATGCGCTATTTCCTAAAATAACATGGTTCCTGATCGACGAAGCTTCTAGAGTGGGTTGGTTATGTGAGGAGAGTGGGGGGAGGATTTGCCGAGCCGAGGCAGCTTGCGCGCGTAAGTCGCGTTACCGAACAACACAGACGGACAGACAGATCTGGAAGACGCTTTGTATAATACATAGGGGCTATGTACATATGGCATATGGGCATATGCTACTTACACCCTCCCCTTTTCTTATATACTGTAATGTATTTGCTTCGCAATTTACAAGTTACCACAGATACCATATGATGGGAAAGCATTTTCCACTTTCTACTTTCAATTATTTGTGCACTTATAAAATTACAAGAATAAATATGAAATAATTTCATCTCAACCGCATGAGTTTACTGTGTCAACACTACAAAACCACGGCATAACTAAATGTTGATGATTATGAAAATAGGCCAAATAGGCCTGTAAGTTGCCAGCTTGTCATGGAAGTTGAATGTACCTCTGGACCTGTTCGGTGGTGCACCCATCACTATAGTAGCGGGAATACGTTTACACACGTGATACTGAGCGTCCAATGTGTTGAGAACGATCCTGATCAAAGCCATGATCTGGTTGCACAGCGGCTGTTGACTGTAATTGAACTGCAGAGAAAGAGAGAAATTATTGAATCACTTTTGTCAACATATGTTAGTTTTTATCTTATTTTTGTTCCTATTTCATGCATTATCTATTCAATCATATTTTATTTTCATTTTATTAATTTTCAATTTGATTATATTTGTCTTTTTATTTGATTAATTTTCTATTTAATCATACAGTATTTGTTTTACAATTCCTACAGACGAGATATACCAAAATAACCTTTAGGATCAAGAGTTCACCCAAATACTTTTGGGTCAAATGTTGATTTGTGTGCTCGTCATCTAATGAGCTCACCTTATATAGCAATACCAGAACAGACATGAGCCAACAGTGCCTTGTGTGCGGTTCCAGAAACCACAGGCTGTACCCAGGCACTTGCGGCAGCGGCGCTTGGATGGCGCACGGGCAGTACTGAAGCAGCAACAGACACGTCGGGACAACACTCCAGCCCATCACATGGTTCTGGTCGAGCAGCTGCGGCAGGTTCGAGATGAATGTATTGAAAACCGGTGACATTCTGTAACGATCGCACGGTATCAGTTGTGATCATTTGGAACGCCATAAGGTACAGACATTCAGTGGTGCTATATGTGGCAAAATAGAACAAAAACAATGATACGATTTATAGCAAATAACTGCTTTTGAAAGAGTACATTATACTTGTTAGAAATTCAATGGACCCAAAAATACCCATTTTGAATGATAGTTTGAATTATAAAAGTACATAACAATGAGATCATGAGTCAAAAACTAAAACTCTCCCGGCCTTTAGGGATCAGATCTATTGTTTGAATAACAGCAAAGTTTGAATAGTCAGAGATTGCATTAATAAGAGTTCACAGTAATTAGTAATATAACCAGTAATATAGCAGTAGAGTATATCTGAATACAATGTGGATCATTTTTGGTGTTTTACAATCATCATATCTGAAGAACTTTACTAAAAGTGTGTTGTTATTTTTTTGAGCATAATAATCTCTATCCCTCGAGAAATACGTATCATTACCACATTCGAATGAGAAGTACAACAATGATAAGGAAAGCCAGAAACAGAGATAGAAAACATATGAAATAAGGGTAAAACAATTCTGTTAGAAGGTTAGGGAGGCGGTCAAACAGTCGTGACTAAGGATAGAGAACTTGCCACCGTGCATTTATACGCAACTGTAAGAGTTATAATAATACTGTAATAATAATAATAATAAAAATAATAATGCACCTCATTCTAGCTGGCGGTACTTGGAAGTTCTTCTCATTCTGATTATAGCCAAGCAGCAGATATAAGTGTTTCAACACGATATTTTGGGTTCTGGCCGGGTATTTCTCCTCGCTGGGGTACGCTTGGTCGGCGCGCGACAGAAACTGCATCAGCAAGAAGACGAGTAGGTGCATCGTCTCACGATCTGCCTCTTCCAAGTCGATCACGCGGTGAAGGAAACCGACCATGTTGGTCTCATCTTGTGGGTTGATGGCATGAATTTGGCCATCTGAGACAAATTGTATCATTGTAGGTGAAACTCATGAATTGTCAAAACAGTTACTTTTTAGTTTTTTCATCATGAAAATATAAAATCTCATTTCAAGAAAACGAAGAAATTATTTTGAGGAGAAATCCAAAATTCACCTGTGATATTATTATAATTTTTTTTTGTATTTCTTTGACTTTAAATTGCACTTCATGTAAAACAATGACAAATAGAATTTTAACAAAATGTCTTAGGCACTTTCCTCCATTTCTTTCAAGTTTTAAGCAATATAATTTGTTTAAGAATAATTGTTCTCACCTTGAAGTATTTACGTATAATAGAATAACTACAGTCTACATGTGACTGGCTTTTGTTTATAATAATTGTATACCCATATATATGCCCTATCGAATAAAATTGAATGAAACATTTCTAGAAGTAGGCCTGAGCCCCAATTGTACAGTTGATCATGAAATCATAATGATATTTGCAAAACTTCTTTCCAATAGAAATTCAAAAAATAAAAATAAGAGAACTAGTTATTTGCCCGATTTGTTAATTCAATTTTAATTGTTTCTTCTAAAATATATTCAAATTCCAAATACAGTACAGTACCGGTACCTACATTCATAGTTATTGTCAATTACTATACCGGTACTTATATTGTACTATACTGTGTATTGAATATTAATTATATATCATTACGGTATATCAGTGAACTCAGTCAACTCTGATATAATTTTTTAAAAATTAAATTAATGGTTCATTTCTCACGTTTTGAGACTTCTATTGTCAGAGGAAAATTTTGGACCTACCATGACAGAAATCTATCTGTTCATGAGTGAAAAAATGTGAGAATTAATTTATATTGAAGAATACCCAATCAAAATGAATGCCAGTTTACATCAACCACTTGACTAGATTTAAAACTATCATTTTAATTAGTATGTACTGCGCTTGCTTTTCAAATTTGCCCACAAAAAACACAAAACATGAAGTTACAGCATAACAGCATGAGCACAGCAAACAATTGTACAACAAACTTAGAGGATTTGCAGACTAACAAGTCAGCTGTCCAGTGGCGTAACTGCAAGGGGAAGGAAGGAAAAAATTATAATCTCTTCAAGACCTATCAAAAAATATATAGTCCTGGCACTCTCGAAAAATGATCAAGGATCTAACTAGAACATGAAAATAAAATAGCATTGATAAATAACTTTAAGAATTGACATGCTCAAAGTCTAATAAATGAAGGTTAATACTTTATTACGTTGTGCAAGTAATTTTTCTATGCGATGTCTACAGTTGCAGTACTAATAAAATATATCTACTATCTAGCTTTATGGCCCGTCACCTACAAGGGAATGTAAAATTACAAATCAGAACGTAACCGCAAATGTACGTCAACAACATAAAATATTAATTTATTGAAACTTCTCGCTTTATACTAACAAAAAAATACAACGGATAACAAGCAGCAATGAATAGTGACAAATGCCTAGAACAAATCAACACATCATAATTCATGATATTACTCCTAAGAACCTAACTAGTCGAGTACTAAAAGCTTTCGAGATCAGAATTCAAGGCTCTATCTTATTCAACTTTTTATCAAGATAAGAATTCAATAATGCAATGAAAAATTCTATAAGAAATTACTTGCATAGGAATACAAATCTCTAAAAATTAAAATTATTGCAAGAAATTTTGAATGAGTGAAGAAGAACTGAAAAGAATTAAAATAGCATAGCAAAAAGGCAGTGTTACAGCTGGGTGAGTTATTGCCACTGGAGGTAAGACATTCAACGTCAAATGTCGCACAACCATCACAGCAAACAAGGCGTGTTTCGTACGGAAACACGTAAGTGGAGTCACGACACAGATTGGCACGGGACGTAACACACAAGGGGAACCACGTAACGTCAAGTAACGAGATTCGACATGTTACGACGACACGGCCGTTGTACCTGGTGAGTTACTGTTATTACTGGGGGGGACTGAGCCTAATAACTGACCAAGTCCGAAACGGGAGCTTTTCCTCTTCAAGATAGGCGCGGAGAATTGTCGGTTGTACACCTTTTCCTTTTCTGCAACAACCAAACAAAACAAAAGGGGCACATTAATTAAAATATTGCTTAATGCTAGATCCTACTTATTTTGCCACCCTCGGTAGCTCGGTCAGCTGAGGCAACGCTTCAGGAACTGAATTCACTGTTGGGCGTGGGTTCGAGTCCCGCATAAGGCATGGGTTCTTGTAAACGTCTTTTCACTCATCATCACATCATAGTTTCATAATCACCTGCTCATTCGTACCCAAGTACAACGTAGCTGTTGTTGGGGTCGTTAAGCAAACAATAATCATTCATCATCAATCCTACTTATTTTATTTTCAATTTTTTTATATTGGGTTCAACGACGCACTCTACTGATGACTATAATCTATTGGCGTCGGTAAATGATATATGAGATGATGATGGGATGATGAGATGAAAGGTTATTTTATTAGATGTTATTGGATAGTGGGAAGGAGTTGGTCGTGGTCTGTTGTTAAGGAACCATCCCAGTATTGACCTGAACGATAGAGGGAAACCACGATAAAACCCCGTCAGGATGGTCAACCGTGGCGGGAATCGAACCCCACTATCCTGAATGACGGTTCAGTGCATCCATTCTCACTCGACCACACGTCTCAGTCCTACTTTTTGAGAAATATATCTCACTAATATGGACAAATATCAAAGTGTTACCTTTTTTTTTAAATTATTATTATTAACTTGGAATGGTCTCATGTTAGCACCAAATGACATCAAGGACATGGGTTCAAAGAAGGTAAATTATAGTATTTTAGGCTCATAAATGAATTTGTACATGTGTAGTCTACTCTTGAGTCTGAACATAGATATTAGATGGCTAATCAAAAAGATAGTTTTTCCAGAGTGTTCAGATGACAGTGAGATAATGATGCATATCTACCTTGCTTGGTGTCTGGTCTCGGTATCATGGCAGCCGGCGCCGACATGGTTCTCTTATACGGCCATTTTGGACCGAAGCTGGCGCTCAACGTCTTCACAGTGCTTGTACTGCTACTGTCCGTCTGTTGAGATAGCGCTGCATTGGCACGGTTCAATTTGCGGATGAAGATGTCGCTCGTCAGGTCGGTGTTGCGCAGGTCGCGCAAGTATGTTATATCACCTAGAGACACAACAAAAGGGGTTTCACTTTTCTGAGAAAAAGAGATTTTTTTTCTATTGACAGGCGAAGCTTAGCCGTGAATGATTGTTTTTCCACTTAACCTGTTTCCTGAATGTCTACAACTTTTTTTGGCAATCTAACCAAACATATTGACATACCACTCTGGGGCTCCACTGGAAAACAGTCTCAAAAACAAGTTTCACTGAAAGTAGTGACGAGAGGTCTAATAATGATTGTTTATGTGATACAATTTATGAAATTCTACAATCTTTTTAGAATAAAAAGTAAGAATGGAAAAATATTTTAAAAGAATTACAAAAGTAAAATTTTTGAACCAAAGTGAGAATAAATTATGAACCCTCGTGAATCCAAACTCGGTCAATCCAAAATTCGACATATTTCGAACTTGAAGTCGGTCCCCGGCATTTCAATGTTAATTAATATGCTTAATCCAAATTTTAGCTAATCTGTAATTTCACTGATTTGAACTAATATTTCGACCCTTCAATTGCGTTGGCATTGTTTTTGGATTCGATAATTCGAAATAGTTTCAGTGAGTTCCTCGAATTGATCATCATTTCCCCAATTTCCATACTTTTTATTTTGCGCGTAACAATAAGCCGAAGCCAGCTCAGCTGTTCGCTGCTTGTTCGTCAGTAACACTCGGGACCACCGAGCGCCAATGGAAGCGGACTGTACAACGATCGTGCGTTGTCGGCTAACTGAGTACACACGATCACACAATCACACATCACATGACAGTGATTTGTCAGCTTTTTCTCGCGCGCAATACGAAATTGCTTCAATTTTAATTGGGAAGTGTGATGATTTTCGTGGAAAAGGAGTTTTTTGATTAATCCAAATTTCTATAAATCAATTTTTTTTTCGGGTCGCTTGCATTTCGGATTTTCAAGGGTTTACTGAAGGAGTAAAAGAGTTCTTGCAGTAATAGTAAAAAATGATAAAGTTGTATTCTATCTTTGGATCACAAGGGAATTATTACTGTTAAAACGAACTAATCTATGGTACATCTATGGTCTATGGTCTATCCAGGTCTATGGTCTATGCTAACTGAATTAAATTAACTGGCTTCAGATTTACCCGTCTTCTCGAGATTGATTTGAGCCTCCAGAAATAGTGCGTCGAAGCGATTCAAAAAGAAATCCCAGGTTAGGATCTTTCTGTCGCTCAGACTGTTGTGTAGCTGGTAGAGAGATTGCAATACCATCGGTCTATCGACAATCACAGAGTCGAACTGAGTCTCCAGACAGAGAATGAGGGACTACAAAAGAAGAGAATAAAAATAAATCAATTAGAGGGGACAGAACATGGAGCTATTTATTACTTGGCAGAAAAAAATACATTTTTCAGATTTGATCTGCTGTTGATGTATCTGTGATTCAATCAAATAAAAATTGTTTTCAAGTCAGCAGAAGACAGTTTCTTATAGAGTGTGTGTTTTTGTTTCATGAGATGGATTATGAGAGATGTTGAGTCAAAGAATTCATAAGGGGCACATACATTTTCACTTTATTTATATTAGGCTTAATTTAATGAGACACTAAAATGATAACCGGGTGATAAGTTGGTGGATGAGATGATGAGAAGATAAAATGAAACTTGAAAGGTCATTTTATTAGGTGTTTATGACACTGGGAAAGAAGCATTTGTGGCCTATTATTAAGCAACTATTTCAATGAATGAGGATAAATGGATAAACCTCAGTCAGGAATCAAGATGGCCCACTATAGCATGTATCAAGCCTGTCCACCTGAACAATGATCAGCATGCTAGCAATACATGTATAGTGAAACCTCTATGCATCGTTCCCGGATCCATTGTTTTCCAGCTTGTCTCATGCATTTTTTCTCACCCCAGTCCCATATAACCAATTTTCAATTTTTCTGGATGGATAGTTTTATTTTTCTGGTCCCTAGAAAAACAATGGATAGAGGTTTCACTGTACTGTCACAAGCTCATGGAAAAAAAGGTAGATAAAATACACAGGAATGAGCGTTATAGGTTGGTTACACTCAATGTGTCAACGTAGTTTCACGCACCTTAACAGCAATATCGTGTATTGTGCCAAGATACAGAGTTGCCCGCTGTGCTACGTGTACATCGCAGTCATCCATGCTGGATATCAAGTAACAAAAGGCATTGGCCAGAGCAGCTTGGAGAGGCAGGATCGTCTTGAGAGGCGTGGAGTCCATGAACCTGGCAATGCACGTCACCCGTTCAACTGAAACACGAGACCGGTAGCGGTAATTTCAGCTTCGTGGTAAGCTGTTGGTGTCTCGAAAATTATCTTCATTATATTTCTATTAGAGTATGCAAGTAGTGAGTAAGACAATTAGGACTTATTGGACAAAATTACTAATTTAAAACTATAATTTATTGATTATAACAAGTCTTGAGGCAAGATACAAATACAAAATAATAAGGCCAAATGATATTATAATAACGTTAAGCCTAATTCATTATGAATAGTTCATTCACATCTTACCTGCTGTAAATCGCACTCGCCAATCTTCATTATGAAACTCCTCCTGGATCACCCTCCAGAACACGTCTGAGCCAGACGGCAGTGTGATGCAATGAAGCAACAACGGCACGCATACTTCGCAGATGTGCGAGTGTTCTGCATTGCACAGCTCCCACAGGTTCTTGATGAGCAGGTTCTCCTGGCACCAGATGAAGAACCCTCGGTGGTCTTTCGCTGCCCGAGTGAAAGCGTCGCCGTGGAGACCGATGACGTTCAAGCACTGGAGCGAGCTGAAGAGGAAATAGATAGATATGTGGGCCTACAACTTGTCTAACCAGAATAAGAATCAACGGTATACGGTAACTGTTCTTTAATCTCCTACTATCTGTTTGAAGCATAAAATCAGACAGGGTCATGTAGGAAAAAAAAGTGAATGTAAAAGACACAATTTTTGTAGGCCCCTATCTGTCACAATCTAAAAGAATAATTTAGGCCTGATACTTTCATCAGTATCCTATCAACACGTCCCAATAGAGTCAACCGTATGCTAAACTCTCTTCAATTCGAAATCCAATGAACCAAAAAATACCCATTTTGGATTATGAAAGTTTGAATTATCAAAATATTCAACATTTATCTTATGGAACAAAACTCTGTACGGATCAGAAATCTTGTTTGAATTACACAAAAATTTAATATGAAAGTTTGAATAATGAGAGTTTATTGTATGTAGGCCTACACTACATGTTTAATATTATAAGTAAATTAGAGGCAAAAACAAAAACCGATGTGTTGAAAGATTATAAAATATACAATGTTAGCCCTATGTTGGCAAAGCACACACTAGTTACTAGTAGCTCGTACAAAGCACTTACTAGTACAATATGTTTGGATCCTCATGGCTTGGTAATTCCGACAAGAGCTGATGGATGAACTGAAGAAGCTGAGGTAGCTCCTCGATCACGAAACGGAATCTGCCGACGGAAGTGTGCCAGAAATCGTCAAGATCATCTCCGTCGTCAAGGTCAATCGGCTGATCATTCTCCCCAACAAGATTAGCTCGGGCAACTTGAACTTTAGCGGTAGCTGGAGAGTCAGGAAAGAAGTAATGAAAATAAATAGGTCCAGCAGGATAGTGAAAGAAGGTACGATATGTCATTTTTATAAAAAGTATAAGATTAAATAAGACATACAATTCACTATTCAGTGTTCACTCATCACTGTTACATTTTTTAAAAGGCCAATTGGGTTTAGCTTAATGATGAATGATCAACTGAATAAATTATAAAAAGTATAAATTATGGACTTGAACAACCAACTTGAGCAAGGCTTGATTCAATAAGTTCAATAAGTTTATATTGTGATAAAATTACTACTGTTTGATACAATGTAATTGAAATAAAAAATAATTAAACTTCGTCACTCAACAATAGATCAGTGAGAGTAAGCAACTACAGTAGTTATACAAAGAGTACCTGGTTGTTTTTGGAGTACCAGTACACATGTTGTTGAAAACTACAAATGAGAATAAAATTAAATCTTACCAACATCAGTGTCTGTGAGTGTAACAGCCCTGGCAACAGCAGCAACTACTTTCTCGGCGGGAATAATGGCTGCTAGATCAAGTTGTTCTGTGACCGTTTCGACGGTAGCCGTCATAATCTGAAAACACTTTATATTCTGTGTTCGATACGATCTTATCACGTAAGACAAACAAGTAACGCACACAGTGACACCTCGACTCAACGGTTACGTACGATCAACATTCAACGTGTAAGACGGTTTACGGTTATGGGCAGGGTTCCCATTTCGGTCACCAGGACCAAAATTCTAGGCAGCTTTTTCCGATGCATCTTGAATAAACGTTAGATAAATACTATATTTAGTTATTTAGAAAATTGAGAAAATGTTTTGAAAATGGAAATTTGTTTTTGTGCTGACTTTTTTTTTAAAGATTCCTCGAATTAATTTAATTTTCACCACCGGTTTATCCAGTTATTCATGTGTCTTAGTCTCTTAATTAAGATGTTCTTTAGGCATTTGAATCCAATATGATTATTTACGGAGTATTTGTTAGAAATTACGTAGCAGTAATTATAGTTTAACAACAACAATTTAATTGTTTGTAACAACTGATAATTTAAATGAAATTTGTAGGCTTAGGGATTTACGATGTTAAAAATGAGTATTACAATTTAAAATTTTTACATAAAACAGCATTAAGCCTACCTAAATGTACATTTATTTAAATGAAATGTTATATTACCTTTGTGTGATGATGGATTAGGACACTGAACAGATAACATCAAACATCAAAGACAATGAAAACAACAATGAATCAATTCAAGAATCATGAACATCAATGACACCAATATTGAAAAACTTCTCGGAAAGTTTTCTTTTCACATTCTCAACCAGTAATCATCGAATTGGCATCTATCTATGTTCAGTGATACAATTGCATGGTTTATAATCTTGCAAATGAAATGATTCAAATGAACAGGGTTCGAACCTGAGAATGAACAATGTAATGATATGTCAGCTGTGTGTAACATATTATATGAAAGAGAAGAAAACGTTAACTGCGGTCAACAATCCAACATGCAAGCATGCAAAAGACAGTTGCACTTGCTCAGTAACATTAAGAATAAGCACGATCCAAAGTTAAAAACGACAGCAGTTGAACATTTTGTCAGTATTATTCCAGATTGCAAGGGACCCTGATATAAGCAGTGCTACCAATGATATTCTAGTCGTCCCGCAAGAACTTTTGAACGGCATCTACTACTTAACCTTACTAGTTACTACCTTACCAGTCTGTTTTCTATAACTATGTGAATAAATTACACGTGGGAGTCTATTTAGTGAAATTAGTTTGATCAGTTTAATCGTAATAGCTATTTGAATGTTATGAAACATAATAATTATTGTACTGTATTGTATTTCAAGTCTTCAAGGCCTATCTGTTCATTATTTGCCTAATTAATATAATATTATTCATAAATATACAACGATTGCTCAAAGTAGGTAGGGTTCACTTTTGAAAGTGGTCTTCCACCCAAACCTTCAAGTAATAATAATATAGAATAATAATATATATAACGAAGTAACAATGACTAAGAGAATAATAGGAATATTATGATGTTATAAATAAGATTGCAAGTATTAAAACAATGTAGTGAAGACTAATACGAGTTCTAATAAAGGTAAAAATGATGATGGAGCTTGAGAATTTGAGAAAAGAATTGTAATGAGTAAAGGTACTGATATTGGTTGGATAGTAGAAGAACTTATGAGGTGATGTTGGGGGAGGAATTAATTGAGGGAATAGAATGCGTTATAGACGAGGAATGATTTGAGAGAGGATTTGAATGCAGAGCAGGGTTCATGGGCGACGACCTATTATGGTTGGGGATATTATTGTAAAGGACTGAGCAGAGATGTTTTGGACTTCTGGTGGAGAGGGCAATGAGGGGAGGGATGAAGATATTGAGGTTGGATCGGGTCAAGTGGGAGTGCACTAAGGAGTTGAAGTGAAATTGCTCAGGATGGAGACGTGCAAAGATGACTGCTGCTTGTACGAGTGTAGAGGGAAGGGTCATGATGCGGAGGGATGTGAAGTAGGGTTTGCAGGATTGGCGGCATGACAGACCAGCAATGATTCTGACAGCACGTTTCTGGAGGATGAAGATACGGTTGGAAATTAGGCCTATACAGGTCAAGAAAAAATTACACAGAGATATACGGTAGATCTTTTCAATAGAACTACGGTAGGCCTACTTGAGAAAAATTTAGTTTAGAAAATTTAAAAATTTCTATTCAAGTTATGTCTTTTAATTTTCATAGATATAGGTCATGGTTCACAGATAAAAACCTATATACGTTTATGCTGTAGCTTATGCCCCCAATAATTGAATTGCAGTAGGCTTACTGGTATATTTGTTCAATAGTTAGAATTAGAATGTGTACTAGAGTTGACACCAATAATTATATTGATTTTTTCATTATATTCAAACAATCAATAATATAGGCCTACTATTTTACAACAAAAAGAAGCAAACAATCAATAACCGAATATTTGATTATTCCAAGAGATAATTTGCAAAAATAGCAACAAAATTATAATTAAATAAATTATCAGAATATCAGATCAGATATATAAAACCAGGCACTCATAGTGAAATTTAAAAAAATAGTAATATACTAGAAATAGCTTTGCATAGCTGTGATACATTGATATCAACCCTCAACCATTCGTCTTTTCAAAGGAGTTAACCAAATGAATAATAATCATCGATTGATCAAATGGCTAATCCAGATCGATTAGTGATTTAATATCTGATAATCGATGAACGGTGGTATTGATAAAATACCGTATGTGTAGGCATAGGCTTACCGATTAAATGAGAATTTTGATGTTTCAAACAGTTCAAAAGTTATCACCAAAAAATTAATATTTCACTAAATAGTAAATAGGCATACAAGCGCACCTGATGGAATAAAATATTAATACGGATGGCAATGTAGAATAATCGTCAATTTGGATGAGACAAAATCAATTTATCATCAACAAAGACTCAAAGGGCATGAATTAATTACTTGAAAGCTAGATGACTTTTTCACTTTCAAGTGACCTTTAACAAACACCCAAATTTTTCCCTAGACCTGTTTCCGATTATGTAAGTTATAACAATGATTGTTTAGTTTTATATTGATTATTTTATCTCCTAATCCAGACACTATTTTGCTATATCATTAATTGCAATCTTCAAAATTTTTGTAAGATTGTATTCTATTTGTTGTATAAAAAGCAAATTACAGTGAATAGGACATAGCCAGGTATCAGCCCCTGCCCTATCTAATAAAATGTTGTAAAATACGGAATTCATCAAATAGGCCTACACTAATTGATCATTTAAAGATATGCAACTACTGAATGTAAAAAAGAATATGAGTACGAAAGAAATAGCCTGAGACTTGGAAATATACATAATGGAAAAAGAGAGCGAGAGAGCATTAACCCACCTTAATTAACGAGACAAGTAGTACATGTTTACTGTTAGAACAGTCACTAGAGCACAGTCTCGGTCACGAATCATCTTCAACGTGGCGAAAGCATAAGTCAAAATCACGTGATTGTGATTGCGTATGATCACTGTGTCTTACTCGGCAAATCAATCTAGGAAAGCTGCACTGTTCTTTCTGTTCTCTCTTTCCTTCTATGATTTGATATAAAAAAGAGTATGAATAGATGCAGATTTTTTCATCTTGTCTACGCCTAGAGGCCTAGGATAATTTTCAAAAAATACATTCTCATCTAATTGTATAAAGACTACGTCATTATCTATTCGACAGTTCTATATTTCTATTGTAGATTAATTCATTGATAATTTAACTCCTGATCTAATAAGTAATAAGCGGCTCAAAAGTCATTACAGAAACACTAAAGTATCTTGGCTATGTTTGCTAGCGCTGCGACTGATTGAACGTCCGGCAATGAAAAGAATGCAAGTCGAGATACCACTGTTTGGAACATACGTGTGGCATATGTACCAATACTCCGCCCAAGCTGTGTATCTCCGGTATCGGCATGTTAATGACGACATCTGGCTTTGCTTCCTTCTTGTTGCTTTCTGGCGGACTGTTGCGGCCGTCATCGGCATTAGGATCCTCGTGTACCTGACCACAAACAAATTGACATGATTACATGAATATACCTACTAGGGATGACATTGATTCTCAAAATCGGGAATCGATTCTCTATGCTCCAGAATGGATTAAAAATCGATTTTGAAAAAAAATGAATAAAAAAAAAAAATAAAAAAAAAAATAAAAAAAAAAAATATATTCTCAAAAAAGTAGTGCAATTTGAAACTTTTTTTTTCAACCTTCCCAAGGCGTTCACGTGAAAAATAGCTGCTAGAGACTTCTTTGAACTGTACTGTACCATTTGGGTATTTCCGTCAACATTCGGCTGTCAGACATAACCGAAGGGATGGCTTTTGTCCAGATAGTAATATCTCAACAATACAGAATGATATGGACAACGAAAATAAGCACTTATTACGACATCAAGAAGTAGGCCTACAGCACTGAACGGAAAAAGAATTTTTTTTTTTTGAAAAATCGATTTTTTGATTTGAGAATCGTTTTACATCAGAATCGATTTTTAATCGATTCTCGATTAATCGATGTTATCCCTAATACCTACATAATGGGACGGTGAGATCGCCCTTGTGGTGGCCTGCCTGAGCGATCTTATCCTGTAATCCCAACTTGAAAACAATGACGTTCTGTCAATTTTTTGATATTGATAAAAAGAGTATCCACTTGTTGTATCCACATGGCAAATTGATGATTCAAGTCACTTAATAAGTCTCTAAATTATAAATAATGCACTTCTATAAATTCTCAACATTTACACTACTCCAACACTGTGCTATATTTGCACATATTTAATATTATATTAGATATTATACACATATTAAGCACATAATATGCTCATATGTTATACATAACATATGTAGCATATGCATATGTTATGCACATATTATATTTAATTGTGTATATTTGTTATTTGTTACAGGTCTATTGATACATTTTAATTTCACACCTTCTTTCATTTTTAGGTTCAAAGTTAAGATTTTTGAAAAATAGAGTTAGGCAGGGCCAATTTTGACACTAGAATGAAAATCCTAAGAATACTCTACTAAAAAATGTAACGTTTATAGAAAAAATATACTTCTACTTGAACTTTGAAATATTTTATAGATTAAAAACGAAAATTTTGGAAAATATTTGTATATATATTTGGTTTTAACGACGCACTATACTGATGGCTATGATCTATTGACGTCGGTGGATGATGAATGAGATGATGGGATGATGAGATGAAAGGTAATTTTATCAGGTGTTTTGGATGGTGGGAAGGAGGCGGTCGTGGCCTGTTGTTAAGGAACCATCCCAGTATCAACCTGAATGACAGAGGGAAACCACGAAAAATCCCTGTCAGGATGGTCGACCATGGCGAGAATCGAAACCCAGTCTCCCGAATGACGGTTCAGTGTGTTACCACTCGGCCACGCGTCTCGGTGAAAATATTTGTGAAAGCAATGTTGTTGTACATATTTCTTACGTCTGGTGGCCTGACAGGATTGACTGGAGCCAGAAATCTAACAAGCTCCAATGCCAGTTGATACCAGATGACGCACGACTCGCAGAAGACGCACTCGTTGCCGCCTGCGCAAGTGTGAGTACCGACCCACGACGCCAGTATCATGTGTTTCAACAGCCGGCAAACGTCGTGCGCAAGAGACGTGTGAACGCCGTTGTGTTTCTCTACTTCTTGCAGCTCCAACTATGCCAATACAATAGACAAGAGAGATTAAATTTCTATATTTCTATTTTACGTATGCTACCAGATGATAGGAAACATATAACTTTACAAAAGAGCATAAATGAAACATCGTAATTTTGAAAGAACGAGCAAAAAGAGTGAGATGTACAATATGAGAAGAAAACAGCCAGACGAAGCAGCTTAGTTATTTTTTGAGTTGCATTGTTCTGAGTTAGACTTACAATCACTCTGTATGAAAGGGTATAGAAATCTTGATATATCATTTCTGCATTCATTGTTTGTTTCTTGAGCATTCAAAGAACTGAAAAATTTACATATTTATTCCCTTGAAGAAAAGAGAATTACAGTATTGCCAAAAGTAGTTACTGCCCTTTGAATGGCAATGTTCCCTTGGCATAATATGCATGAGATTTTTCAGGTACCAGCTCATCACTGAGCTGTCCAACTCATATTCACCATTGATTGTGGTGCCAACTCTTGTGTAATTCTATATCAAAGAGTCTAAGTATTAAAGAGAATTCTTTGCTTTACATCAATCCAGCATAATGCACTATTCGTACCAATAGCATTTTGATTAAGAATTATACAGAGCTACAGTGGTCAACATGCGGAGTAATAATTGCTTGAGAAATAAGTATTTTGCTAGTTAATGGTAGAGTTTGTGATTGTGTAATGGCAGTGGTACTGACTTGAGTTCGAAATATGTCAAATTTCGAATTAACCAAATTTGGATCAATGATGGATTTACTGTAATGAAGTTAAGAGTGGCAACGTTGAAAATATTATTTGAATCATGACTTACTGTCTATCTTCTACCCTTTGGGTCATCCAGTAACAAGTCTCATTCGAGTTTTGTTTTGATGATTTCTTTATAAAGTGGAACCCTATGCATCGTTTTTCAAGGGACCAGGTAAATAAAACCATCCATCCAGGAAAATTTAACATTGATTATATCAGAGTGGGATTGGGAAAAATGAATGATACAAGCAGGAAAACGATGGATCTATACGATGCATAGAGGTTTCACTGCAGTCCCAAAATTTGAATGTTTTATAATTTTTCATAATCATGTGATACAATACCATATACTAATATGTAACAATAATATTACAACATGAAGACAAATATTTCTATGAAGCGAAGTTATCCGTCATAGATCCACTAAACTCCAAAACTTCAGCATAATGTTTAAGAGCTAAGTAGCTACGTGTGTGCGTGTATATTTGTTTTGTTTATAATGCAAGAAGTATATCAAGTACCACGTCACTTACTTGTTTGAGAAGAACGTCGCACATGAGAATGCAGCACGAGAGATTCATCTCGGCGTCCGTCTCAAAGTCTACATGTCTTGAGGTTGGAGCCTCGTCATCGGACAGAGCGGACGTGTTTCCAGAGTCATCTTCGACAACAGGCGATATGTCGCTACGTATTTCTGGCTCTTCAGACTTCGACTGCTTTGACTGGTTCAAACAATAATCAGTTGCTTGATCTTGTAGCTACTGTAACTAGTAGCTACGGAACAATAGTTAGGTGGGAGAAATAATGGTTTTCTAATTTATTTAACATTCTTTAACTTCGACATTTTTAATAGAAAAGCAAAAGATGTTCATCGCACATAGGAATTCCGATAGACTATACAAAACATGACGAAAAAAATATACAGCCATTACAAAGTGGTGTGAAATTTGCCTCATTATGTTATTCATATATTTCACATAAATGTCAAGACTTGATATACCATTCTAAAATTCATAGTCATCTTTGGTATCTAAACATGGTTTGGGGTCATGCTAAAAAGCATCCAGTCTATCTTACTTGGCTTACATACAGACAAGAGCAATAAGAAATACCTTTGGTTACCCCCATCTAACACATCGCTACGATATGTACCACGATCAAAAAATTATTCCACTACACCTCATCAAAAAACAGCAAACTGCTATTTCCATCCATGACGTGACCAATAGTAAAACTTTAACCCGGAATGTAGAACTAATCAAAAACAGCGATATTCATAGTCACAACACTAGAAGAGCTGGAAAACAGCATTTCGAAACCATTAACACCATAAGATTTGGAAATAAAAGCTTAAAGCACTATGGCTGTAACAACCTTCCAGATGAAGTCATTGCAAGTTGTGGAAATAAATTCAAATTCATCCTTAAAACCACATCCTTGATGACCATCCCCTTTGATTTTCCAATGCGACTCCCTCTTGCCCTTACAATGCCCGGCCCTATCCACCAAACTGTATTCTTTTCTCACATTCCTGTTATTTTGAACACAGACCCTTACCTATAAGATGCATACTATTATCAGGAAATCATTATTGATTTGCACACTAAACCCTCATTGACTTATTTTTGCCCTTTTATTTTCTCACCAAATTATATGTTTTTTTCTCATCAACCTTAAATTTGTCAACATATATGATAATCTAGACCTAATGACTGAGCAATACTGTTAGAGGTCTAATTTATCATTGTATTTAAGCTTCATAAATGAATAATACTTGGATGGCTAGTAATGAAACTGCTAGCTATATTGAATTGATGTAGATTATGGAAAATTACGTATATATTAGTTGAATAATGATTAATGAATAATATTTAATACTTGTGTATCTACTGGAAACCTCGTTTTTTAATGCAATACCAAGGCTAAATCAATACGAAAAGATTACCTCAATCTTTTCAACTTCACATTAGGGTCATGTTATATAGGTTCACATTCAAGTTATAAACTACTTTTATAAATAGCTAACCAACTAGTAATGCCCTGTAATTTCAATTTGTCATCACCACTAGCAATGTTCTATTTCACGAAATAATTTCTTGCAAACTTTTTCTATTTACCGATTTGTCTTCGGTGCTGTCTGTAATCACCTCCCTCATGCATCTCACTCCGTCGCCCAGCATCAAGAACATCAGATCTAATGGTATGACGATTTCCTGCAGCGTGAGTATCATCAGCCAGTTGAGTGCTTGCTCCTGCACTTTTGCCGTCGTCTTATAGAAACGCACAGCGACAAAGTTGTACAACTTCTTTGCATCGAAACCGAGCGGACTCAAATCAGGGTCTAGCATCTTGCTAAAATACCAGATGGAGCATTTGAAAAAATGTAAATGTAGGCCTACATATAATAGATGGCACACAAATTGGGAAAGTCATTCTATGATTCTTAGTGAATATTTGTCAAACATCTACTAGTAGTGAATTTCACACTAGTTTTTAGTGCACTATTATCGGCTGTTAATTGTTGATTGAAAATGACTACTTCAAAGGCAAGAAAAACTGACTGAAAAATAGATTCTCAATTTATTTGTACTTAGATATGATGGTTGAGGATAGAGCCACTATAATTTAATTAAGGTATTAATAAAATAATTGAAAAAAAAAATTAATGAAAGGAAAAGGAAATTCTTGACTATGAAAGTGACAAAGTTTCTAAAGTTTCTTAACTACTTCAAAGGCAAGAAAAACTGACTGAAAAATAGATTCTCAATTCATTTGTACTTAGATACGATGGTTGAGGATAGAGCCACTATAATTTAATTAAGGTATTAATAAAATAATTGAAAAAAAAAATTAATGAAAGGAAAAGGAAATTCTTAACTATGAAAGTGACAAAGTTTCTAATAGTTTTCTAATAAAGTTTTCTAATATTGAAAATATTCGATCTCATATCTCAAAATATAAGATCTAATCAGGTCCGAAAGAAGAGTGGAAAATGTAAATTTTCCACTCTTCTCTCGGACGTAGATGATCAATCCTTCCCCATTATTCTGCTGATATACTTATTAGCTACAGTAATCTTCTTATGGGAGGTGGGGGGTTGAAGGTGAATTTAGCATTTCAAAAAATGTGTGTAAGGGGGTGCACAATTACAATCTCATGATATGATCATATGAGTGATAAAAATAACTTTTGTTTGGCACTGATCATGCTTTAATGGATTGATAACACATATTATCACATTACATGCTATCACTCCATATGTTGAATCATTCTTCATTAATCAAATAAGAAGCTTACTTTCAAATTAATTGTATAATATTGGAACTACGGTACTGAAATTATTCTAGGTCTGTTATATATTGGGTTGAAATGTGCAAGCAAAACAAAGTACATTCTCAATAAATTCAAATATGATGATTTAATGATTCACTTGATCAATCATTCACTAGAATAATTATCTGGACTGAACAATTCCAGAAGAAAAATCATGCCTTTAAGAGGCCGCTTTACATCTTGCCTACCAGGGTGATTGCAGACGTTCGGGGCCCAAGTTGGCAACGGAAAACCAATCACCGTATCAACTTACAGTTTTCGGTTAGATGATCACTAGTATTCAATACGTGCTCGTACGAAGAGCTTTAGTTCGTAGTATGTTTTCAACCATTTCAAAATAATTGTCAAAAATCAACATGTTTCTACCTGTTTTTCATTGTTTTTTGCAATTTTTTCAGAGTAATATGATATAGAATCATGATTTCTACTGAACGTGAAGGCACAGATATACTCATTGTTGTTTTATTGCAAAAAGAATTAGACTGATTGGTCCGACCGTTTACCCACCATGTGTTGGGAGCTAAAGGCCTGTATTGACGCTTTTTGCGTACCCCTATAGGTTTTACTATAGGTTTTACTCAGTCATGGGTTGTGAGATGTAAAGTAGCCTCTTAATACTGTATTTTCAAATCATAGCTCTTGGATAAAACATGATGAAATAAAATGTTAAGAAATGATCTTACGATACTTACTTCATGCAATAAACACATAGACAGCTGTTACGCGTCACGACTAAGATGCAAACATTCTAAAACAAGATAACATTGATAAACATGAAGCGAGCGAGAGTTCCCATTGATTGGCCACACGCAGACAGGTGATTGTTCGCCGTTCACCTGAGCAATAGCTTAAGTTCGTGTAACTCTTTCTCAGGCACGTCGTTGACAATCGCTTCCATCCAATGAGGCATGACGTAGTCCCAGATCTCCGTTGTGATTATGTCATAAGGTACCAGAGAGAACAGACGGTTTAGACCGTCTTTAAGATGGCTTGTACGAGATACCAAAGTGTCCCTGGAAAAATTGTATCCGAAATTTAAAAAAAATGAGAATGATACCTCAACAAATTCTGTAATAATCAATCCAAGTCTAAATTCAAAGTTTTTGAAATAATTATTGTCTGTGGGTTGTACACATTTTTGAACCAAATAGATACTGTATACTATTTACTTCTTGAAACACAGTTCATGTAGTTTATTACTGACTCGTGATAGTTATTAGGTCAACCTTGGCGATAGATGGCACTACGAGGACAACAGGACCATTGACAGCCATTGTTGCAAGAAAGACAATGACACAAAGAACCATCTAGCAGCAGTTTGTTTGCTCACCAATGGCCGCCAACACGAGCGTAGTCTGGTGGATGAGGCAGCAGGCAAGAGACAAACACGTTGAAGTGAGTATTTGTAACTCCGGTTAGCCAAGCACAGACAAAGTCAAGCTTCAGTCTTTCCAGTATGTTGTCAGGGGGTTCTGAAATACAACAAGTAGGTCTACTTGTCAATATCATATCAACAACTTACGCTATCAATTGATTCTGTATTTGGTTCATGTATTCCATTTTATAAAAAATGTTTACACAAATATTTACTATCTTACCATCAAACGGAACCACAGTGACTTCAAACCAATGAAACAATATAGACAACATCCTGCCTAGCGTCTCAACTGGGGTGTCTTGATTCGGTGTGCACAATCCAACTAATAACCAAACTCCGTAACGTCCCAACTGTTGACGCTCATCCGGCACACTCGGTTCGTTCAAACCGACAACGTTTGACATCGACGCCTTAGCGGGAACCTCGGACAGATCTTTACCGGGATTCACAGCGGTCGGCTTGGTGCCTTTCAGCAAATTCACAATGGCCTCTACCATGTACGATTGCATCTGTGAATACATGTGAAGGCATGAGGTGGCTAGTCTCTAATGATGTCCAGTAATGTCTCTTTATGATAAAATACAAAGAATTACAATCTTATGTTTGAAATCACAAACAGAAATGTTCACTGGAATTAAATTAATAATCATTATCACTTTAAAAATAATAATAACATTAATAATAAAACTCTCTATTACAAAAAATTGACACAAAATAGCAAATGTTTCTCAGTAGTGCAGTAAAACAACAACACTAAAAAAACTGTATATTCAAAAATATATTAACCCAAGCCTAATTTCCGGCCTTCGGAATTTCTTAACTTCTATTTAACAAGGTTATTAATTGCCGATGTCAAAAGATCTTAATCATCAGTTCCATGCGTCGCCTGTCGTTAAACCCAATATGAGCACTACTATTATTCAACTCCTATCCGTGGCATGGTATTTTGTTTGAATATAACCTCAACATACAAAGTTGCAAAAAGAAATACGATATGACACTAGAGAAAAAGTAACAAATCTACAATCATTTGTTGAATTTTGTAGTACCTCAGCATCCATATCCCACATCTGCGGCAGACTCATGTGTAGTATATGATCCCCGCCGCGACGGTTATTGTGACGTAGATTGTGGCATTGTTGGCAGTAGCGTATTGGGTGATTGCCATTGTAACTGGCGCACTCTGTCGAGAAACAGATCGAGATGGCATACTTGTCTGTGGCACGACAGTTCTGCAATCAATAATGAAAAGTGCGGGTCAAATAAGTGAAATAAAATAATGAGAAGAAGCAGCAAACGGACGATCATTGTTTTCTATTTTATACTAAAATGAAATGACTGATTTACTGAGTAACCAAAACAAGAGGAGGATGCAACAGGTCTGGCTAGCTGGCACTAAATATTTAGTCCCAGGAATGACCTTCACACCTTTTTGTCATCGTTAGCGTTAACCGGGGAAAAACGACTTTGCTTCAAGTTTTCGATCTAAATTATGTTTTTAGTGTAACATTGAAAATAAACGATGTCAAGAAGATGGCCCAAGTAATAGAAGTCATTCATTTTTGGCAGAATTGAATAATTTCCAAGATGTGGGTGGATAAACTTGGAATCGAACATAGAACAATAACACATGAAAAATGAAGAATAGGTCTATGTGGAAGAATTAAGAAAAAGCCTAGATCTATAGCTTTTGGCATAATTAATTTGTTCAACTTATCAATTCAATAATCAATAAATGATAATTTAGATACAATATGAAAATATTTAATGTAGTTTTGTAACAAAGCAATTTAGATAATTCGAGAAGATTCAAGATTTGAAATGTGTTCTCACTCTGTCACAATCGAGACATGCTGAACCACCTGTGGTCTAATTAAGACAATTTTAACGAATGTTAGTGGCACAGTCAGTCTACGATAAGCCTATAAGTAACACTCGTTGAAATTGTTTTGAATGGTTTTAATACGCTTTGAACTACCTTGGTTCATAAGTGAGTCATAATTGCTTGAAATTTCCAACAGAATTTCACCATCTCCACAGCCATTCTGCCAGAACTACAATAACCTTCGTTTGATGGATCCGATTCCTTTGTCGTAAGCACCAAAATGAAAAGTTAAGTTGATTCTTAGCACGAACTTGAGAGCAAAACTGAAATTGATAGCTATAAGACAATTGTGACCAGTACTACCAGTGTCTATTTTCTAAATTCAAAAGAGAATAAGACGAAAACTAAGACCAGGACCAGAACTAAGACTATAACAGTTTTCAACTGTTGCAAATCACCTTGTTCTCACAAGTCATGGACACCTGCTGCATGGGATGCAGGATGTCGAAGAACATCTGATTAGGATGCTCACGATGAATCTCGTTGGCACACTCGATGCAGAGATAAAGTGGCGGTGGACTGTCGCTCGCAAACGTAATGGAGATGCAATGATCGAAACAGACTTTAGCTGCCTCGGCATTGCCAGCGTTCGGACACATGTCACGCTGGCAGACGAATGGCACGAGGTCAGCTGGAAATAAACGAGGAAATATTTATATTCATCATTCTTTTTCCTACGAGCGGATGGACATTAACAAGAACACTTGTTCAAAATGGAGAATAATCACAGCCAATTATCTTTGTCCATCCAATCAAATTGATAAGGTGAGCTGTCTGTTTTCAAATGAGTTTCGACTTTCGAACAATATGAAACGTTATAACTCTGATAAGGGAGGAATACACACTGTTTCAATATCTACCTATGAAACATTTTGAATACTGTACTATTAGGTAGTATGTACGCGGTACGTCTGATAGATTAAGATTTAACATGAAACAAAAGATTAATAAAATATAGGCCTATTATTACCGTATTATGATTCAATATTGGGAAAAGCCAATTTGATAATGAAAATCCCATCGAAATTAATTGATCGATGACGGAATTTGATCTCGACTGACCCAAATATGGTGAAATCTGGTCTGGCATACCTACTTGTCTTACGGCATATAAATGATGACTACGAGCTAAGAAAATCAGTAATTATTAGATGAGAGACTTCCATTTCATTTTATAGGCCTACTGAAAACATTTCTTATTGCCAGCAGGTATGCCAAACCTACAGTTCAGACAAAGTGACCAGTTGACTTGAAACTTTTTCTAGACACATGTGTCTCCTATCAGAATAGATACCTATTGTTTTTGAAGAAAAATGTTTTTTTGTACAAAAATTTGAGAGTTTGGCATATCAATATTAGAATAGCGTTATGGGGAACTAACAATTTTAAAATTCAATCTGATTGAAAAGTAAGTTTCACGGAACTGATGTTGTTCGAAAACAAGTTATCAAGTTGAAAAAAAAAATTGGTTCAACAGCTGATTTCAACAAATTAAATGTAGGCCTACTGGTAGACCTACTATATTGGAAAATCCCAAATATTTACCTGAAAATCAATTGGAGCTGCATAACAAAGGCAGTGAGTGACCAGACTTGATGACTTCAGAATCAAGGTATTGAGCAGTGAGTAGGCCCTATATTTTCTACAAATTTCTCGCTCATCATTCAATTCATATGCAGCTTTTTTTAGCAGGCTATAACTTCATGTAGCGAATGTAGTCCAGTCTTACACAATTTATAATACCAATTCATGAATTCAACTGATTAATTTAGGCCTAATTTAATTTCATCAGTTTCAATTCAATTTAATATAATTTAATTAATTTATCAAGCTTATGATACAATTTATGATTTATATTATAATTTTTAAAATTTATAATTTATAATTTTGGGGTTGTAAGATTGCCCTTCTTATGGTGCCCCCTTCAAACGATCTTATCTTTCATCCATTGCCTTAATTGGGGAACAATGATTTTGTACCAAGTTCGATGGTAAGTTCAAGTTTCGATGTTATTAAAAAAAAACAATAATAGACCTACCTGTGTTACCTACCGGTGTTATTTTTCCATTTTTCTATATTATTTCATTTTCATAAAATTAAGGTGTGGTTAGACCCATCAATTTATGTAATCAACATTTGTGAGTTGAAAAATATGAGTAGTTCATAAACTTACACGAAAACTTCTGCAGCACGACTCGACGATCAAACAGGTCCGGATTGAACGTTGGCCAGTAATAAAAAAGGAGTTTCGCTGCTGACGATCTTGCCCCCGGAGTGCCGTACGCAACAACGCACAACAAGTCTCTCACAACATCTTTCTTGGTGGTCATCAGACACTCCAGGAGTTGACAGTGATGAGCTGCAACGCAAAATCAAATACTTTGAATGAATAGAATTAACGGCAGTATTTAATTCCATATACTGAACAGATGTACCAACAATATTTGTTATTACTTATTTCTATTTAAAACCAACTCCAAATACAATCGAATAATTAGATCATGCAAGACTTTCTTCAGATATAGAGCTTAATATATACTAGCCAAGTTTGCTCTTCATTAATTCATACACCCCTTATAGACGGTTTAGGCGGTCGCTAATTAAGGCAATAATTATTATTATTATTAAAGGTTACATTGCAGTTCAATGTGTTCAATAGCATTCTTGGAGATCACGTTTAGCTTACTCCTCTTATGTAAAAGTTATTAGAAATATGAATTACTGAACTTGGAATTACCAAATTACTCACCCTGCTCTTAAATCAAATTGTTATCAATTAAACATAACATTATTTATCATATGTATAACTTTTAACTTGTGCGACTAATTTTTGCTAGATAGTGAAATTCTTGCGTACCTGGATTCTCTGAATACTGGAAGACCATCATGATCACAGCAGCCACTGACTGACTGGCGTAGTTCTCTTGTTCCTTCTCAGTTCGCCGAGCTAGAAGAAAAAGTAATTGATTCTGTCACCTCTAATATTACAACAAATCTTCGATCACTTGGATTGGCGATCGCCGATCGTTTTACTGCAGGATGTCAGGCAATTGCGCAAGGTGATATACAGTAACTGTCGAGACAATGTAGTTGAACATATAAAAAGTATATTGAATTATGAAAAACCGAGACGCGTGGCCGAGTGGTAACACACTGAACCGTCATTCGGGAGACCGGGGTTCGATTCCCGCCATGGTCGACCATCCTGACAGGGGTTTTTCGTGGTTTCCCTCTGTCATTCAGGTCAATACTGGGATGGTTCCTTAACAACAGGCCAAGGCAGACTCCTTCCCACCATCCAAAACACCTAATAAAAATAACCTTTCATTTCATCATCCCATCATCTCATTCATCATCCACCGATGCCAATAGATCGTAGCCATCAGTATAGTGCGTCGTTGAAATCAATATATTATTGAATTACGAATGATAAATACAGCGAGTTGATAAATTGAGGTTGCTATTGATTGCTATTTACAGTTGTGAGTTGTGACGGCAATGAATAAATATGATACTTGACAATGAAAAAAAGGGGCTTATCAATTACAAATCTTATCGATGGATGGGGACTGCAGGAGTGCAGAGTGAACTGGTGGTTAAATAATAAGATTGGTGGCGAATTTGGGAAAATTTGAGAATAGGTGCACTATAACAATCAACAAAATAGTCTTTTAGTTTCAACACATCAATATTATAGATGTCACCAATAAAAACAATAACAAATTATGGTAAATTCCAATTGCTAATCAAATAATCTAAGCATCAAAACTACAAATTTAAAGTCAAAACATCAAATTAATCTCACCAAATTACCGGTGCCACTGATTATGTGGTCACTTCTATATTTGTATTGCATTTTTCTATAGACTATATAGAAAAAAACGGCTGATTTGAATTGTGTAAAACTTTGGAATATCAAGGTATTCTAATGTGGTAACTAAAAATTCATATTATTCATGTGTTTAAATTCACTAGAAATTTGAATTTATTTGGAGAAAATATCTTTTTCCTATCTTCTACTCTGGGTTATTCATTACTATGGAGTTTTTACAAATTTGAAATTCGATTGCGCCTCAAAAGTATACGGTATCGAGTTAAATGAGGACTAACGTGACCTAACAGTAAGAATTAACTTATAACAGTATACCACGCGTACTTCCACTCGATCACTTACGATTGTCACTTACGGAGTTTTTATTTATTTATTTATTCAATAATTCCTTTAACCCTCTTCCGAGGAAATCGGAATGGTTAGCAGTTTACAATTATCAGCTTACAATTATCAAATTACTAACTTATAAATGTGGCTTACATTATATGATATAAAGTAAATCCATTGATAATTAACAATATCGATAATGATGGTAATATCCAAAATGATAATGATCATAATATTTGAAATAATATTTAAAATAATCTTAATAAATGAAAATAGGTTCTGAAAATATGAAATATTGATTCAAATTTTTTAGATAAAGCCAGAGTCCATGAAATCCTCTACAGAGTAGAAACTGTTCTTATATGTTCGTATCAATATGGGGTCACTCTAAGAGCGGAATGAGTATGATATTTATTCTACAAAAATATGCAATAAGAACACTCGTCCGATCTCGCAGAAATAAACATTGTAGACATTTATTTATAAAAGAAAAAATATTAACAATTCCAAGTGTATTTATCCTACATACATTGCTATTAATTTTTAAACATAAGTTACAACTCTCAATCAATGCAGATAACCATTAACACGTGACAAGAAATCGCAACAAGTTAATAATACCAGATCATAACCTGAGAGCCTATGAGAAAAGTGTTTTTTATCTGGGTATAGAATTGTATAATCATCTGCCAGAGGAAATTATGACAACAAGTGATATCATTGTCTTTAAAAGTTACATCAGGAGATATCTACTTGAAAAAGCAATGTACAGACTGGAGAAGTTCTTTAGGTAATCTAGGTAATTTAGGTAATCTACTGACATCGAGTATTTTTGCATCTGACTCATCATTATTATTATTTCGACTAACTGAATTGTAATCATCATTGTTATTCATCAGATTGGAATTAAATTTATATTTATATTCATATTGCATCAGACAAGTCCAACATCCTATTAACTTTAAGTGTATTGTAGGGAATTCCTGAGGTTAAATATCTAAGTCTAGATTATATAAGTCTAATCCAGGTTAAAGTATCTAAATAAATATCTAGTCAAATTAATACAGTGCTACTTTTAGTGTCAGTGACAATCTAACCTTGCACTTCATCACATACTTCCACAGTATAATATATTATGTAGGCCTACATGCCACTTATGTATTGTGATTTTAACGGACAAATAAACAATTGAATTTAATTGAAGATGCCATGTTTCATAAAAGAAATGTTTTCTGTTTGACATGTGGAGCGCAAAAAAACAAGAAAAAAAAACATTTGATTCTCACAAGTACGGCAAGATTGAGTCTTCTTTTCACTTATCCAAATATGAAAAAAAAAAAATGAAAAGAATGAAATGAAGAAATTGAATTTGGGACAAAATGAATATGCCCTCCCATAGCAACTTACTGATAGTGAATGGAAGAATGTAGAAACACAGAGAGTTGATGATTTCCTGATGAAGTGAACTCGGTAAGACAGCAACCGATGATGCAGTCAGGTAAGGCAAGGCGTCTATCATTTCATGTTCAAGAAATGGTAGCAAACAGCCCAAACATTGCAGCATTGCCAGGCCAAATGCTAAACAAGATAATTTCATTTTATTGCACAGCAGCATACTACGTATCTACTTTTCAATAGTTTTCAATAGTTTTGTGAAGTACGTACCATGTAGACCATACTGTATGAGAGGAGCTACGTCAACAAGCTGAACA
This sequence comes from Brachyptera risi, assembly GCA_964007535.1. NCBI lineage: Eukaryota > Metazoa > Arthropoda > Insecta > Plecoptera > Taeniopterygidae > Brachyptera > Brachyptera risi. The sequence continues at coordinate 30,574,534 of OZ023329.1, read as the reverse complement.
ATAGCATTGTAAACACCTTTATAGTCTAGATTTGGATACAATCCCAATCGAACTGAATCCTTCTCTGTTGATTTGAGCATCTCCAGAGGTGAACTTGGAACATCTTTGAGAACCGCTAAACATAAAAATAATAAATATAGGGACTACTGGAGTACTGGTGCTATGCAAAGTACTAGTTCAATTAATTTTTGCATTTGCAGTTTTGCATGGTGTTAATTCAATTCTTGTTGGGATACCAATGTTATTTTATTTTATCAAGAGTGTATAGGAGTCTATTCAGAGAGAAATCAGTTTTTTGGTGATTAGTTTCAAACGGTGAGATGGCAACATTTTAATATCCTGGGAGGATCACAGATATTTTTAATACCCTCAAGAAGTATAAGTTAAAACTAGACATAACTTATATAAATTACATAATTGTCAAAGACATACGCCTACATCTAAAAATTGTATTCTTTTTAGTTGTAAGCTCTATGAATTTGGCAATTGCTTATTGTTTATTGTTGGTTCACGATTTTCATAGGACACAAATACATTGTATAAATCAGGTCAAGATACAAAATTTATAAAACTAAAGATCAAATATTTTATGTTTCAATTCAACTTAAGAGTTTAAATATTCGTCAATATTATAATGGCATTCCTTCATTAGGTGATGCTTGACCTCTATCTTGAATTGAGTCAACTTTTGTGACTAGAGTGCACTAGTGATTGCAATGTGAGTTGAATATATGTATAACTCATACCATCTTGAAGGTATTAAAAATATCTGCATTTTCCTTGTATCAGAATTTTGAGATTGCATACTGTTTGGAATTTAGATCACCAAAATAAGGATATCCCATACAAAACGTTCCTTCACCTTTCATCACTACAATGGTTCATTATCATCCAATTATTTGTACTCTCAGATGACTTAACTGTTGTGGGGCTGTTAATTAAGCATGGTTACGTAAAACAATGATCGACTTTTGTTTCAAGGCTTTCAGTTGAGTTAGGTCTGTAAAGGGCAAAGCGTAGCTGTAACTGCCGAGTTAACATATGTGTTCAATTCAATTCAATTCAATTAATTTTTATTCCGTATTAATTGTAATCACAATCACACTCATATATACATTTGATTATAAAAGTATGAGTATTGAAATAAGTTAAGTTATAAATATAATAGTTAATAACGTTATAATGGAAAAAATTAAAATTAAAATTGGAAAACAATCGTGTCAAAGTCATATGTTTTTGTACATTCGTCAACCACATTTAATCACCATTCGTTTCCTTTTATTTTCACACAGTAATCACATCTGCAAGTAGAAGCTTTTAAGAATCGTTAATAGTATAAAATGAATGTGAAATAAGGAAACTTTCAACGCTTTCCTTGAATTTTACACTTGAAGTGGTCTGTTTTTTAAAAATAGTTGGTAAATTATTAAAAAGGTAGGTCCCAACAGTTATGGGACTCCTGTCAGCTACCGGTATTTTAAAACTATTCTTTTTGGACCTGAAGTTTTCTCCACCTCTTGTATCATGATCGTGAATTTGTGAATTTATTATAAATAATTGTGGATTGTCCCATTTAAAAAGCAGTACACTCAATATATATAAACAAGTCAGTTAATATTTTTAGTTGACCGAACAGTTTCCTACAAGAATCATCACAATGTAATTTACCTATTATTCCAATTGCTTTTTTTTTATAGATAAAAATATCACTTACACTTACAGCTACGCTTTGTGTTGTATTGTATATAATTATATATTTTTTCAATTCAATTCAAAAAAGTTTTATTCCAAAAATACTTACAATAACATAGAGACAAAATTTCAGATACAAATATACTAGAGACAAAATTACAGATATAATTATAATATAATAATAAGTTCTTAATTAAATAGTATGATCTAGGTAAATTTGTTCTTGAAGTGAAGGAATACTCACATAAGCAAAGCTTGTGTGTGGGAGAGGAGTCAAAGAAGAAAATGTTTTTTCATTTTTTTATTTTTTTTTGTCAAGTAAGATAGGAGTTTTTAGAGAGAATTAGGTGTTTTACAACACAATTGTATGCAAATACAATTTTAAATACAATACAATTGGGTAGGTCTACTATATTTGCCATTCATAATAATGTTATTAGTAACAATAACATACTTAGCAATGTTTGAGAGAAATATTTAAGAGTGTTTGCGATATCAACACCAGATGGCACGGGCATTATACCGTGAAGCAGACGGAGCTGATAATCGTGCAGGTTGCGAATCTTGGCAGTAACTGTAAATGGAAATGGTAGAAATAAACTTTAGGACTACTAGAGAAATACAGTCAGGCCTCTTGTAAATATGTGATAGAATGGGTAAAAAAATCTATCATCACGACCAATTTTCATTTTTTTGTCATGGAATTGGTGTTTTCTAGTATAGTAGATCTTGATAAGATCTATTGTCTTAAAAAGAGCCCGCATCTTGAGCTTGATCTATGATCTTTCCACAGCTGAGAATGTTTCTCTTCAAAATGCTCGACCCGAGTTTGATGTGCGTTGAAAAGTTTGATTGTGGGTTGAAAATTGTAAAGGGGATAATATTGAAAGAGTTCCAGTAACTACGTACTGCTAGATAGAGGAGTTTCAATTTTATAATTTGTATAAAATCTAGTTACATTACACATTTTGGCCAAGGAAAATGGGAAAACTGTAAAATTACAGGCAATCCAAGATTTCAAATATTGATGAGCAAAGTTGAACTTTGAGATGTGCGTTTGTAATTTATTTACACTATTATTCGGTAACCGGGAATTGAGCAATGAAAACCATCAAATTAGGCACACTTTGATTCAATTATTGCTCCATAATGAATTATTCTTCAATTTTCAATCGAGCAGATCCAACTGTGAGGGTATTATTGGATGAGCGAAGCGAAGACTCAATTTCACCCCACTCGAAAAAAAAGTGCTTTTTTTTTCGTGCTCCACAGGTCAAACGAAAATTAAAAATAAGTTGAAACTTGGCACACACAACTGTCTTATCTAATTCGATACTGTATAGTTTTGAGGCGCAATCGGTTGAACCACTTCTGAGAAAACTCATTTCAAAGTTTTCAAAAATCCCATAAGAATAACCCAGAGGAAAAAATTCGTTAAAAATATTTTCTTCGAGAGAATTCAAATTCTCAGGGAATTTTAATATAATAATTATACCATAGCCTACACATTATTCTGAACTTTCAGTCAAATCAGATCAGCCGTTTCAATGTAAAAAAAATATATAATCCAATTTTTTTAAATCACTCAAAGCTATTAAGAGGCCGCTTCACATCTTGCCTATCAGCTTGATTGCAGACGTTCGGGGCCCAAGGTGGCAACGGAAAAACCGATCACCGTATTAACTCACAGTTTTCGGTCAGATGATTACTAGTATGCAATACGTGCTCGTACGAAGAGCTCTAGTTCGTGGTATTTTTTCAACCCTTTCAAAATAATTGTCAACAATCAACATGTTTCTACCTGTTTTTCATAGTTTTGACGATTTTTTCAGAGTATATATAATATAGAATCAGGATTTTTACTGAACGTACAGGCACAGATCAGAGGAACAGACTGTTGTTTTATTGTAAAAAGAATTAGACTAATTGGATCTACCGTTTACCCACCATGTGTTGGGAGCTAAAGGCCTGTATTGACGCTTTTTGCGCCCCCCTATAGGTTTTACTAGAGGTTTTACTCATGGAATGTGAGATGTAAAGTAGCATCTTAAGATACCAATTAAATCCCAAGGTCTGCTCCATCTCCGCCTAGCAGACAGACGGTATTGACGGTTCACCGACTGTCCACTAAGCGGAGATTAAGCAGACATAGCTAAATCCAAGCAACAGGTATCACCAATTGATTGGAAACGATTAAAGCAAATTAAGCCTTCTTTATCATCATAGAAATCAATTATGAAATAGGAGGGCAGTGACACAATTGTTTAGATCCTTGATATATATATATATATATATATATAACCAATCCAAAGATGTTGATATATTGTTCCAGCTCATCCAACAACGCGGAAACACATTTTCCTAGTCATTTATTCATTGCATTTTATCGCAAGTTCTTAATGTTTGTAGTTCTTGAGATATATGTGGCATCGTGCATCCTGTAAATCTGTCCAAGATGCAGGCTCTTAATAATATCTTCATAAGATCTATAGGATTGCTAAAAAACTCACCCATAACCCTAGGCTAAAAGGCTTTACATAAAATTTTAAAAAAATTAAAAAACAACAATGAAATTGTTTGCAATGCGCTATCGGTACCATTGACTTTATAATAACTACAAACTCAATGCCAGTACCGTTATACATGACAATATTACCACAAAATGTATAAACTACAGTGTGCACCTGAGGCATGATAATTTTATTACAGTTGGGTTTGAACATTGATTTGATTTTTCTTTGGTTTGAACATTGGTTTGAAAGGGGGTGTGAATGAGGGATGTGAACATAGGATCATTTAGGATCTAACCCTACCTGAAAATGAGAGATAGAAACGATAATTAACTTACATGCCGCAGCCCTGGTCCCCATTATCAACATCTTGCTGTTGTTATGTAGACACTATTCCAAATACAATAGGCCTACATTACTATAAAAGTCATTATGATCATCTCATGATTCGTGAATATAACAATAGGCATAGACAACACTTTACACTGTATTGATTTTCGACAAAGGTAAAGTGACACTTGAGACTTGCGCGGGATAAAATCCAATTTACCCACAGCCTTCTCCATTTTCAATTCCTCGAAGAAGTGCACTGTCTAGTACACATGCGCTTGACAATAATATAAACATAATCTATCTAAAATATTCATGATAGTACAATCTAAAATTAACCTATTCAACCGTAGAACTACTTCGGTGAAAATAGTATTCAATCTCTTCGAGTCACCTGATCACCCTATCGGCCCGGGTGAAAATCGACAAATCGTGATCATCGAACGAATCAGCCTACGTCACAGCGCTGTATCCACCATTCACCTTCTAAATAATGCGCTCGCAAACACGCGTCTTTTGAAAATAATAATGATCGAATAAAATTTTGCCTCGAGTTTCTTTCATTTTAAAATGGAAGGTTGATTGAAATAGCAATCGAAGTACCAAGGCCACATACTCCTAATCTATTTGGATTGAACGTAAAATTGCATTAGCAAATAAAAATATTCAGTTTAGGTTGAATATAAACTGGAGTAGATAAAAAAAAGAGATTATTTTACTGAGCTTATTTTAAAATGAAATATAATGCTTTTCTTTTTGAGGTCAAACGAAAATACAAATGAAACTTGGCACACACTAATAAAATAAATTAATAATGTGTTAATATTCATTTAGAGTAGGCCACACCATATTTTATATATATATGACATTGAATTCATACCAAGATCAGTAACTGAAAGCAAATACTATAGGCTTATTTGATAATTGATATAGGTAATCCATAATCTAGTTTGATGCTTTCTAGCAAAAATGTTCATTACTTCGAGTATATTCAGTTTGGGCCCAAAATCAGGAAGGCCTCTCCTGCAAAAAAAAAACACTATGGAATTTAGAAAAACCTCTCAAGAAAAGGTCTTATAATGATTAAAATGATCAATAGGCAAACTCAATCAAGAGAAGTACACTGCACAAACCTAACAAAGGCAGTGGTCGACTTGACTATTGAATTTATAGTGTAATGACTTCGCAAAACAGTAGTCCACGAAACAAAGAGTGTAGCTACATTTTAATAGTTTGCTTAGTGTATGATATTCAACTCAAAACTTGAATATAAGTAATGAATTACTATGAGGCCTACACCTATTACATTCCACCTACTGCATGGTATTACATGGCCTATTAAAACATAAAATCAATTTCATAAAAAATCACTTTTCAATGTTTATACTGAACTGTTGGACCTCATTTCTCATTAAAACATATTTTAAAAAACTAAAAATCTTGGGGCAACCATGCACTTTGTTGTCATGACCAATATTTAATATTCTCTTCATCTATGCCTCTTTATGTAGCAATGTATATTATATGTGCTGTATGTGCAAAATCAATAGGCCTATACTGTGGTTCTCCCTCTAGTATTTGTCCATGTCGAATGCTAACGTCACTCCCTCATGCCATGACATCATACTCCCATATTGGTCTATCACGTGTGCAATAGCATTGAATTTATAGTAGTGATGACATCGATTCTCCAAGCTCCAGAATCGATTAAAAATGGTTTAAAAAAAGTTTATCCTCAAAAAAAGTTGTGTGCAGTAATTTTAAACTTTTTTTAACCTTCCCGTGGCGTTTTACCTGAAAAATAACAGCTAGAGACTTCTTTGAACTGTACTGTACCATTCGGATATTTCTGTTAACGTTCGGCTGTCAGGGCTACAATACAACTCCATGGTCAGACGTAACTGAAGGGATAGCTTGTGTCCAGATAGTAAAATCTCAACAATACAAAATAATATAGACAACAAAATGAGCACGTATTGCGACGTGAAGAAGTTGTTGTTGTTGCGGTTTTTATTTAATGAAAACATTAAAAAGGCGAGGTTTGGTCCATCAACTGCTCTACCACCTAACTTTGTTCTATAAACTGACATATTAAAAAGGATTGAAAAAATAATAAATTAAATGGGGTAATGATATAGTAAAATCGTAAAAACTAATTGTAAGAAATAATACAATGAGTACAGCACTGATCCCAAGAAAAAAAAGATATAAAAAAATTATTGATTTTTCGATTTGAGAATCGTTTTACATTCTCGATTACAGTAATCAATGTTATCACTAATTTCTAGTAAAGAGTAGGCGTAGTTGCAGTTAGTACATACTGAAACCAACACATTATTTGCCCAACAATAAGGCTTGCGGATCGACTCTCGAGATTGAGTACTGTATTGGATCTGCTATTGAAGGTTGATGACAGCGGCTCCGCAGTGACGCTGATTTTCTAGTGTCTATTGGCGTCAGTGGATGATGAATGAGATGATGGGACGATGAGATGAAAGTTTTTTCATCAAGTGTTTTGGATGGTGGGAAGGAGCCGGTCGTGGCCTGTTGTTAAGGAAATATCCCAGTATCAACCTGAACGACAGAGGGAAACAACGAAAAACCCGTCAGGATGGTCGAACGTGGCGGGAATCGAACCCCAGTCTCCCGAATGACGGTTCAGTGTGTTACCACTCGGCCACGCGTCTCGGTTAGTGTCATCCTACTGTCATCTCAAAGACATAATTCACATCAACAAATATTTAATAAAATGTTAATTTTTTGGAAAACTTGATGGGAAATTTTGAATGAAAATGCCATTTGAAAAATTTCCCATCTGAAAATTTCCCTCACTATGCGTAAGGTATAAACGAGAACACATATGGAGAATAATTAAATTATGTATTTCATCTTGCAGTTCGTAGTAGTCTCTATATACAATGCTGTAACAAAAAAGGCAACTACCTATCTTTAACCAAAGACCAACGAAAAACTTAATTATACACAATATGTAAACAAAATGGAATACGTATACCGGTAACCATTTTTGTGGCTCATCGGCTTACAGAAATCTAAATATGATACATAGTTCACAAATGTCAAGTTCAAGTAAAATGTTTAAACATTCAAATTCTACAAATACAAAAAGCAATATAGTGTAGTTTTCTAACTAAGATTCTGTAAACCTAGGGCAGTTGTACACAGTAGGATTGTTGACCCGGAAAATATAAGGCAGCTCCGTTAGAAGCATTTACAGATGACGTTTGATACTGATTAGTTTTATCTCCTAGACTGAAACATTTTATATATTTGTATCATGATTGGTAACAAACACTACTGTTTAACGTAATAATGTCGTACGATGAGTAACATGACTTTACGTTTTCTCACTCTCTTCACAAATACGTCGGATATTTGTACACAACATCTTTTTATTCCATGAGCTTCTGACGCCACTATCAAGTGTCACCATTCTGCATCACCATTTGACTTTTGAAACACAAAGTCTTTACCGTTGAGGTTCATAATGCCATCTTTTAAATAAAACTTCCATTTGTTTCTACTGCGTGTAATCTGAAATAGAAAAACAACTGGTATAACGTTTTGAATTGCCAGAGAAAAAATAAGTGGCATGAATCACAATGAAATTGACAACTAGTGATGAGTGTGACTTAATAAATAGCTATCTAGATCTATACAGCTTGATACCCTGATTGGCTATTTCAAAAATTCCCCTTGATAAAAAGCTCACTTGATTGCTCATGTTTTGTGACATCGGGGGTGCAAGAGAAACGGCAGTGTAGAATCACAACTTGCAAAGCATCTCAGTATTTGTATTCATCTGTGTTATACTTCAAGTTGTAATAACATTTGATTATTTTTGTAAATTATTCTACAACATATGCCTCAATTTTCACTACTGCCATAGACCTATGTCATGAAATGATGTTTAGAAAACTCCAATTAACAAGGCCTACCTACGTACGGTCCGCTGGTTATAAAACCGACAAATTATTTTCATATACCCCTCAATACGTTAGTCATACTGTGCGAAACAATACATCAAATTGAAGATAAAGAATCAAAAGGTATATAGGCATACTGTTGAAGTTCTAACTGCGATGCATTTTCAAAATGTGACGCAATATAACATTTTATTTGCTTATAGCAAATTTATCCCATTTCTCACTCCGTCACACACAATTAAATACTGGTACGTTGATGTTAGGCCTAAAGTTCATAAAATGATTCAATTAGATGAGCGTAGCAAAGATTTCCATTACATATACGAAAAAATTTGGTCTTTGTTCATGTTTTTTCTTTTGTTATTTTGTATGCGGCATAGGCCTACAGGTCAGGAAAAAAAACAATCAACTCGAAATTTTTTCTACATATTGGTGTCACACTAGAATAGGTTGGGATTGTTTTTCAGAAAAAATGATTCAACAGTTTTTCCGGAAAAAAATCGGAAAGTTTGGAAAATCCCTGTAAGAATAACCCGGATGGGAAATACTTGAAATATGAACATTTTCAAAAGCTTCAAAAGTTTCACTGAACATGGAAAACACCATCATACATATTTTCAGCGATTTTCACAACGATCGAATGATGAAGAGCAAAGGAAAGAATAAAAGTATTAAAGTAAATGTATTCACATTTTCCCCATTTCATTAACACAACTCATATTCACATTTTTATTAGTCTTCATTCACTTTCATTTCATTTCTATTCCACTTTTGATATAGCCTATTACTCCACCATGTTCTTTCATCTTTTTTGTACTTATTCATGATAGGCTGCATCATTTGATCAATCATTCATAAGCACATAAATATAGATTTGTAATTTTATTAAATGTTTTTATATTGCTCGTTATTCTGTGTCTTCGGGCAACTCTATTGTGAGCATAGACTTCACAAAGTTTTCATATATTTTATTGAATATTGGGATCAATTTGGTGAGTTTAAAAGAGGAAGAGTCGAAAGAAAGAGAAAAAGAGGAAGACCAAGGATAAGATGGGAAGAAGTGATAACATGGGATGTGGAAGAAAGAAGAGAATTGTGGAAGAGAGTGGAGGATGAAGAGTGGTGGGAAGATAGGGATGTATGGGGGGAGCTTGTGGAGAGAGTGGAAGTGGAAGAGGTGTTTGTTATGTTGGTTATTTACTTCATGAATCATATGGGCCTAGGCCTATACATTTTGTATCAAGGCGTTAATAACTCAACATTCATTCATTTATATTACTATACACTATACTGATGACTGCGATCTGTTGTGATCGGCGAATTATATATGATGAGATGAATGGCTATTTTATTAGGTGTTTTAGGATAGTGAGGAGTCGGACGTGGCCTGTTGTTAAGGAACCATCCCAGTATTGATCTGAGCGACAGAGGGAAACCACGAAAAATCTCTGTCAGGATGGTCGACCATGATGGGAATCAAACCCTGGTCTCCTGAATGACGGTTCACTCATGAGTTTACCCACTTGGTCACACGTCTCAGTCGTTAATAACTCAAGAAGCATATTACATAAAATATATTTGTAGCTAGAGCGAGCGTAGTTTGTTGCCAGTAGACCTAGTTGATATTAGTCAAGACTTGGAGATATATTTATTTACCTTATCATATTGGCAGACGACTACATTATCTGTGTCGAACAGGTCTGTCGGGTCCTCATTGCTAACATCGTCATCAGAGTTAAGAGGTTCTTCTTCCATGCCACCCTCAGTCTCGTCTTCATTCTCTTCCTCCTCCTTGTCATCATTTTCATCATCATCTTCAATATCGTCGTCATCGTCGTCTTCGTCCTCGTCAGATGTATCGTTGGTTCCGTCGAGCTGTCGGAGTGCAGAGCGGGCCGTACCGTTCGATGTAGCAGCAGTGTTGTGGTTTAGTTGTCCTGATGCTTGACCTTCGACAAGATATGGATAGTTTTTCATATGTGGAATAGTCAATGTGATACAAGTATAAGATATTAGGTTCCACGTATTTGAATCTCGATAAGTTTCGTGTATACTGTGATATCTAGATAGCAGTTAAAGACTGCATACTTGCTGAAGTATCGGTTTGTAATTCGATGCTAGTTTCAAATTCTGAAGTGAACTTGAATGACTAAATGTTAATCATATACCCAAAAATAAATTAATGCGTGGAATCACACCAAATATGAAGTAGGCCTTCCCCCTACAGTCTACACTGTGAAAGAATACTATTTTGTATCCTTACATCTGGATAGATTTTTTTTAAATGTACCTGAATCTAGACACTTTTAGGTCAATTGAACTGGCACTGGTACCTACTACCTAGATCCTTCATTTAGTTTCGAATATGAAAGTGCTTGTGATGCTACAGCTCGTCAATCAGGTTCACTTACCTTGATTATGACTGTTGTTACCTCAACTTCCAAACCGAGAGCTAGTTACTTGGAGGTAAAGGTATGAGACTATGAGGTAATGAGTGGGTGGTAGATGAAACGATATTCACAAAAACCTATGGCTTACGCGAGACTCGAATCCACAACTGACTTAACCAAGCTCACCACGTTGAAAGGAGGGGTTGAAGGAGGAATAAGTTGGTTGGTTGTGCACTACAATTGAAATGGTCAATCTCTCTCCAACATTGTCACAGATGTACCAGAACTGAATTTGGTACTTGTATATTTTACTAATCACATATCCATTTCAGTTTCTAGTATTTAATATTTTCAAGATGTATAAAATATCGTTTTACCCTGGAGAGCAGCATTAACATGTTGCTGTAGTAACGAAGAAGCAAGATGCTGTGGTAGAGCCATGGTTGCCGAGATGACAGGTCCGGTTAATACCGTTGATAGCTGGTTATTCTGTAATGCGGAGTATGGTACCTGTCGTCAACAAAACAATTTAGCATTTCATAGACAAACAAAAGTTCCAATAACATTATTGGAAAGTAGGACTTGATTTAAAGAATATTATTTTGTAATGGACGATATGAGATGAATGATTGATGATGATGCAGGTTAAGAGAAACTAGTGATGTGAAAATAATGAGGTGGGTACAGGTTGGAGGATAGTGCACAAAAACCACACACACATGTTATGTCCACACATGTGTGTGTGGTTTTTGTGCTCTATCTATGTATTTCCTCCAACCTGTACCCACCTCATTATTCTCACATCACTAGTTTCTCTTAACCTGCATCATCATCAATTATTCATCTCATATCGTCTATCACAAAATAAAAGTACCAATAATATATTGAACACACGTTTTAACCAAGAAATCGACAATTTTTCCTATGAAATAATTTCAAAAGCCAGATTATTTTCTATCAAGTTATACTTATATGGGAGGCCTACTATATTGTATACTTAGATACTATATACTCATACTTAATGGTCACCTCCAAATACAATAAGTTTTTTATCTACATTCTGTTTTAGACATCTTCATCTGATTAACAAACAAATTTGGACATCTTCATCTAATTAACAAAAAAATTCAGGCGCTAAATGACCTCGCTGTCGATGCGCCTTGAAACCCTAATATTCATTCATTCACAAACAAATTACTGAGGAAGATTCTATGAGTCAACCTGGCCTTGAAACAAGTGGAACACTTTTATAATTTGTGACAATTCATCAGAGAAAGGAATGCAACAGGTGGGCTGATGGTTTTTCCACAATTCTTGGCTATTCAACACTAAAAGTAACAACGGAATGTGCTTCTAAATCCCTATATGGCCGTCGGCCGATAAAAGGTTTTACAAATGGACAGTCAACATTTTAGATACAGTACATATCATTGTTGAGATATGCACACACTTTATTTTGTAATTTTTCACAAGTTCCACTCCTTACCACTAATGGCTTACCTGAAACTTTTTCTCTCGAATAAGCTAGCCAGAGTTATAAATTTCAAGACTATAATATTATTTAGGAAACCGATCTTATTTCTTGTAAATATTTCCAATATTTCTTGTAACACATAATCACATGAGGAATCATAAATTCATAATGGAGTATTGACATATTACTCGAAGAAAGTACAATTGAAATTGTGGCTCAAAGTTAGAATAATAAGTAAATTAATGTAACTCAACCTGGATTGTGAGTACTCTTGGTTGCGAGTCTGGTACACCGGCCTGTGCGGGTAATGTGATCTGAATAGGAACTTGTTTGTTAGGGTCGGTGGCTAAAACTGTTGTTGGCTGCGTAGCCTGTTGTGAGGTTTGTTGTTGCTGCAGTGGTTGAACAGTTTGTTGTTGCTGCGGCACAAAACCTGTGCCACTATTTGTATTGGTAGGAGTTTCGACTTTCTTCACAGCATTCACTGGAACTAGATACAGAGAAGATACCTTGGATAAGCACAAATATTCTAGCTCTGCTTGAACAATTTGCATTAAGGTGTAATAATGCTGTTCATGCTGTCTGATATAGGCATTTTCTTTTACAATGGAACCCATCATATTGTATTTTTCCAACGCTATAAATCACATATTTCTTCACGAAATTGAAAATTCAACATAGACCTATGGAATTGTCGTTAACGCTGCTGCAGGCTGATCGAATAATATGCGTCTACTCAAAACTGGAAACTTTACCAAATGTTATGAATGTTGATCATGTTACTGTTTGCGTAACAACCCCACCAACAGTCAAGCTACCTGGAGGTACGTAATGGTTCTTGACGGTAATTATGCCTGAAAAAATTATGACTTATTAGTCATGCTACCTGACAGTGGCTTAGCTTGAAATAGTTTAACAAAGCAGCACCTTGGCTAGCTGAGCTGGTTTCAAGCGATATTGTACCACCAGTACGTGCTATGGGGATATTTCACTACTGCTACCATGGTACACATCCAGGTCTAAACAAGTTTGAATCCAGCAAACAGCTGGGCTGGAATCAACTCGAGACCTGCATTTGTAAGTTTTGAATGCCCCTGTGTCCCAGGAAAGGTCAACCAGTAGGCCTATGCACTATTGTCCCATTTTTAATAAACAGAAGCCCTATAAAATATAAATAAATAATGATGATCTACTACAATTTGAATAATAAAATAGGAATCCTTATTCAATTCTGAAATCGGCGCAAATAATCTCCTCGTTGAAGCGCCGTAAAATAATTCAAATTCAATTCTAAGAAAACAGATTGAGTCTGAAATAATACCTAGTCATAATTACGCATCGTTACAGTATTACAATTTACCTATAAACATTCTCAACCACTCAACTCTGGCTTATATTGAGAAGAGACCACGGTTGCTGTTATAACCTGGAACTAAGTCTAGGAGGCCGTGGCAGTTGCACATGGACCGGAAATGGTCAGTACAACCGGCAGAGCAACTAGGGCTAGCTCTGACAAGAGAATCGGTCAGTTGTGTCTGGGACGTGGAGCAGGCTACAGCCCGCTCCACTTGCAATGTAATAATCCTATTACATCTAATCATCTTGTATCATCTAATGTATAATGTAAGTGTTATTATAACTCTCGACTGCTACACTTCATTACCTCTCCTTCCACCATTACCAAGATATAAAAGTTGACATTTGATCAAGAATTTGTAAACAATACCGAATATATGTCATATCGAATATTGATCAAAACTATCAAATATTTTTAGCTCTAAATCATGTCTTTTTAGCTTTCTGTGATCATTTTGTGACATGCAGTGAGGATTTGCCTTACGGATCAACAGCTTTGTCTTCAAGCGTCAACAAATGACTGAAGACCTGACATGGGACTGGAAAGAGTATTTTGATGATCTGTTAGAGAATTTGACAGTCAGCTGTTTATTTATTCAATATAAAAATAATCAAAATCACACGATTATATTTCAATATCAAATATTGATCGAAAATATCGAAGTCGAACGGCAACCCTAATAAAAACCAAGGCAATGTACAAAATAGAAACATTACCCTGTAGGCTGTAGATGGAGGAGCCCCTTGCTCATTGGTAGGCCTACCTGCTACCTATATTTCCCTTCATTTTCATCACTTGTCTGTCCCAGGTCTTCCTTGCAAAAAAAAAAATCATAGGACTTACATTTCATTTCCAGTACACCCATTGATATCCCTTGAAATGTGAATACACCACGTTCCTCATTAAACAGTTCTCAGTTAATTCTCAGTTTTCTCAATACAGCTGCAACGCAATTGCGAACCAGTTTGACAAAATATTGGTTTTTATTCATTTGGGTTTTAACAACACATTTTAATGATGACTAAGATCTATTGGCGTCGGATGAATGAGATGATGGGATGATGAGATGAAAATTTCTTAGGTAATGGGAAAGATCAAGCCTAGGCTATATAGAGGAACCATCCCAACATTTGTCAGGGCTACAGAGGGAAATCATACAAAATCTGAAGTCATAAAGATCAAACTCAAGCTCAATCTACCCTTTCGTCCTGGTCACAAGGAGCAAGTGCTTTGGCCTTGAGGCTTTGAGCTACTCGAGTCGGTCAAAATATCGGTCGATTATCCGAAGAACAAGTTGATTCCAGTCGTTTCACAATGTGCCATTACGAGTTTTTTTAGACGAGCTTTAGCGAGGATTCAATTTGACATACTTAAAAAAATTGGTGTTCGTTCTTTTTTTTTTTTACTATGTTTTTTTGCCGGTTCTCCACAGGTCAAACGGCTACAGCTATCACGTTCAAACTTTTTTTCACTATGGTTCCTCATCTAACTTAGATCTGTATAGTTTTGTGGCATCATCGGGTGGTAACTTTCATTTTCATGAATTTTAGAAATTTCAAAAATACCCATTAGAATAACACGGCGGGGAAAAAAGAAAATATTTTCATTTTCCCCCAAAATGAAATTATACGTGAAATTGAATTACATTTTGATCAGGGTTGCCGTTCGATCAAAAAATCGAAATCGAAATCGAAGTGTAGGCCTACAATATCGAAAATCGATCGAAATCGATTGCATTTTTATCGAAAATCGATCGAATTGACAAATCGAAATCGAATCGAAAAAAAAAAAAGTGTTAGGTAGCAAAATGCCATGTTTATATACTCTGCACGCGCTATATATAAGTATAATGTTATCATACACACAACTACGTTCTCTCCTCGGAGTCATTGGATCGACCAACTAATAATGACGTAAATCATCACGTCCGGGGTAGAATTCAGTCAATTTCGTATTGCGATTCTATTGGCACTCGGCCATATGGAGTGTTTTCTCACGCTAAAGTCTTGTGAATTGTCTCGTTGCTCGTTACCGTCAAATAAAAATGATCGAAATTGGGAAAAACAGGCTTCTTCATGATAAAACATTTATTTAACGTGTTTTTAGTGGAATACCTCGCAGTTTCAAGTTGAGTTCGTTGTCATGAATCGTCCGGTACGCCCAATCAAAATGAGCAAAAGACGTATTTTTCACCGATTATAGGCCAAGATTCGCACATAAGCCCAGGGTGAATTTCAGGCTTGAAATTTCGAGAAAAACCCTCGGCTTATATTCCGGACCATTATTAATATTTCAGTTTGCTTTTTTTCCCTTAGATTTCTCTCAAGACTGGAAACACCATTTTCATCTAAGATTAAGTTTCCGCATAGTTTTTCGACTTTTTTCAAACCAAACTCCTCTGCCCCGCATCTATAATTTCATCTCATATGTCATAATAGAGATTTTGAAAAGCAATAATACACTTCGGGAGTCAATGAATCACTTCACACTTGTCAAAAGTCAAAACCACACTTCACGTCAAACCACTAGATAAGGACTAGACGCACGTGCAGCGGGACAAGGATTAACTCGAGACAACCAACCGTTCAAAAATCTCGGAACGATGGGCGTCAATGGAAGCGAGCGCGTAACTCGTGACGCCTCGCGCTACTTTATTACTGTTGTATGCTTTCGATCTTCGAAAACTTTTCGATATCGATCAAATCGAAAATCGAAAAGTACATACCGGTATCGAAATCGAATCGAAAACCTTTAGTAATCGAGAATCGATCGAAATCGAACGCAACCTTGATTTTGATACACATTTCTGGAAACTTTCAGCTTGATCGGGCCAGCCATTTTGAAGAAAAAACATAAAATGGGCTGAATTGGTACCACTTGAAGCAGTTTTTACCCATTTATAACTTAAATGTCACCCAATTGGCGAATGTAGGCAAAAGTTGGGCAAAAAAAAACGACATACTATTACTATCCGCTCCTCTAACAACACATATATGGCGTTTTCCTAGTTTTAAAGAATGAATTACCCAATTTATTGAATCTTACTTGAAATCTCAAGAGCAGTGGTCACGTAGCCTAGGTAAGTAAGTCACTTGCCCATAGGGTTGCCATACGTCCAGATTTTTGCGGGACAGTCCCGCCTCATACTCCGAAGTCCCGGTGAGTACATCAAGTATTACACTTTTGGGAAACTCTGTCCCAGTAATTCATTTTTTTTTTTTAAATAACATCAAAGCTTGATACAAAATCATTGTTTCCCAATTAAGGCAATGAATGCAAAATTTACTCAATTCATTTTAAATGTATATTAAATTCAATTGAAGTAGGCCTATTCAAATACTAAACTACTAAATTTCTAAATTACTATAGTAATGAAATATACATTTTCTCGAGCTCGTGCTTGCCGAATATTTAGCACTCTTGGAAAATTCGAAAAGGCTACGCTTTCAGAAGCATTCTAAATGAAGCATTTCATTACATTCTAAATCATATATGCCTATATGATTGGGTTTTAACGACGCACTATACTGATTGCTACGATCTATTAGCGTCGGTGGATGATGAATGAGATGATGGGATGATGAGATGAAAGGTTATTTTATTACGGTAGGTGTCTTGGATGGTGGGAAGGAGTCGGTCGTGGCCTGTTGTTAAGGAACCATCCCAGTATCAACCTGAACTACAGAGGGAAACCACGAAAAACCCCTGTTAGGATGGTCGACCATGGCGGGAATCGAACCCCGGTCTCCCGAATTACGGTTCAGTGTGTTACCATTCGGCCACGCGCCTCGGTCTTTTTTTTTTTTTTTAATAACATCGAAACTTGATACAAAATCATTGTTTCCCAATTAAGGCTATGGATGAAAGATAGGATCGTTTGGACGGGGCACCACAAGGGCGATCTTACCAACCCATTCTAAATCCGTCATTCTAAATCATTTATAGATGGTTTCAGATTAATCTTTTTTGTGTGTCTCATCACACACACTAATATTGTGTAACCTATTTAGGTATTCAAAGTGAAATATAACCTTTCTTAAATTATATTGAAATGCAGGGCTGTGCATTGTCTTTCGTTGGATCAATTATTTTAAATATTGAAAATCTTCGATTGATTATGTGTTTCTCACAATATTCAGTATAGGCCTACCATTGTTACATTTCCCTACTGTCAATGAGCAATTGAAAATGTGGTCACTCTGCAAGGGGCTTGTTACTTTTTTATTTGTTATATTTTATACTTCACTTTGACTGAACCAGATTTTCTGCTTGAATTAAAATAATAGCAACCCTACTTGCCCAGCTTTTCTAGTACACAGCTTTCATACATCGTTCAGGATTTCAGTATCGATTATCTTTGCTAGAAAGTACTAGGCCTGATACTGTCAAATCTGTTCTACACTTGTAACAAATAAATATTTTGACTAGGTCTACCAGGGTCTTTATAATAGACTATTTTGATCAACGATCAAATAGGCCTACATTTATTTTATTTACATTTATTTGCCATATATAAGTAGAAGGCTACGATAGGATTATATCGGAAGCGGGACTTTGAATGAAGTTCATTGAAAGGGAGTATAAAATAACAAGCCGACACTAGCACCACCTGGACAAAACACCTTGTTTTTTGGGTGAAGCTCGAACTGTCAGAATTATAGAGCCTCCCATAAGAATATCCAGTCTTTCTAACGTAGATATTATAAAGTCAATGCCAGTACTATTGGGTAATGGAATAATGGGACTAAATAATGTAAGAAACAGATTAGGCCTAGGCCTATCAATCGACATTCAATATTCAATTAAGATTGAACAAACGAAAGGCTATTCACAGCTCTGAATTTCGATATAATTCAAGAAAGGTCAGATGGGCAGGTTATACAATATTGTTGTGTGTGATAAAACAGACAATAATTGAACATCAGAAACCATATATGAATAATCTAGAATTTAATGATACTCTCACGAACGCAGCCTGTTCGAATGTTTCAATTGATCGGTAGCCCAACATATTTGACAAGCACAAGGCGTGAGAGCATGAATAGGCTACTGTACGTGATGAATAAGGCGACCAAGCGGGACGCAGGACTTCGAAGTACTGATTAAAGGCGGGACTGTTCCGCCAAAAGCCTACCATACGGTACTGTCATACTCTTATAACAAATGAATATTTTTTTGACTATATTTTAAACCATTTTGATTGATTGCCATTACTACAAATTTAAATCACATGGCCTAGACGAACATATTTTGTCAGTACGCTGATGATTAAAGGTTGCTAAATGAACCCACCTACATTATTTGGGGTAGGGCCCACCAATGGACATTGATGCATGCTGGTGAGAAAAATATATGCCTACAATAGCCATCGAGTTTGTAGTTTAAGCTACAAAGTCAGCCCACAACCGCTTATTGCATAGATCATAGAACACTCGAAGTATATTTATAGTAGGAATAGATCTAGGCCTAGTATAATGCCAGGTGAATGCCATGCCTACCAGTCTTTGCAACATTATTCCGAATGTTGCTTTGTGTAGCCATTTGTGGTGGCTGTGGTTCGGGAGGTTCTACAGGTGCCTCAACAGCTTTGCTAGATGAGAGTTTGGTCTCCCAAATCTGTTTCAACTCTTGCAAGACCTGTTCATCAACACCTTCATCCAGGAAAGCATCTCGCACACCAGCAATCACATCCTCAATCACGCTATGGTACAGCTTCATCTTAAAAAAAATTATAATAGGATGTAGGGACTAATTACATGATCATAACTGGCGCCATTGATGACGGGAAAAAATAATTATGGGGAAATTTTATAACGGCGATAATGTTAGGTGATGTGTCATCAAGGACAAAATCTCCATAAATGGCGTTACATCGAAATATGAGAAACCAACGTGGATATAAAATTACTTACCACGGTGGTTTGACTTTGAGCCATTATTTATAAATGATAAAATGTGTATATGATATAGAGTTTAACGTATTACACCACGTTCCCCTACAAAGGACTTCTGCGAAGCCAACTTTGTTTTATCACTCGAGCTCTTATATACTTTCTCGAGGCTTCTCAATCAGTGACGTCACATACCAAAATGTGAGTCAGTTCAATACTATTCTACCCATATAGAAATGCTTATGAGAGTGGAAAGCAGATGTTTTGCGAATGAAAAATTCAATTGTTTTTTATCAATTCTTTCATTATTGTAAATAGTCAAGTCTTTGTTAATTTCGTCTGCATGATTAGTTTCAGTATTTTAGTGTTACACTTTACCACTAGATTACTCGAGTGTTCATTGTTACAACAACGTCGTTAGAAGTTGCCTAACATTCAGGGATAGCTGCAAAGGATATTCGAAAGGCTACCGACGGCGTAGTACTGCCAAGTAGCATTCTCGCTTTCAAGGCGATAACAATAAAATGAATCATATTGTATAATTTTAATTATTATCACCTTGATAATAATATTATTAAATTTGTATATATATTTATATTTTATTTATATTGTATTTATATTTTTAATGTAATTTTATTCGTTGTTGATTCTAATTCCATAACTATTATAAGCTCCGGCAATCATGAATACGATACAAGGAAAAAAATGACTTCATATCTACAGACCATAGACTAGTATTATTTGATAAAGGTCCCACATATTCAGGAAATAGGCTGTACAACATTCTTCCCAAATGTAAAGAAAGTAAAAAGTTGGGTGTAGAGAAATTTAAAATCAAGTTAAAAACGTTTCTTCTTAGTAAATGCTATTACTCTGTGAAAGAGTATGTTAATGATAATACGTACAACTTTTAATTTTAACATTAGGTGCAATTTTAATTTTTGTTCACTTGTGTTTTATAATGTGTTTATCTCTATTATTACCAATCATATTATAGCACATTTTCTACTATTTTTGTATTTATATTAGTTTTGTATAATATGACAATTCTGTGATAATCTGTTATTGATTTTATACAGAAATAAAACAATTTGAATTTGAATTTGAATTTGAACACTCAACATTACGTTACGATCAAGATGTAGATCAAGAGTCACGATGTATTGAGGGTTGCGTTGTTTTGCCGGTCTTTTTCGATGAGCGTTGCAAAGATTCCATTTCACATACCGATTTTTTTTTTTTTTTTTAATTATTCAAAAGCTCTCAAATTTTCACCGAAAATGAACAATACTACTATACACCTTTTCAGAGATTTTTGCAACAGTCGGAGAGAAAAAAAAAGAAAACGAAATAAAAGGGTACATTTTATTGAATATTTGAATCAATTAGTTTTGCAAAGTGTATATGCGACAGGTTGCACTATAAATATCAGCAAGTTGCAGTTAAGGTTTTTGAACGTTTGAAGTAATCCAAGGTCCATAAATGTGGATTGAGCTGACGGAATATTTTTCAATCTAGATTTCCACACTTCTAAGCTCATCTCACAACGCGCATCCCGCGTTTCCATAGTAAACTAAAACTAAAACTACACACCCACATAGAAATGAATATGATGAGTAAATGCTGTTATTAAATGAGCGTAGTGAAGACTTTCATTTCATCTGCGAAAAAGATGAGATTTTTTTTGTAGTTTTGTGCGCGATATACAGGTCAGGAGAAGTAACCCATCGACGTGAAACTTTTTCTGAACATTGGTGTAACACCAGAGTAGACTGAGATTGTTGAAAAAAAAAATCGGTTCGACGGTTTTCTCGTATTAAATCGGAAAGTTTACAGAGTCTCCATGAGAATAACACGGATGGAAAATACTTGAAAAACAAAAATTCTTCAAGAGCTTCAAACTTTTTACTGAATATGAAAACTACTATCATACACATTTTTGATAATTTTTACAATAATTGGATAAGAAATAACAGGAAAAGACGCATTTGTACGATACATTTGATTGAATATTAGGCTCAAAAGACCAACGGGTTCCATAGTTAGCAACAGTATAACAACAAGCAGCAGGTAGGACTTTTAAACTGTAGAACTGTTGAAGTAATCCAAGGTATACAGAG
Source organism: Brachyptera risi (assembly GCA_964007535.1). Taxonomy (NCBI): domain Eukaryota; kingdom Metazoa; phylum Arthropoda; class Insecta; order Plecoptera; family Taeniopterygidae; genus Brachyptera; species Brachyptera risi. The sequence continues at coordinate 30,552,826 of OZ023329.1, read as the reverse complement.
GGAGCTGATAATATATTTTTTTCTAGATTTTCACAATTCTGAGCTCTTCGCACAACCATTCAATTTACTCAATGACGACGCATTTACCGCATTTTCCTAAAGCCGGTTAAATTTTATATTAAGGAAATCGAAATGTGTGATGGTTTTCATGTGTCAAATACCGTAATATAATGCTTCAGATTCTTTTCCAAGTATTCCTATGCTTATTAGACTATTTTTCTCATTTTTTTCTGATGGAGTGTATTCAATAGATGAGCTTAGCGAAGACTTCCATTTCATTTACCGAAAAGAATCGGGCTTTGTTTTTATGTTTATTTTTGTGCGTACCATACAGGTCAGTTAAAATAACGATTCGACTTGAAACTTTTTTACAACATTGATATCATACCCGAATAACTTTGAATCGTTTAAAAAAAAAATTGATCAAGAGGTAAATTCAGAAAAAATTTGCAAACTTGGAAATTCAAGCATTATTATTACTAGGAAAACGCCATATATGCGTTGTTAGACGAGCGGATAGTAATAGTATGCCGATTTTTTGCCAAACTTTTGCCTACATTCGCCAATTGGGTGACATTTAAGTTATAAATGGGTAAAAACTGCTTCGAGTGGTACCAATTTAGCACATTTTATGTTTTTTCTTCGAAATGGCGGACTCGATCAAGCTGAAAGTTTTCAGAAATGTGTATCAGAATGTACATCAACTTCACGCAAAATTTCATTTTTTTTAAAAAATAACACTCATTTTTTCCGCTGTGTTATTCTAATGGGTATTTTGGAAATTTCTAAAATTAATACAAAAAAGTTGATATCCGATGATGCCACAACGCTATACAGATCTAAGTTAGATGAGGAACCATAATGAAAACAAATTTGAAGTTGATAGCTGTAGCCGTTTGACCTGTGGAGAACCGACAAAAAAACATAAAAAAACAACATAAAAACGAACACCAATTTCTACAGTATGCCAAATTGAATCCTCGCTAAAGCTCGTCTAAAAAATGATCAATATTGAGATGAAGATCTATAGGTTGTAAGGATATGAGTCATAGTAAAGATATGAATGAGTGAATAAATGAATGAATGAATAAGGAAAGCTTAGATGTTTGAGATCAAAGGTGTGTTTATAACTTCGAATTTTTATAACTTTTATAACTTGATTCTATTTTCGACTATGAATAATGCAAATTGAAAGTCGTCATTGATGTACGTTATTGATAATCAAAAATTCTCTATAAAATATATCTCACTCATCTCACAACGCATACGCTGTTTTCTTAGTTCATAATATGTAAATAAAAATAATTTCATACAAATAAGCAAAACGACACTTCAAACCTGAAAGGTCCTGAAAGATCAGGTTTAGTTAATCGAGTTTTCAATTTCGAACGTCTATGTTCTGAATGTTGTCTAACCTGAAATGGGATAGTTGAGAAAATGGAAGACAAATGGTAACGCTCACTTGAATATATATATATATATATATATATATATATATATATATATATATATATATATATATATATATATATACTATGTATATATACATATACACATATATACATATATAATAATAATGAAAATAATAATAATCGTACTCTGTTTCCAAACAATTGGGTCAGAGGATGTTGTCACACCACAACTAAGGCTAAACTTTTCAAAACCGGCTAGCCACGCCTGACGTTTCATCTTCCTCCTTCGTTGCCACCAGCTTTCTTCCTCCAAAACTCTCTGTCCTCCCACTGTCTATCACTGTCCATCACTATATATATATATATATATATATATATATATATATATATATATATATATATATATATATATATATATATATATATATATATATATATAATATATATATATATATATATATATATATATAAATAAATATATATATATATATATATATATATATATATATATATATATGTATATATATATATGTATATATATATATATATATATATATATATATATATATATATATATATATATATATATATACATATATATATACATATATATATATATATATATATATATATATATATATATATATATATATATATATATATATATAAATATATATATCTATGTCTATATATATGTATATATATAGAACGCTTAGTCTGGAGAGACTGGAGAGAAATTGAAAGAAGACTAAAATAGTTCATTATATTGGCAGGAAGTAACATGTGCATAATTTAACAAGAAAACTGATTAAAAAGAAAAAGTATAAATTTACTTGCTGAAAAGTAAATAGTAGAATGTAATCAGATGAGAGCAAATATTGCATTTTCAAACCTCGCCTTAGAGAGGATATTGACAACGATGTAAGCTATAGTAGAAATCAAGTTTTATACGTCTTACCCGGCCCTCTTAGACACCTCAAGAAAAAATTATCCATTTTCCACCATGCAGGAATTAGTTATTACTTGGTAAACATTACTCATAGAATGTTAATTGAAAAACACTGTTCCAATAAATATTACTAGGCAAACGCGTTATGTGTTTACGCGTTGATGGATGAGCTGGAACAATATATATATATATCAACATATCTTTGGATTGGTTATATATATATATCCACCTTGATATTCAAACAATTAGGTCACTGCCCTCCTATTTCCTAATTGATTCCTATGATAGTAAAGAAGGCTTTGTTTTAATCGTTTCAATTAAATGGTGACACCTGTTGCTTGGATTTAATTGGTATCTTTAGCTTTGAGTGATTTAAAAAATTATATTATATATTTTTTTACATCAAAACGGCTGATCTGATTCAACTGAACGTTCGGAATAAGGTGTATAATTATTATATTGAAATTCCATGAGAGTTTGAATTTTCTCAAAGGAAATATTTTTCACGAATTTTTTCCTCTGGGTTATTCTTACGGGATCTTTGAAAACTTTGGAATGAGTTTTCTCAGAAAAGGTCCAACCGATTGCGCCTCAAAACTATACAGTATCGAATTAGATAAGAAATCTCGTATATGCCAAGTTTCAATTGATTTTGAAGTTTAGTTTGACCAGTGGAGCGCGAAAAAACAAAAAACGAAAAAAGCACTTTTTTTGGGGGGTATGGTGAAATTTAGTCTTCACTTCACTCATCCAATTATTATAACCTACATGTACATCTAATATGATTATAAATCAAAAAGATATTTGGATAATATAATAATTTTTTTGATTATTAATATATCCAGAAAAATTTATGAGAAATGGATGAATAACAGAAAGAGGTTTAAAAATAAGACAAAGGTGAATTGAAAAGAATGAACATGAACGTCGGAGAAAAGACTTGAGTTATTTTTTCCCATACACAAGTGGCTTTTCAAGTGGAAGAAGCAACAGAGATTCGGAAGAAAAGAAGAAAATAATATGAAGAAAGAAAACTCGAAGAAAGGGGAGATATTATTCAGAAAGAAGATTTCAAAATTTTCTCCCAACACGACTATCGAATTGTTCTCCATTTCTCAACTTATTATTATAATTTTAAAAATATGTTGAATGAGCGATATCTAACTATTTCTCTGGGCTTGTAAGATCGCCCTTGTGGTGCCCTATTCAAACGATTCTTGACTCTCATCCTTCGCCCTCATAGGGGAACAATAGCTTTGTGTCAAGTTTTCGATGAAAAAAAAATCCATACCGATGTTGTGGATAATTTAATATAAATAAAGAGATAATAAATCACATAAACATGTGATTGAATTGCTGTCCGTCTATGGATAGCTTTATACCCACCTAAGACTGTGCCTAGGCCTATGGTCAACAGATAAATTATTAATCTATCTCCATAAAACAATTAGCTTTCAAGTTCAAGAGTTTTATTATTAATCTACGTTTCATTAATCTATAGGCCTACTTGATTTGTTCAATATAATTTTATTATTTTTTGGATAATTTCTCTATAGTGTATATATTATCCACTATGTAATTATTTGTAATTATTCCTACGAAAATGGATCATTTTACATTACAATATTATTACTATTAATATGACAAGGTTGTTGCATCAATTGTGGCAATTGTTATACTGTGTTCAAGTGGCAACCGTATTGTCGACAGTATTCTGATGAAGAAAAAAAAAAAATATAATATATATGTATATATATAAAACGCAACAGTTATGAATATCGATGATTAATAATATGCATATTATTAAATTATATTATTCAGATGAATGAATGTTACAATTCAATTATATATATATATATATATATATATATATATATATATATATATATATATATATATATATATATATATATATATATATATATCATCCATGTCACGATGTTTAAAGAGGGCACTTTAATGTAAAAACTAATACAATTAATGTTTCTACAGTACAGAACAAAAAAAACTTTGCCTCAGTTACCAATAGTATGCCAGCATTAATGACAATAATAACAATGATATGGTTTTCTATTCATAGTAATTAAAATGAAGCAAAACCGAACTCTATGTCATATTACATAAAAGACTCTGAAAACCATTACCGTAGAAACCTGGCAGCCATATACTAAAAACAAAAAATGTGTTGTTACCGCGGTACTTATTACACTAGTTTCTTGTAGGCCTATATTGCATTCAATTCAATTTATAAATCTTTCTATTCTTCATCTTCACAGAACAGGAGAACAGGAAAACAATTAGGTCTGCACATTCAACATTTAGTTGAAATTATATACTTCATAACAGTTTCATGCATTGGAACAAAAAAGCAAACATACGTGTGCCGTGCAGCATTTCTTTTTTCTTCATTGAAGTCTTCTTTATGGAACATAACTCGCAAAAATCAGAAAAAGATCACTAATCGATCAAGAAAACGTCTTGGATAACAATAATCTAACTCGAAATATAATTTTATTTCAATCACCACGCAAAATTGAAAGATCCAACAGTTTACCCTCAGATTTCTCAGCTCTGGAAAGAGGCCACATTGGAAAAAAAACTGGAGCTGCGCATCCATATAGCTATAATCCACGAGAAAACTGAAAACATTTCATGTGGGATTATGTTGAAAGAGTATATGCAGTAAATATAGCCAGTAGCCACTATACAGAATAGTTTTACATATTTTGTGAAGGTGGTGCAGACAAATTAAAAATATATTTACTATTCATATAACTCATTTTTTTCTTTAGAGCAACAACAAGAAAGATGACAATTTTGAATAATATTCAAAAGAGCGTGAGAGTGTGAGTGTGTGTAGAGTGTGAGGTTACAGATAGAGAATATATTTTTTTTCAAAATGTAAAATGTTTTACAAAATACGATTTTAAAACTTTGAGGAGGCACAGCTTTGAGGATTCGCAAACTTTGAGGAGTCACTGTTTCAATTATAATTTTGCAGAACACAACATTCATCAAAATGATGGAATAAAGACTGATTTTCTTTCAATATTCTGAAAGAATTTGATTCATTTTTATTATAAAGAATATAGAACATGAAAACATGTTGACAATTGACGACTCGAAATAGGCGTGGCTTCACCAGTCCACCAGTTGGATCTATATCATTTGCGGTCATTTGAAGATACCCCGATTGGATATTTGAATTTGACTACAGTTCTAACAGCCCTGTTGATTGAACGGTATGATTTGTGACGTCAAGGGGGCGGAGACTGCGAGTCGTCAATTGACCGAGTTTGGAGCATAGAGAAGAAGAAATGCCTGATTGGACGCATCACATGTCAGAAGAGTAATGATGACCTTTGGTGCTGTATTCTCATTCAACATTACATTTTTCGTCTGTTTTTATAGGCCTATATTCTTTTCGTTTTTTGATTGCATTTTTGATGACGCTTCGGTTTCATCAAAATATTTTAATTTTCACACTGCTCATGAAGGTGTTTTGTACTGTACGTTAAATTTAAATTTCAGGTATAAATTTCAATGGTATTAAATTCAATGATTCAAGTTCTTTTTATTCTTTATCATAGATAGACCTATATGATTCATACAAATAAGAAAGTTTATAAGACATATTTTTTATTTATTTTCAGGAACAAAGTTTAGTCTCCATAAAGTCAATGTGTCAAAATGTTTCAATCCCGATGAAGTTGGATACATTCTAAAGGTTATAGTTCGTGAAGTTTGACTGTGATCCTGACCTACTTTGAAGTTGTCTATAGATCTGAGATTTTGTCAGCAGACTATCCGAAGCTTGATATTTTATTACTGTATAATTAGCCAAATACGTCAAACGGGCATAGTCTATTATAACTTATAGTTATATTCACAGTAATAAAACATGATTTCATTGGAACGTTTTGTTGATACAAATATTTCACGTCAGTAAATATGTATATATGTACTCCGGTGTGTTTGATTATTGTTATTTGTTTAGGCACATATATACCGGTACTCACTTCTATAATGGAGAGCTACAATTTCGCTTGAAATAATAAGAGCGTATGTGGAACACACAGTAAAAACAAACACTGTGTTAATTATTTCGCATTCTTTTGTCGTTTATATGACCTGCTTTCAAATGTGTGATGGATCAAATTTACTGAAAGTTAATGCGGATGAAAGCTCGGTTTTTACTCCTTTATCTTAAAGTCTGTTATCATTGTAGGCCTGGTCTGCTAAATTGTATGAGGTGTGAATTAGGTGTGTGGAAAGGACTATTTTCAGCCAGACCTTATTTTTTTCTCATCACTTTTTTACATACTAAATAAACACACTGAACACACTGAAACCACAAAGTCTCCAAGGGACACTTGAGTGGGAGAAAAAAAAAGAATATTATAATCTGTATATTATTTAGTTCTAAATTTTGAAATGTTTTAATTTTAATTTTGAAAAATGATGAACCTTGGAGCGCGGGTAACCAATGTAGGCATATTGTTGTTGTTGGTCGATCTGAATTAACCTAAATCAACCTAAAGCCCAACTAACCCTTCCTTAACCAAATAAATTCAATCTGAAACTAACATCTATGCTATATACTAGTAGCAAAAAGTATGGATGTAGATAACCGCTCCGCATGTAATTTACAGAAACTGAGAACATTATTCACTTTAAGTTTTTCAAATAAAAATAAAATACGAATAACATACCCTTGAACTTTAGCACATACTATTTTATTTTACAACTTGTTTTGCCAGAGTAATATGGGTATCTACCATAACCTCTCTCTAAAAGTTTAAACGTAATGTAATGAGCCAACCCACCAATGGAGCTCTGGGAAATCATACATCTAGGAAGCTTTTGTCACGAGCGAAGAAGGCCAACTTGGTCAACTTACGCGACAGAAATTAGTTTACTTTCTAGTTCGCGTGTTCGTGATCAATTTCATCATTTTATTGTAATAAGATTTCGGAAAGACGGTATTAAATTTGTCTTGGAATATAAGTTTATAGTAGCTTCCATGGGTCTATTCCCTAATTCCAATAAATATCAATCTTTTTCAACATTGCTTGAACAGTTTTTGAAAACGATCGCTTAGGGGCGTTCTTAGAACCGTTTTTTCAATAATAACGCTTTCGTGCCAGAGAAGAAAAAAGAACCAACTATGGATTCATGGACGATTTGTTATTAGGACGTTCTCAGGTTTTCCCCCGCAAAAAGATTAGTAGAAAATGAACTAGGTCTAGTAGGAAATAAAATAACTAAGAAATAAACTGTGGTATAGTTATTAATACTCTCTTCATAGCCGAGTTCCTGATTTTATAATTTGTACTAAAAATGTGTGTGAATAAAAAAAAAAAAAAAAAATTACTTTTTACCTCATCTTGATAACGACGAAAAGAGATGAACACATTTCTCTTTTTCTATTTCCTGACCCAATTCATACTGAGTTTGGATGGATAGCCATTTGCCATTTAGTTTTTTTATTTTCACTTTGATTACAATTTGTGACCCGTTTCTTACTCTTTTTTCCACAGGTTCCATCACACGCTTACATCCAACCGCCCTCTGCGTCAATGGTGTCAACAAGTAGTATTAACCCACACCGACAAGTGTTTCGACGTCCCCGTCAATCAATTCCGTGTGGCATCCGTGACACGTCGTTGGCACGCTATTGACACATAAAACGTATGGCTGATGACAAGTACACAGTTTCTCAATACAAATTCGATACAAGTCTCAATTGACTGTACACGATTGGTGTAGGTTGAAAGAATATTTATTACATAAATCTTAGTGCTAAAAAAATGTTTGCTTATTTAATTGAAAATATGTTATTAATGATATAACAACGACAATATCGTATTATCGTATTTTTTTGTATCGATGTCCGTATTCAATTGGATGAGCGAAGCGAAGATTCAATTTCACCATTCTTGCAAAAACGAAAACGAAAATGTCTTATTTTGTTCTATCTTCTCAGGTCAATCGAAGGCAAGAATTTATTGAAAATTGGTACACACATGTGCTTATAATCCAATTTGATACTGTGTAGTTTTTTTGCCCAATCGCGTGCACCAATTTCGAGAAAAAAACATCTGAACTATTCGGAAACTCATATATGAATAACCCGGATGAGAAAATTTGGAAAACATATTTGCTTCGAATAAATTCAAATTTTCACGGAATTTGAACATAAGAATGATACACGTTATTACAAAGTTTTACAAGAATCGGATCAGTCGTCGTTTGATAGAAAAAAAGAGAGAGAGAGAGAGAAAGAGAGATGAGAGAGAGAGAGAGAGAGAGAGAGAGAGAAGAGAGAGAGAAGGAGAGGGAGAGGGAGTAAGGGAGAGAGAAGAGAGTAATAGGTAATAGTCCTATTTCTTTCACACACTTCCCCTTGCATCCATCATTAAGCCCCTAATAAGCCCGTGGTGAGAGTTGCGATGTATTGCATTCAGCTGGTATTAATCAACGACTGTTCAACGGCCTGAATCAACGGCCTGAATCCGGATGAAATGTCGATTCATTTTTCGGTTCTTTTTTGGACTCTCCTTATAATTGTTCAATTTTTGCGGTGAGTAGTTTGGCGTTTGTCTCACGACGACCGGCTGGACTGGACGTATTATATCGATGTCAATTTATTTCAAGTATTACATATTAATGAGCCCACACGAATGTTCCACAGGTTCAAATTATTATGCTCCAAGTTATCATATGAAAAATTAAAAATAAAGAGGAATGTCGATTAGAAAAATTGATTACATACAAAAAATGTGTGGTTCATAGGCTTTCATACGAAGTGTTAAGTAAATCGCCTATGACTATGATGCATAGGTGATATAAATATTCCTACGTTTGCACTTACACATACACACACACATCCCAACACACATTGTGTTGAAATTGCCTCTGTGCACCAGGTTTTAGGCCTCGGGTCATGAGAGGTCAAAGTGAAGCGGGAGGGTCTACCTTACAGGAGATCGATACGCAGCCTAGCGAGCGACAACCAGACATAGACTATATACGGCCCACTTGATGCGTGGATACGTACGTACAGACAGTAAATAAATATCATATTATGTTATTATAAAGATATGGTTCAATTGGATGAGCAAAGCGAAGACTTGATTCCACCGTACTCGAAAAAAAAGTACATTTTTTTTTGTTCGCGCTTCACAAGTCAAACGAAAACAAAATCAAAAGTTTAAACTTGGCATACACAAGTGTCCTCATCTAATCTGATACTGTATAGTTTTGAGGCGCAATCGGCTGCACCACTTCTGAGAAGAATCATTTCAAAATTGTTAAAAACCTAATAAGAATAACACGGAGGAGAAAATTCTTGAAAAATATTCCCTTCGAAAGAAGTCAAATTTGCACGGAATTTCAATATAATGATGATACACATTATTCCAAACATTCACTAAAATCGGATCAGTTGTTTTGATGAAACAAAATATATGATGTGGTTTTAACATTTCTCAAAGCTATCAAGATCAACGATAAATCAACGATTAAAACAAGGACTTCTTCATTATTGAAGAAATTAATCAGAATGAGTAATGGATTGAACAGAGGACACACCCAATGACGTAATTGTTTGGATCTCAAGGTGTGGGCCTATATATATATATATATATATATATATATATATATATATATATATATATATATATATATATATATATATAATTATATATATATATATATATATATATATATATATATATATATATATATATATATATATATATATAATATATATATATATATATATATATATATATATATATATATATATATATATATATATATATATATATATATATATATATATGATATATATAACCAACCAAAGATATGTAGATATGTTCTAGCTCATCCATCAACGCGGAAACACATAACGCGTTTTCCTAATAAATAAATAATTAAACACTAGTGATAGGCATGACTTATCAGTAGGCCACCTAGATCTATACTTCATGTAGGCATCAAGATGGGATACTCTTTTTGGCATATTGTCAGTTTTTCCACACAATGGGCAGCCTCTTTGATTGGATGTTATGTTTTGTGACTTTTGTGGGCGGGTCAGTCATTGGTCGTCAATTAATTTATGCTTCCTAGATATGCTCAGATTCAATATTACGTAGTTTTACAAGTTATGTGACTGTTTCCATTGTCACTCCACAGTGATGAAAATAATCCAATGAATGCAATAATAAGTGGAACTCTTGAATCTTCTTTTTCATATCGTGCTTCGAATTCAGAGATGCAATTTTTTTTTATAAATGTACCACTTAAAAAATAATCCAAGGATAGAGTAATGTATTTTTATATAAACAGAATATACAATTAAAACTCATTATTGATTCAATTTCGAATCTTAAAATTCTGAATGGGATGATATAAATGGATATTTCAGGAAAAGATGAATATTTAGATGAATTCAAATTAATAGAACAATGGTGCATGTACGTATTGAAATATTGTACCGACATTGCCATTGTATACACACTTTGGCCGACGTGTATTTGATATTGAAGGTACCGCGCCATCTTAAGATGTTTTGTCCGTTTCAGGTTTTATGATTATATGGAAATGGTAGTATATAGCTGGAGGGCTATTGTTCCTTCTTTTGTGAGAGGGTTGTTTGGGAAAATATACCAAGGCGAAATACCTCTTGGTTAACCAACAGTATTCGATATTTTCATAGAAGAGTTGAAATGCACAGATTTTAAATTAAGAATTTCAGAGAACAAGTCAATATCTTTTGACAAAGACATAAATAAAGAATGAGTCAAGAATTAAAATTAATTTTATATCTATATATTATATCGATGGTTAATTTCGTGAGAATGTTTCTATCTTCATTATTCGGTAACTTGGTTCTTCATTTTAATTAATATGAGTAACTTGGTGGCAATTTTGAACAAATATATACACTAATTTTAAGTGAAAGCTATTTATTTATCGTAACAGATTATTTGACAAAAAAATGAATCTAGTTGGTAAAAATTATATATGTACAGTTCAAGACATCGTCACATTGAATAGCAAGTATCACATAAGCTACAAACGTTTGTTCAAAACAGAACGTATATAGTGATGATATTGAGTTATTAGAGAAAATCAACTGACATATTCACGAAACTGAATAGAATTATATAACTCATATAATATATGTATGCAGGCCTATATACATATATATACACACACACGCACACGAACACACACACACACACACACAAATATACATATCTCTCTCTCTCTCTCTCTCTCTCTCTCTATATATATATATATATATATATATATATATATATAGGGGATGCGTCAAGTGATCCATCCAGAAACTGGTCCATCTCGTCAACTAGTCCATCTCTATATTATTTTAATATGTATCATATATTTCATGAAAGCAACTGGTCCATCTGGAAACTAGTCCATCTCGCATTTTGATAATATTAATAATAATCGTATTTATACGTCTCGGAAAGTGATCCATCCGGCAACTGGTCCATCAGTACTTAAGTAGAGTACTCCATTTAAGCATTAAATTCCCATTGTTGAGCTATCTATTCGCGCGTGGTATCATTTGAAAGGTAATTTTGCGCTTTTTCTGAATATGCACTCCATTTTTCAATCAGAGGACAATACTGGTAGAAAACAGTAGCTTGATTGGAATATTCGGGAGGAAAAATTAAAAATATCGTGCAACGTTCAAAACACGATATTAGTTTTTGATGACTGGCTATAATGATATTTTTCATTCCTCATGATAGGTATCGAATGAAACTAACATGATAGGTTGATGATATTTGAATTCTGACATTCAAATCACCTGAAAACTGCTCTGAATATTGAGGAAAACCCCAATTCACAAGGGTGAGTGACATAAATTTAGTTATATTCAAGCCATTGTGAATTTCCAAACTTTTTCTCATATCCCATGACACAGATCAAGCATATGGAAAATTGAAAAAAAATACCATGTACGCAAAACGTGATTTTTGTAACACACTTCTTGATGAAGAGAGAAACACTCATTTTTTCTCGAAATAATGTATTCTCCAACATTTTGTGTGTTTTTTCTGTGGAAGTGTATCGTCTCTGCAATTTATATGGCTGAGACTCTCACACAAACAGGAATGCTCAGTCCACAGTATTTTACCACATTATTCATTTTCCGACAAGGCGATATAGGCTTTCCACATCTTATCGGGAGCCCGTTGCGCTGGAATACGCGTACACCGATCTTCTCGAGAAGCTCATTTTATTCCATACTGAAAGTTGGCTATTGGTTGTTTCCCAACTGACATCGAGATAATGATCGACATAAGATCTTACTCCATGATTCACAGTCATTTTGATCAAGTGTTACGCCCCGCAATGACCAGAATGCCATAAGATCGATTCATACGATGAATTTAAGTGATCTTCTACCATGCAGTTGTAATTCAATTAGAGGAAGAGTTTCAATATTAAAAAACATGAATTTTTTCTGGTGACGATTGAAGAGAAAACTTACACATGAATATATGAATATAATTCACATATGCTTTATGTATACGTTACAATCAATATGGACCATACCCTTTTAGCCATGTATGTTTCATGTTATTATTTACATATGCTTCATGATTTTTTTGCGAACACATGTTAAGGGATGTGTCGTTGAGGCTGTGACCAATCTATAGCCCAATCGGGTGATTGGTACAGAAATGAGGAGCGTTTCACATTTCGATGTGTCAGACGGCCGGGTTTTAGCATAGGCCTATACCGCTCGGGCGAGCCGGACAGTGCACGACTGCGCGGACGGGCGCCCAGATCTCAGATAATTTTTTTTCCCAAGATTTCTTTGCGACACATGTTAAAGGATGTATCGTTGAAGCTGTGACCTAGTAACAGCCTGATCGGGTGATTGGTACAGAAATGAGGAGCGTTTCACATTTCGATGTGTCGGACGGCCAGGCTTTAGCATAGGCCTACCGCTCGGGTGAGCCGGCCAGTGCACGAATGCGCGGGCGGGAGCCCAGACTACTACGAATAATTTTTTTACCAAGATTTTTTTGCAAACACATGTTAAGGGATGTGTCGTTGAGGCTGTGACCAATATATAGCCTAATCGGGTGATTGGTGTAGAAATGAGGAGCGTTTCACATTTCGATGTGTCAGACGGCCGGGTTTTAGCATAGGCATATACCGCTCGGGTGAGCCGGCCAGTGCACGACTGCGCGGACGGGCGCCCAGATCTCAGATAATTTTTTTCACCAAGATTGTTTTGCAAACACATGTTAAGGGATGTGTTGTTGAGGCTGTGACCAATATATAGCCTAATCGGGTGATTGGTGTAGAAATGAGGAGCGTTTCACATTTCGATGTGTCAGACGGCCGGGTTTTAGCATAGGCCTACCGCTCGGGTGAGCCGGCCAGTGCACGACCGCGCGGACGGGCGCCCAGATCTCAGATAATTTTTTTTCCCAAGATTTCTTTGCGACACATGTTAAAGGATGTATCGTTGAAGGTGTGACCTAGTAACAGCCTGATCGGGTGATTGGTACAGAAATGAGGAGCGTTTCACATTTCGATGTGTCGGACGGCCGGGTTTTAGCATAGGCCTACCGCTCGGGTGAGCCGGCCAGTGCACGACCGCGCGGACGGGCGCCCAGATCTCAGATAATTTTTTTCATCAAGATTTTTTTGCAAACACATGTTAAAGGATGTGTCGTTGAGGCTGTGACCAATATATAGCCTAATCGGGTGATTGGTGTAGAAATGAAGAGCGTTTCACATTTCGATGTGTCAGACGGCCGGGTTTTAGCATAGGCCCATACCGCTCGGGCGAGCCGGCCAGTGCACGACTGCGCGGACGGGCGCCCAGATCTCAGATAATTTTTTTTCCCAAGATTTCTTTGCGACACATGTTAAAGGATGTATCGTTGAAGCTGTGACCTAGTAACAGCCTGATCGGGTGATTGGTACAGAAATGAGGAGCGTTTCACATTTCGATGTGTCGGACGGCCGGGTTTTAGCATAGGCCTACCGCTCGGGCGAGCTGGCCCATCCAGTGGAACCTCTGCCCATCGTTTCCCTGCTTGTATCATTCACTTTGTCATACCCCACTCCCATCCAACAAAAAACAACAAAAAACGCGTAGTTGCGGATGCAGAGCCCGTGATGTCCGAGCCTTTGAACCCAAACATTTGTAGATTGGTCTTCTACGATGCCGTCATTTAAAACCGCGTGAAAATCAAACTATCCCCTGGTCCGTGGGCTGAGGTGGGAAAATCGAATGGAACCGGTCTGTCCTGGCTTCGAACCGGGCACATACTGACTAAATCATTGTAAAAATATTGTGGAAAATAACCTCAGCTAAAATACTGACGACGGGCCATAGGATGATGTGATTTTGATGCGATGAACTTGAACTGGTCACAGCCTCAACGACATCAATGTGTGACATCAACATGTGTTTGCAAAAAAATCTTGGTGAAAAAAATTATCTGAGATCTGGGCGCCCGTCCGCGCGGCCGTGCACTGCATGGCCGGCTCACCCGAGCGGTAGGCCTATGCTAAAACCCGGCCGTCCGACACATCGAAATGTGAAACGCTCCTCATTTCTGTACCAATCACCCGATCAGGCTGTTACTAGGTCACACCTTCAACGATACATCCTTTAACATGTGTCGCAAAGAAATCTTGGGAAAAAAAATTATCTGAGATCTGGGCGCCCGTCCGCGCGGTCGTGCACTGGCCGGCTCACCCGAGCGGTAGGCCTATGCTAAAACCCGGCCGTCTGACACATCGAAATGTGAAACGCTCCTCATTTCTACACCAATCACCCGATTAGGCTATATATTGGTCACAGCCTCAACAACACATCCCTCAACATGTGTTTGCAAAACAATCTTGGTGAAAAAAATTATCTGAGATCTGGGCGCCCGTCCGCGCGGTCGTGCACTGGCCGGCTCACCCGAGCGGTAGGCCTATGCTAAAACCCGGCCGTCCGACACATCGAAATGTGAAACGCTCCTCATTTCTACACCAATCACCCGATTGGGCTATATATTGGTCACAGCCTCAACGACACATCCCTTAACATGTGTTTGCAAAAAAATCTTGGTAAAAAAATTTCAAGAGAAATTCAAGAGATGAATACAAAGTCATTATGAAAACAATTCATGATGAGAAAGAAGAATTCATTTCATTCAAACTCATATTCAATCATTTACACTTGACACATTCAAATTGAACAAAATCAGTAATATTATATCATATTATTACACTCTCATTCACTAGATGATTATAACATCATAGAAGTTCATGGTTCATGTAATATCATGCATCCTTGCCGAGATTTTCGCGCCTGATCGACGGCAACCTGTTGTTGGTCGACTACGAGGCTTGTTTCAATTTTGTCCAACCAGAACGGAATAAAATACGCGCGGAATTCGTATTCAAATCACTATGGAAAAATCGAAGCTACGTTACCATCACAGTTGTGGAGAAATGCCTTTCAACTATATTATTCAGAAATAATAGTACCACAGTGTTTGAGAACGTGATATTGGGAATTAGATAAGAATGTAAATAAAAGATGTGTAAAGATGGAATAATTTCACAACATACATATTCAGACCTTCATCATTCTTATAGGGGCAATTTTTTTGCCTCTTTGATGAAACAGACAGTGAAGAATTAAGAAGAGATATTGGAGTAGGCTACCCACCTAATGGATCGATTTTATCAATAACATTCCAGGACAGTTACAGATGAAAATGATTGTCTTCAAAATACGGTCACTCTTCATTTGATTATGATATAAGATTTAGCAACATCAACATCGTCAACACCGTACATTTCTTATCTCTAAATTCATTCAAAATTGAGTCCAATCTAATCTTGATTCTGCATTGATTTTGACTCTTCATTCTGTTTCAATGATTCGATACATTCAGAATATTCGATTATTCAAATACAGTGGCGTAACTTCAATACGGAGTGCCCTTGGGTATGTATCACCTAGAGTGCCCCTCTCACATTTCCTAATCAATCCGTTTAAATGAATTAAATCAATTTGGGTGATAGGCCTATACTTAGTCAAGCACACTGCTCTGTGAAAATTGCTATGATAGTTTGTACTCATGAAATACCTCGCTTGTAGGGTTGAACGAAGCACTTCATGTTAACTTGTTGAAGAATCTTATGGCGTTGGTGTAAAACTACTTGGCGCGATTAAAAACTATGTTATAGGCCTACATATATTCAAGTGGATCATAACTTCGATTCAAAGTAACCTGATGTAAATTAGTAAATACAAATAAAGTTTGCGTCGGTGGAAAAAAATGCAGCAGTCCACCCTGTGGTCTACTTGAAATTCTTTCTTCGAGCTTCATGATCCGCGAAAATATCTATTGAACTTAATTGATCAAAATCATTCATTTTCGCTCGTCGCCGTTCAATTTATGGAATAGACGTCGAGCCTTTGAGTCTTTCTTG
>OZ023329.1:30508460-30530960 GCA_964007535.1 Brachyptera risi | reverse complement strand
TGTACAGACCAACTTCTACAACTTAGAATTGTAAAGTTTTTGGAATGAATCGGTCGATTAGATTTTGAGAAATATCATGTCAAAATTTTTAAAAACCCCATAAGACTAGGCTGGGTGAGAAAATGTGAAAAAATGAAACCTCTCCGAAAAAAATAAAATTTTCTCCGAGTGTTCAAACATAGATGATACACATAATCACCATTTTGTGAGCAATTCGAACCAGCCGTTTCGAAGAAAAAAATTCAAATAACTGATTTTATACATCAAATATATGGAAATGAGCCAAGATTCACTGCTTCCTAGATTCAATATTTGCCCAAGCATTAAATATTCTTCATATTCGTCAAGGTGTGTAGAATACCAGAGAAGATAAAGTGGCAATTGAATGAAGGACAAAGTGTGTAGAATACCAGAGTCCATAAAGTAGCAAAGTAGGACTGTTATTATACCTTATTCAGATATCTCGCTCATCTTACAACGCATATTTCGCGTTTGCCTAGTAGATATTACTATTATAGGCCCCATTATTTTTGTCCTTTCTATTATTCTTTATTATTCTTTACCAATTCTCAATTCATTTCGCAGCGATATTGATGTGTTTTTGTTGTTTTAAACTAAAGTTGAATTTTTGTTATATTTTTATCATCATTTTTCTGAAGAAGGGAGATGCAAGTCTCCAAATACGTTGGCTCATTAATTTATTAAAACACTTTCATATTTTGTTTTGAATTTTGATTTTCTCTATATGCTTTGATCATACGCGTCAAATCCCTGAAAATGTGTAATCATACATAAATGTATATATATATATATATATATATATATATATATATATATATATATATATATATATATATATATATATATATATTTATATATATATATATACATATATATATATATATATATATATATATATATATATATATATATATATATATATATATATACATTTGGATAGATAGATATATTCAAAGATGTTATAGTCATATCATCTCGATATTGGATCGTATCCAAGAGTTCGATTATACAAATAATTATATATATATTCATATATATATATATATATATATATATATATATATATATATATATATATATATATATATATATATATATGTATATATATATATATATATATATATATATATATATATATATATATATATCTTTCTCTCTCTCTCTCTCTCTCTCTCTCTCTCTCTATATATATATATATATATATATATATATATATATATATACATACATTATATACATATATACTTATATATACATATGGGATCTTTCTGTCCGTATATAAATAATGTCTTGAAGTTATAATTAAAGTGAACCAATTTCATTTCTGGTATCATCAATATTATCTTCGAGGAACATACTACAAGTGAACAAAACGAGAAGTAATAGTTTTAGTTATTTTTTGAAATACTAACGTTACAAGATTTTGCCTTCTGTCCAGAAAGAAGGCTGACATCCAGTCTTTATGAAATTTAGTAGTCACACAGAGTTCTTTCGACTTTGAGGTGAATTTCTGTCATTAGGGTTCCATTTTATTGTATGTTTGCATGGATTCATGTAAGCATATTTCTTATTTTCAGGATTTTCAAGATACTTGGGATTAGTTAGATGAAGATACTCAGGTTGAGTGAACGTTTTATGATTTCGTTCGTGATCATAATTATGTGTAGATAAAATAAATTTCTCAGACTTTGAAATCTAATACGTCTTCGTTACCGATCGATACATTCGCATTAGTTTTCAGCTTGAATATGAAGGCAAACGGTATACATAGGCATAATGGTAATACATCTTCTAATTAAGTATTATGATCCACGTTGAAACTCATAGAATAATGTCTGTACAGGTAGGTTCCTTTGGGCCTTTTTGACCAAACACGCAGGCACAAATTTCGTGCGCGGGGCCATGGACCCGAATTCGTATTATCGGTTGCCACTTGAGGGAGAGGGCCAAAGAACCGCGTACTGCACAAGTGAAAACATAAAGAATACTTTCTTTTGAACTTTCAAGAGCCACTTTGACATTTAATGAAAAGAAAACAGAAATGTGTAATTGTGCAAATGTGTTACGAACAAATGAAAATTGTCTTATAATTATTAATAGAGTCAAGTATTCCATTTTTGAAGCGAACAGTTTCTAAGTAGAAAGGTTGTTCACACAGACGATAGTTTTTGTCAAGTCACAAAGTGAAGTCCAGAATATGCTTCTCGTGTTTTTGTTATCTCTTGTTATCTTTAGATAATAGAGATATTCATTGTATGAACTTACAAAAACAATATTTCATTTCTTACCATGAAAGTATTCAAAGTTTCATAATAAATCGTTCAGAAATGTATTTTCTCCCTTATAAAGACGAGAACGTCAAAGCCACTATGGGAAAAGCCGATCCACCTTATCCCCTATCCATCCATTAGCGAAAATTGCCGGGTAAGGTAATTGCCGGAAAATTGCCCGCAGACAATAAGTGTTTCCACTCATATATATATATATATATATATATATATATATATATATATATATATATATATATATATATATATATATATATATATGTATATATATATATATATGTATATATATATATATATATATATATATATATATATGTTTATATATATACATATATATATATATATATATATATATATATATATATATATATATATATATAAACATATATATATATATGTATATATATATATATATATATATATATATATATACATATATATATATATATATATATATATATATATATATATATATATATATATATATATATATATATATATATGATGTTTTATGTCAAGGATATACAGACTTTTATGCATCTTGTGCATTTACATACATTGTTATATAAATGATGTTTCATGTTAATGCTTTATTCTAATGATGTTTTAATATCAATCACACTTAATAATAATAATAATATTCTAAAAGAGAATCTGAAAGATATATTCTTACTCTTCTTTTGATAATAATTATATTTAATAATATTCTATAAAATGTGTACATAGTAATAGTTATAAAATTTTTAATAATTATTGTGATTATAATAGATGTTCATAGTTATTAATAATAATACTGATAAAATATATATAGGCCTATATATTTTGTCACTTATTTTGTAATAGTTAAAGATGATAATGATTTGTTTTTTAAACAATTCATTCAGTGAGATCATCCAGGTATTCTTGTACGGTATTAGTCAGGATTTTTCAAAAGTGTTCCTGGAATGAGTTTATATCTGTTATATTTTTAATGTATCCAGGGATTTTGTTGCAGAGTTTTAAATTTATATAATTTGAGTTTACTTGACACAACTTGCTATAGTATATTGATTTGAATGGAACTCCGATGCTTTTCTAGTTGAATGTTCATGAATATCTTGGTTTTTTCTATGAAGCCTTCATTTCTTTTCATGTGAATTACAGATTTTAATATATATATATATATATATATATATATATATATATATATATATATATATATATATATATATATATATTATGCATG
This sequence comes from Brachyptera risi, assembly GCA_964007535.1. NCBI lineage: Eukaryota > Metazoa > Arthropoda > Insecta > Plecoptera > Taeniopterygidae > Brachyptera > Brachyptera risi. Next base: position 30,527,426 of record OZ023329.1, on the reverse strand, counting down.
TGAGTGTTAGGATCCTGGCCTTTATAAAAAGAGGTTTACAGTGTGTTAGAATATCGCTTAGGAGCAGTACCTTTCGGCTATTTCAAAACTTCGAGGTCTTTTCACCATTTAACGATTATAATGGATTGTAATTACTCCATTTAAAGAAAAAAAATTCAAATCCCCGACAAAATGTTTTTAATAATTTCTATATGAATTGATAATATCGCTTCAACCATATCATGAATAAAATACAAAATTACACTGAAGTAGATGAGTAAATTCAAAGTCAAGTTTGGTAACAGATATCGTCCCTTTTTTAAATTAAGAAATTTTGAAATTTTACAATTGTGACAGTTATTATTTATCATATATTCGGACTCCCTCAGCTCACTCCAATCAATTAACATAATATTCACAGATGACTTTCTAATCCAGGAGGTTCAAACCCTTTTGACTACGCTAGCATCCAGAGATATTAGGGTGGTTTTTTGTTGGGTTCCTGGACATGTCGAAATCAAAGGGAACGATCATGCTGATGAAGCGGCCAAAGAAGCCACAGAGAAAAATCATGTTGTTGAACACAAAGTTCCGTGTATGAATCTGAAAGCCCATTTCAAACGTCTTTTCAAACTCAAATGGCAGAGTGAATGGAATTCTGTTACAAATAACAAGCTTTTCGAAATCAAATCAACTATTGAAAAATGGGATTCCTCTATCCGCAATTCGAGAAGAGAAGAAGTGACACATTATATGTGACATTATGACACATAAGTGACAGACTTATTTGCAAAACAAATCAAACCTCAATGCGATACATGCGATGAAATTCTCACTGTGAAACATATTCTTATTGATTGTGATAAATACTCGATTATTAGACAACAGTTGTCCATGGAAACCACTCTAGATAAAATATTGTCAGATGACTCTAAATGGATAGATAAACTATTTAAATTTCTCAATTCAACCGATTTAATTGTAAAAATATGATTCGAATTTTATATATGATTTTATGTCTTGAAAATTAAAATTAGAAAACTGATCAAATGGAGGAAAGGGTGATGAAATAACCACGCTGTCGGGGTCACCCATAACTAGGAGGGGTTTTAGTCGGTAAGAATCCGACACTCCCCGCAATTCAACCTGCGGGGGTCTATGCAAAATTTCCCCTCCTCAAAAAAAAAGATCAATTTATTTATTCATCTATTCATTTCTTTTCATCAATAATGGAATTACATTATCCCACATGATAAAAGTAAGTAAGCAATATGTTTCATACTGTATATCGTAAATAATAATTAATAAATAAGAAATAAATAAGAAGAATAAGAATAATAACTTAATAAGAATGATAAGAAATAATAATTGTAAGAAATAAGAAATGAAAAGAATGATAAGAAATAATAATTGTGAGAAATAAGAAATAAAAAGAATGATGAGAAATAATAATTATACATATTATTCACATTTATTTGTGAATAGATAATTATGCTCGTCTTTACTCCCCACCAACACATTACGATCTCCTGGTAACAGGAGTTGTTTAAGCTCGGAGAGATCTAATATGAAATTCAGTTGCTACAGAGTAATTATTCATTTACGATATAGCAACATTCCCAGTGGAATCAGACAAATTACGTTCAAGTTGTTTGCATCTAGTACCTAAATGAAATAGTTTCAAGTTAAAAACCACATTTCATCATTATTTCATTCTTTTCACAAATAATGATGAATTCACTCACGGAATTGGAACTGTGCGAATCTTAATTACATTGAATCGTTTCAATGTCAGAATATTGAACATATTATGAAAAATAATCGATATTTTTGGGGTGGTAAGATCGCCCCTGTGGTGCCCCGTCCGAACGATCCTATTTTTCGTCCCTTGTCTTAATTGAGGAACAACGATTTTGTATCAAGTTTCGATGATATTAGAGAAAAAATAATAAAAAGAAAAAAAAAAAAAAAAAAAAATATATATATATATATATATATATATATATATATATATATATATATATATATATATATATATATATATATATCGAAAATCGTAATAATTATGCATTTCGCAAATTACACATATTCTGAACGAGTTGGTCTCAACATGATACATACTTGATGTATTTCCATTAATAAATGATTTTAGTCCTCGGCTTGAAGTCAAATTGAAATAAATTTAACAAATATTATATTGACTGATCTCGTGGATAATCATAATCTTCAATCTCTCGACCGACCGTCTCAATGAATAATCAATGAATAATTGGAGTTTCGTTGCTATACGGAGTACTATAAGTCATATGATGAGGGTGTATGGTTTATTTGACGTATTAATATATCAGAAAGCCAACTTACCACTCCAACTGAGTAATACGCAAGTTTACGAATTAGTCTGAGAATAATTTATTATAACTTGTTGAACATGCAAGCTATTTTCCTGACCGCCGTAGGAGTGGTACACATACATAATTGATAACGCGGTCTTATCAGTATCAATCTGTAATTAATTATATGTTCAATGATTAATTCACAATTCATGGTCAAATCATTCTCTCCATACACAAGAGCTGGGATTTAGAAAATGTATTTTAATTAAATGTCAAGTCACACATCCATTAAGCCCTGAAGGGTACAAAATACTGACATTCCCGGAGGTATGTACAAACATAACAAGATGAATATCTTTGAGTTTATGTGTTGATATCTGAAGGGATGAGTGAATTACTCAAGAGAACAAGTTCTATTTTCACAATGAAACGCACAAAAAGCACGTCAAATGGCCTTTTCCCCCAGGTGCATTTATTTAGCTCACATTTGAAATGAGATTTTTTCAAGGTATTGAAATGTGTTCGTTTCGTGCGGAAAAGTGCTGCATAAAATTCTATTTGTGCTTTTTTCTCCGAAACTTGATTCAAAATCATTGTTCTCCAATTGAGGCTATGGAATATGGATGAAAGTAGGATCGTTCAATTCATTTTTCAAAATTTTCAAACGTAAAATTCAATTACACATGGCTTTTTCTCTCTTTCCCCTTATGAATAAGCATTTGTTTACCGTGAAGATATATTTACCATCAAACATCGGTCGCGAAAATTTCCATGTTCATATATATGCTGATCTATGTCCATCTATATCCATGCTCACATGATATAGGCTATATATATATATATATATATATATATATATATATATATATATATATATATATATATATATATATATATATATATATGTGTATACATATATATATATATATATATATACATATATATATATATATATATATATATATATATATATATATATATATATATATATATATATATATATATATATATATATATATACATATACAGCCTATGTTGATTAATGTGTCTCCATTGTTGATAATTTGTATTTCATTTTAGATGTAGACAAAACACTGTTATTATAATTTTAGTCCTCATCAATTTCAATATGTAGACTCTCCAATTTTGTTATCTTATCATATATCATTTACCATTCTTATGAATTATTTTTCTCACACTGATTGACAAGAATCACTGATAAGCCTGTGAATTAGGAACAATCGACTGTCCATCATTCAATCCTATTCTTATCTCCCATCTGTCCATTGTATCCTACATTAATCCATCAGTTTACTTTTGTTAACAAGTGTAAAACCACCTGTACTTGAATCGATTATGTTTCTAGTTGGTATTATATAGTGACACGATTGAATGGGCCACTATTTGAACAATTTAATATGATATTGGTTTCGAATGTAGCTTCAGTGAAAAGTTGATACCTTCATATAGGTACGTTGCATATCCAATTAAAGTTAAATATCTTGATTAATGAAGAAGTAATTTCATTATCTAGATTATTATATTTGATATGGAAATGGGTATTTATTGGAAAACTTATATAGTTTACGTCAGCTGAAGCATGATGATTAATCAAATTTTATTTGCAGTTATCAGATTTAATCATACATACGAGGGAAAGTTAATATCACCGGAGATGCTTCTATATATTTATTCGCCTAGCTCTTTTAAAATCGAGATGTAAATAATTCAACTACCGGTAAATTATATTAATTGTTTCCAGTGACATAATGTAAAAGCTAAAATTCTGTTATTCTTTCATTTTTCCATTCTATCCACGGTATGATTCTGTCGCTTCGTATGTTAAACAGTTTATTCTGAAAGGCGCTTCATTGGTAATTTCAACTTCCTTTGAACTGATATTATTTTCCTCTCCAACATCTACACGTTTTGTTTTCAAATGTTTTACATATTTAACCAAAAAATCACGGCTACACAATCGAGCTATGTTGATTGTTGTTTGCTCAACGACTCCACCATTAGCTAGATACATTTCAGTGCCATATAGGCTGTAGAGATGACGATACAGAGAACATGCGTTATGCTGAGCTCGAACTCCAGTCTTTAACTTATTAAGCCAGCATCAAATGAAAGAGAGTGAAATTTCAATTATTCACAATTCATTAAAACGTGCAGACAGAGAAGATAAATAAACAGAACATAATTCTTGTGAATAAATTCCCACTGAATGGAGAAATACAATGTCTTCATTGGAATCAAAATGAGAGATTTTATGATGGTGACCAATGTCTTAAACATACTTTTGGGTAGGTATGTTATTTGAATTACAATAGTTTGAAAATATATTTGGTTGATAAACAGAAGTGGCGAAAATGTCGGAAACGAGAAAATCAGTGGCTGATCCGAAGAGGATGATGCGTTACGCGGGAATTGGTCGAATACTGAAGGGTAATACGCAACGCAAAGATCTTAGACTACAACGTCTTAACTCAGAACTGCTGGACGCCGTGCAGTCGGGAAATATCAAAGATGTTACAAGGTATGATGAGCAATATAATTTTTCATTGTGAAATATCCAGATATGCTTCCTTTTTGTTATTCGTATTCTTTTGCTGTAAGCTTTTCGTTTATAAATAGAACAAGCATCAATCTGAATAATTTTAAAGAACAGCTTATTTAAATATTGAAGCAATAACGTACTATTTTCACGGATACACACGAGTTTCACGGGTATATTTTCCTCTAGTTTTCAAAAATTTCAGTAAAATTTCTCGAGATGTTCACGAGGGAAAGAATATTCGTTAATTTAATGCCCTATCTCATTATAATGACACATCCGGAGATTCAATATTATTTATAAGTATATCATACATATTTTTTACATTATTAGACTGTTATTTTTACCATTCATGAAACATTTTCTAATATTTTACTTCATATAATTTGCATGTCTCACATGTACTGTACATATACTTTGTAATTTGTGTACACCCACAGACAAGCCTGTTTCAGGCTTTGTGGTTATTTTAGGAGCGTAAAACACTATATAACATTGTACGAAACTATTCAAATAAATAAGAATAAATATTAAAAAAATATATATTATTATAATTCATATATTTTTATTGGTATTAATCTTATTAATTGGTAAGTAGGTAGTCTTGATCAGATACTTCTCCGATATTCGAAATGATACGTGAGTCTGTGAGTTTCATGTCAGCTTGTGTCACGGCTGTCACATACTGTTTAAAAATCAAAAGAAAATGTTGGTTGGCGATTTGTAGTTCATTTTATTGGTCAAAGTCACATCAAGTTCAAGTTTGTACCGCTTATGGCCACCATCTGAGTCACGCGACTCGCTTAGAGCATAAACATTTCCCACCCTGATCGAGATAACCAAGTAAGTATTCTAATAACTTCAGGTATTATGAGTTGAAGGAATGTGCAACATATAGACTGTATACTTGCATATATACACGATGTAGTGATACCAACCTATTTTATCATAATATGAAGAAGGTGCTCCAACTCCCATACTGATAACATGGAAGGTATTTGTCGTTTCTTGCGGTCATTTCAGAGCCAATCGTCCCGATTGCCTGTCGCGATTCAGCAGATCCCCTTGTAAACTAGATGTAAATAAGAGTGGCTACGGTACCGGTGGCATTGTTGAAGTTACAAAATATAACATTCTCGTAATCTACTGGGCTGTGTATAGCATTGTTGAGCATTGTTGTTTTGAATAGTTTGATATAAAAAGGATAGTTGTGCTACAGGCAATCGGTACGCTGGACTCAGATTCTGACCCCGGAAACACTTTCAAGACCCGAGTTGGGTCACCTCCTTTATATTATTATAAAATATGTTGGTATAACTACATCGTGATATATATATATATATATATATATATATATATATATATATATATATATATATATATATATATATAATATATAATAAGAATATATATATGTGGGGAACAAAATTGCTCAAGGGCCTGCCTTAGATGCATAACAGCAAGTCGTTAAAAACTATAATACCAGATATATATAGAAGAATATATATAGAATATATATACATATATATATATATATAACTGCTTGGATGATGTTCTTGTTATAGTATATTCTTTCTCCCACGCTTTTCCAACAATATTTCTGTTGATGACTTGAATACAAATAAAATTTCTAGTCACAAAGCGAGTTTACGTTGACATTGTGCTAAGCTTTATAACCACAACTAATTGGCGCATGTAGGTTAATGCGAAACTCAGGTTTTTACAGCTGTTACGAGAAAATATTATATCAATATATGCATATTATATTCATACTATTAGATCTTATTCTGTATCAGGTCATTACAGATGAACAGTTGTGTCGTCTGCACATAAAATTCGTGGAATATTCGATGTTTTGTTAGTTGTTACCGAAAGACATTAGACTTATACTGAACAAACTTTGCCTTGAAGATCAATGCAGTTAGGGCAATGTTTGAATTTGTGTCAATATGGAAATGGTATAAATTGAAATAGGAATATAGTAAAAAGAACACTGCCCTATATATACCACTGAAAAATACCCGCTTGCCCGACTAGCTTTTATAAACTGGGAAAGATACTTTATTCATTTACATATATATACTATATACATATATATATATATATATATATATATATATATATATATATATATATATATATATATATATATATATAATTGAAAATAAATGAATAAATATACATATATATATATATATATATATATATATATATATATATATATATATATATATATATATATAAATGAATTTAAGTATATATGAAATATATAAAAGCGTTCAAAGTATTGAACATCGCCATACATTTATTTTTGTACTAGATATTTACTCTGAGTCTTCCATATACAAATATATATAAAATGTAAGTTGACATCAAATGAAAAGTGAATAACACAAGTTCAATAATGAGCTGTAACAAGTTGTGTCATCATTCTCAATTTCTTTTTGTGACCCGAATAAGAATAAAATAATATATTTTTTTCTATAAATTAAGAAAGGAGTGGCATCACTCTAGGAAAGTGAGGCAAATAATGTTTTAAAATACACTTTGAAATCAAGTGTACAAAGTAGTACAAGCTTCGTTATTTCAGTAAGTGCAGCTTCACCTGCGTACCTTATCTTTTTTTTATTGGGTTTAACGACGCAGTGTAATGATTACTGAGATCTATTGGCGTCGGATGAATGAATAATGAGATGATGGGATGCTGAGATGAAGGTTTCTCAGGTATTGTGAAGGATAGTAGGAAAGAAGCGGTCGTGGCCTATATTGTGGGAACCATCCCGGCATTAGCCTAAACTACTGAGGGAAACTACGAGAAACCCCTGTAAAGATGGACGGTAGCGAGGATCGAACCGGGTCCCACATGCCCACTACCTCCCGGGTCACACGGAGCAAGTGCGTTAACCACTCAGCTACCTATGCCGGTAGAACCTTATGTTCAGCTGCAATTACTAAAATAGCGAAGACTATAGCTGAGCAATTGCTCTTCATTTTAGGTAAGAGATTGGATAATCAGTTGGTGTTGATATGCCTATCTACTATGGGAAAATACATAAAATTGCAGTAAAAGTAGAAAAAGTAGAGAAATATCAACTACGTTTATCTTGCTCACTCAGCAACAACGCATATATGAGATTTCTTTTCTATATTCTAGAGTTTTGGATCACGGTGGGAACCCGAATGCAACTTGTTGTCCCACCGCCTTCTCCGCTCTGCACGTCGCAGCTCTAGAAGGCCACGCAGAGATTCTGGATGTCTTATTGGATAAAGGTGGGGGAAACATTATCGGGAAACGCAAGTTAAAATACGCATCCCGGTATTTATACGTGGTTAGAAAGTTGAATTTAGTTGATTCTGAACGTTGGCTTTCGGTTCTTTTCTGATTGTCGCCAACGTCACCGAGCTTATGATCGCCAACAATTTGGCATTTACTGTACCGTCTAGATATTTGTTGCGCCATTTGTTGCGCAACCCAATAATATTAGCCCAATATCAATTGAGCAGAGTCAGGAAGGGGGGAGGGGGGGAGGGGGGAGGGGAGATTGAAGATCAAAACTAGGCAATCAACTTGTTGTTTGATGGAGTAGAAAGATACTAAAATTCAAGCATTGATAAGATTTTTCAGTGACCCGCCACCGAAAAGATATTTGTGTGTGGTGATATGGAACTGAAGTTGCGCAGGATGAATCAGACATGTTACTGAGACTCATATAAATGTCACGAAAAATGTTTTTTTTTATGTTCTTCTATTCGATAATAGTATCGACTATCGAGTGTCCAAATATCGCATCGTATTGAAGTGTTTGATGTATTTTTTGGTTGATTGGCGTGTTCAGAAGAAGACGATGATAATTTTTTATGAATGACGATAATTTTTTTATTATTTTTTTTCACACCTAAACAAAATTGAACTTATTTTTACAAATATTGCAAACAAAAAGTTCGATCAAACCATATAAACATTTCATATATACATGAAGATTTTGAAATAACACCAATAGAGAAAAATAGCAGAATACCTTGGAAAAAAATGAGAATAATAACAACAATACAATAAATAAAATTGAATTCTTTTCCACAAAGCCTGGGAAGGCTTATTTGTGGGTTGAAAATAACAAAGATTATATAATATATAATAATAATGATGATAATTTTTATTTTGTTTTATTTTTATTTTTATTTTTTATATTGCACGTTTTACATTATTGAGCATCGTTACATTATGCTAAAACATGTAATATAGGTACATGGAAAATATAAATGTAGTGAAATTTACCAACAAAGACCCACAAACAATTACAGAGTCATATCCAAAATAGCACAGTCACATAGAATCATACACACATTATAATCTTATTATAACCTTTATCTATAACATTTAAAGAGGGTATTATATTGTAATTTTATTCTTTATCAGTCAAAAAATTTTATTCACAGAATACAAACATTTTTGTATTAGATATGATTTGAGGGCTAACTTTAATTTTGACCCTAATTGATTTGAGATATTAAGAGGTAATTTATTGATAAGTTTCATCCCAGCACGCGTAGGACCCTTTGCGCAATCATTGTGTTTTTATAACCTTATCTATGGCTACTATCGAAATTATTGTGGGATAGCGCCTGTATTATATTGATTTTTTTTTATTTCTCACGACGTATGCAATTGTATAGTATATATATAAAATATAAAGGCATACTAGAGTTAGAATTTCACATTTTTTGAAAATTTCGGCGCGCGAGTCTTTGTAATATATTTCAGAGCACGGATTGAAACTTGTTTCAGCTGAATACCCAACCACCCTTTTTTGTAATATAAAAGAATTTCTTGCAGACGAGGCTTGGACCCCATAAAATGATTCCGTATTGTAAGCGAGATTGAATATAAGCTCATTAAATCATTCTTGCTGTTTCAAAAGCATTGGCATGCATTAATAATATCCTTAATATCATTAATATCATCAATATCCTTATTGAATAGCATCCCAATGAAATTTTTGAGCATAATTGATTTATCTCACCTAAAAATTTCACATAATACTTGGAATCAGTTTTCGTTTGAGTGATACTTTTTTACCGTACGTAATTCACCGGACAAGTGAGAAATAAGCTACGTATTTATGAAAAATCAGATCATATCAGAATTTGATATTAGTTTTGGAAAAAACCTTTTTCCAAAAAAAAAAATGGTAAAAATGAGGAAAATCTTAAAATATACGTTCTTTTTTCATTACTTCAAGGATATTGATATATATATATATATATATATATATATATATATATATATATATATATATATATATATATATATATATATATATATATATATATATATATATATATATACATATTTGAAACATTCCATTAGAGTGGCATGATGGAGAAGGTGTAGAGATTTGAATTTTCGAATCTAACCCCACCCATGATGATATGAAGCTATGATGATACTAAGCTAATTGAAATGTCACAATAAAACATTGTCATTCAAACAGTTTTTTTGGAACCATATTTCACCTATAACAGTTTGTGCTCTTTCCACTTTTATAAGAAGTATAAACAAGTAAAAATAAAAAGGCCTATAACAGTTTGTGTTCTTACCACTTTTATCATTTTCCTGTAGAACCAACCTTCCTCTCTTTCCTATAGCATACAACTGCATTCCGGTATTACATTTGGTGCTCGTTCCACTTTTATCATTTTCTTTCATTCTTCATTTCATCATTTCTTTCTTTCATCATTTTTCTTGTAGTCACCGATCTTCCTCTCTGGTATATCTTACATCTAGTTTCCGGTATAACAGTTAGTGCTCGTTCCACTTTTATCATTTTCTTTCATTCTTCATTTCATCATTTCTTTCTTTCATCATTTTTCTTGTAGTCACCGATCTTCCTCTCTGGTATATCTTACATCTAGTTTCCGGTATAACAGTTAGTGCTCGTTCCACTTTCATCATTTTAATGTAGGAACCGACCGCACTGAATTGCCTATATTATACAACTACTTTCCTGTATAACAGTTGGTACTCTTTCCACTTTTATCATTTTCCTGTAGTTACCGACCTTCCTCTCTAGCCGATATCATACAACTACTTCCCCGTTGTTGCGAAACTTCTTGAAACTTCTTGAATTGAGGTAAAACTCTTGACAGTATACCTACTATAATGTTACTAAAGTTACTACATCACAGTCTAGTGGTCTGGAATTAATTTAAAATATGGTTTAACCAGGGATTGAAATAGATGAAATTCCTGCGTTCAAGTTACAAAGCTAGATTTCGTTACACCTAGCGATTTGCTAATTCAAGCTTAGGTTGTTTTATTTTTTCTTTCAAATACTAGGTAATATAGGTTACAACCGGAGATGATGTTTTGTCTGGGGATTTTTTCACATCATCCACACAGTTCTGTATTGTTCTTATTTTTATTCTTCACGAATAGAAACTCCATAGTATTTTGATTTTCTTTGTTATTCTATATCAAAAAATGTGTATTTATATCTGGATTCATCACATACCAGAATACCATAACTAGAAGTGTATGGTTGATTTTTTTACTATAGATGAGGTTAAAAGGTAAAAAAAATCAACAATAATATTTTTTACGTTAGTCTCGTACCGGAATAGAACTTTATAATTTTCGCTCAAAAATCAGTCCACTTTTGAGAAAAATGATATAGATATGTCTATAGGTAACCCTTCTCCCCCCCCCCCCAACAATCACGTCATGGAAAGTATCTCTAAAATTCTACATTTTTTTTACATTATTGGTCTACTTTGTACAAAATTCCATTCGAATCACTTTGTCGTTTTTGAAACCAGACTATTTGTGATATTTTTATATTAACAACACTCACGGCGCTTTAACGTCCAACTAGACACCACCAGATTTTATGGATTGCTTGTATTAACTTGTTGACTCCACTTTAAAGGTGCACGTCCCAACCGTTTCGATAACTGGGAGAGATCACCTCTTCACCTGGCAGCGTGGGCAGGACACAGTAAATGTGTCGATACTCTACTCAATAGATGTCCAGAATTATTGCAACTGAGAACCGGGAAGGAAAAACAGGAATGTGAATTGGTCCCGTCAGATTGGCAAGATTCAAGAAAGCATGATCATAATGCTCTAGTTAACAAGGTACTGAAGAGTGTACAACAAACCTTAAATAATGAAAAAACATCCAGACGGGGTTTCTCATTGTTATATATTCATTCTCGCTTATACGTTCACTAGTTATTATTCTCATAATGTTAAAGTATAAACTCTATATTCTATTATTATACAAATATCTCCATCAAATTATACGCTTCAATTATTCGTCTTCATCTGAAAAAGCTTTTTTAGATGAAGTTGGAGTAGAAATATTTCTATTCATTAATATATACTCTAGAAGTTTTTATTATGATGAGGTTCATGATACAAGATGAGAATTCTCATACCAGACGTTTTTTTCAGACTGAATCCTAGTTAGTTCGATTTTTGCATTCAAATATTAATGTAAGCCTATATATTATTATACTTTACGGTGTGAATGGAATGGCTGGATGTAGTTCAACTTTTTCAGAACTGATTACGAAGATTGAGTTTTAGATAGTTATTTCTGTTATTCGTACACCTGAAAGTTTTGATCTCTTCCGAGGATTTTAAGATTCTAGAAGATATCTAAAGATCAAGTTTTTTCGAAATATAAGGATATGAAATATAGATATTATTCTCATTTCTAATGCATATGTAAAAAATCACTCGTCTCCATTAATCATTCATTAACTGAAATTACATTAATTGAGATTAATTTTGAAATTATTGGATTCCTCATTCTAACAAATAATGTGAATTTATGTCTATTATTCAGTTATATATCTCAATTGTTACCACGGATATAGCCTCCATTCGTTCGCTCTATTCCTTACTTTCATCATCTCAATTCTATTATGTAGTTTTTTTTTGCTTAAGGATCAAATACTAACAAGCTTTACTGAAGTAGTACAGCGAACTTGAGAACCAATAAAATATTAGGATTGATCAATATTGTCTGTGCTTTTAACAATTGACATTATTTGATGATAAAAAAATGAAAGAATAAAAATAAAAAAAATATATAAAAATAAATACAAAAAAAAAAAAATACAAAAATACAAAAAAATACAAAAAAAAAAAAATAAAATGAAAAAAAAATACAGTGCTCAAAAACATTTACACTTTTGGAAATAAATTCATGTGTTATAGTTGTGAATTTGCAAAAAACATCTAAATTTGTATGAATGCTTTCAATTAATCCAAACCTTTTACAGTTACGAATTACGATGTAATTTACGAATTACATCCAGAGGGTATTAAACTCGTGGTTTGTGTGAATTAATGAAATTTACTTGCAATCTATTCTCTGAAACTATATTAAACGTGAATTATTCAACCGAACGATTTCAATTCGTTGATTCATTCACTAATTTTTTTGTTATACTTGTGGGAAATTTCCATTGACTTTTGACCAATCACAAAATAGTTCATTCAACAGCGATTTTGTCAAAGAGTTATGTTCATATTATGATTAAAGCTTTGAATTTTAAGTGCATGCATTCTATTTCGTTCCAATGAATACCGTAACAACTAAACCATCGTTTCAATAAAAAAGTAAATATTGAATAACAAAAAGCTGAATAATACAAATTCGTGTGTATGAGTTGTCAAAACCTACTGCACGACTCTATAAGCGGGAGTACTAATCTAAAATACCTTCACTGTAAGTTTTATTTGGGGTTATATCGCGAGCTATTTATGCTTATTACCTCTTATCTAAATATGACTTGATAGAAAAAATACCACAACAACTAGAAGAACTCACAATTCTAGAACTCGAAAGAATAACTTGATACGATCAATACTTGATGTGATTTCATTCAATTTTATTACATTGATAAATTATTGTCAACACTGAAGTTAGTATAGTAGAAGAACATAATTGAACAAATCGAGTGTGTAGGCCTAGATGTATCGCTTCTATATTATATGCATTTTTCAAATATCTTTTCCTCTTCTTTTTTAAAATCAGTAATCAACTACAATTTCCAATATTATCTTTTCTATAGACTATAGCTCAATATTATTATTAATTTTTGTATCAAACACCATTGTTATATTAAGTGTTACTGTTAAAATTCAAATTGTTATTGTTATAATAGTGAAAGGCAGAGTCTGATGAACAATTTATATATGAAATTAATATAATATAATTTCCAAATCATCAATAGCGGCTGCCAGAAGTACGGAGCGTATGCGTATATATGTGCATTCACCTTAAAAAGTGATGTGAAAACGTGAAATAGCTTGATTTCTGAATATATACAAATGATCTATTCTGCACATACAACACCATAACAATGATAAAACTGGTAGATGTCTTGGGTAGAACGCTATTTTTTAAAATCAAATTTCAGCTTATATAATTTTTCAGTTGGTCATCATATTTTCGTATTATTTTGAAAATGTCTTGAAGTTATTTAATATGGTGAAAATATACCAGTGTGAACACCTAAACATTTTATGAAATAATCGGCACGCGCTTGCTCTATATAACAGGGAGATGAGGATAGATCAAGCTTTAGTTCTATTCTCGATTTTCGTAGGCATTCCCTCGACAGCTTTGGTGAATGCCGGGATACAATAAACACATCTACGATATAGATCACGACCACTTCTATGTCATTGTCCTTTCTTTCACCTAAGAACCATCTAATTTTACCATTTTATCATCTCATTAATTCGAAATGAATCATTCATCCGAAGACAACAGATATTACTTATAGATAATATACGTCGTTGGACACAATGAATGAATGAAAACGTTAATGAAATGCAATACTAATGCTTGACAATTTATAGCGATAATCGGAAACAAAAACTTTGACATTATAACTAGTTTTACAGTGGAATTGAATAAAGTGGATGAGGGTTGTATAGGTCTATTCAAACTATTTGTCAATGGGGATGAGTAGTAAAAGAAGTTCTACAACGTTTTTTCACATCAATGGTGATCTAATTTTATAGTATATCATTTTCATTTATTCGTCCGTATTTCACTTCAACATCACATTTTAAAAGGGCACTGTAGGATTTGATCCTTCATCCATAATGACAGGAATTCGCCTTCATCAATTATGACTAGAATTAAGGGGCTAAAAATGGTCTCCTTGGTCGTACTTCACATCTAGGTGTTACTTAGGAAGGTTTGACGTTAATTATTTTGTAAGAATACGGAATTGTAATAATATTGATACGATATCCTAGCTGATTAAGCGCAGAAATTACCAACGTGGAAGTAGCTTTCAACTGCCAGTTGAAAATTGATGTCACTATGGTTACCCGCGCAATTCATTTTCCCCAACCCTCAGAATTAGGCTAACTGGACACAACATAATGCCAGACACAATACGTTTCATCCAACATTATATTAATCAACATTTTTTGAAATTATGATTAGGTCATAAGGTATATGACAATTAGAATAGGACATCACTAGAGGGTTTTTATACCATCGACGACATATTCAAATTATCTTGGTAAAGTTAAAGAGTTGATTGAAATTAAAAACCTAACCTAATGACGCTCGCAACTCACGAAAACTAAGTAATTTCAGTAACTTTGAAGTAATATTAATCCAAACAATACACCATATTAACCACTCTAAGATGAAAATACCACAATCCCAATTTTATCTAATCCATATTAATTTCCTGAAAAAGCGACCAATTCAGCAATATTACTATGAATAGTAATTGTGAAAATAAATAATTCAAGTATTTGTGAATGTGAGAAGAATTCTTATAATTCAATTAAATTCAATTCAATTCAATACTTTATTTGTCAATTTGATTGGTACATTTTGAAAATGAGTCATGATAACATATATGGTACGTCAAGATTATCATGAAAATAAACATAATATAAACTAAAACTGAACTATATGTATGAGATATAAATATATATATATATATATATATATATATATATATATATATATATATATATATATATATATATATATATATATATATATATATATATATATATATATATATATAAGAAAAAACATTAATACACAAACATACTTCACATTCATATATTTACTCTCCACATTCATTTATACATTTAATGTACAATCTCTCGGTTGATTGGTTTTCTCTTTTTCAAGTTACCTGTCCTGGAATCGGGGAGTACCGCTCTTCACGTGTCTTGTCAGATGGCTAACTTGGATTGCATTCACAGCCTCCTAAAAGTCGGTGCTGATTATTCGCTCAAAGATGATTGTATGATGATGCCTCTGGATGTTGTTGGAGAACAGCTAGTAGTCGAACGAAATTCGGAGGAAGAAAGAGAACGCATAAAAACGTTACATAGAGAGAGGTAGGCTTACGGAGTTTTTTTAAAATTATACTGGAAAAGTATTTAGTTTCTCACATTGAAGAAGGTAGGTACGTCGTGATGAATCTATTCGTGGAATTGTATATGGACTTATTCCAGTTGTCGAATGAACTCGTTGTTATAGCAACTGGACGAATAAGTGGGGAGAATAATCAGATACGGCATCTTCATCTCGGTCTTTACGACGTCACGCAACAATTTGTAACTTCAGCCGTAAGATGCTTATACATTTTTTTTTGGGGGGGGGGGAGGAGGGGGGGGGGGAATTGAAGGTATCAAAAAAGGCTTGCTTGATGTACATATTTTTGTACCAACTGGACGAATACATGTTATGAATGCTTTACTGTATATTATTTTTACTAGAATTTCTCGTATTTTATCAGTTGATAATACGAAACAATCAACAAGAATTTGTAAAAAATGTAGTTCTGTAGTTCAGATAGTTCACTTGGTAACGAAGTTTTGAAGTTTCATATTTTGGTGGAGGTGCCGGGTAGCGAGTAACATTGGGTATCATGAATGCCTACGTGGTGATGAAAATTAATTTAATATGAGACAAAACCCATTCATCCTAACATTCCAACTTAATTCAACCCATTATGTTACACGCATACTTATTAGACCCATCCTCATTGCCGAGTAGCTTATAATATGATGTAGACCTACTAATTAGCCTCAGCGAAAAAACATTACCAAGTCTAACTTTGATGTAACGTTTTTAATTGAAACAGTTTTCCGGCTTCCATCCAAGCCATGCTCCAGGCCGGTGCCAAAATGACGACTGACATCAAAGGAATTGGGACTTTTCGTAAATCTGTTATGCATACTGCCGTCGAACTCGAGTCTTTGTCAGCAATCGAACTTCTGGCAACTGCTGGATGTGGAATAATTTTCTGGGATAAGAGTGGTGACACTCCTATACATGTCGGCGTTAAGAGGCGATTAGAAGAAACTCTCAAGGTA
This sequence comes from Brachyptera risi, assembly GCA_964007535.1. Lineage (NCBI taxonomy): Eukaryota > Metazoa > Arthropoda > Insecta > Plecoptera > Taeniopterygidae > Brachyptera > Brachyptera risi. The sequence continues at coordinate 30,510,178 of OZ023329.1, read as the reverse complement.
TAAAGCGAATCAACTTATTTAAGTATGCATTCAAATTATGTTTTCCAATTTTCCATCACTTCTTCATTCAAATTTCAAATTTTCAAATTCTTTAGTTCAAATTTCATTCTTACGAAAATTGAGTCTCATCTTATGTGATTCTACATTCATTGCTTTTTAAAAGTGAACTGATAGTACAGTTCATCTGCAGTTTACAATTCATCTGAAACATTTCGAATAATACTGAAACTGTTATATTATATTATAAACTAATAATATTATAAAAAGAGGAAAATTACTTTGAAAAAATATCCTCCATATACCAACTGGAATAAAAGTTTTGTACGAGTCGGATATAGTGAATATAATATTTGAATATTCACTGAGAGTTTCAATACAAAAAATCTGAATAATGAAACAAAAAAAAATAATAAAATGATAAATATATAAAAATATGAGGAAAACATAAAAATATAAAAAGTATAAAAATAAAAAAATATGAAAATAAATTAAGAATATATAAAAATATAAAGAATCGGTACAAAAAATAACATCTGCTTTTAAAGTGATCAAATTGTTGCTAATTTTGAGAATTATATGGTGAGTTTGCAATGAACAATAATGAGTAGAACATACTTTGTTGATTACGAGAGAATGTATTACCCCATAGATCCTAGTTGCTGATGGGGTCGCTAGGCACATCAATGAAAAGGATATAATCTATATTACAGGATATCTATCCATCTACGATTGTTAGAATGAGGTTACTACAATTATGTTGATGCACTTTATATTTCTTCTTTTCTCCTGATAAATGGAATGAGAATATCCCTTTCTTAACAACACGTTTGAAGTGGGATTTGTTCTTGAAAACATACAATATAGGCCCTATATAATGTATTACTCACAATTTGACTCAATTTAAATAAGACTTCAGTATATTCTACTTTACTTCAATATGTTTCAGAACATGGGCGTAGGCCTACTTCTTCTTTGGAAGCTAAACTTTTTATCTGAACCTAAAAGAGCTAAACGTTGCTTTACTGAGAAGAAAATTCTAATCAGTCTCCAATAAAAGTACTTTGAGATTTTAAGCATAAAAAAAAAAGTTCATTTTGAAAAAAGTTTCAAGTACATGCAATGAATTTAAAATATAAACATTTAAATCTTCAAAAGAAACCTAGATCTTGCTTTTCTATATAAATTTTCTAGCTATGTTACAGATGAAAGCAACATAAATTCAATTTAGGTGCAGTCATATGAATTTCAAGAAATTACAGAAATTACAGAAAAGGAAATAATAAAATAAATATGTTCATAAATTGACTACAAAAGACAAATGTATTGTAAATTTGTAATCATATTTATTCAAACTTCTATGTTTAAACAAATATAATCATTAGAAAATGTTCAGTATTTATTCAAATCTATATTCAGCGACTTGATATGAACAAACAGAATATCTCTTACAAATTGTTCTATCTGTGATCGAATACTTTGATATAAATTAAACATCTAATTTGATTATTTAACAAAAATCTTTTATCAGTGCCCGTCATGATATAAAGTTCATTATTTTATTACACGTATTAAATTAATTTATTCAGAAAAATGTTCATGTAAAATGTAATTCCTATTCATTTCTCAGAAGTAAATTATTTGATAATTAGAGAATTGATTTCCCATACAGAGGTTTGCAGATCAGTTATGAAAATTGGATTTCACAGCATTAGGAGTCT
>OZ023329.1:30478460-30503460 GCA_964007535.1 Brachyptera risi | reverse complement strand
AAGCTTTTTATATATGAAATGGGAGAAGTTGAGTCTTTTCTTTTACGCTCTTTTATTAGTTTACATGGGATTCGTATTTTCATTCTCTATCCTCTGTATAATGACGTACTATTATGAAGACGCTGGTCTAGAAATACCTTCGGGGATGAATGTCGACGTATGCCGCTATATTGTTGTCGCTATTGTTGTGTTTTTGGTACTCATTGAAATTTTATACCTAATACAATTGCCTTTATTGTACATCAAAGAATCAGAATCGTGGTTGAAAATGATCAGCTTTGCTCTTGCTTTGTTCGTCTCGTTTACTCCACATAATGATGACAACGACGCCTGGTTACGTCACGTGACGACGCTCGCCGTCCTTCTAGCGTGGACGCAATGTCTCTTTTTTGTATCACGAGTACCTCATTACGGTTACTACATTCTGATGTTTGTAAGAGTCACAGTCAATGTGGTAGAGGTATTGTTGACGTTTATATTTCTGATTGTTGGCTTTGCGATTACATTTATGATTCAATTTCAAGCAAAGGCTCCTTTTGATTCACCATGGGAGTCTTTAGCGAAAACATTCATGATGATGACGGGTGAATATGAATATTCTGGTATTTTTGAAGCCAAAGAAGAGGCTTCAGCAATCATCGCACGTATTCTCTTTCTGTTATTTGTTCTTCTCGTCGGCGTAGCACTAATGAATCTGTTAATTGGTATGGCTGTAAACGATATTACGGAACTTGAAGTGAGAGGTAAAATTAGCAGGTTCCGAAAACAATCAGAGTTTCTCAGTATGTTGGAAGTTATACTGTTCAAAGATTTCTTTAGAAAACTTCTACCTAAAAACTTGAAGAAAAGGTTATACAAACACAAGCAGGTACCTTCTCTGATTCACATTCGACCCGGTGTAGCGTACAAGAAATATAAAAAAATATTCCCTTGTGAAATAATGGATGCCATTTTGTTAAGGATATCTCAGAATCAACGAGAAATCAGTGAACCGACATTACAAGACGTCTACAATAGTTTAACGTCTTTGTCGTATTCTGTGGATATCGTGACCGGGGCTCGAATAAGAGCGTCAGATCATATCGATTCGACGGAAACTGTTGTGAAAGTCGGAGATTTACATAATGCAAGTAAGAAATTGGACGAATTGTGTCGGGAGGTTGAACAGTTGAAGATTTTGATGCAAAAGTATCATAATATGGATGCTTGAAAAATATTGTTAGCGAGTATGGTGTTATAAAAGCCAAGAAAGAGATAAGATATGTGGCGACCCATCCAAGTTTCGAGTTATGGGTCGCAACAGATATATTATTTGAAGCATAAAATCCTTGTATACAGAAAATGTGTAACTTTTATCTCTAATCAAGAGGATCGTTGTTTTTTTATAATTGACCATTGAAGTTTAGATAGGAGAATCCTATTGTTACAGTATAGGTACGATTGGTTCATGTTGCAACCCTTGGTTCCTTACACAAAAGTGTCTAGTTTTCGTACGCTGCGTTTTCGTGCCTATATACAATGATCTGGAATGTTCTCTGTCTGATGCTCGACTGAAGTGGGTGAACATCGCCTATGTTGACTATTGTTCAATAATTCAAAATTTGGTTATTTTTTTTCTTATAAAATGTGGTGGCCTCAGCACAAATTGCGAGACATGACAGACTGTAGTACTGTCACTACTGTGGTAGATTGTAGATAAAATGAATGAATTGATAGATAATATGATAATAAATTATATGTGTGATATTCATGAGGTGTGAAAGTGGGTTTGTTTTTAGTTATAGATCATTTTAAAATGTTTTTGTTTGTTAAATGTCTGTGTTAAATGTGTTAAATGTTAAATGTAAATGTTTGTTAAATGTAGCTATAGGATGTAACCATCAGACATTTGTCTTCTACAGTAAGATTATATAGAATGATCAAGTTAAAGTAATTTCGAAGGTTCTATATCATAGATACATTGCAGATTAAAATATTGAAAATAATACAAATTGAAGAAGAGAATAACATATACATAGTAAATAGTTATATATATGCCATCTTTTCTATGTAACTGTTTTAAAATACTTAATTATACTTGATTAAATACTTAATTATCATAACATATTATATTATAATACCTAAATCATATATGTATTCCACTTATTTTCTGTCATTCATACCAATCACATTTTGTATTGATTCATGTGCTGAAGCAGAACACAATTAATTTTTAAATTGATTGAAAATAATCAATTAATTGAATTAATTAATTAAAAATAGTGTAGTCCTACCCATCGAGTTATCTGTGGTCAATAGTTTTATTAAGAAGTAGAAACATATTTTACATATTTGAAGTTGAACATTTTAGTATACATCGTAATATCATATTTCTATATCAAATTAACACCATTTTATTCGATAAGAATCACATATTTTGATTTGATGAATCTGTGATAACTACATACAATTAAATTATCATACAATATTTTCAAATATTAAATTCACACTCATGTACGTAGGTCTACAGCACATTCAACATCATTATAAACACGAACATTGGTCGCATGATTTCGTTCAAAGTGCAATAATGGTATTGATTTGATCAGAGATGTAATCTGATGTACTCGTGGTAGTAATCTAATAACCAGTAAATTGAGGTCACGTCAAGACATTCACGACCAGAGGGTTTCAACTTCCAAGTCAAAAGAAAGGAATCTCGGTGTACGCGTCTGAATAGTAGAGTTATAATCCCAAAGGAATCAGATTATATTCATGCATTACTTGAAGAGTATACATTCTATAATATGAAAATATGAACATGTTCAAAGTTTGGGAATGTAACATAGTTCGGAATCAGAGTTCGGGTAGCTTCTCTATTAATATAGATCCCGATGAATTGATCGACTTACTAAATGATGTAATATACGCTAACGAATTGATATTTCGGTGAGTAGGGATTTCGATGAGACAGGATTCTGATGAATTGGGACAGCCACAATAAAATGACAAAAACATAGAGGATTGTGATTCCGAAGAATCAGACTTTCAATGACTCTATATGCCCATTTGAATGCATCAGTATATTCGAAGAATCAGACTTTCAATGACTCTATATGCCCATTTGAATGCATCAGTATATTCGAAGAATCAGACTTTCAATGACTCTATATGCCCATTTGAATGCATCAGTATATTCGAAGAATCAGACTTTCAATGACTCTATATGCCCATTTGAATGCATCAGTATATTCGAAGAATCAGACTTTCAATGACTCTATATGCCCATTTGGATGCATCAGTATATTCGAAGAATCAGACTTTCAATGACTCTATAGGCCCATTTGAATGCATCAGTATATTCGAAGAATCAGACTTTCAATGACTCTATATGCCCATTTGAATGCATCAGTATATTCGAAGAATCAGACTTTCAATGACTCTATATGCCCATTTGAATGCATCAGTATATTCGAAGAATCAGACTTTCAATGACTCTATATGCCCATTTGAATGCATCAGTATATTCGAAGAATCAGACTTTCAATGACTCTATATGCCCATTTGAATGCATCAGTATATTCGAAGAATCAGACTTTCAATGACTCTATATGCCCATTTGGATGCATCAGTATATTCGAAGAATCAGACTTTCAATGACTCTATAGGCCCATTTGAATGCATCAGTATATTCGAAGAATCAGACTTTCAATGACTCTATATGCCCACTTGAATGCATCAGTATATTCGAAGAATCAGACTTTCAATGACTCTATATGCCCATTTGAATGCATCAGTATATTCGAAGAATCAGACTTTCAATGACTCTATATGCCCATTTGAATGCATCAGTATATTCGAAGAATCAGACTTTCAATGACTCTATATGCCCATTTGAATGCATCAGTATATTCGAAGAATCAGACTTTCAATGACTCTATAGGCCCATTTGAATGCATCAGTATATTCGAAGAATCAGACTTTCAATGACTCTATATGCCCATTTGAATGCATCAGTATATTCGAAGAATCAGACTTTCAATGACTCTATAGGCCCATTTGAATGCAAATGAATGAAAAATCTGAATGAATCATTTGAATGAAGAATCGGAGTTTCGATGAATCAGGATTTGGATTACCAGAGACATTCGATGAAACGGGATTTTGATGAATCGGTACATAACCCAGATTCCGAATTTCACAATTTGGCCTATATTATAATAACAGTAAAACTAATAAAAGTGTCTTGAGATGAGCTAAAAATGTCTTGTCTCTAAAATGTATGAAAAAAATATAATTAGGACCTTACAAAAGAATAAAGGATAGTGAAATTGGAAATTCTTCAAGACTGTAAGCTATTTTTTGTGTTTTTTAAATTCAAATATTGCATATGTTTTACAATTTTGAATGATGTAATTAATTGAATGAGCAATGCAAAGACTCAATTTCACCGTGGGTACTTGCATTTTTTTTTTATTCATGCTTCACAGGTTCAACGAATTAGAGCACAAATTTTGATGCAATCTGGCATGCACATATGTCAACATCTAGCTGTATGTCTGAAATCTCTGTTTTCAATGTAATCCCTGAAACTCCCTTAGATCTTTTGAAATTCCTGAAAGCCCTTGAAATCCCCGAACTACTTTGAAATCTTTGAAATCCTTGAAATCACTTGAAATCCATGAAATCTCCCTGAACTCCCGTGAAATCTCCTGAAATATTGAAATCGAAAGTCAGATATCCACCAAATTTTCGAGTTGTTAACCCTTAGAAAGTAAGCAGAAGATGAAAAAGGAAGGTTTGATGACATGATTGTTTCAAAATCGAGATGTGTACATAGATTCCATTCCACATAAATATGTCTGCATCGCTCATCTTACGACGCAAATGGTGCATTTTTTAGAATTGCTATTTTAAATAAATCATATATGACTTTTCATAATCTTGAAATGAACGACAAATAATAATTATTCATGTACTTCTTGTCGATTTCAAATTTACTTCAAGATCCAGATGAATGCGATGACAATATAGTATATCATATATGCAGTATGAGAAACGCACTGACATATGAAAGGTATTCAATAATGCATTTGAATCACATGTGAGCTGTGAGATAGAGAAAGATTGAGAGATGACAAGTATTCACATATTCTTTGCCATCCAAGAGAAATCATGAGTCATTTCTATACAACGACTGTTGACGGAAGTATACGAATTTCAAAAATATGTAAATATTTTATATGCAAGATTTACCATCACCAGAGGTTGATTACCAAGAACTTTGAATACATTTTCATCGTCGCTATGAAACGAATATAGAAATGATAGCTTACAATTTCTTTATGTTATTCATTTTATTATTTTATTTATGGAAACCAATCATCGATGAACGTGATTACCGTTCGGAAATATTTCTATTAAAATCATTTGTTGAAGAAATTCATTCATTTATTTGTATTGTATTTAACGACGCACTGTAATTAGAGCGAAGATCCATTGGCGTTGGATTTAATGATTAATGAGATGATGGGATCATGAAATGAAGGTTTCTTAGGCATTGAGAAGGATAGCGGGAAGGAAGCGGTCGGGGCCTATATTGTGGGAACCATCCCGGCAAGAGCCCAGACTACAAGGGGAAACTACGAAAAAACCCATGTAAAGATGGACGATGGCAGAGATCGAACCTAGGTTTGATAGTATATTTTTTACATATACTTATGGATAATCTCTCACCTCCCACATGAAGCGAGCGCATTGACACTGAGCTGAATGTGCCGGTTTGAAGAGATATGGATAATTTCTTTGTACTCGAAAAATTTCATTTTAAAATAAGCAGAATGAACCATCTGAATAAAATAATCTGTTTAAGCAGCACCAGAAATACATATAATATTCACGACATGTATAGTATTCGGGTACTTTACTCTTTTTTCAAGATAAATACAAAAATAAATGGATAAATGTATCAAATGATAGTAATAGAATTATCATTAAATAAACAAATACTATTCTTTTTTTATATTCGTATAATATTATTTGTTCTAATAGCTCCTCAGACAAGCCCAGCTTAATTGTGGGCTCGTGGGGCAATGAGAGTGCATGTATTTTTGTTACCATGTTATGGTATTATCCAAATTGTACTCTCTTCTGAAAATGTATCTGTTTGGAAAGAGTTCAATTCGTGCGTATATGATAGCCTCGCAGGCTATCATGTATTGAAACATATTTAAAAAATACAATGCAAATTATATCTTGATTCATATTCATATTATTCATTTAATTCTATTATATTTTAATGAATGTGTGTTTTATCAATTTCTGACGAATGACCTATTTTAATTATTTCTTACTCAAGGAAATTTGATCTTTCGTTGGATTTTTGAATGAGCAAAGCGAAGACTCAGTTTTACCGTACTTGAAAAAAAATGATTTTTTGGCGCTCCAGAGGTCGAATGAAAGAAAAAATTGTGATGAAACTTGGAGTGTAAATATGTCATCATCCAACTCGATACAGTATAATTTCAAGGTTCGATCGGTGGAACCACTCTAGAAAAAAACTATGAAGGTTTAAAAAAAAATGTTAGATAAAACCCCGAGTGGATAATTTGGAGAAAATATTTCATTCGAATGAATTCGACTTTCTAGGAAATTTAAGCACATAAATAAGACGCAATGTCACTAATTTTAACAAAAATTCGTCAAAAATTCGGTCATGAATCTTGACCGTCTTGAAGGTGTATTTGGAAAAAAATCAATGCATTTTCTTCTTACTTCTTACTTCATATTTATTTTCTTATTTTCTTATTTTCTGAAGCTATCATGCATTAAGAAATAGGTATCACCAAAAATCGTGAACCGTTCAAGATGAGCGACAGATAAAACAAAAATACAGTGACATAATAGCTCTAAAATCTAAAATTTAATTTATCTTTTTTTAAATATATATAAAGAACGAGCACATGAGCCCGAACCTCGCCATTTTCATCACGCTTTCAAGTTATAGTGTATTGCACTGTATTCTGTACTTGCTCGATGAAATACAGACTTATTATTATTATTTTCTGTATAATCTTGAATTGACAAATGAAAAAAATGAAAAAAATTATTATCATTATATATTATACATATTATATTATATATATATGTTCTATGTTCTTTTGTTCAATAATAAAAAATAAAAAATTATTATTATTATTATTATTAAAATCCAGGTGTGTGTATAACTTTCCGTTACATTTCAAATGAATATGCCTACATCGCTTATCTTACAATGCATATGTAGCGTTTTCCTAATACCATGATGATTTATATGCGAGATTAAAACAAAGACATTAATTGTGCCGAACTCAACTCTAGGTCTACAATAAAAACTGTATTTTTTATGGTTCCATGATTTATGAATTTTATGATTAGCGATTAGTGATTACGATGATTAGAGATGAGATCTATGAATTGTATGATACAAGAATAAAAGTATATATATGTATATATATATATATATATATATATATATATATATATATATATATATATATATATATATATATATATATATATACGTCAGATGTGCACAATCGAATAACTCATCTTAGCATGTATACCATCGACCACGAGAATCTCCGTCAACACACACACACACACACACATACACACACACACACATATATATATATATATATATATATATATATATATATATATATATATATATATATATATATATAATATATATATATATATATAATTATATAGTGACGTATTATATCACAATATTTATGAAAATTTATTCATATAAGTATAACAGTCTATAACATAACAATTAATTGCATGCAATTAGTTGTATTTGTGTTTAATTTACTCATCACAGATTGTTCTTAGAAAAGGTGGCAGTGATTACTCTAATGAAATTAAAGGAAAACAAACAAACATAGCTTAGTTGTTATAACAGCGCACCAATTTCCTTTTCGACGAGGGTACCAAATGTTCAAGGCAAATGTTCTTAACGTGGGGAATGCATTTGTTTTTTGTGGATAGTTCAACAATCAACGTTGAAGTGTAATAAATATTCCAGGATCACTATGCTTCGATTTCCATATACGTCAATTCCATGGTCTGAAAGGTGTAAAATGTCGAAGAAGATAGGAGATAGGAGATAAAATAGAATTGTAAAGTGGTTAAAAGATAGACGTAAGCTCGAGGGAACTCAAAAGGTCATATCGCAAAAGTAGAATAAGTAGAATAACGTAGAAAAAGTGACAACTTGTTATATGTGAACTTTACATTCCCCCCACCCCCTTTTCCCGTCTCTTTCTGATTAGAAGATGGTTTCTGAGTTTTTAGGAGATGAGCACGAGATTCTAACCTGTGTTCTTTTGTACACTTTCTCACCTATCGAATGGTGTATCTTCAAATATATCCGGGAGAAGCAATTAGTTTTCTTAGATGAGCGTAGCGAAGAATTTTATTTCACTTACGAAAGAATGGAGCTTTGTTTACATGATTCTTTTTCTGCACATTGGACGCATATCGAAATATGTTGAGATTGATTCTGAGAAAAATAGGTTCCACTATTATGTCGTTAGAAATTCAGAAACTTTGGGGAATCCCCATGAGAAAAACACTGGATAGAATGTCCAGTTTTTCATTTCTATCCGTTTGACATGAAATGCCCACAAGTTGTTGATATTGTTCCAATACATTTTTCTATTAAGTTTAAATAAATACGAATAACTCGTTTTCGAGAATATAAAATATTATACAGGAAAAATGACAAATATTTAGATGAAAGTTTGTCAATGGAAATCTACAGGTTGCAATTGACGACTCGCAGTCTCCACCCCCATAACGTCAGAAATCATACCGTACAATCAACAGGGCTGTTGGAACTGTAGTCAAATTCAAATATCCAATTGGGGTGTCTTGAAATGACTACATTGATATGACGCAACTGGCTGACTGGTTTAGCCACGCCTATTTCGAGTCGACAATTGACCATTGTAGATGGTCCGCCCTCGTGATGTCATAAAATATAAAAACTAATCAAGTGGACAGTGAAGCAGGGGAAATAAGGAAATAACCAAAATCTAAAATCTAAAATTTTCCCTGCTTCGTATGTCACGCCCATCTACAATGGTCAATTGAGTATGAGTTATAAGTATAAATTGCATGAATTGATGAATGAATGAATGAATAAAGGAGACTTAGGAGTGTGAAAACCAAGATGTGTATATGACTTTCGTGTTAACATTCTATATAAAATATATTTCACTCATCTTACAACGCATATGCTGCTTTTTCCTAGTTCGAATAAATATGTTGACCGTTAGCTATCGTAATATTAGGTGCAAATGACCACATTCGGTCTCTAAGTGAAATAGTATGTACCTTCAATTATGACCAGGAGGGTAAGTTTGTTCTCTTTATCAAGATTCTCATCACTGGAAAACAATAACATTTTATTCTACAATAATATAACACTATTTTGATATAATATTGTCACTAAATAAACATGAAACACAATATGTCAATATTGTCACCATTGTTTGTTCATATCGCTTTTTGACATCATATAAAAACACAGCTTATGATAAGTCATATTGCCTGAATTCGGATGATGATGATTATTGTTTGCTCAACAACCCCACTTATAGCGTGGTTATTTGGGTGAACGAATGAGCACATGATAATGAAACTATGAATTGTTGATCAAAGAATGTTTACAAAAACCCATGCCTTGTATGCTTGACTCGAAGCGAAGCCCAACGGTGATTTCATTCACTGAAGTGGTGCTATAGTTGCCTGAATTTCAGAGGGAGGTAGAGTCCGTTTTTTTTTCGTTTTTTGTTTTATATTTTGAATCGTTTACAAGTTAAGAAGGTTAGAACTTGGAAGGTTTAGACGGCTAGAGGTTAGAAGAATTTAGAAGAGAAATAAATCGGAGTAAATTCATTTTTTTGATTTTGAGTAGTGAGCCTTTCTCATCTAAACAATAATAATATAGAAGTATATCTGTGCTCACTGAAGAAATGAAGGAACAAGAAAAGTAAAGGTCCAACTTTTTTTTTCATTTTTAATTACTTTTCCTAACAAAGTTAGGTAAGTCCAATCAACAATCACAAGAGCACAACTGTTGACTTCATTTTTCCAGTTCCAAGTCCTCTTTTTCTCACGTCTCTGTCTGATTCTGCTCTTCCTCCTCCTCTTCCAACTCGACTCTTCTCACCACCTCCCTCCATTTCTTTCTATTCTCCCACCATTAACCGCTCTCAACTTCATTCCATACCTCTCCTCTCTCTTCAACAGCTCTTCTCACTCCCATCTTCCATCTCTCTTTCGGTCTTCCCACTCTTCTCTCATCTCCGCACATTTCCGACCTCTCGTATTCTGCTCTAGGTATTTTATTTCTCTCCATCCTTTCATAAGTCCGAACCAACTCAGTCTCTCCCTACCTAGCTTGAACAATAACCGTTCTGTTCTAATCAATTTGCTTCTCTTTCTTTCCAATCTTGATACTCCTGCAATGCCTCTTATGAATTTCATCTCTGCTGCTTCTATCATGCTCTCTTCTCTCCAACCCCAAGTCCAGGTAGCAGCTGCATAAGTTAATATTGGTAAAAAATAAGTTTTGTAGGCCTATATAATAATGTTGATTTTTTGGGGAAAATTTTCATTCTATAATTACTTCCGAATCTGTTGGTATAGGCCGTTTGCTTTACTAACACGCACACTCGCCTCTGACTATCTTCGCATCATTGGTTATTATACTTATCAAATATTCAATTTCTTTACTTTCCACCAATTCTACACCTCGCAACTTTACCTTCTCCCATTTCGCCTTCTTTCCTCGATTCATACTAATGTTTCACTTTTCTATCTACTTATCTTCATAATCTCTTCATTTATTTTTATGAACAGCTCAGCTCACGTGTGAAGGCTCTATACCTGGCGATGCTGATTATTTTATCATTGCCCGAGATACTCATTTCAAAGTGGAAGATATCAACATTCGTGTGTTTTGTTTACTCTTAATACTAATGCTGTTAATTTTCAGATATATATCACAGAAAGGGTTTTTACTTATAATGTGTTCCAAGTTTCAGAAACTGAAAGACTGTTATCTGCGGCAGAAATTTATGGTCACCGACAGCGCAGTCCTGGTGTTGAAGTTCACTGGTTTTAAATAATTAGAATGGGGTGGTAAGATCGCCCTTGAGGTGCTCCGTCCAAACGATCAAACCTGGCCAAATCATGGCCAAATCATGGCCTTAATTGAGAAACAATGATTTTGTATCAAGTTTCGATGTTATTAAAAAAAAAAACTCATCTACATTCCATATTCTTGTGTTACTTCATTCCATTTATCTATCTTTCCCTGTATTTCTTCTCCATTGTCTCCCCACATCATAATGTTGTCCGCATATATCAATGTTCTTGACTCTATTCCCTCCACCTTATTTTCTACTTGCCTCAGCATTTGATCCATCACTATTGTAAACAATAATGGTGACAGGACACTCCCTTGTCTTAACACCAGAGTTGATGTTCCAAACATAGTTTGGTTTGATGATCCAAGATTTAAGAAACGAAAATATTTGTATTTCATTTGTGACGCTACGTAATAATTTGAGCAACATTATTGAGGTCAAGAACTACGATTAGTAACATTGTTTCATTATTGAATAATTACGAATAATGAAGAAACACAACTACAACTTTCAAACGCATTGAATGTGTAAATTTGCAGCGCGTGCTCACAATTTCCGAAGTTTGCACAATTATTCATGACTTGTGGTAGGTGGTTATTTAGGTTGTTCTGTGGATAAGACTCCAATTCATATAATGCAATACATCGTAGTACTGAATTTAATCGAATTTGAAAGTGCATTTACAATTAATAGTACTAATGCTATAGCCACATGCCAATGTATGTACAGTCATTATCTGTTTACAAAGTCCACGTAGCAAATCACAAGTAATCCCCATGATGTGGAACAATATTGGACAAACAATTCATCTGAATGCATATATATATATATATATATATATATATATATATATATATATATATATATATATAAATTTATATATATATATATATATATACATATATATATATATATATATATATATATATATATATATATATATATATATATATATATATATATATGTATATATATATATATATATATATATATATATATATATATATATAACAAATATATATATATATATATATATATATATATATATATATATATATATATATATATATATACACATATATATGTGTATGTGTATGTGTGTGTGTGTGTGTAAGTTGAGAAAACTAATGTGCCTTCATATAACCATATATAACATACATACAAGTTTTCTAAAGGTTGATTGGGTTTGCATACTTTTGTAATAAAATCCGACATGAATAGCAAATTATTTGAATATCGTCAAGCGTAATTTCTGAAACATTGTTTGCACCTTGAATATTATCAAGAACTCCTCTTAAGTAACAGTATGAATATTCTCAGGGTGGTAAAAACTTACCTCCAACTGAATTTAAGATTAGGTTTAAATTATTCATACAAATGCTTCGATTATGACATCACGTCTTGAGGGATGTGGAACCGTTTCTGCGAAACGTGTAAGATGTAGTTTTCCTATCAAAATATTAAATGAGATTATGATTTTATACAAAATCATTGCCATGGAAATAGCAAGAGTATCATTTGTTCATCCCCACTCCAAGCTTCTAGTAACCGTAAAAAACTCACGTATTCTTTTTTAGATGATAACCCAGAGGTCAAGATGTCTGTGTACATCGAAGATTCATTATTTTGCTACACATCTTGAGAAAAGAATACACTTTTCATAACTTTATCAACATTGAATATAAGACTTGGTTAGATGAAAAAAGATCTTCTGAATCATATGATTTATACCAATGAAAACTCTAACGTTGATTGATCGACAATATCTACATGGATGCGAGTTGGAGGCGGCATTATAACGACCGGCAGATAGCTAAAATCCTGAGAATAAGCCTACAAATCATCCTAGTATCAACATGTTATATCAATATACTAGGAAAACACGTGATTCGCGTTGTGAGATGAGCTTAAAAGTATGGAAATCTGAAATAAAAAAAAATAATTTGTCAGCTCAATTCACATGTCTACAGACTTTGAATCACTTCAAACGTTTAAAAACCCTACCGGAATCAATTATGTCACGGCGTTCCTGTTCATTCATCACAGATTTTAATCGTTTCAAATTATTTGTTGACATTTGTTGCTATAGATTCAATTGGTTTCCTTTAATATCTTTGATTGATGTGAAAATGCGTTTTGAATGCGTTTTCTTCGTCATTTCTCATCCGATTGTTGCAAAAGTCTCTGAAAATGTGTGAAGGCTAATAGTTGCTTTCATATTCGGTGGAAATTGAGAGCTTTTGATGAATGTTTGTTTATCATGTAGGCCTATTTTTCCTCCGGCTTATTATTATGGGGAATTTTTAAACTTTCCGTATTTGTTTCGAAAGAAAAATCGTTGAACTGATTTTTGAAAAATAATCTCAATCTATTCTGGTATGAAACTAATGCAGAAAAGTTTCAAGTTGATTACAAAAAAAAACTCATGAGAACATAGCCCTTTTTTTAGTTATATAAAATGGAAATCTTCGCTACGCTCATCTAACAATATAACAAAGTAGCTCTTGAAGCTGATGGACTATAGGCCTACTGTTCTCATTCAATGTTTTGAAGGTGTGAGTTGTGATTTGGCAAAATATCAATTTTGAATTGAAATTGCGCACATCCTAATGTTTCAGAGAAAATTTGTGCATAATCCTCTTGAATTATACAGGACATTCATATGGATACATCAAACGTATGATTGCAAACAAATATAAAACGAGTTTGAATACAAACATGTCATATTTAATGGAAGTGTGAAGATGAATATTCAGTATGCTGATCCGCTGATATACGTATTTCATTCAAACAAATGCAGACATAAAGTAATGATACAAATATGTATTGAATTTTTCCATACCATGCATTCTTTCTTCAGCATAGTTTTTTGAAATGTTGCTCAATTTTTTTTATAGTGCGTTTTAACGACGCACTATACTGATGGCTACGATCTATTGACGTCGGTGGATGATGAATGAGATGATGGGATGATGAGATGGAATGTCATTTTATTAGGTGTTTTGGATGGTGGAATGGAGTCGGTCGTGGCCTGTTGTTAAGTAACAATCCCAGTATCAACCTGAACGACAGAGGGAAACCACGAAAAAACCCTGTCAGGATGGTCGACCATGGGGGGAATAGAACCCCGGTCTCCCGAATGACGCTTCAGTGTGTTACCACTTGGCCACGCGTCTCGGTGGAATGTTTAACATCGCAAACTTGACACTCAAATATTGTTTCCCAATGAAAGCAGATGATGACGACATATAACTGTTGGGAACCACAAGGGCGATATCACCAACTTGAAGAATAATTAAAAACGTTGTAGCTCATTCAAAAAATAATAAACATGAAGGTAATAACTTCAGGGATATTGAACAATTCGAATATTCAGATTGGAGAGAGAATAATCATCAATATTCCTATCATCTTGATCTTCTTTTTCTTGTGGTTCTCGAATTCTTCACTGTTCTTTGTTATTGTATTGATTAACTGTTTGAATAATTGAAATGTATATCATTGAAAACATACTGTGAATAGTATACTGAGATACGGCTATACCAATTATGATCAAGTATCAATTAGATAAATATAAGTCAAGAGCAATCGAACAATTGTGTCGGGAGAACGAAATCCTCACCTTATTTTTAAACGTTCTTATAATTAACTATCAAAATACTGCATTTAGAAGAAGACATATTTAATTCATACACGACTCACATATACGCATGCATGAGAACTTTGATTGATAAAAACCTTTTCTTCATCTGTTTCTTGTTTTTTCCATATTTTCTCTAGTTTTGTATTCGTATCTTCCACTTGTAGAAGGTAACAAACTCTCGCCGAAATACATTTCACTGTGTTCCACTTTCTTCAATTTGTTTCAAACTACATTTTGAAAATAATTTAATTTATATTTGTTCAGTTCAATTGTAATTGTTTCTCATCTTCTCAACAATCCTGAACTTCTCAATTATCATATCAATATTCCACGAATAGAAGTTTCCGCCAACAGTTGAACAGCGTTTTCTTTTTGTAAACTTCAAGTATCAGAAGATCGTTATAATAGATAAAGATCTTTATAATTTTAACGCTTAGTGGATATTTGTTGGCTATTTGCTTATTATAATTTAGAATGATCATGCCTCTGAGCTTTCAAAAGCTATAAATCGACTTGTACGATTTTTACAGCTATACAATAGATTTCCGTCAGAAATTACGACAATAATGTTTCATTTATAACTTATCCAAATTTCATGAGTAAAAAATAACATATCTCAGGGTATTTTTTAGAACGTTCATCAGATAAAAAAAACGACAAGTTTTCTAGCTAGCTCATCCACCAGCTATTAAACTCGATTGCAAGAGATTATACATCCCCTTCGGCTGTCGTTGACTAAAGCACATTAAGCTCGATCTCGGAGTGCGGAGGTCGTTTCTCGCCATGTAATGAGCTCGGTTCAACGCTAATGTACTATTCATGCCAGAGCTTTATTAGCTGCGAACAACTAAGTGGACGTTAAAACAAATATTCTACGCTGGCGCACTCCGGACATATAACGAAAAATTGTGGAGGGAACAAAACAATACGCGAAATCAAAATGGTTTGAACAACACGTATCATTAGAAGCTCGAGTTTGTTTGAAAATATGGGTTTGTAAGGTTATGGTGGTTTACTCAACTTTATACGGATGAGTAGAAAAGTCACATGCATTCGGCTACATTTTCTTGAGATTGGTAGCACAGCTGATCTGATGATTTTGGAATTGATTCATATTGGGTTTAACGACGCACTGTACTGATGAATAATATCTAGTGGCGTTGGAGAATGATGAACGAGATAATGGGATGATAATGATACCTATCCATTTCCTTTATTCGTATCGGCTCATAATACAATTCTACTTTTAGAAGAATTCAAAATTACCAATGAACATCCTTTTAACACACGACTTGCTCAATGTGATCATTTTCAGATCCCTTTATGGAATGATAAAAATGGGAAAAGGCGCCTAATGAATGTTATCCCCTTGAATTTTAATGAGTTACCTCGTAATCTTCAGAATCTTGACAGCTATAGTTCTGTTAATGATGTGTTAAGAGTGGCTGATCTCCACTATTAATGACATTTAATTATTGTATAGGTATATGGTTGTGAAAAAAAATCCATGATTCCAATTCAATATGCTTACTTTTCAGTTTTTCAATTTTATGTCTTGTATTATCGTTATCTCTTGTAACTTCAGTTTTAATAAAGTTCATTAAGGCCAGGTATTACCAAGTCTAGTTAGCCTTTATCTGACAGTTAAAACTTGTTATCACCATGGTTACCTGTGGTATTTGTTTTCACTAACTCTCAGATAAATACTAACTGGACTTGGTAATACTGGGCCTAAATCAGGTTAATTTTTTAGAAGAAAAAAAACATGTCTGTTCATTATCCAATTTACTTTTATGTGTCTATCCATCACAGTTGAACCCTTTTAGGGTCTTGTGGATTTATGTCCAGTGTCAATTATATTGTGTTATCTAATAAAGAGCCTTGAAAAAAAAGAGATGAAAGGTTATTACATTAGTTTATTTGGATACTGGAAAGGTGTCGGTTGTGGCCTGCTGAAGAGGATTCACTCTAGTATCAATCTGGATGCCAAAGAAAAAAAATCACGAATAAAATCTTTGTGAGGATGATCGATCATGGAGTGAATCGAACCTCGGTCTCAGTATCTTCCGGTCTTGAATGACGGTTCACTGGTGATTATAATTCTGGTAATTTTGTCAATGATGAGATTATTCGCATAGTTGCATTCATTTCATTTCACTCAGAAGAAGATCAAGATCAAGATGATAAGAAGACTCAAGCTCTTCTTCTCACTGTGAATGTTTGAATCATTTTGTAACCCTGGCATTATTAGGATTCATTGTTTGTTCAGTGAGTTATCTCATTTTCAATTATTCTTTGGGGTGGTAAGATCGCCCTTGTGGTGCCTCGTTCAAACGATCTTATTTTTCATCTTTTGCCTCAATTGGGGAACAATGATTTTGTATCAAGTTTCGATGTTATTGAAAAAAAAAAGTTTCTTTTCAATCACGTCAGCTGTTTTCGAGAAAATATTCATGACACAACACCATCGTTTTTTCTATTGTTCTGAAGAAATAAATATGCATCACTGAAATTACTCGTACGAAACCATCTTTCAATCGAGCTCGGATCACCCTCGCTGCCTATCATTGGCAATATTAATCTATCGGAGTGAACTGAGTTTTAATTGTCATGTTGGTGAATCCGTAATATAGTTTTAGTGCTCATGTTTACCAATATCGCGTATTCACACCTGCCAACCACTATCGGCGATACCAACCGAATCGTCTATAGTCTGTCCGGTATAATTATAGATGTAATTTAGTCCGATAGTAGATCAATATTAATTTTAATGTCAAGGTAATTTGACTGTATGTATTTAGACAATGTGATGTGATATTAATTGATGCGGTATTCTGATGGCATGGCTTTGAACACATTTTCCTTTGACGATCCAAACGTGTTGGAGTATTCAAGTAATCACGTATAATGTATTCAAATAAGCAATTGCTATTGCTTGAATTTTCAACACAATTATTTGAGAACTTTTACATATTTAAATAATGAATGAATAAATAAATGACATTTTTCTCTATACGATTGAAACTACAGCAGTAACAAGTAACTAATTAATGGATGCTAGGATTCAGACTTTGGAGGCACGTCAACACAGAGGTCATTTCACGCCCATGTCCATTTCCGTGTACATTTCTATGCATGAAACATTCACAAATGTTGACAAGCCCTTCATATCCTTCCATCAAAAGGCTTCCACTCGACTGAGACGGCCCGAGCTCGGTCTGGACCCTCACTCCACACATTGTTGCCATGGCTGACCATGCTAGAGCGAATAAATTGCTCCCGACGACAGCTCTGGATATCAGGGGCTATGCGAGCCTCGACACCACGTCAAGGTGTCCAGATCGTTTAGAGAGGGTAAAAAGTGAGCTGTCAATAACCAATAGTCGGGCTTTCTCTCTCTTCGTACCATTTAAATAAGACATTTCAACAGAAGAAAAACTGACGACCGATTCTGAAACATCCTGTAAATGAGATATTTGACTATAATAATCAAGCTTCGGGCTTTTGACAAGTAAAATATTGCCAATCATTAGGAGAAAAAAGATTATTCTCTGAGATCCAGCGTAATCATCAATATTCAAAATTACAATTGAATCAAGCGCGAGAGAAACAAAATTCTTTACACTAAGTATAATAATTTTTTCACGCAACCATACACACACACACACACACACATATATATATATATATATATATATATATATATATATATATATATATATATATATATATATATATATATATATATAAAAATACATATATGTGTGATGATTAAAGTTCTTGGATACGATCCAATATCGAGATATTTGGAATGTTATAGTCATGTCGAAAAAGATACGCCTCGACTGGGACGCGAACCCAGCACCTTCTGATTGCCGGTCAGGTGCTCAGAAGGTCCCAGGCTCGAGTCCCGGTCGAGGCGTATCTTTTTCAACATGACTATAAAATCCCATATATATATATATATATATATATATATTTATATATAATATTACTGCAATATTACATGGTCTGTGGTCTATGATCATAGTAAATACAGCCTCAAGCTATACTATTATGGTATTGGTTAAAAGCAGCGAGTAACCCAGCTGTAGTGAAATACCAACACACGTATTGCATGTAAAGATTACATCCATTCAAGGCTTATTATAATACAAGTATACGTGCGACTAAACCGCCAGTGACATTTTCTAGGTATTGAGATTAAGTAGGTGTTGTTAACGTACTGTACGTGGGTTTGTATCAGGATTAAAACATCTCATATTTATGGAAAATGATATTGGTATCAAGGACATATTTCTTTTGTTTCCATTACCTCAAACGTGGTGAATATTGAACTTGTTTACTTGTTTTCTTTTTGATTGCTGTTTGCTATTCATATTCTGTTCATTTTCGTTATTTGTTATACAGAAAACAGAATTCTTAAGAAAGTTCACGAGATATATAGAGAGACCAGATATAATATGCAACTGCAAGTGGGAAGAGAGTCAAGGATTTGAGCGGAACGAAAAGGTTGGCGAGAACTATAGTAAAGGTTGAAATGAAGAAAGTGTAGTGAAGAAAGCGAATGGCAAGCCGATATTGAAAACTTTTGAGAACCTAGATAATGGTGATAATAAATAATATCTTTCCTGGTGGAGAAAAATAATTTAAAAATTTCAATAATCACTACCACCAATTTCTAGGTAACAATATTTAGTTGTTTCATTATTTCATGTATCTATTTCAAATTTTTTTTATACTGAAAGACTTTTATCTACTGCGAAAAATTATGGTCACAGACAGCGCAGTCCTGGTGTTGAAGACCATTAGTTTTAAATAATCAAAATGGGGTGGTAAGATCGCCCTTGTGGTGCCCCGTCCAAACGATCCTATCTTTCATCCATAGCCTTAATTGGGGAACAATGATTTTGTATCAAGTTTCGATGTTATTAAAAAAAAAAAAAAAAAATTGGTAGACAAAATAAATGTTCAAATCGAGTAGAGAGTGAGGTTCAAGAAATTTTAAAATTATAAAATTGGGCTCATGTTTGCTTAGCGGAAACTGATGGTTTAACAGCTGTAAATAATTTTAAACATGCATACCCTACCTACTACGATGAAGTGATATTTAAAGAGTCACACCATCATTAAGTTGACCACATTTCGACTGCTATAGAGAAGTTTATAACTACACATCCAATACATCGAAACATTTTCTCAATAATACTCAGTGAGGTGTTTAGAATATAACAAAATATAAATAAAACACAAATATTCAAACATACATTCATCTAGCTCTTGTATTGAATTGAAATTACTTATATGCATAATTTGATGATAATTTTCAATAATATCCCACCCATGCTCATTAAATTGTCGTCTTGGATTTAGACATTAATCTTTTTCTCATAAATAATCTCAATTGAACTGAAACTGTTCGACTTTGAATAGAGATTATAAGCACACAACATTTTCCATTTATTCCCAGTTCAAACAGCTTGACTTCAATATTAATTTCATTTTCATATGTTTTTACTTATTTAACAGTATTCTAACAATCTGTGATCCCTTGCAAGAATAAGAAATAAAAACGAAGTCCGATTTATCAGAGTCTTGAATGTGACTGAATGATGGTAAACAAATAACAAAGTTCGCAGAAGGACTTTCAGATATTTTGAAAATACTCTATCTCATAACCAATAACCACTTTTTCCAATTTCCTCTCCCAATACGAGTGACATGTGCGTCTGACATTTCCTTCGATCCCGTGACTTCACTTAAAATCTATTTCCATTATCGTTTCAACCATGAGTGTTGTCTTCAACAGTGAAAGAATGAGAAATGAATTACTCATTATTTGTATTAATTATTATATAATTCATTGATATATTCATAAAAATACATTCATTTCACTGAGTTCTCATATTCCAACATCTACAAACAAGAGATGTTATTATTAGACATTTTAACAGAAATGGATACAATATCAATATGAAAATTGGAATATGGAATTATGAATATCAGAACGAATATGAATATAAATATGAATATGAGAATGAATATATATATGTATATATATATATATATATATATATATATATATATATATATATAAATATGAATATGAGAATGAATATATATATATATATAAATATGAATATGAGAATGAATATATATATATATATATATATAAATATGAATATGAGAACGAATATGAATACAGACATGTATATGAATATGAAGATATTATCATCAATATTATCACCATCATCAATATTGATTTGAATATTCATTAAAATTATGAAATTATAAAAAAAAATTATAATATAATTATGAATTAGAATGTAAACATAGATATGAAAATAAATAAAGATATGAATTCGAATATGTATATGAATATAAATATAAGGATAGATATGATTATAAATATGAATATGCTAGAAATATCTGTCAATAAAACAACTACCGGTATTCAATTTTCAATTCAATTCAATGTTTTTTTTCTCATTAATAATATCACTTTACAAATGTAAAATAGAATTGCAACACACGTAGATGATAACAATATGAATATACATATGACATGTCGGTAATATAAGAAAAATAAAGAAAAACTGCCATGAATCCGAAAAAATGATGGAATGATGAGAAGCACGCATAAGAAAGAATTCTTGTAAGTGGGCAACATAACTTATGATTATATGACAAAAGTTGGCAATGAAGCAAATAATAAAATTAATTGATATAAATGCAAAATCTTTTTCGTTACCGAAAGAAAACAGAAAACAATATTGAAACATCTAGTATAATCTATAACTGTCGAATTTCATATTTTTCATTCATAAATATAACATTTATCTAATTGAACGTTTTTTATCAACTTATAATCATCTATTATCACCATATTCTCTTATTTGAAATCAAATAATTCTCCAATTTAAAATTTCATTTTAGTGAGCTGGATTTTATCAACAATCTCAATCCTTGATTAGGTTGACAAAAGTTTCAGTGTCACGCTTGAGAGTATAAAATTTCTATATGATCATAAATAATAGTTGATCTAATGAATAATTGATCAAATACCGTCACCAGATTTTTTTTAAATAGCTTATTTTCGAATACAGAGACAAAAAATCTACGCATTGATTCTTATGTTTCAACAACGAAGAAATATCAAGTGTACGTCAGGCATAATCATATGGCCTAATGTATGTGATTAAAAATAGAGCCAATTAGGTATACAAAGTTATATAAATATTTTAAATTTCGATCTAATGAACCTGTAAATATTTTAATACAATAGTGATACAAATCCTGTACACACATTCATTTTATTTTAATGTCTTTATATCGTTAATTGTTCACAATTAATAAAGCAAGCAGACAACGATTTTCATGCAGACTTATGCAGATATCTCATCATCCCACCAACTCACTAATCTGTCATCTCACGCTTAAGATCTTGGTTACATTTTTGATAGCCCTAAATTCACCTTTTCGATTTGAACTTTAGAATCCATTAATATAAACTCATTCCTGTTGGCTCGTATCATACCTCCTTCTAGCCAGAGTCGATAAAGTAGCATACATAGAGCACATTTAAAAACTACTTAGGATCTTGGATATGTTTTTGATAGGCCTAAAATCAAATTTTCAATTTGTACTTTAGAATCCATTACTATATAAACTCATTCCTACTGGCTCGTATGTTGTCATTTATACCTCCTTCTACATCCTGGCTCTCTTAAGGTAGCCAAATGCCTCGTCATCTAATTAGTGACGCGCATGAATGGTTTAACGTGATTCCCACTGTTCCTATATATAAAAGTCGATAAAGTAGCATACATAGAGCACATTTAAAAACTACCTTATCGACTGAGATGTAGCTAATATCACCAACCAATGTAACTCATGATTAATGTTATCAGAGAGCGTGTAAAGTTGATTACGTTTACTGTTGACCGAGCCGCCAGAGGATTCCACAAGCAATATACGTACAATATTTTATACCATACCATATTTCATGCTTGGTTCATTTTCCAGGTGTACACATTTCTCATTAAATATCATATCATATGATGTAATAATTATTGATAGTTTCAACACTGAATCTTGCATCAACTTGATATATGAATTCTGTTCCACGATTTGATACCTGAACATTTATAACTTGCAATCTGAAGATTTTTATCAAAGGTGTTGATCGAAAATACTCATTATAAAAGTTCATATGTTTTTTTATTCACAATTGGTGATTATTTATTCATGTTGGGCATATATTGATCAAAAAATGAAATCTAGAAAAAAATTGTTTTTTTTTTTGGTGGAGGAGCCGAGTTAAAGCAAGTGATCTTCATTGAAACAGTATTTTACTTATTTTGTTTTTTATTTTACATTTTTTCCTTATTAATAATATCTATCTATACTTTGTACTCATTTTTAAACGATTATACCCTAAAACTATAATGGATTCATCAATTATAATTCGTGAATGTTTCAAAAAAAAAAAAAAATGTATATATATACATATATATATATATATTATTATATAGATTCATGATATTTGAAATATATAAGAAAGTTCAATGAATCATGAAGCCAACTATAAAATATTATATCAATATTTCTTTATTCAACTCAACGTTTCAGAAAGACTTGTCTTTTTGCTCACAGACTAGACACTAAATACATTATGAAAAACAATTTCTTTATGATTTTTTATAAGTTTCTTATGATTTATTCAGTATCTGACCTGTGAGAAAGAACAAGTCTTCGAATCGTCAAGTTGAATGAATGAATATTTATTTAATATTCCAAAGTTGGCTCTATAATTCATTAAACTTTCTGATATTTATATATTTCACACAGTTTACATCTCAAAAATCATGAATCCCTATAATAGCTGAGAAAGTTTGAAAGATTTCATATATGTATATATATATACACGTTATATACATATATATATATATATATATATATTATATATATATATATATATATATATATATATATATATATATATATATATATATATATATATATATATATATATATGATGTTTATGGCACTCAATTATATTTCACGTGAAAAAAGCTCATATCACTCATTTTACAACGCATATGTAATGTTTTTCTAGTTATCATCAGGTTTTATAATATATTAATTATCCGGCATGAGGTCGTTCCTGTAGTACGTTTCCTGTAGCCCCGGCAAAACGGCCTTACTTTCTTGCCCTTATTAATAATTAGGGAACAAATGACATGTTACAAGAATTCCATGTTTAAGAATGATATTCAATTCATAAAACATTAATGCACGTGTGATGATTGATGAAAACTAGACACTATTGTCTATTCTGGAATATGTATTCCTAGTTATAAACCAATGACGTATTCTTTCAGTATTTCAGCTCCTTATGTTTCAACTTACCAAGACCGACGTCATTTGCGGTAAATGGCGTACTTGAAATGACGTGTGTTTGTTTTCAGTTACGTCACATTATCGGCTTATCACGTGGTATATTCTACTCACATGGTTTTTATTTCTAAAATACATACACAAATAGGCCTATGAAACAATCATCTTACGTACAACCTTATTATAACATTATCAGGTATATGATGATTAGTTTGAAGATGTAATTCGTCATGACAAAATATACTCGAACATTGCCCTGAATTTCATTGAATCCATATTATCAGAAGTGAGATTTTCGATCAATCCAAATCAAACAATAATTTAAGATTGTATGAGATCTAGAAAAAAACTTGATTTGGAACAGGTTCAAATAAGCTTGGTGGTTTGGAAATTCATATGTTCAAATATATATGTATATAATATATATATATATATATATATATATATATATATATATATATATATATATCTATATATATATATATATATATATATATATATATATATATATATATATATATATATATATATATATATATATATATGGATATATATATATATATATATATATATATATATATATATATATGTATATATATATATATATATATATATATATATATATATATATATATATATATATATATATATATATAACTTTGTTTTGACATTAGGAACAAATATTTTGATTAAATACGTTCTTTCTGTTGTGCCTGTGATCAGGGTGTGTGAGAACTCACCGAAACATTAAGTTGTAATTATTGTTCGAATA
>OZ023329.1:30005960-30475960 GCA_964007535.1 Brachyptera risi | reverse complement strand
CTTTTACGTCGTAGTGCTCAAAAATTTACAATCATGAACTTCAAATACATCTCGAATGAATAAATCCTGGCCCTACCCAATAGCACTCAACGGTAATGTCATAATCAACCCCAATGTCCTAAATCAACTCTTAACTCCAGAAATGTTGCGTGGGTTTCTCCCCTTAGCCATCCACATATCTACATTTACATTCCCCCACATTTTACAAAATCTACATTCTCTCTCATA
The DNA here is from genome assembly GCA_964007535.1 of Brachyptera risi. Taxonomy (NCBI): domain Eukaryota; kingdom Metazoa; phylum Arthropoda; class Insecta; order Plecoptera; family Taeniopterygidae; genus Brachyptera; species Brachyptera risi. Next base: position 30,475,732 of record OZ023329.1, on the reverse strand, counting down.
CCTCGTTCCTATTGGCTACGTCTAGCCGTTCCCGCGCAGAAGCAAGCCCTCTGATTGGTACGCCGTTATGACGTGGGAGCGTCGCGTAGGTTTGCTCTTATAATTATAAGACGGATAGTAGCCAACGCTTGTTCAATACACGTTCACTCGCAAGCCGGAATCCAACGAGCGAGGCAGGCCATTTCACTCGCCTGTTGCTCTCACGACTCGATAATCAACAAGTCTACTACCGTAATTCCGATCATCGAAATATAACTAGATAAATATTGATTTAAATAACTAAACAAATCGAAGATGTTTTGTGGAACAACTTCTCGTCGACAGCTTGTGGCACTAGCAATGGTACTTATGGCTATTTGTGTGGTATTACCACAAACAGACGCCATAGATTTGAGTCGACTTTACGGCCATATTAGTGCTAAACGCAATGGTGAGTTTGCCTCCAGGGATAATAAGTACAACTTACGCACCGCACTTCGTCACCTGTAATTGCACTTCATGTTTTTCAATGTTGCACCATAGAAACAACAAAACAATGGCACTACTCACTACAACTACATGATTGTGTGCATTTAGTACACAGGAAAACAACACGTTTAGAATGAATTTGTGAAATAAATTCACATTTCACATGACATCAACTCTACACCGACTACATTCATTTAAAAAAAAATCAGATGTAAAAATCCGATATACAAGATTGGTGATTCCCTTCCACATTTTATACCATACCAGTAGTATAAATCATGGACGTTATAGCATCAACTCATATAATTGTAACACATTAGAAATACAGAACAATTACTTAAATACTTAAATGTACAGGATCATGTCTCCAAGGCAAACACTGAAATTGCCCGCATTATATGTTTTTCTTTCGCACATTTCTGTTGTATGTCCAATTTATGTTATATTCACTCACATGTTGTACTTTTCACGAACTGCTTAGAAGAAGATTTCTGTACACAATATGCTTGCTATACATTTCCTAAGCATATTTTATTAATGGAGCCTTGTTTTAGAATGTAACAATTGAGCTCGCTCAGTTTCAGCTCGTTTCAGCGTAACTAGGAACAAAGGAAAGTGAATATATATGAGTATATAGAAACAAAATAGTATAAAACAAATATATTCGAAGAAGAAATAATGTAACTTTTATTTCATGTTCATAAAAGTGACGAGATTATTCTCCCGTATACGAAAAAGCAAATAAAGTTCGAAAACATGTTTTCAAACTTTTTATATTTACGAGACTTTTTTCCCGTCTACTTGATTTATATTGTGGATAGGGTTTAGCACACGTGATGTGGTTCGTATAAAGTAGGGTTTTCACAAAGGTTCTGATTCAGAAGGGGATTTGTAGATATTTAGCATCGTGAATCGTGATGTTTGTTGGGGTATGAAAGCTGGTAGTATTCGTTCTATAAAGGGGATCGATAAATCCTGGGAGCAACATGTAGGTCAATCATAACGTGGCGTTGTTCTCAAATTCGAATGAAATTTTTATGTGATATGATAATGATTTTGAAAGCGTGATACATTCAGATGTGAGATGAGCATGGAATAATTAATATGTTCAGTGATAACTATTCTTGCACTCAGGTGCTGTCGACTCAAACGAAACATCAAAGATATAATGATAAGAAATAGTAGTTTGATTGAATAGTTTGAGATAACTTTTGTCAGTTTTTTAGGAGATTTTGGAATTAATTATCATTAGTTTTTTAAGCCAGATTCGTTCTCAGATCTCTCAAAAATATTTAAATTGTTTTCACGTGAAATTTCTTCTCAGTTCTATTCAAAAATGCGACTGATGTCAAGGGGAATATTTAATTTGAATAGTTTCACAGTTGACCTGTGAATCACGCATAATGAAAGCCTCATAAACGAGAAGATCCTATTCCAGTGTGTGAAGCTATGTCTTCGGTTATGCATATGCATATTTGTTTCAAGCTTGTTCCGTTGTTCGGTGTACATGTATGTATGTATGATAGAAGGCGTTGAAGATATGGATATTTTTAGACATTTTATGTTGGGAGGAATAGAATATCATCGACCATTCAAGTTTCATAAGTATACTTTTCAATTTTGCTCAGTTCAATTACAACGATGAAGTAATAGTGATTTATTGTCAACATTTAATATTTTAAAAATACTCTACAACACTACTTTTAACAATACTGACAGCGTAAACGTGCAATATTCTGAAACAAACAACATAAAGCAATAATATTATTATTTGAGTGATAGGATGACCGCAGAAAATTGAATTGGAAACAGAACAATGTAATCGCATGAAATGGATTGTAGGAAATTCATTACTATATGCATTATTATTTATTGTTTGTAATAGATTATTGATTTTAATATTTCCAACGATGAATGCCAATTCTGAAATAAGAAACTGAAAAAATAACAATTTGAATTTCATTGTGGACCATTGTTTCGAATATAAAATGTAAGTACCGATCATTTCAAGCTTTATGAAGAAGTTTGAATCAAGAATTTTTCCGGACATAATTTAGAATATAACTGTTCAATTTTAGATGATGTTTGATTATTTGAAGCAGATGGACATTGATGAATGCACATTGATAACATCATTTCATTTTGATCAAAAGGTAAATAATTGATCATTCTATTTCCGTTCTTCAATCTTTTTGAATTTTAATTACAGCCACACAGATGTTATTGAAAAATCTGACTGTCTGAGTAATTGGAAAACATGGAAATATATTTGAATTTAATCGAAGTTTTTGTGATTTAATTTCACCTCAGTGTACCACGCATTTGTGAACGTAAATGAGAGATGTGATGGTCATAACGCTAAAAATTGAAGACATTTTTGATTGAAAAATGTTGTTAATTTTATGGTCATTAGAATAGTCATACATGTATCGTATATATGTATATATATATATATATATATATATATATATATATATATATATATATATATATATATATATAAATATAAATATATATATATAAATATAAATATATATATATATATATATATATATATATATATATACATATATATATATATATATATATATATATATATATATATATATATATATATATATATATATGTATGAATATATATATATATATATATATATATATATATATATATATATATATACATATATATATATATATATATATATATATATATATATATATAAATATATATATATATATATATATATATATATATATATATATATATATATATATATATATATATATATATATATATATATATATATATATATATATACTCACCCTTGATTATCATACGAGTTGCAATTGTTTCATTATCATCATATGATATATTGAATTTTCAATAGCATGTGATAGAAGTGGTCACGGGAAAGATAATTCACAATACAAATATATTTTAGAATTTAGATCGAATTGAAATCACCATAATCATTAAATCGTATGATTTAATCTTATTCAATCGTATCTATGTCAATGAATGCATTGGTATTTAATGCATGTTCATGGTGAAACCAAACCCCATCTATTCTACCCTTGTGTTCACTTTGAGTTGAAACGTATTGGTTATATCAGCGAGTGATTGAACCAATAAGCCCTTCCGATACCATTAATTTTGTATTCCAATGAGGAGAATTAAGCGAAGCGAAGCCAAATTGTACTAATTCACCATGTAAAACCACTCACTATATAGATTCAAGTACTGACGTACATACAAATTATTTCCATGTGAAACAATGATTCGACGGGATATATTATGCTCCATTTTTAATTAAAACCACTCTACATGAGAACTGAATCAACTGTAGTGGAACTAAATTCAAATGTTTAGATGCTCGATTCTCTCCCTCTCACTCTCTCTCTATATATACATATATATATATATATATATATATATATATATATATATATATATATATATATATATATATATATATATATATATATATGATTGAATAATGACACATTTTGGGTATATTCATGGATATCTTCTTTAATAAGTGACCGGCGTTTCGCCCAGATTTGTCTGGGCATCATCAGGGTCAAATTACAATATTCAAGAGAAAAAATAAAACTTGATTACTATTTTCAAAGAAAATATATGAATGTAATCATATTGAAAAGACAAGATCTTCTCTTGTCTTTTCAATATGATCAGATTTATATATTTTCTTTGAAAATAGTAATCAAGTTTTATTTTTTCTCTTGAATATTGTAATTTGACCTTGATGATGCCCAGACAAATCTGGGTGAAACGTCGGTCACTTATTAAAGAAGATATCCATGAGTATACCCAAAATGTGTCATTATTCAATTATATGCATCATGGAAAAGAAAGTTTAAAAGCATATCTATATATATATATATATATATATATATATATATATATATATATATATATATATATATATATATATATCTATATATATATATATTTATATATATATATATATATATATATATATATATATATATATATATATATAAATATATATATATATATATATTTATATATATATATATATATATTTATATATATATATATATATATATTTATATATATATATATATATATATATATATATATATATATATATATATATATATATATATATTGGATGTTATAGTCATGTCATAGGAGATACGCCTTGACCGGTACTCGAACCCGACCATATATATGATGAATGAAGTTTTCAGAAACTGATGATGCGAAGCGAACTTCTCAAATTTCGAATTCAATAGTACTTCAAAATTTGAATTTGGAATAAATAGCTTCGGAATAACTGCGTAGATATCACTCACATCTTCATTAATGTCATATAAGATGTCATGTCTGAAGCGTAGACATGTCTGGTGTCTGGTTACCATTCACTTTACTCACATTATATCCACTAGTAGGATATTAGTTATATTCGAATGGATTCAGTTAGAAATAACGAATTGAAATTCGAAGTGAAACTTACTTGTTAATTGGTTTCTATTTGGAGAAGATCTGAAGTTTACTCAAAGTTTATTGGAAATAATATCCAGCTGGTGAACCACTCTAAGTAACGAGTCTATCTTCGATATCGAGTTTCCAATGTTAGTACGCGTTGCGATAATCAAATTATGTCGAGACGATTCGAGTTTGTCGAGTGATCAATCAATCGACTATTTTACCTTGACATTCGGATCGTGAACATAATGAAATATCATATCGACCACTGGTTGAATGTTTAGACAAGTGATTGTATATCGTTAAATGAATAGGCCCCTGTAAAAAGGGTGTGTTGAGTATTTCGATTATTGTAACGAAACATTAACAAATCTCGGAATCTAAAAATAATGGTCTATACACCCTTTTTCCAGGGGCCAATTCAAATATCATGAAGCTGTATGAATAGTTACATTTACAGATTCATTGATGTAGGAAATGAAATACTCACGTTTCATGATATAATGATATGGATATATATATATATATATATATATATATATATATATATATATATATATATATATATATATATATATATATAGAGAGAGAGAGAGAGAGAGAGAGAGATATCGTATATTTTATCACATTTCTTGGATTCCATATTGTTTTTATTGTGAAGTTTTATCCTGGTTCTGAGTCAATAATTCCATTTTCACGGAAAAATCGCAACAAAAGAAAGTCTGTTATTATCATTTCATGGATGATAATTTTATTATCATTCAAGGTATAAGTAATACAATAAAAAATGTGAACATATCTTGAGATATGGTTCAATATGATTTTCAAGATTTAAAAGATATGATTATCATATAAATATATATATAAATATATATATATATATATATATATATATATATATATATATACATATATATATATATATATATATATATATATATACATATATATATATATATATATATATATATATATATATATATATATATATATATATATATATATATATATATATATATATATATATATATATATATATGAATATATATAAGAACCTTAAATAAGAGAAGCTTGAAGGACCTTTCGATTCGATTTCAAAGCTCTAATCAAACAACAATCATGGGACTTGAATTCAAGTTGAATATTGGACCTAGTCATATCTTGTCATATGAATGTGTGGAAGTGGGTACATTTATTTTTATGATTTGGCAAAGCCGTTCATATGCATATAAATACATACATATAATACATATAAATATATATATATATATATATATATATATATCTATATATATATATTTATATATATATATATACATATATATATATATATATATATATATATATATATATATATATATATATATATATATACATATATATATATATATATATATATATATATATATATATATATATATATATATATATATATATATGTATAAATAGATATAGATACCACCTTGGGACTTGGACTCAAAACCACTTGGTTTATATATGTATGTATATATATATATATATATATATATATATATATATATATATATATATATATATATATATATATATGTGCAACTAAAAAACCGCACAATAAATTTCCAGCACAGGAGAAAAAATAAGGAATCTAGCCAGTGATGTGGCATTAATACGAGAGCTCAAATCGTTTTCAATCTCCAAACCTTTCTACAATACTACTGAATTATGAATATATTATCCAAGTCAAACAGACTGAATGTCTGATTCAAAGCAAATCAGTTTATCAGTTTGCATTATCGTTTTATTTGACGTATTCTACAAGAATTTACATCGTTATATATGAATGGATAGATTGTTTAATTGTAGCCGTCCAAACCTACAAAAATTCCATCACCATTAGCTACATATACATTGTGGGTGTGTTTAATTTCCATTTCCATTTTATAGTTCGGTAATGCATGTAATCGATGGTAGAAGTTTATTACGCTTGATTCGACTACCCTTATGATCGTATATCATTTGATAACAAAATATAACCACTACAATAATGAACAGCTTATGAGAATGACCAGCCGAGTTTTGGAAAAGAAAATTTGTCGAGAAACAAGTCGTACGTAATATGTATATATTCCTATAAATCTTCATGGATGCTAACTTGATCTAAACTCGGCTCCTCCACCTTATAGGTATAGCATGACAATTGTTCCCGTTAGCCAGTGCTGTCTTTAATTGATAAATTCAACAAATACCTAGATGGTAATAAATTATGAAGTTTAATTGAATATATGATCGGTGTCTATGGTATTAATCATGAAAAAATTTGGCTCCAATTAAATCAAGGGTTCAAATTTGATACTAGAACACGTATTCAAGAGAAGAAGCTCCCAATAGACAGTATAAGATATCATTTTGATAATGGATAACAACGACAGTACAGAATTATAATGATATGTTACTTATATGAGGAAGAAGTATCTTTCAAGAAAGTTTCAATTTCAAATACCTATTTTACTATATTTTCAACGCAATATATTCACTGGATGAAAAAACGGTGCTTGAAATGTATTTTGGGAAATTTTACTAGAATTTCGTGTTTATAACAATCTACTGGCGTGTATTTACTATATTCTGTATATGTTTCTACTGTATACAATGGTAATATCGTGAATATATATATATATATATATATATATATATATATATATATATATATATATATATATATATATATATATATATAGATATATATATAAATATAATATAAATATATATATATATAATATAAATATATATATATATATATATATATATAAATATATATATATATATATATATATATATATATATATATTTATATATATATACATATATGTGTGTGCCCGTGTGTATTTGTGTACTTATATTCATATATTCTGATTAGAAAACGTTCAATTGGGAACTGAAAAGACATTGAAGTTCTTATTTGTACTTGAATTTCTACTCAAGTTCTTCAAGTATTTCATACATGGAATGTGATGAAATCCTTTCATCATATAAGGTATCCGAAGGTGATTACACGTACACGTACACGTATTGAAGTTTGTCTTCTTTCCACATTACCTTGAACCAGGAAATTGGTTCCATATTAGGAAGAAATGAACAATTTTCTATCTTTTATGAAGAATATATATATTCAAACATGAAGAAGTGAATAATTGTGGAGTTAATGTAGTTTTTCTTATCAAGTTTAATTCATCATTGTTCTTTCAATAATTTGAATGATTGCAATTCAATTTTTGGAGTTTGATATATAATATTATATTTATATATATATATATATATATATATATATATATATATATATATATATATATATATATATATATATATATATATATATGTATATATATATATATATTACAAATATATATTATATTATATTATATTATCTTTATATTATATTATTATATATTACAATAATTTCACTTTAATGAATACTCAATATTTCTCTGATACATTGACCTCATTCCTCTATCTCGTTGACACAAAATATCAACTGAATTAGCTACACCAATGTTTTAATTACATCGATGCATTTCTATTCCAGAAACTTCCAACTAGATTCCTGTTTAGTTACCGTTCCTATTAGCCGTGCGATTACCAGCATTCGATGTTCCCAACTAGCTTTAAACCCTCCTTGTTCCTCCTGATTGCATCATTTCCACCTGATCGAGCCATCTCTTGTCTCGTAGCTCGAACCAACTTGTACGGTGGCCTTCTACAATCCATTTCATTTACTAATTACACAACCCTTAATTTATTCCTCCACTAAAATACGCATGCGCTGTCAGAACGACACCGGCTAACGAACGTAACGATCGTAAAAACTTCATTGTCTATGTGTACTTTGCTAGCTATTAGCATATCTGTCTGTATTTAAATACCTGGGAATAGAGGTTGTATGATTCTCCGAACACAATCGAACATTATTAACATGTTTGTATATGATTATGTAGTAGTATTAGAATACGTTGAAGCCTTTTTTGAATACAATAATCGATAATGGTAAGGATATCCAAATATAAAATATCTATAATGACTCATTTCATTTCATTTTTGAATCATTTTATTCCTGTTTTTGAACAATAAATAGGCCTACATACATTTTTCAATTTTTTCTTCTCAAATTAAAATTCAGGAACTCTTGTGTGCGGGTTGCCTGGTAGAAGTTACGCAGAAGAAAATTAATAAATAAGTAATAAACTAGTGAGTGATCGAACATACAACAAAACAAAACAAGGTTCTGAATACTAATAATTAGCACAATGTTGAAAATCTATAACTTATATGATACTTTCAATCATCAAAACAAACAAAGAAACAAAAAGTTATTATTGGAGAAATGAATTAATAATAATAATAATATAACAGTAACATGAATAGAAACTGCACACATGAGGTAAACATAGATACCATGACTATATAAATAATAAATGGGAAGAAATGAAGCTATGAATATGAAATTGAATCACGTGAAATTGAATCACGTGACTGAATGTAGGATTGTGCAAACAATATTTTCATAGACTCGAATAATGTAGACAGATTCTTTTGTGTCTATAAAAAGAAATCACACTTTCTCGGTTTTTGTATATATATATATATATATATATATATATATATATATATATATATATATATATATATATATATATATATATAAATATATATATATTTACTCAAAAAAAGCGAGAATTGAGATTCATATATGAACAAATTTCAATAGTGAGATATAACGTTAATAATTATTCAAATACGATTGACTATTTAAACACATCGATTGATACTCATCAACTCTATTCATCCGAGTATTTAACGTTCAGTCTATTAGTGTATGCTTTCATGAGTAGGCCTATATGTACTCATTCATAGAAACGTTGTCTCGTAAAAGAATTTGTATATCAATTCTACATCTAATAAAGCCTCTCAATTTCAATTCCAAATAGATTCAAGCACGCCTATAAAATTCTCGAATATATATTCTAAAAAATAATCTGTACAATGATGATTGTCTTTTTAATCAACAACTTAACTCCTGTAACCAGTAGATTATTCATGATCAGGAGTTAACGGATGATTAATTATACGATTCATCATTTAAAATACCTTCCTATATGGAATTCTAACCCTAGCAAGACTCAATTTCAGTTTCCAAGGCAATGCCATAACTGAATATGACAGACGGGGTCGCATTCCTGATATTACATGTTACGAGTCTATTTGCTGACCTCTCGCTTTGATGTTTACCTACATTACAGATTATGTGCACATGATTCATAATGTTGTTATTTCGTTTTATATCCGTTTGATATTCCTACCAATTCAACTAACTGAGGCGTCAAAATCAATCATAGATCAATCGATCGTTTGTAAGGCTTTGACGTAATTTTCAAATGAATATATCACACGTTTTGATTGGATGTTAAATGCAACGCCATAACGCGCAGTACAGCTGTATGTATCTATGCTTTTCCCAGAGGTGTATTTAAGAAACTAAAGCATAACATGCCAAAGTCGTTAAATTCAGGAGGACAAAACTAGAGTGCTGACGTCATTAGTGATAACACCTTTGAGTACGTGGATGATGATTATCTCTGGCTGGGTTTCTACAAGCTCGAAATATATGTACAAGTTGGTGAATATCATTAACACGAGCCTTTTCATCTTGAAGTGTTTCTCACGTCAAAATTGTGAATGAAAAACATCAACAGGATTTGTGATATTTTCAATCCAGTTCACATCTTTTGAGTGATATCATTGCAAAATTTCATTTTAGTAATAATGAAAAATAACATAAATTTGATCTTTTTTGAAATAATTATTGATAGAAAATGCAGATTTCAGTATTTAATAATATAAAATATAAAATAGCACTATTTTCATAATTTGAACAATTTTAAATTTCAAATATAAGAACCCTAGCTGTGTCTGTATTTTCTGTTTTTTTTTTCGTATACAATCAATACATGGCACAATCAATAAAGAGACGTCAATTAAGAGAGAAATTATTTTATATGAGGTCATGACTTTCAAGCTACTTTTTTCATTTTTTTATGAAAAGTGAACGTACAGAATATTGATTAGGTTTTGAATATGAAATTATATCATACAGTATGGGTATACTCTTTGAACATATACATCGCATACAAAAATTAATCAACAACAACTTTTATCTTGTAGGATTTTATGTGTTTATTCAACGAAACGTAAGCAGTCTCAATTATGATGATTTATTGTTACATGCCTCCGAGGACTTAGGAGGGTATTACAAAAACGAACTGTTACTGTATATTCTAAAAGTTCAATATCTGAAAAAACGTATGAATTTTATAAAACCACACATTATTCATGATTTTTTGACATGAAATTACCATGTTTACCGAGTATTTAAAATGAATTTCCATTATAAAGCTTTTTTTTACTATTTGATGTTCATTGAAAAAAAATATTCACCTTGGAGGTGAAACATCACTCGAAAATGAAATCATGCTATGAAGCCAAAATTCCACCCACAGTTTCATACCAAAAAGTTCATTTTTGATTAAAGTTATTAAAAGCCTGCATTCACAGTTGAAATAATCCAATAATCCTTATCAAACCCATCGCTATGATATGTATCATGATCAAAAAATTATACCTTTAGGCCTTATTAAAAAACAGCAAACTGCTACTTTCATTTATAATGTTATTCACAAAATCACGTCAACCCAAAATCTTCAACTTGTAAAAAATAGCGATATTCACAATCATAATACCCGTAGTTCGGGAAAATTCCATCTTGAAATTATTAACACTTCCAGATTTGGTGAAATGAGCCTTAAGCATTATGGATATAACATTTATAATGAACTTCCACTTAAAGTAACATGCAGTAGGAAAAATAAATTCAAAATCAACCTCAAAAATCACATTTGGAAACTGACCTCCATACTTGTTTTAGTAACCTCTATCCCTCATGTCCTTGTATTTCCCGACCTTCTCCTTTTAACTGCGACCTGTACTCAAATATTTACTATTACTCTTATAGACCTTTCCTAGAAGATGGATACTATCAGGAAACTTCTATTAGCTTGCATTATATTTTATTCATTACATATTTTTTATTTTTTCAAATCACCATATTATAAGAACCCTATAAGAGCCAATACTGTGCAGAGTGATACGAAAACTCATTGTATTGTGACTATCAATAAATCAAATAAATCAAGCCTATATAATTAAAAACAATGTTAGCAGAAAATACATCTGATACTGTGTACAGGTTTGCGGAATACTGCTCTCAATTTTGATACCAGCTTATTTTACACAGCGACCGCAATATTATTTGTATTTGTTTTGTAAGCCGCGTATTCCACAAGAATAAAACTGTTTTCTGGATGGTTTCCACATTGCGCACAACTTTCTTCTCTAAAACGAACATGGTACAACAGAATGTATTAGTAACCGGAGTGCTTTTGTGATAAACCAGACGTCGCATTCGAACAAATCTTCATCATAGGATATATATAAAAAAAAACTACCGTACATAAACGAGTTTTCTTCACAGACTTTAAAACCTACCTTATGAACCAATTTATCTCGAAAACTACTTATTTTCAGACTTATTCTGTAAAATATATTCAAAATGTAAATTTATGTCACAGTTGTACCAGTAATGCTTGTAGGTCTATGAGCGTATATATAACTATATATATGTATATATATATATATATATATATATATATATATATATATATATATATATATATATATATGTATATATATAGATATAGATATATATATATATATATATATATATATAGATATATATATATAGTTATATATATATATATATATATATATATATATATATATATATATATATATATATATATGATTATATATATATATATATATATATATATATATATATATATATATATAAATATATATATATATATATATATATATATATATATATATATATATATATATGTATATACATATATACATATATATATATAATTATATATATATATATATATATATATATATATATATATATATATATATATATATATATATATATATCACATCTTGTCTCACTATTCTCACGGTATTCAACATTTAAATTGTGTGCGTTATGGATACCGTTCGGGAATTGTCCAGGGAATACCGTACAACCGTTAACAGAAAGGAAAGCGTTTTTTTCCTCTGCGTGAACTTTTCAATGTGTTCAGGAATAAGCTGACGTTGACTTTGTTGCCGTGCATTCATCGAGAAGACGGTGAAATTGCTTCAGGTTGGATGTGCGGAAAGGAGTATTGCGAGTCGCACTCCGTTTTCCAATTTCGTGTCGCCTGTATAAATGCTCCATCTCAGGTGTCAACATAACTCAGCGATAAGTTGCGACTTTTCACTTGGTAAATAAAGTGTTCTATAGTGGATCTATGATAATGACAAGTAGTATGGAAAATATGTCATACAGTATATAATATTTATGACGAACTTAATAAATAACGGCGTATTGTATTGAACCGATACATTGCCATATTATTTATATGCAAACATCCCTATACATATAAATATTGTGATGTTTGCATTTATATTTTACTTCTATAACTATAATACATTTTTTTTATTGCTCAAACATGATACTATTCACAGAGATGAATGTTTTGATGGTAAATATAAAATACTGTATATGCATTTTAAACATTCAAAAGAGTAGGAGTGTTATTTTAATTGCTGGAGGTGCTGAGCTTGGATCGCTCTTCCCAATGAAGTAGGTGAAATGAGAGATGAAATTCGAAACGATTGAACGATTCGAATCATATAATCAGAAAAATTATATCATCATTTTCCCTCATTACTCAGATAAAATATCAAGATTAATGACTGATAAAGTCGTGTTGTTTTAGGTAATAAGAAACTGGAAGAATTTTTCAATTTCAATTAATAGATTTACCTCTTTGATTGATTTCATTGATTTATTCCATGAAATCTAAACGAAAAATTATTTTCCATTTGAATAGCTTGTAAGAAAATCAATCAAACATCTCAAAATCATTCACGTTGGTTATGCACATAATTACCGGCTACCTTACATGTACAGTTGCATTCACATGAAGTGGTCGATCAAGCTACATTAAAATACATCCTGAAAAAATATATTCTGATATAATACGCACCTAAATTGGAAGAAAGTGTGAATTCGCACTCCTAGCATAGTTTGTGTGAAAATGAGAGGTCAGATATGCTTAGTTTTTTCGAATTCAAATCCAAATTTCTTAATGTACCATTTTATATGACCACAAGTATATACGAACATATTGCATACGGGCGCACGATACATTTTCCAAATGAAATGAACACATAACTCATAACCAAGTTATATGAAATTACTTCTATGAACTTTACAAATTATTCGTAAATAATAACTTGTAATAATAATTATGAACATTGTCTTCGTTATAATTCACTTCTACACGTTCACTAAATACATACATTCCTTGTATAATGTGCTTTCTAATGAACGTTAATCAAACTAATTACTAGAATCTAGACATCTCCATCATTCAGGCTAATTGGAACCTTATCTTTAATAATGAACATACGCTGAGTAATTGACGTTCTTGAGGATTATGTTCAACGCTATGCGAACAGAAGAGCTAGCGTTTTGAGAACTTGATTCTTATTGAGAATATATAAATTCAAACGGTATACTTTAATCAATTATTACACGTTAATACTGTGACAGGTTATAAAACCACTATGCATTTTTAAATTCGTGAGTGTGTGGAAATAGAAATATCAGATTTTAGAGATACATTTCTGATGAAGATATAATATTCGAATATTCTAATAAAAAAGAAAGTATTAAGATATTTCAATCATACTTACTACTTACGGTATGCATTCAAACTATTTAACTCTTGATGTTGGTTATTGTTAGTATACAATGACTTCATACAAACAGATATATTATTGGAGATTCATAAATAAACGAATGAGATGAATGGTGTTCACAAAAATACATGGCTCATGTGGGACTCAAACCCAAGTCCTACTTTACTCTAGTTTTCAACGCGATATAAGGGCTGACATGTGTGGCTATTTTACCACTCCTACACTAATTTTGGAATTGTGAATTTGTGAACGGAGTAGATTGTTAAATGATATCAGAATAGAGTCATATTATGATGAGTAGAATCAAATGAGAAGAAATAAGTGAATCAGACATGGTAATAAAAGACAGATATGAGTCCAGTATTGCTTGAGAATGAATAAAACACAGATATTTGACTCAGTATTTTTTTTATAGTTATGAGTAAGTCTTTTTACATGATAGCTTCCCCATGAGCAAAGTAACTATAGTTCACTTCTTCGTATATTTCTTCTTAGGAAACTCTGTTCTTACATATAATTATGTATGCATTGCAGACAAGGGGTTTATTATGCTCAACCTACAATGCTTTTAAAGACTTAACATACTAATCGGAATCGTCACCATATATATCTTCGCTTCTCTTGATTATTTTATGTTATTCTTCTCACGTAACATCAATTTCACCAACTTTGTCATGGCTGCATTATATTCCCACAATATAATAATTAGATGATTGATAAAATGTAGATTATTCTTCACAGAATTAATATATACTCCAATTTAATTTGAAATCGAATGAATTTGTCAACCATTTATCATATAAATGCATTCATTTCTGTTAAGTTGAAAACATTATATAAGACTTGAGTCATCATTTTAAATAATGAAGAGTTACAATCAATAGAAATATAGTCAATGCATGATAATACGGTTAACTAATTATATATCTCTGGTTTTTATATATTTTTAGACGAAATATAGTAGTTGATCAGTCGTGTATAGTCGTGAACATAATTTATTTAAATGTTCGAATATAGGTTTTAACTGAATCAAATAATAGAACATACACTTACGTGTTATTGTCATGGAAAACATTTCATCAGTATTCAAATGGTTGTCCAAGTATTAGTAAGATTGATAGCATTTTAAATGAACAGAATGGTGCGCAGAGTGGAAATCCTCTCTTGCAATTCTTTTCGGAACTATTATCTTGTATAATTCTTCAACTCTTCTGTAAATCCATGTCAACTTGACATTCATTTTATACAAGATAAGAAAAGAGATAAAACCAACAAGAGAATAAATTATCTTGAATTATGTCACTCCCCGATTAATTAAGATCCTGCCACCAGCATGTCTACATCAACACATCACGTTTATAGGTTTTCACAATAATTAATCTTGATACCCCCATTTACATCTACCCTCAAGCCATCATCAAAACCAGCATTCTGCGTCCCAAGTTACAGAATCCTATATAAAGTTACATAATTCGAGCTGCTTCTATGTCTTACCTCTTAACAATGAACTATAATCCACGTTAGAAAGCCTAAGAGAAAGCTGTAGGTGGACGTCTAATGGAAACAGTTAGAGAAGGTATAAGTGAGCTTTATGGCAGTGGTTGCGCCTAATGGATGTTGACAGTATACAGGGGGCTGTGTGTCCGTGTGGGGGAAAGCACTCGTACATTGCTAGTTACACACAATGGAGACAAATTGCTAATGTTTGATTATGACAAACATGTGATCTTGTGTTTTTGTACTTTGTAAAAGAGGTCAGGATTATTTCTGGATATTTCAGTGCATGAGCAATTGATAAAATAATTACATTAACACATTTTATAGTTTATATTTTGTCAGTTTGTATTTTTGTATCGTATGTAAATGTTATATCTTTTTTTTTTTTTTTTCTTTTTTTTTTTTAATAACATCGAAACTTGATACAAAATCATTGTTCCCCAATTAAGGCTATGGATGAAAGATAGGATCGTTTGTTATATCTATATATTGATAGATGTTATATCTAGTGAAATAATATCAGCGTTATGACAATAACTCTGAAGTCTGCATATGAGCCTATAATAATTATTACACTACTAATGAATCACAATAGATCTTTTTAATATTTACCAAAACCGTCAAACAAATTGAACCATAAATTTAACTTTCTGTGACTGTAATTTGTATAAGAAAATGAGTCCTACATGCATGACAGCTTGACTATTCGTGACTTTATGAGTACCAGTCAGCATATTATGTATCTCATTTATTCATTTTGGGTTCAACGAAGCAATGATTAAGATCTACTGATGTCGGAAGAATGAATAATGATATGACAGGATGATGAGATGAATGTTCTTTAGATGGTGGAAAGGAAGCGATCGTGGCCTGTGAAGTGGGAACCATCCTAGGATTCTTAACCGCTTTTAATATATGTTTTTGATTTGTTCTCTTACTTATAAATGATGAATATAAGTCAATTTAAATATTTTTTTATATTAGTTTTGAATTCTTCTCAACAAATCATATTTTCATTATATTCTGTGTGATTGAATACGTAATTCTTAAGAGATGTTGAAATTAGTATTCTGAAATGACGCGTATGAAAAAGTAATGTTCTTGGTACAAGAATAACAAGAAAACTTGGGCGTAAAATGGACTCACTGTTGAAGCGCCATTATACCCAAACATTTATTAATCCATCCATCCATCCATCCAATAATTAATTATTATTCATTGTGGATTATCCATCCAATAATTAATTAATTCATTAATTCATTCATTCATTCATTCTATCGATCAAATGAGAAAATGGTGAATAAATCAATATCTAAGTATATGAAAACAGACCCCGGCTGCATTTCATTGAAGTGTTACTCATTTCACGTTACACATTTCACGTATTATGTAAGAGCACATTCATGGCATATTTTCGATATAGACTAATAAAAAAAGTCGGCTACGCTGAGAAACAACACGTGTCACTTTTTATATATACTCTTGAAACACAGATTTATTATGATTTCATGTGAGCATGATAATGTACTTTCACGTGATAAAAAGGTAATTTCTCTTGATTAAATACGTATATATACCTTCTAATCCTACGCCAGGTCTTCAACACGGGATAACACTCGTCCGTCCATTCAGACTCTTTATGTGATTTCACCTCAAAAGAAAACATTGTTAAGACCGTTAGATAAGCATGAGGAAGGATTCCATCCATCACAAAGTAGGAAGAAGCTAACGGGCCTGAGAAGAGCTCAGCTCCATTAATATTTTATCTTCTCCCGGCTACTACGCCCACCCGGCCTAACAATTCAAAAAGAAGTAAGACAGAATAATATTATCTAAGCTTTGTGGGAGATGATATATATATATATATATATATATATATATATATATATATATATATATATATATATATATATATATGTATATATTATATCGTAAGAGAATCGCTCAACATTGATCTCAGATGGGTTTTTTGATATATTCTTCTCTTCCGTATTATCCGTGCTATTCGATGATTTAAATTTTGTATCTCTACAAAAATAAAACATTAAATGTAATATCCGTTGTTTTAAATAGATTAATTATCTGGATTTGATGCAAGGATTTCAATTAGCTATACAAAATAAATTGTTCAGAATAACTCCTCAATGTCAATTCAGTGAACTGAAAGTTTTCAAAAATTGCATAACTTAACTCGGTGAAAATTTTAAAAAATGTATCCAAAAAGTCGTTGACGATCTTTCCCAAAACTACAAGTCTGGTTAAAAACTAATTTTGTGGGAAATTCTGAAATTATTATTTTTCCGTTCGGCGTGTGGAGCAAGACTATATTCAAAAAAACATCTTTTCAAACTATCATTTTCTATCTAAAATGAAATGTTCAGCCCCCGAGTTTTTAAAAATCTCAAACCTCAAACACTCATCGCTTACATTATCATAACTAAATTACTTCTCATTTCCGAAACATGTGACGTCAATGTAGTATAAATGTCTGTTGAGATTATATACGTGTCTGCGGCGACGCCCTAAGCATAGCATTTGACTATGACTCATCAGATGAGCTCCGAGCGACCAGTGTATGGAACCAGCTGAACATTTACAATGTATGCACAGCTGAATTGTCAGTTTTAACGGCAAATTGTTTATATAAAACCATTATGAGTGTGAATAAATTACATATCAACCTTTTTTGTTCTTGTGAATAACAGATTAAAGTCAGAATGGAGATTATTTTTCACTCGGTGTAATAACAACAATGTAGGGTTTATGTGAAAACTTCTCTGTGTTTACTTCAATACACAGAATGGAAAGTACTATCGTAAAACAGTGTGTCTTATTATTGCCATTAATATATGACCCTGAGCTGAAACTTAATTTTACATCCGCAACAACCTAGCTGTGGGGAGGTCGTTCAGAAAACTACAATAATTATAATAATGGTGGAAAAATAATAACGAAAAAAATATAAAATAAAAATAAAATCAACTTGATTACACAGCGAAAAATGATGATGAAAAGTGATGTTGGTGTAATTTTTATTAATATTTTCTGTGTTCGCTCCAGCTTCGGGGCTCACGGATCAGAGTAACCAAACCTCTTTAGAATCTGCCAAGACAAAGCCAAGTATCAGACCAAAAAATGTAACTGTGTTGTTACTAGAAAATATTGTTCTATTCACTGACAAGGTAAAAACGTTTGAACATTTTCAAAATAGATCAATTGAAAATTAATTGAAATTATTTCTAAATATAGTAGGCCTAACGATAATAACAATAGATCCCACAAAATATGTTTGAATGAGATTTAACACTCCTTGGAGGAAAAACAATTAATTTTACATCCTCATATAACGGTGATTTCATGACGTCATTCTTGACGTCTTGATGTTCAATATTCTATTTCATATATATTTGAAATTTTTATAGAAATCGTACAATACGATATAATATTGAACATAGAACAATATATAATAGCATAATACACGGCATATACCAATAGCATGTACACTATAGCAAACAATTACATCAACAACACATTTGAAGATATAAGGTCTATTGAAAAATTATGTGCATTTGAAATATACATATTTCATATTCAATATTCATTATTTACAATTCAAACTGACATTCAAATATCTAAGAGTCTCATTGAAAAGGACAAATATTACAATATGTTTTGACAGGAAGAAAAGCTAATATAGGCCTATTCATCTCAGGAAACGAAAAAGTATTTTTCTTCCATTTTGAAAATAGGATATTGTAAAGTCGAGCTGCCAGTTCGTATGAAACATGAATATGCACTCAAGATTCCATCCTCCTATAAAAATATCCGAGTAGGCTTTACAGTATCTTTTGAATGTATGTTTTACGCGATAAAATCAATAATGTGCCGCAGGGGTTTCCTATGGTATTGCGTCAACTAATGAAAATATACTGACGAAGATGTTCCATGATATTATATGATATTTTAAAAATCGTTTCTCTGATTTTTCATATTTCTTTTACTAAATAGAGAAATATTTCAATGAAATCCGAATTTATTTTTCAAAATCATTCGTTTTTGCTCTAGAAGTCAATTTCATCCAGTCTCGAACAATTCTTTTCTATTTGGTTTTCTCTTATACATTCATCGTCCACTATGACCTGTTTCCATTCCACTTCTTCTATTTATCTTTCAATCCAAATGATTTTCTCAAATTCTTTCCACAAAGTGACTTGTTGTCTTCTAGCATACGATTCTTAACCAGAAGATTTAGATCAAAGTGTGGCATGATTGTTCAAACAACAATTACTTTTAACGAACTCAGATTATTTTAATGGCTGATTTCTTGACACCGTAATTGAATTTGATACAATTCGTCTCAACAGTTTCTGAAGAATGAAAACATGACAAATATATTCTCTGAAGAAGAATGAATAGAAAATAATACATTCATTTGCAAATACAAAACAATCTCGATGAAGATGTTCCGTAGATACGTACTTGATTAACTCATGTCAAAAGAAGATAAAACTTCCAGGCTAACGGATTCAACAGAAAAGTACAAATTACGTACGAATAAAACTTCACGATAATATCTGCAGAAAATGAATGATGGAGCAATCATGGATAGGAAGTAATAGGCCCCTCCAATCTTCAAATAACTACGACGGGTGAATCAGTGGCTAGCACACTGAACCGCTAATCAAGAGACTGGGGTTCGATTTCCTGACAGAGATTTTGCGTGGTTCCCTCGATCTTTCGTCCAATTTGATACTGAGATTGTTTCCTGACAACTGAAAACGATTGACACTATAAACAAACACTTGATAGAATAACCTTTCAACTCATCTCTGCATAATCTTATTCATCATTGAGCTAAGTTGAACAAATTTAATTTTCAAAATTGAAATTAAATTCAGGGAGATTAAATTAATCATTTTGGAAAACTTGCATGCCATCTATATTTAGAATAAAAAGCTCATGTGTTTTTTATGGAGGGGTGAGATATCTCAATAATGTCTACAAATAAAAAGTGGGCTGATAATTTTACCGTCGAAAAGAACAGAAAATAAGAATATTTTTGAGTTAAATAATCCAAGTGATGAAAACTTCCACCAATACTTTTTCATTACCACCATAAAATATATATATTGGGAAATGAACAAATTTTGATTAATTTTTTATAAGCGGATGATTTGATTCAGAAACAATTGTGACAACATACCAACATAAACATACACACTAACATGATATAACCGAACCGAAAATGAAAATTTTCGAAAGAGAAAATCTATCCGAAAGAGAAAATTTCATTTCACTCAAAAGTTTCAATCAAGATCAATTTAAACTTTGAGATAGATTCATTTACGTTCGTCCAATAATGCAATACATTTTAGAAAATATTTCATCATTTTTTTAGTCAAGTTCATCATACGACTAGTTTTCACGTGTCAACCATATTGTACTTGAAAACGTTCAGCCGATTTTATTTAACGTTACACTAATTTAGAATGAATAATGATCCATCACTCATTCCTTTCATTCATTTTTTTCAATTCTATTCCATATACCATTAGAATAACTATAATTTTATATGCAAATTTTGAAATGGAATTAGGATTTAGAACTTACATACTGAATACATCATTCCAGCACAACAATTTTCATAGTCCCACTCTTATTATTACTGATAATTATAACGAGTATACACATACAATCCGTGTGTAGGTGAATATTTACGACAAAAGCACGTAGCTCGAACAATTGATCATATAATGAAGGGAATCTGCATGTCTCATATTATAATAGTTATTATTTGTATCTGAAACAATTTTAATGTTTTAGTTGTTCTGTTCTCAGTAAGCCACTCGTCGCATAGCTCGTGCAAGTGCAGTGCATTTACATGGCGTGTAACGTACGTGAAAGTCGTGAAACTTCTAGTAGTTGATGTATAGTTGAAATCACTGATAATGGTCGGATTATTGCAGGTACTGCAATAAAGCGATTCATCTTATAGACAAAGACGAATCCCAGATTTTAGCAGTCTTAGAAAAATTCACGGTATGATTTTTTTATATATCTATATATACATATGTATTATCATATTACATATATATATATATATATATATATATATATATATATATATATATATATATATATATATATATATATATATGATATATATATATATATATATATATATATATATATATATATATATATATATATATATATATATATATATATATATATATATATATATACATATATATATATATATATATATATATATATATATATATATATATATATATATATATATATATATATATATATATATATATATATATATATATATATATATATATATATATAATATATATATATATATATATATATATATATATATATATATATATATATATATATATATATATATATATATATATATATATATATATATATATATATATATATATATAATATATATAAATATATATATATATATATATATATATATATATATATATATATATATATATATATATATATATACATTTAAAATACTACTACACATATGATCGGTTTCTAACTGCGCCAATAAGATGATCTTATTCTCTTAATGAGAATAAGAAAGAATTAAAATTCATCTTGACTTCTTATATTTATAGCAATGTGTTCAATTGACGACTAGTGATTGAGCCGCCCACAAACGTCACAAAACAAAACACCCAATCAAATGGGCTTTGTCGGAAAATGGGGTCATGTGGGAAATTTGACATTTACCTATCAGAGTATCTCTAAATGCCTACATGAAGTATAGATCAAGGTGGCCCGCCGATAAGCCACGCCTATCAATAGTGGTCAATTGAGATCCTATACTTTCTTATGATTCTCTTGGTGCACTAGTACCTGGTTTGAATAGTATATGTACGTGAGAACTTGTTCATCTCTTTGATATTGAATAAATACATATAATTAATGTAATCAAAGTCAATGCTATGATGTCCAGATAAATATCCTCATATAATTGAGGTGTTGGTGGGGTCGTTGAATAGAAATTTAGAAAATAATGTAATGGTTTATTTTAATTTTTTTTATCATAGTCATTGCCAATTACATTTTTTCAGAATAGTTAATTCAATAGATAACCATTAGGTTGGGATTCCTTATACCGCTCTTTAATTGAATTCACACATCAATCAATAGAACAGCATTGTGTTTACTGTAGTTTGAAATGATTATATTTTCATTTTATAACAATAACAACTGGCAAAGTATTATGTGAAATTAAATAGAAACCGGTACTGATTTGTTCACCTTCGATTTAAAAAGTTTATATCATCAATAGTTCGAAATTTACGCCTATCTCCACGAAAACGAAATCGATCGTAATTCAGTTATAGTTTTATATAATCATTTTTGCCAATTTTACGTGATGTGAATCGTTATTTACTTTTCTTGGACGTTTTTCAAAATCTATGTTATATATTCTATCTGTGCTGTAACCGCTGCGAAGTAAAAATCAACCGACGTGCCCAAAAGCGAGATATTGCAGAGAAAACGTGTGATTTAGAACGCTGATGATTTGATACATGACCAATCAGCGTACCTCTTGACCAGAGTCTGATTCAATATTGAATCTATGGTTGCCAACATGACACAAATAATCAAACAGAAAGAAATGTATACACACTGAAGACACAGTTTACTCAACCTGAAGAATGATCTCAAACATGTCTTATTTATAATCTCAGTGTCACATAACTGTAATTCACAGAAAATTAAATTTAGAACAACAAAAGGTACAAAACAACAGAGAAAAAAAACATCTGTTATTTACTCGCATTACTTCAGGATCCATTCAACTGTATTCTGAGTGTTATATCAAAACAATAACACATAGGATGGAGTACA
This sequence comes from Brachyptera risi, assembly GCA_964007535.1. Lineage (NCBI taxonomy): Eukaryota > Metazoa > Arthropoda > Insecta > Plecoptera > Taeniopterygidae > Brachyptera > Brachyptera risi. The sequence goes on along the minus strand of OZ023329.1, from coordinate 30,451,491 downwards.
CATTGTTCAACTAATAGGATAGCAGGTAATCATTGTGATAACAACGTCACTGCCAGGTGAATATATTCTCGTGTTTATTATTTCACACCGTTGGTTGATTTGAGTTGCGCTAGTTCAAGTTCATGCTACATTGGTCGAAGCTACATTCGATTTATTTATAAAATAGCTCTGAGCTTATGTGTAACGAATCAAGCTTATATTAAAGGGAAATTAATGAAGCTCAAACCTGGTGAGATAAATCATAACTAAACTTGATCCTTACAGTCTTATTTATTGACTATATTAGAATAATCTACAGACTACACCTGCAGCTGCATAGCCTATTTCATACTTGTATCCACAATAGATGAGGTCGCCTACCAATGAAATAAACACAAATTATATAACACCATTATATAAGTTAGCCGGGATATTTTCAGGATATTCTGATTTTTAAATTTCATGATCGGAAATGAAACTACATCTTTTAAAAGCGTTCAAATATTATACTTGAAGCGAGATTATATGATAATATAATCTATGATAAAGTTGGTAGAATGATTTTAATTCTGAACATTATTTTGTTTAGTAAACGAAATTCTTTTTAAAAGTTTCTTCTTTCGTGGGTATACACGATATATCAACCTAATTAAAGCTTATTCAAAATTGACTGCACCCAGTATAACCCAATCTTGTTCATTCTGGTATTATACAAATTTGAATAATCATACTCCAACTAAGCTATACTCTTACCTAAATGAGCCCAACCAAGCCTGAGGCACGGTATTACCAAGTCCAGTTAGCCTTTATCTGAGAGTTCAAATTTGTTATCACCATGGTTACCTATGCTATTTGTTTTCACCAACTCTCAGATAAATACCAACTGGCCTTGGTAATACTGGGCCTAAGTCAACCTACGTAGCCTAATCAGACCTTCCTAACTGCACAGAACCCACTCTAACCGAGTGGAACGTAACTAGTTGCAATCCATCTAACCTTGCTCGACGCATATCCATGTGCGTGCCATTCACCGAGTATAGGAACCACATTATCACAAAGAACACGGCACCTCCACCAAATCTGTTCAAAATCACATTTGTATGCATATCATATACATTTTTGTTGAAGAAATGAGGTGAGGTCGATAATTTAAGACGCAATCGAATTATTATTTCATGCCGAACGTTCAATGGAGGTTTGAATTGGATAATTTCGATGAAAAATTGAAAACGAGAATATTTCAATTTCGGTTTTCATAAATTACTTGATGAGATGCTGAAACATTTTCTTTTGATAAATGAATATCACATATACAATCTTGTACGGCAAGTTACGATTGAGTTTTCCCATCAAGCATAATTGAAGTGGTGATTAAAATAGAAATAACATTCATTAGAGAAAGTACATATAAAATCTAAAATATGCACAAAATAATTTTTTCTATACTTTCGAAAATGAAACGGTTGAATTATTACGTCCGTTTATAGTTGTATGTTTTCATTGTAATATAAAATAGACTCTTAAAGATTCTGAAATTTCCCAGACTTGGAGAAAAATATGAAAATATGTATTTTTGATCCTATTCTACAATTTAATTTTGTGTATATTATGCTGATTATGTGTCAGCTGCAATTGGCAGCAAAAATTGTATTTGTTTGCACATTTCTTCAATTTGAAATCACGAATTATTAGAAGCAATTTCTTGATGAGAATAGTGTTCGTGATGAAATTATCACTACGCAGTAAAAGCATTTGATTCACCATTCAGTCGACTTTAATATGAGGTTAAAAATCTATCAACATATTCTTTATATATCTGAATTACTCATTAGAGACATTTTCTCTTTCGATAATGGTATGCTATACTCGTTGAATTTAATTGCATACTGATAAAATTGACATGAAATCTTTTTACTTTAATCACTTTACATAAATACTTTACATTTCAATATAAAACAAGTTACTTTCAACAGTTGAATATCGATCTGATAATAAATGACGAGTGGGTGTTTTCAACATAAACAACAACATCCGATTAGAGGTCACAATATCATCACGCACACATACATATTCACCAAGATATACAATTCGTGATATGAGTCACTAACCGGCTGTCTCCCCTACTAATTAACAATAAAAGACGGGTGTGTCGATCATTCAAAGTGTATCGTGTATTAATTATAAAAACTTTCTGAAAAGAAGCATGCATCGTGTTTGAAATAACAAGTGATATTTCGTATGCAGATCTAACGATTGGTGTACACTGAATTTATGAATCCACGGGAGGGCGATACCTTAGATTACAGAAGCAGTGTTTGTGTAAATACTGTTGGATATAAACAGAGTCTTCACGTTTCATATTTGGTGATGCAAGTCAGAAAAGAAAGTGATTTATAGTTCAATTTTATGAAGAAAGTTATCTTTCAAGTCACATTTATGACTTGATGCTTGAGAAATTTTCACTTCATTTTAATAGTATTTACTTGGTAGAAGAACATGAGAAATACATTTTTTATTTCAATCAACTCGATAGTCTTTACTGTTCATTATTATATTTATGTATTCATCAATGTGAAACGTGAGAAAATGAGGTGGGTTGGAAAGAAGTAGGTGAGGAAGGATTATAAGACGTTAGTAAAATGAATGAAGAAAGTAAAGAAGATGAAGACAAGAAAGATTCGATGTGACAGGGCAATCAATAGAAAACGGAAGTTCTAGAAAATGGAGGCCAACCAACCACTTCCTCCCAAACTTGGAGAAAGATTTGAGAATATTTTTCAAATATTTTTCTGTTCAATTATCATCAACCGAATTCTATGAATATGAAATATAAACAATCACAAATATGAATGCAGAGTTATACGACCTTATAGCATAGCTCTAAACGAGTTGATTATATTTTCTCCTCAGTCCTCAAAGTATAAAAAGGAATGGATATATGCAGTTTAACCACACATTCAGATTTTTTCAATATCAATATTTCATTTAGGCCCGGTATTACTTAGGTCCAGTATTACCAAGTCCAGTTAGTATTTATCTGAGAGTTGGTGAAAACAAATAGCACAGGTAACCATGGTGATAACAAGTTTGAACTGTCAGATAAAGGCTAACTAGACTTGGTAATACCGGGCCTTAGTCCAGTTGATATTTATCTGAGAGTTGGTGAAAACAAATACCACAGGTAACCATGGCGATAAAAAGTTTGAACTGTCAGATGAAGGCTAACTGGACTTGGTAATACCGAGCCTTGGAAATATTTCAACCAAATTTTCTTTCGATAAATCTTGGCTCACTTATCTTGGCTTATCTTCGCTTGTAAAATTTAGTATATTCTCGAATAGTTTCAATGATGAAATTTGGATGATAGAAATAATTCGTTTTTTCAATGTGTGTATGTAATGTTCAAGTAATGTAGGCAGCAAATGATGGAAATATTTTAAAATAAAATGATAAAAAATGGCTGAAGCTGTGAAAGTGTAGAAACTTTACACATAAATTGACTAGTTGTTTGAGCAACCAACAATAAATCAACCAACAAATCTTCCATGCATCTCCTACTATATTCAACTCAACTGATTGTTCTCTATTTCATCTGTAGTTCGTTCACATTTTAATCTCAGGTTCATTTTAAAATGAACCAATAATTAATTACAGAATACATTATCAACTTTGCACAATATGAATCCTTTGCCTAAATATGTATGCATATATAACAGGTACCATGTCGAAGGAATAACCCAAGGGCAACTCAAACGAAACTCAATGTTTAGATAGTAATACCATAGAGGAAATAATACAATGAGTGTATAACAGAAACCAAGTAATTTCCCTCGAGTCTATTAATTCCACTTGTTCCTCTTTACTCTTCATCCCACACTGACCTTTGCTGCTAGCGCTAAGTATACAATTGCCTAGACGATAGTATTGGTCGTTTTTTGTAGACATTTTACAATAGCATTCTATTTGCAGGCTAAATTTATACTGTTCAAGCACGAGAGGATTTATCTATATCTGAATGATAGAATATGACGATTCAGAAAGAAAAAGGAGATCGGGGAATTGTATAATGAAATACAGCAGTATTACTACAACTGTGGTGATACATTACTGTATTGTTACTTGTACAACTATATACAACTTATTATCCTGTCAAAAACAAATAATTGGTAAGCATCTTTTCAAAACAGTACGGAAAAAACTATGAACTCAATCATATTCATAAAAGTTTTCGATTCATTTTTTTTAGATTGTTATCATTATCATTATCATTATCATTTTGAGCATGACAGTGTTATTGATTATTACCGTTTACGTCACATCATTTTACATTTTGATTATGTTAGTCTGTCTAATGATTGTGATTGCGTTGCAATATGATTTGTTACTGGTAATATTGTTATCATTGATAATTATTATGAATTTGATATTTTCCCATTTTTTCAATAAATATATATATATATATATATATATATATATATATATATATATATATATACATATATATATATATATATATATATATATATATATATATATATATATATATATATATATATATATATAACAGAGAACAGAGATAAGAGAGAAAAATATATATGATAGGATGTATTATCATTACTGGAAATACCACCTCGTCAGGGAATCGAACCCGCGGAGCTTTTGCTTAACACGCAACTCCTCTCTACCATCTGAGCTAACGAGGAGGGTATCATTTAATAATAATAATGTGTGTGTAATGGTACCACACATTGGAGGTTGACGGTATGATATCATTGAAATATACTCTCCTGGTTAGCTCAGATGGTAGAGAGCAGTTGCGTGTTAAGCAAAAGATCCGCGGGTTCGATTCCCTGACGAGGTGGTATTTCCAGTAATAATAATATCCATCCTATCATATATATTTTTCATCTCTCATCTCTGTTCTTGCCTGATCAAATCAGCATTCAGAAAGCAAAAATCATTCGAACGATTACCATTAAAACGAAACATTATATTTAATTCTCCATTTCATTCCAATGCGAAGACAAAAGCTTAATTTCTCCACGGAATACTGACATTGTTTTCATGAATAATTAGTTCCGCCTATAATATAACCGTAGCAGAACGAGTGAACGCCGGAGGCAAGATAGAAGTTGCAAAGGTCATCAACGGCAAGTGATGAAAATTGATATTGGAACTCGATTTCGGGACATTTCTTGGACAATTATTATGCGATACAACCTCATTCAAAATGTATCTTATAGTTCACTGTTTTTAATTTCAATCTTCACGATAACTAAAATTCATTGCAGTTGACTGGGTCACACCTCGGACGAAATAGGAGAGGATATATGTATATATATATATATATATATATATATATATATATATATATATATATATATATATATATATATATATATATATATATATATACATATATAAATATGTTATTTCGAAGTCTCCCCCTCAATATCAGGAAGGTAGCAAATGAAGACATCAGCAAGTGCAAGAGAGTCCTCAAAAATCTTTCATTGCAAAAATGTTTTTGTAGTGTCAATAATTTTTTTAATGAACTGCTTGTGTGATTTTTTCAAATTTTGTTTTGAATTCGGTTTTACCATATTATATTTCATCCAATATCCTATATTCAATTTGTACGACATTTCCGATATCATGTAATATGATCAAGATTGAAGGAATAATAAATTTATTATTATTATTATTATTATTATCATAATTATCATATATATATATATATATATATATATATATATATATATATATATATATATATATATATATATATATATATATAAATATATATATATATATATATATATACATTTATTCATATATATATATATATATATATATATATATATATATATATATATATATATATATATATATATATATATATATATATATATAATATATATATATTGTAGTGTCACGATTTGAGAATATTTTTTGAAATAAGACATTTTGTATTATTTCAAGTAGTTTGATCACAGATATCCAGGTCTCTGTCCGAGACTGATACCCCATCACGTTTGACAAAAACATAGATCGATCCACAATTATTTTCAATAGTGGAGGTGCCAGGTATTTTAAGTGGGTTAATAGTAAATATGAACGAGTGGATCTCAAAGTTTGCTTTGAAACGAAAGTCGATATTAGCTGGTGTTGTCACTATTCGAATTCATCATATATAATAATTTTCTCTATAATATATGAAATTCTATTTCATGAATTTGTTAGGTAAAATGATGAAAGGAAAGAGTAAGAAACAAAGAATGATTCATAAGAAGACACATTGTCTTAGGTCCTAATTTTCTTCATTTAGTTCACTTCAATTTTCATCCAATAATCATGGAACAAAATAATTGAATTTGAATAATAATTCAACCATGTATTCAAATTCATATTCCCTCTTTTTGGTTTTTACTTCTTTGGTCTTTGAATTTCTTCTTTTTTCTTCTTTTGAATCTCTAACAATGAAACAGATATTTTATCCAGGAGGCAGTGCTGTATGGTTCACGATGTAGTGATACCAACCTATTTTATCGTAATATATAGAAGGTGACGCAACTCGGGTCTTGAAAGTGAAATATTTCCGGGGTCAGAATCTGAGTCCATCGTCCCGATTGTCTGTAGCGCAACTAGCGCTTTTATATCGAACTAGAACAACAATGCTCAACAATACTATACACGGCTCAGTAGATTACGAGAATTATAGATTTTGTTAGTTCAACAATGCCACCGATACCGTAGCCACTCTTATTTACATCCAGTTCACAAGGGGATCCACAAAATCGCGACAGGCAATCGGGACGATTGGCCCTGAAATGACCGCAAGAAACCACAAATGCCTTCTATGTTAACAGTATTGGAGTTGGGTAACCTTCTTTATATTAGGATGAAATAGGTTGGTATCACTACATTGTGGTTCAATCAAAGACAACGAAGTTAGATACTAAGGTCTTTGGTTCAATCATAATGCAGAAAGCAATGCATGAATTCAAAATGCAGATGTTGTTCTCATCAATATATTTTCCAACTACTAGAGACATGCGTGGCTTTATTAGTAGGCCATCTAGATTCATTCCACACGTGAGCATTCAAGGATTTCCTAATTGATGTTCTTGAAATGACCATGAATGAGCAGAACACTTGATTGGATATGTTTTGTCACAAAAAAAAACAAGGAAAGTTATTGATGCACTTTTCCACCCACTGAAGTCTCCTCTCAATCCTTCAACATTATCAACTGTAGAAACCACAAAGAAGTTGTAAGAATTGTCTACAATTACATTATAGCATCCTTGGTTTGGGACTAAGTGATCTCAGTTTTGGAGAAAGTGTGCTATTCTTATTCCCACTCTCGTCCTACTAAAACGTAATCACATTTTGAATCGCTTGGGTAAAACGGTGGATGCTTTCCTTTTTATGAGTGGAACAGCAATACAATTCAAGTATAAATCATCAACTTTGTGAGACTTGAGATAATTTCCAAGCATGATCATCATTATACCAAAGCCATCTCATAATGTTCCAATGGGAATACATAACTTGAAAGAAGAAAACATTCTTTCTTATTCATGATGGAGCTATGTTTGTATGAGAAAAAAAAAGAACAGTTCAGTATGTGATGATTTCGTCACAGTAATATCCGAAACTCATGAGAATCTTATAAATAATTCAATTTGCTAGGTTTCCTCTATTCAAATTGACAAAAATGAATCCAGTCAACATGTTTCAGACAATATGGCATTTTTATTTGTATGCATTATCTTAGTTTAAAAAACGGTTCAATCCACAACATATTGACGAAATTACCAACATATTTATGAAGTAAAAAATGATGAGAATATAACAATGCATTTGCATAACAATTTATTATGGTAACGATGAAGCGGTAAATGTATCAATAATAGAAATTCGTCATTGTTGTAGACAAACATAGGCCTCCAACGTTTAAAACTGCAATATTACTTAGTTAGCTTCAAGCAGAACATTGCGTTCAAAAGCATGCCACGGAATTTTCCCCATGGCTGTGTTATACGTTCGATCGCATATACTCTTGGGACGAGCCGAACCATCAAGAAGAATGAACATCAAGAAAAGTGACAATAACATGATAAACTAGCATGGAAAACAAGGTCTCGAGACAACTTAGTAGCAAAATATGCAAATATAAATTTGATACTTTTCTATTCTCTTGCGAACATGTTATCGGGAAATAGTATAACTTAAACTTATTCATGTTTGACATTGTGATCCGAAGAAGAAATTGCATCGTAAGTGCAAAATGTTTCATTATAACTTTACTATTTCACATTTTGTCTGATCACAAGTTTGTATTGATATAACAACAAATAGAGTGGAAAAGAATAAAATAAAATATCATCAATTTATTCTTTGTTCTCTATCCTTTCTCTATTCATTCTTATTTTCAACTTCCACAGAGACCAAATTTTCAGTTCATTTTGCTTTATTTTAAGAATATGTTTGAATAAGAAAACAACCGGTACTAACGATAGCTTCTATATAAAACTTGGAACAAAAAGTTGGAAATAAGTTGAAACAGTCAATGAATGATACAACTCTAACTGTGAACAGAAGTTGAAATATCACATTATATCCAAATTGAATTGCAAGAAAAAAACAATCCGTTTATTTCTTTGTCGCGCTTACTCCGTTGTTGGTCTTTCGACACAATCATCACAAACGACTGAATTTAAGTTTCCATATAATATATTTCAAAAGAATAATTAACATAATGGTACTGCAATTTACAGCTTGAATTTGAAGTATGAAGATTTTCTGAAAACACGTTTTCTTGTCAAACTAAAGTTCCAGCATTAACTAATTTCGAAGCTAACTCACATAGCTTTATAAAATGAGAAATCTGTAATTCAATTTGTGAGTTAATTCAACGTTTCGAATGTTGAGAATGTACTAATTGCGTTAGTACTCAGTTTATTGACTTATCGTGGAGTGCGCTGAAATGTTAACAGTTTTGTTGGTTTAGTATCGTCAAAATACAAACCCTTGTAGAAGCCATTTGTTGTTATATACCAAACTTTATTTTTTCAATGAAACAATTTTAAATGAAAACAGCGTCTCTCGACGGACAAATGAAATGAAATGAAAAGAATTTCTGTTCAATGTTCGTACAAAGTAATTTGAAATGACATACAACAAATTTTCACTATAGTTTTATTGTTTTCTTGCATGTGACATAGTGACATATTGTCAGAATAATAACTTGAAGTACGGTACGTGACATGTTGAATCTAGCTAGAATGATGTTCATTATTTTCAACTTTCATTTTCAGGTACAATTTTCGACTCAACTATAGTTGTTAATTAAATGTCCAACGGAAGGTGTACACGTGCGATACACACACACATATATGTATATATATATATATATATATATATATATATATATATATATATATATATATATATATATATGTATATATATATATATATATATATATATATATATATATATATATATGTATATATATATATATATATATATATATATATATATATATATATATATATATATATATTTATTCATATATATATATATATATATATATATATATTTATTCATATATATATATATATATATATATATATATATATATATATATATATATATATATATATATATTAATACATATATATTTATATATATATACATATATATATATATATATATATATATATATATATATATATATATATATATATATATGTATATATATATATATATATATATATATATATGTATATATATATTTATATATATATATATATATATATATATATATATATATATATATATATATATATATAATCAATGGTCTTATGAAAACAATTTGATCGGTAAAAGTTCCGTGTTGAAAATAGCCTGTGGTTTTCTGTTGCCATATTTCGATGTTCAAGTCACATTGTTTCAATAGTGCAATGGAAATGTGTATTAAAAATCACTCATGAATGGCATACTGGTACACATATTATCTCATTTATATCGGATTTCAATCAAACTGAGAAGTGTAACATTTAGAGATTATATTCCACTTTTCATTCTTGTGTCTGTCTTGACTTTGCTTCAAGACATATTCATTGCTACAATTTTTTAGTAATCTTTGTTTCGTTTTTGTCACTAATTTGAAATAAGTACTCAATCTTTTTGTTTCGGTTCAGTATTTTGGTTCTCAACATTTGCATTCTCATATCAAAAATATATATTCCTATCAAAATTTCAAAACCCACCCATTCGAGGTCATTGTTGTTTGATTTATATTTATTTTTTCTCCTTTCCCACAGACAAGCTTCGGCTTATGTGGGTATCATTATTTTTTGAAAGATCAAATAAGTAACTTATTTTATTCTCATTATTGCAACTTATTATTTTTCATTATTTCCACTCATTGTTCTTATTTCATTCGAGCTTCAATGTGATGATTAAAGAATCTTCCATGTTTAGTTTCAGATATTATTTGTAATTCTGTTATCAACAAGTGTTTTGTCATAATGATAAATGTACAATACAAAAAAAAAAATTACCATAATTAAATGTCACAATATACGCGGAATGTAATTATGTAATCATATTTTGATATATCGTACCTAAACGTGATAATTATTCATTTTTTCCTTATATTCATCATAATTGATTATTGTTCCGTGCATCTCACGTAGTTTTGTGACATTTACTCAAGTGTGAAAAAATAACTGCCTAATGAAATATGATAATTGATTGAAAACTTCGAACATCAATAACAAAAAAAAAGAACTATCAATACATCAAACAATGAATTTGATAACCGATTGGATAGGTGGATAGACAGACTGCTGCGTTCATGTGAAGATTAACAAATGTTCATTCCGAGTCTTGTATGTATAATGTATACACTTACATTAATAAAATGAACTGATTCAATCTAATTTCAAAATTGAGCCAAGTCAACAACTTCGCAAGAAAATTCGTACACTATTTAATTTCATATATCATTATTCCGGACTCAATGGTAAGTTTGATAATTCTATCATTATTCTATCACAACTTATCAACTTATTAATTTATGAGGAAACTTCTGTTTTTATCGACATGGATTGACAACCGAGTTGCGTAATAAGATTATTTCAGGTGGAGAAAATAAACTGGAGTCAAGTGAAGCGTATTAATTGCCATATAGCAGATTTACCGAGTAGAACGATCGCAACTTCGCATTTAATGCGTTTCAAGGGCACCCATTCTAGACATGATGATAATTGTTTTTTTAACGACCCGAGCTCGAACACGCACCCAACGTGACTTCAGTTTCTAAAGAGGTGGCTCAACTGACTGGGCTACGAAGAGCGGCTATCATTCTCGATATCATTTGAGACTACAAGCCTACTCTAGCGCTTGTGATTTCAAATATTGTTGAAAGAGATGGATATAAATGTCTTCCAATAATTATTAAGTTATCACAATCTGTGATATGATCTCAATTTCCAATTCGCTATATTGCTGTAGTTATGACCGTTAGTCGATTATTGTTCACTTCGAAGAAGTATACAGTTCAAAAATAGAAGAAAGTGAACAAACACGCAAAAATATCATAATGATAGTTCATACTATCCATATCTGTATGAGATCAACAAAATGTACGCGGAGAAAACGGATTTGAAATGGAGAAGACAAATTAGACGAGACAGAAAATAAATTTCAAACATTATGTGTAATCATAGCAAGCCTATAGGTCTCAGACTCAGAAAGTAAGATTCAGGGGGAAGAAGTTAGAAAAAGAGACAAAAAATGAAATGAAAAATGAATAGCTGAAAATGTGGATCTAATGATAAGAGTAGTATAACAGGACTAAGTTTCAACTTTTACACTCAGTTTACTTCATTCTTTCAGATATTTGAACATTACACCCAAGGTTTGTCAAAAAACGAAATAATATAATATTGATAATAAATAATAATAATAATATATATTAATTCTTAAGCAGCTCTGTTAGCTGTTAGCTCTAAGTAGCTCTGTTAATATTCGTTATTTCGTTGATATTATTGTCATTTGTTTATTGTAGAAATGAAGAGTTGATGTTGAGAGTTGAGTTTGAAGAGATAAGAGAATACACATGCACTATCCTAATATAGACATATTGATTTCATTTTATTTTACACAGAAGGCTCAAGTGTTGAGTAAAATACAGATTCTCCGTCTCTTTGGCAATTATGAAAACGTTAAATCAATAAAAAAGATGAAAAAATATCTTAGTTGATGCTGAATTATTAATTTATATGATCTCAATAATTACTGTATACTATACATATTATATTCAGTACCGCACTGATCCATAACTCACAATTTCTGTCTGTCCGCACATTTCCTGGCCACGATTTCAGGAAGGGACTGTTATGATATCGAACTAGTTTATAATTAGTGTGATATATGTCTTCATATACCTTGTACCTCAATACCAAAGAAGTTAAAATAAATCACGTTCTTTTTTAAATTTTCATGTCGAGTCCCAATATATCACCCCTCTGGTCCTTCTCTTTCTTATACTTATTAAAAATGTATCATGGCGTCTTTATCTTCAAGACTTTCCTGAATTTTCTCAAAAGACCTACGTTAAATTAAACTTACGTGATTAATAATGCAGATTTTCTTTAAAAATGCATCTCAAATGTATTTTGTAGTAAAAAAATACTTGAGTACTTTCCAGCTTCCTTTAATGTAAATTAGACTCAAAACTGTTGATTACTAAACTAGCAAAGAACATGAAGAGCTATAAAGAGCATAGCTTGAGTGAATGAAGTCAAGTCAAGTCGATCGATAGTTCAAGTCCCGCATAAAGTGCATGTTTATATGTGAATATCCATAATCTATTATACGAGCATTCTTATCCCTAAATAACATAGATGTTGGTGTGGTTGTTCAACAAAGGAATCAAAATCATCATCATCATTATAATCAATTAAAAAAAGGTTAAACTAAAAAGATGGACTATTGAGAAAACTCTAGTTTTAATCGTGACAAAAAGAATAGAGTTATCTGACTCATTTCAGTATTTGGAATCAATTAGTATTATTCGTATGAATTGAAGAAGGGAAACGATATCTTCACAAACTTCTCAGTTATGTAATAGTTTTGTCAAGTTTAAAACGTACGAACTTTCAAAGTTCACGAATAAAGTGACATTTTTTCAAATACTGAGTCAAATATAATAGACCATAACTATTTCCTATTATACCTATTTCCAATTCCGGAAGTTTTGACTCTTTATCGGAAATGGTGAAAATTTTGTAATTAATATTTGAATAACATAATAAAACAAGGTTGGCAAAGATGAATGTCTGTGAGAAATGGTCAATCACATTGATGATGAATGAGGAAAAATTAATAATGACTAAATATCATTTCAATTTACGACTCGAAATAGGCGTGGCTTCACCAGTAGGCCAGTTGGATCCATATCATATGTGGCCATTTGAAGATTTTAATTTCCCGCTTGGATATTTGAATTTCATCACAGTCCTTAGAGACCTGTTGATTGGACGGTATGATTTGTGACGTCAAGGGGGCGGAGACCACGAGTCGTCAATTATCGATAAAATGATTCGTTAGTTCGATGACAAGATGGAATGATGATACGGTAGATGATGGCAAATGATTATAATATTGATAAGGTTAAGAAAATGGCAAAGCTTCATTTATAGTTCACAAAAGAATATTATGAATACAGACAATGATTATTCTTCTCAGCTATTATTCTGACTCACTGTCTCTTTTCATTTTAATGACATCACATGAGTTATATAATATGCTGTTTGACATCCAAGCGCTGTCGAGTGCAAACTTTAAACTCATTATGAGAGTAATAGATTAGGATTCAGAAACAGAGCAGACATTACTGTTCTATTATATTTATATGCATTTGTTTGTACTAGCATAACAGAATTACATTTCATTTATGCATAGTAGTTTATGTATTCTATATATCGATACAATTATTTTTTTATTGCTTATGTTTCAATTGTTGATCATCACTAAATTATTATGAAATATTAGTTTTTGTGTATTATATCCACACATTTTGATGGAAAATACAGGGATGAAACGACGGATGTAGGCGAGACCAGAATTGATAGACGTCATTGTCGCTCATCCTGACTGAGATTTTTAGTATTTTCCTTCATCAGTACTGGGATGGATCTTTAACAAGAACAGAACAGGCCACGAACGCTTGCTTACCACTTTGCCAAAAACATCCTAAAATTACATCTCATCTCATCTTCAACCATCTCATTAATCATTCACCGTCCCCAATAAACTTTGATTATGAAAATAGAGTTTATATAATATTATTGAACTATCATAACAGTTATTATAATAGTGCATCGGAAAATAAAATGTAAATGAATAATATTCGATGAACATTAAATATAAATGTATAATGAATCTCAAATTTTGAATACAAATGAAATAGGTTTTGTTGCACAAGTTTAGACCTACATTTTGATTTAAATAAGTAAGTGAAACTGTATAATGAGTCTTCGTAACAACTTTTGAAGCACTAATAATGTCAAGAACTTCCTATTATGCTTCGTGGAACATGAACTAATAGTTAAACTTGTAGTTTTCAAGCTTGAGATGATATTGTAGGGAAGCAACTGAGGAAGTGTATAAAGTATTTGATTGTGGTGGGTAGCTACACAAAATGTGAATGCTTCATATTCAAATTCAACTTTAAATCATAATGATGCTGGGGGCTATTCAATTTCAATGTTGTGTTCAAAAATAAAATAATCACTTCTTACATAACATTTCAGTAGCTTAAAAATGTAGGAAAATAACTATAGAATGTTCTTGATTTGTTCTCAAATCTTATAAAGTATACTGTTATTGGAATGTATGAATAAGAATCAGATTTAATTTGAATGGTTTTATTTGAACAACCGTTTTTACCTACCAAATGAGTCGAGTGTGTATTATAAACTAGTTAAAAGCGAAATATGCGTTGTAAGATGAGCGAGATATCTGAATAAGGTATAAAAGTCCTTGAAGTAGTTCTACCCTTGCTACTTTATCGACTCTGGTATTCTACACACCTTGATATCTGAATAAGCTATTAAAGTCGTTAAAGTAGTTCTACTCTTGCCACTTCATTGACTCTGGTATTCTACACACCTTGACGCATATAAAAAATACTTCATTGTTGGTCAACTCTTGAATCTAGAAAGCAGTGAATCTCGACAACTTGATTCTGTCACAATTTTTATGATTTATTTTATCAATATTATCAGTTATTTTATTTTTTTTCTTCAAAACGACTGATTGGAATTGCATACAAGATCGTGAAAATGTGTAAAATCTATGTATACACATTTAGAAAAAATTTCATCTCATTTGGAGAGATTTTATTTTCCAACATTTTCCGCCCAGCCAAATCTTATGGGGCTTTCAGAAACTTAGAGATGATTTTTCACAAAATTGGTACGACCGATTCATTCCAAAAACTATACAGTTTCAAGTTGGATGAGTTTGCGTGTACAAAAAAGTTTTATGTTTATCAGTCAACCCTTGCGACCTGTGGAGTGCTTGAAAAAAAAAAAAAAAAAAACACAGATAAAGTCCTATAAGAGTGGGATGGAGACTTCGCTACGCTCATCAACAAGTATTCAGAAGAATAGTAAAGAAACCAATGTGAATTGTCATTTTTGAAATAAACTGTAAATTAGCATCAAAGTTGATCAAAACTGAAACAATAGAGAAGTGTATTACACTTTTATTTTACATTCTTATACAGAACTTAATCAAAATATATATTTTTTAATACCCTGAAACAACCTGGCCTTTCCACTACGCTATTCTCAGTATGCTACTCCTTTCTATGCACAAAAATGAAGTAAAATATATTTTCTGGTATTATTCAACCAACAAATATCGTGTTATAGACAAAAAACAATAAAAGTAAGTCAAAATTTCACCATACTCATGTCAGTTCTGAATTCGTTATGATATGTATATGTGGAAGCAAATAATTGGATGAGCGAAGCGAAGACTCAATTACACTATACCGAAAAAAAAGTGCCTGTTTTTTTTTTTTTTTTTTTTTTTTTGTTTTTTTGTTCGCGCTCCACAGGTCAGACAAAAATTCAAAATCAGTTGAAACTTGGCACACACATGAACCCCTATCTGACTTGATGCTGTATAGTTTTGAGGCGCGATCGGTTTAACAACTTCTGAGAAAACTCATTCCAAAGTTTTCAAAAATCCCATTAGAATAAGCCAGAGGAAAACATTCGTGAAAAATATTTCATCTGAGAGGATTCAAATTTTCAGAGAATTTCAATCTGATAATGATACACATTATTCCGAACTTTTACTCAAATCGAATCAGCCGTTTCGATGTAAAAAAATATATAATGTTATTTGTGTCAATTATTCAAAGCTATTAAGATACCTATTAAATCAAAGCAACAAGTGTCACCACTTGATTGTAAACGATTAAAACAAAGCCTTCTTTATTATTATATAAATTATTAATGTAAAATAAGATGGCAGTGATGTAATGGTTTGGATCTCAAGGTGTGTATATATATAATAACCAATCCAAAGATAAGTTGATATGTTCCAGCTCATCCATCAACGCGGAAACACATAACGCGTTTGCCTAGTGATATCAAAATCTATGGAGATGAGAACATACTCCTTGAGAATTAAAACATCAAACGGATAACTTAACGTAGAAAAATGTAGTCAATATCAAGAGAAATGCTTCTTAGACTTTAATTTCATCTTTGAATGTAGATGGTAGTAAAGTTGTAACCGAGATATAAAACATAAGCTCTTCATATCCAGGTCGTTCGGAGTTGATAATGTAACATCATCAAATTTCAAACTCTTAAAACGTACCACGTGATTCTAACTGACTTTTTATGTGCTAGGGTTGCGTCATGAGCGTCATTGAATGACAAGAGCATAATATTGAAATTATTATTTTACATATTATTGAAAGCGCACGGTCAGATGTAAGACAAATTTAAGATTAGTCAGATGTAAGACTAGAGAGGTTTACACGAAAAACAAATGTTATCCTATACAACCGGACTGAAGCGTTATGTAATTGTATACTATTAAAAATGAGCACGTACGTACATAATTCATCTTGGATTATGTCAGGTTATCTTAGGTTCGTTTCGGTTTAGTGATATTAGGTAAAGTGAAGCTATTTCAATCTGGATTTTTTCAAAGATGTTTTCAAAAGTTTCAGATGCATTTCTCGGAAGAGGTCTTACAGATTTTGCCATAAAACTTATCTAGTTCTACCCTGGTATATAGAACTAATGTTCAATGTAATTTAAAACTTGTTTAATTCTCAGTACGACCTAGATAGAACAACCAAACTACAAGAATGAACTTTTCACATTATTTGAAATTGAGTATTCGCTAATGCTTGAAATTATCTGATCTCAGAGAATACTTGTAAACAAATTAAAACGAAGAAAAATGAGAAGCTCTTGACCCAGGTTAGTCCAAGTTGATAACTTCAACATTAACTGCTATCTTGATTCTTGACAAACAACTTTCAGCAGTAACTTATAAAACCTGATACGTGATTTCATTTATTTTCTTCCATGAACTAATCATATTGTTGTATATCTGTACATAATATACATTTTATGGACAAATGGATTTTTTCTTATCATGCTTATATTCCAAGAAAGGAGAAGGAAATTGAAGATGGTAATTTTTAAATCCAGCTGGATGAGAAAGTGATTCTTAGACGAACATGCGGCCTATGTTAAGTAACCACTACAGAAAAAAAAACAAGAGAAGAGAAAGAGTGAAAAATTCCCCCTTTTTCATGATAATTGAAGAAGTGGAAATTCCAGGAGTAGCTATAATGCGAGAAGAGACGTAGCGGTCTGATAGTCTATGAATAATATATGAAGATTTATACAGATGTTTGAAAACAATACCCGATATTATTCAGACTGTTGAGAAACAAATACGTGAGAAAAGCTTCACGATGGAAAAAGTGAGAAAGTGCAAATAAAATCAGTTTCAGCGCGAGCATTTGACTATCAATCTTTCGTGATTGATTCTTCTTTGATCGTAATGAGTGACAAATATCAAGGAGGTTGCTATATTAACATAATCTAACGTTCTTGGCAAATACCCAGTTAGAGGTTTCTCACAAAGAAGGAATAACGATTTCTCTTCCTAGTCATTTCCCATAATATATTTTTCGCCCTAGTGATTTTTAGCAAAAGGTACACAATTGTACCATCTTCAGAATGTTAGGAATGAATAATCTCAACTGAATAGAAAAATCACTCGAAAAGCCAATATTCATTTTAAAAAATGAAATCAATGAGAAATGACAATCAAAATATAAATCTCCCAGTGATTATCAATATACGGATAGAAATTGTTATTGATTGAAGTTTCTAAAACAGAGCCGTAGCTGACTAAGCCATACAGGCGGCGTATATAGACTTACAGTGAGTACCCCATTATTAACTAGAAGTCACTCATATTTGTACCATGCATATAGCGTTTTAACCGCCCTTAATGGAACATATGTTCGGTTACTGATTGCAGTGTGCACGTAATGATGTGGCAAGTGTATGTGGCAGATTGTTTTATACCTGAATATTGCGGTAACCACAGAGAGGTGATGTGAAGAAAGTAATCAAATTCCCCATATATACATATATATATATATATATATATATATATATATATATATATATATATATATATATATATAAAAATATATGTATATATATATATATATATATATATATATATATATATATATATATATATATATATTTATTACACACTCAATACCAGTTTGATGAAAGTACCCAATATATGAAGCAATCAAATTAGCTAGCACTTTTGTTTTAAGAATGTTTATATATTTAAAAATAGCTTTCGAAGAAATTTGTGAAACATTTGATACCATTCGTGGAGCGTATATTTTTCGACAAGTTTTACACTCTAATGAAATTATCTGTTCATAATTTTGCGACGTTGAAATATAAACACTTTTCATGAGTAATAGATTAAAACTTTTAGTTCTGAAACGTTACACCACTTTTTAATAAGGAGAGTCATCATCGAGTTATTAATGCAATAAATACCGTACTGAAAGTAACATCAAAAGTAAGTATAACGTACATTATCGCGTCAGATTTATAAGAACTGAAAAACACTTTGTTCAATTATGAGAACGAAGACAAAATTTATTATTCCATGAAACCGATCAAAAATGACGTGAAAAGTCACATATATATATATATATATATATATATATATATATATATATATATATATATATATAAATATAATTTTTGAATGAAAACAGATAAGATCATTCTATTAGAAATACCCATTTTTTGAAAACGACCAGGACGATTTTCATGAAAATTAATGCATTTATGCAATTTGAATTTAATTCATATGAAGAAGATAATATTATTCAGTTGAATAATAAATGGCATTAAATGGCATTCAGTTAAATGGCGACCGGCAAACAGTGCATGAGCAAAATAATATTCCACTGCACATATGATTGATGCTCTTTTCATGAACGCGGCTTGCGGTTTGCCAGCGGTATAGCTGCCTTTCCATGAACGTCCGGCGGTTTCGCTATGCGGAACGCGAAAAAGTTGGGCCCAACTCAACATTAAGATACCGCGCCGCTCTCGTCGCTGATTGGTCGTTTTTCCAATATGGCGGCTGAAAAAACCGCAAAGCGAATCCGTCAAGCGAATTTCGGCGAATTCCGCTTTGATGGAAAGCCAGCTTATTGCTAGCGAATCCGCCTAGCGAACTCAGCAGTGCTAGCAGCACGAGTGCTAGCTCGCCGGATGTAGTATAGTATGCGAACCCTGTATTCGATCGCTGTAAAATGACACGCTAGGTGAAACACACGCAAAATTGAGCCAAGCTCATCATTCAGAAACTACACCGCTCGTCACTGATTAGTCGTTTTTTTCAGAGGGGCGGTTAAAATATGCGCTCTGGTAATACCGCGGACCGCGTTTATTATGGAAGTACAGCTTAACACTGTAAAACCATTACTGAAACTTTGTGAATCAAATATGCAGATTCCAAATAAGAGTACAGTTTTCAAATTATTACTAGGCCTATATTGGTATAATACTATATGCTAGCTACAAAAGTGTAGAAATAGGTTTCGTAATTTTCTAGTTCTTGATTGTATATGTAATATTCATTCGACAGCAATTGGTGAATAATTACTGATCTAAAAACACGCTGACTTATGATAAAATCTGCTTCTCTATCTATAGTAAATTTCAGAAAAGCAAAACAGATATTAATATTCAGCAGATCGAAACAGATTTTCTCTCACAAGTTTTTGAATAATTTAATCTTCAGCAAAATTGTCTGTTTTTTCACTTTAACATCTAATCCCACTATTGTGTGCGCCAGATCTAACTGATGCGAGCGAAGAGATTAAAATAAATGTATGCAAAATCAGTTTCACGAAAACAAGTATATAAATCTACATTTATTAAAAACTCGAACACAATTAGGTTCTCAAAAATCCTGTGGAAAACTTTTTTTTGCGACAACAGATTACACTTGAATAATTCATAATATTATTAGGTTATAATGGGGCATGTGAAATAATATTTCAATATGATAGTCGAAGGTTGTGATTAACATTCATTCAATCCAAGATGCATTGAGGGTTGCGTTTGCCAGTTGAGACCCGGCAAACGCAACCCTCAATGCATCTTGATTCAATCAAACGATTAAAATCGAACGTAAATGTGGAACTACGGAAAAAATATCCACGAGAGACACAACTTAGACACAATACACAAACAAAACCAAAACAAGAAAGACACAACATCACTCTGCCAATATAATTCTGAATTACATTGACGGATATTGTGAATATATATTTCATTTTGCTCATATTGAAAATTTGGTTGAGAAGAATTTAATTCTGCCATATCCAATCTAGATTCAAGTTATGTATACAGTCCATTGGGAACAATTTCATATTATTCTTGTTCTATATTTTCTCTTTTCAACCCTTCAAAATTACAATATTTACAAAATGGGTCACACCACGCAAGACAACATAAGTGCTCGGCTTTGAAGTTTTGAATCGTTTGAATTAAACCAAACCGAAGTCAGAAGAAAACTCACCATAAATAAATAAAGATATCACTGAAGTGAATTTCAAGTATTTCAGATATTCAAGTGTTTTTCAAGTATATTCTAGTTTCTTTCAACTGACCATCGTATTTTCTTCAGGCAAATAGTGGTATGATAAGTTACGAATAATTAATTTTTAATTTACTATATTACAACAAGCGTGAATAAATTTAGTATAAAATGGTCCTCACTTATTACGCAAACAGCAGAAATATAGTCATAAACAGAAATGAATAGACGAACACAGCATACGCGTTGTAAGATGAGCGTAATATTTATAGGAAGTATAGACCTATAATCAAAAACTACACACTCTGAATCGTATATAAAATACTTCACTATTGTAACTATAGCGTTAAGAAAGCCAATTATCTTGGCAACATCTTGACTTATTTTATGGTTCATATTTCTATCTATTTGATGAATGAAAGAAAAATTATCAAATTATTTTCTCAAAAGCGGCTGAACCCTTCTGAATACAAATTTGTAGTAGAGTCTATTCACATTAAGTGAAAATATGAATTTTTTCGGAGAGATTTTTTTTTTCGAATTTTCCTGCCTAGCCTAATCTAATGGGAGATTTAGAAACTTCGTGGTAGTGTTTCTAAAAAATGTTTTATCCATCTGACCCAAGTACTATCCAGTTCCAAGGTGGATACTCCGCGTATCCAGAAAACCTTCATGTTGCCAAACCGTGCGACCTGTGCGAGTGCTTACAAACAAACAAAAAGAACACAGACGAAGCTCCGTAAGAGTAGGATGGAAGTCATCGCTATCGCTAATCCAATGATAAATATATATATATATATATATATATATATATATATATATATATATATATTTATATATATATATATATATATATATATATATATATATATATATATATTTATATATAAATATATATATATATATATATATATATATATATATATATATATATATATATACATATATACATATATGTATATATAAAATCTCCAGAGAGGAAATTGGTTCGACTTCAAAATGAAAAAATGACACGAATAATAAGTAGATAACAATTTCGTTGAAACGATTCTACCAATCTATTCATTCGGAGAACTCCATATTTGTCATATTGTTATTAAATATAACTATGTAGAACATTCTATTTGTTTTTCATTAAAGTTTCGCTGAATTTGTATTGAGATGACTGTAATGTAATTGCACAACATTCTGAAAATACAAAAGCAGGTCTTGCATTGAAGAAAATAATTACTATACTAGTACTCACATTGGTAATTTCCTATCTGAGAACTGAAATTAATTGCTCTCAAGCACAATGGAATACAGCACACAAACTTTCATGAACGAAGATTGTGAATCGCGATATAATATATAATTACCAAAATAACTCGATGCTGACTTGATTATGAGATACAATTTCTTATCATAATTATATACTGGGAAAACGCTACAAGCATTGAATGTATATGTTTAATATCATATATTGGAAATATTTTTCATCAATAGTCGCAACTCTTTTTAATCGTTGTTCAAACACAACAAAATGTGTTTAAACACATTTCGAATTTGTTTTTCCTTGGAAATATTATAGGTTATTATTTCTTCCATGATTTTACTAACACAAAAAACTTGACCAAAAAAATTATTGTTTTCCAATTGTTACTGTAGGTGACAAGTTCGGTCTTTTGTCTATACGGTCTTCTTTTCGACTTCTTTCTCGTCACATCTTTTCATATCTCTCATAAATTCATCCGACCCTTACCCAATATATTTCGTGCTAATGCTAGCTAGTTCCAGCAGGCTAGGACTTCGATTGGTTAATGTTTACTAGGAGAGCTACCTGTCATGGCAACGTGTCTGGTCTCTGTGCATTTTCATTGTTGTTAGCACAAAATCCTAGCACTGCTTATGAGGTGGGCTTCAAAATGTGAGATATTATTCTGTCCAAGAGACCGTGAATTCATCATTCATAATACATTTCATTGTTGGTAGCATTTTCAGTCAACATTAACCAATCAAAGTCATATCCCTAGCTCTGGTGCTAGCCCTGGCACGTTATTTCAAGTGGCTTATCAGGTAAGGATCCTGGTTTACTCGAGAATAGTCAAACCGTTCGTGCCAAAACGAATCACACGCACTCATATACACTCAGATACTGTCACTACACACATGCACGGAATTTAGCGAGGGTATTTCTGAAAAAAAGGAGAATATAAACAGACAATATAATTTCACTGGAGTAGTAGGATTCCATTCGAACTACAGTTGATGAACTTACTTACTTGATGAACTTAGTTGATATCACTCGTTCAAATATAAAATACTTATTTGTAGGAAAATGGTAGATCACTTATTACTTGAACTATATATATGTATATATATATATATATATATATATATATATATATATATATATATATATATATATATATATATATATATACATACATGTATGTATATATATATATATATATATATATATATATATATATATATATATATATATATATACATGTATGTATATATATATATATATATATATATATATATATATATATATATATATATATATATACATGTATGTATATATATATATATATATATATATATATATATATATATATATATATATATATATACATAGGCCTATATATACTATTGCTGCTGCTCTATCAGATAGATTGGATTGATCGAATTGTATTGATATATCATGGACAATTTGCTATTATATATATTAAATACTGGTATAACCGATTTCATCAACACAATGCACCTGTTGAAGTTATATAACGTCACATAGCTTCCTGATTGTTTATGAAAGGTGTGAACCATTTCATATCCCATCATATCGTAATAAAACTTGAAGTTCTCGTACTTGCACGGAATAGCAATAGCAAATATCGCTCAAGTCACTTGCTTCACTTCACTTAAGTCACTTGCACTGACACTTACTTCAGACGTCACTTCACTTGAAGGCAACAATTTTTTCATTCCAAGTATGAATAGTGCTATACGGAAAATAAGAGCATTATATAAAGTGATTGCATAATTGACAAAATTCAAAGAATTGGAGAATCATTAATGTCATATGTTATTCGTCTTCTACTCTTTCTTTGTTTTGTTTCAAACTGTTTTCTTTCTTAATTGAGGGATATTGAAAAATTTAATTGAACTCCAGTTGCAAGAAGTGAATATTCTTATTATTATATTATACATAATATTATCATATTTCTGCTCTTATGTAGAAATTTGGAAGATATATTTTATCAATCGTGAATTTGAAATGATTTTCTGATGAAAAATAAGATGTTTTCTCTCAGTTGAAAATTCGAAAATAGCTCATAACAAACAAGTATACTTGTATTCACGAGAGGAGAAATTCCCGAGTGACCGTTACCCTACCCACATCAATAGCGCGCGGGTAGTTGGCGCCTTCTTCTTTCGTCGATAAAAGTATATTATCAAAATAAATTTTTTGGAATGAATAACATTTCAGCGGCTTGATTGCTCGAATTTATATCATGAGAAATGAAAATCTCATTTTCATAATTCACTTTCTCATTTCTTCCATGACATTTCCCTAGTCATCACATGTCCGTGACGTCATGAGTGACGTGTCCATATCTTGCTATCATATCCAATGATCCATGACGTCGAATGATAAGAGTGGGGGGTGGGGGGTTGGGGGTTTGACATTTACGTGTTCTAATCCTGACGATATGTATATCCATGTTCACATGCACCATCTCATGTAATCATACCTCCCACAACAGTGTCAATCTACAATCGTATTTCGGTTTTATTAGTATGTGTGTAGTAATATTGGTATTAGTTATGAATTAGTTGGCAATCCAAGTGGTGAATGGAAGAAATATTGATTATTGATTATTGATTCATTATCTTCGTTGAATATTGTATTCTTAGATAAATAAATGAATATGTCTCCAGTATCATTTGGTTTGGGAAATCGAGTCAAAATACCCATGCGCCTCTTCCAAGAAAGTAACACAAAAATGTAATTCTGACATCATCAAAAAATGTTAGTCAGAAGGGGATGAGAAAGACAAAATTGTATTCTTATATGCTGTATTTTGTGGATTTGCCGAGGTCTTCTATTGATATATTTCTACACCCATGTTTTACTGGATGAATTTTTTTCTGACGATTTTGTTAACTCTAAAGTACAAGGTATAAGTACTAAATAAAGTCAAATTGTTATGAAAATGCATTATTGTTTGAAATAATGTTCATTATCAGAAAAAGAACAACTTTTCAAAACACTTCGTGTGATCAGTTGGTTTATTCTTCGAGAAATCGCATGAATATCGCATGATGTTTTATTATCGTTTTATAATTCTATATATTAGAGTGTGAAATCGTCGTTATTATATTCAACGAGCATTTCAACGCCTAGGTGATTTACTGTTATATTTGAAAATTGAACCACGTATAAATTATAAATTATATATTAATAACGTATAAATTTATTTATTTTGTATCAATAAAAGAGCTACCTAATAAAAATGAGAATATCTCAATGATTTTGAAATTTCATATATTCATAATATTTCAATAATGAAAAATGAATCGAAAATATGACATAAATGCTGAAAAAGTATTTATGAAACACTAAAGATATTAGAAAATGAGATGATAAAATGATAAAAGTGCAATACAATACAAAATATCTCATCGATAATAAATTACTGACTGCATAAAAGTGATCCTTCTGAAAGCTATTTTGAAACTTTTAATGTTTTCATCTTTATTGCCTTTCTCTGGATTTAATTAAAGTAGACGACAAGCCATGTTATATTGAATCACCTATCTTACTTCGAGAGTAAACACATTTTTCTTACTCAAATATCTTGACTCAAAGTAAAGTTAGAGGCTATAAACCTACCAATACCGACTTGTTAATATCCAATAAAATACAGTATAATGGCTTTCATGTTGTCGAGGTGGGAAGCTGTGGGATTTTCAATATTTATCAAGGTGAACGTTGAAATATGTGTTTGACTAAACTCACAACTAAAGTCTAGAATGATAACAGACAACTTGATGAATACAATATACTAAGATCTGATGTATGAATAATTGAATTAGCACCAATGAAGACACTCGTGCTTTCCAAATGGCATATTCCTGACTGTTTCCCTGTATGCATGTATTAATATCTGTATGCCCTCCACAGGTTGCAAAACAGAAACAATCAATATGAAACTTTTAAGGCATTACCGAACTTCAAACTTCTTCTAACCTAGAACTTTACAGATCCATCTGAACCATCTGTAGAGCTCTACATCGTAGAGCAAAGTATGAAAATATGAAGAATATATTTTTTTAATCATCAGTTAAATTCATGTAGGGGTTTAAATAATGTAAATATCTCATGTGTTCAACTAGAGTGAAAATGAAAGAATTCCAAGAAATATCTTCTTTCCGATATAAAAACAACACAAAAACATACTCAGAAAATGCCATAATTGTCGCATTTGAGTTTGCTAAAGCTCATCTCAGAACAAATGCTCTCACTTCTAATGAATAATAAATCAAATTGGCTACACGTCCGTTAAATTAGCATCACCTCTCTCACCCTCAATATTTTGTCCGTCGCTAGAACTCTAGCAAGGATGATTATAACGACACAAACTGTCACGTGATATTGTTACGTGATATTATTCGAACTCGTTTTAATGAATATGTTCGTAATTACAACAAACAACATAAAAAAAGAGTGAAACTCCGTTAAAATATACACCAGAAGCATTATACACAGCGTCCAGTTCGTTAGCGATCGCAGAGCGTGGTGTGGTAGAAGAGTGAGGGGAAGGAGTGACCCGTTGAAAGCATTATTGCATCATTACAAATGACAAATTTCGATATTTCTACACAAAAGTTTGATTAAATGAACTGCTATCACATCATCAAACTGAGAAAAAAGTTTTTGCTTCAGGATTGTAGATGGATTTTGTTGGCTCAGAGTTGACGAAATGTTAGACTGATTTTTTATAACGAAAGTAATTAAATGAATAGAATGTTTTTATCGGAATAATTATCCAATTGTATGGAACTGTGTCTTGTTTTGTGATATTTTTGTTTCCTTCATTCATCAAATCCTTGTTGGCTCACAGGCTTAAGGTCTCATAAGTGCAATTGAATATAATATGCAGTGGATACAAAATACAATAAAATGATGGATCCTTTTCATGGTTTGCTACTATGGCGTAGATGAATTCTGGGATGATTCCCACAGTGTAGGCTAGAGCCGCTTTCTTCCTACTATCCCTCTCACTATACCTCTCACTATACCTATAACTCATCATCTCATCTTTTCATTAATCATTCATTCGACTCCAATAGGTCACATCATGGCATTAAACCACAATACGAATAATTGAAACAATGGATCTCATAAATAAAACATGGTTGATATAACAGTAACGAATACCACTTCGTCAAAAACATAGTGATGATGAATATTGGTAAAATTGTATGTTTAATTTTTTTTTATATATATGTATATATAAGAAATATTATTTATGAAAATGTTGATACGAAATAGAATTACGCTTACTCCCAAATTTTTGAAAATTCTATTGATTCCGAATTCAAATTAGAAATATAAAAGAGTTGGTAATAAATTACCAGATAATGATACATAAATGGTGAAGTTCATTGTTCGTCTTTGTGTAGGAGATCTCCCAAACCATAGAGTGAATAGAACAATACAACATATGAATTAACACGATATGGCTTCAATTTGTTAATATGAAACGCTGCGTTTGCAAATCAGCAGTAACCCAACTTTTGGTGGAAGTGCCAGTTATTGCGAATGGTGGAGGTGCCATTCTCCGCCATATTCAAATGTACTACTAGGACACCGTAGCATGTAGAAATTTTATCAATGTACTGAAATGTCATACCTTCATGATTTATGTAATGTTAATTTCAATCGTTCCACATTTGACTACTATAAATAACGTAATTGATAGTTAAAGTTTTCACAAACTAATTGATCCAACCTGTTGATCATATTTTTGAGTGAGCAAAGCGAATACTCGATTTCACTGTACTAAAAAACAAAATCCTTTCTGTTAGCGCTCCACAGCTCAAACGAAATGCAGATTCAAATTCAAAACGTCTACATAATCTAAATATCGAAATTATACACAGAATGTTAAAGTTTTACATACATAGAATGAGCCGTGATGAAGAATGACATCGTTTAACTACATCACAGCAATTACCGTGAACTATTAAAAAAATGTAAGAAAACTAAGGAGATAAACAAGGGCCGATAAGATCATAAAATGATTGAAATAATCAATATATGAATCAGTAAAGCAGTGAGTTGAATTGATTCGAAGTCAATGTGTGTAGTCTGTATAGCTTTCCATTCCATTTCAATACAACCTCCCTCATATTATAACTTGAAATCTCCATTTTCCCACTAATAGCTTCATCAATAGAGCTCTTGAATTGATATTTAAAAGAATACTTAATCATCAATCGTTTTATCTTTAAACGTATCATTCGATTTTTGTGAAAGTTTGAAATAATGTGCATCATTTGTGTCCTTGAATTCGATAGGAATCTGAATTTATCCGGATTAAATACGTTCCATATTCTCACCTGTCTGTGAGGATTTTTTCAAAATTTCGAAATTATCTCTCTCAAAAGTGGTTCAAGCAATCACGTCTCATATCTGTACAGTATCAATTGTTACATCGTGACAATAGTGTATCTCAAGTTACTCAGAATATGTTTTCTCGTTTGACCTTTTTGAATGAGAGCAATAAAAATCGTTCTTTTGAAGTACGGTCAGTTATCCACTTTCTTAAAGTTTTTCATATGAGCTAAGCTAATGTAATGAATAGAAATAAATATTTGTGCATATATTCTATTCAATAATAATCATGATTTACACATTATGCTTGATGTTGTAGTCTATAGATGTAACATATGATTCATTCAAGTTATTTGAATGGGAAGTTTTGTTATACTCGTGATTAATAATAAATTCAACTGGAAAGTGGATTTTGTATTCGCATATAAAAACAAAGGATAATTAAACATGGCAACACAGAGTGTTAAAAGGAAAACTACGAAGGCGTTCAAATTAAACCAAATAAAACACAATATAGTCTGTGACGCACGGGAAATAATAGGTTTGTTTGACGTGTTATTTTGACATCAAGTCCATTATATTTCATCACACACAACAAATAAATGACGGAACTGACAAAAAGCTTGTTTGATTTTCAAAACTAACACATACTTCTGAAACATTGTTATTTTGTTGTATGTCATTGTATAGAATTCTGAAATACTGAACTATATAATTACTTATCATTCATTGGAAGAATAAAAACAATATGATATTTGAATGCTTCATATACGAATGATGTCATGATACGAAAAATTCATCAATAGTTCCATATCGATATCAAATATATTTCAACTCAATGCAGTATTCAAAATTGAGAATATATCTTCCAAAAGTAAGCCTGTCACAAAATATTTTGAATGAACGATACTTATCGAACCATTATGATTCAAAATCATAATATTTGGTGAAGTTATTAATATTAATATCAGAATATGAGTCGGTTTTTATAGATGATTATAGATAGATCTATAGATGATATAGATGATAGATGATTATAGATGATGAATATTCATAATGAATTCAAAACTGTATTCAATATCATAGAATGATTTGGCTTAAGCATAAACAAAGAGAACAGACGACACAGAGTAGACATTTTTAGTAGTAATCAAACATTATCGTCTTTCTCTTTCCCACCAATTCGAGTTATCAATTCATTAGAAGACCTCCATGTTGGGAATCTATAATGCTCTTATAGGCTAAATCTGATTTATCTTTCATTTTAGATTTTGAATTTCTATTTTTAAATTATGAAGAATGATTAACTAGATACCTAACTGAATAACAAATATGTACACACAAAAATGCTCCGTTTATAATTGAAGTTATTGCAAGTTTCAGCCAATATTTCAGTATAACAAGCTTCAGATTATGAAATAATTTCAGAAAACACTACCCTTCTTAATTGAATCTAATGTAGTTTCTGTGGTTGATAGTAGACGTCTGTCAACACTAGTAACGTATTGGGAACAGTAGTAACAGAAACCATCTGTACAGACCACAAACTTTAGTCATTAAACAGCATCATGGCCGTAATGCTAGTAAATGTCATTTGTCTACATAACTGTCTTAACTTCAATAATGTTAGAAACTGACGGCAATTTCCGGTATATCTAATATTGCTAATGAAGAGCTAAAACTAGTTTTGGCTTCAGGAAGTACAGTATAAGACTAGATTATTGCGGATTACTGATAATATAAAGACGAAAGTAGTTCGAAGGCACACCGGACGTATAAAAGTAATTCGCTCTTCATGATTTGGTTAGGGTCCTATTAATTAGTTCTATTATATCTAAATATACATACATACATGCAAATTACAAACATATATATATATATATATATATATATATATATATATATATATATAAAGGTTGAAATTTAGGAAACTATTCATCAAATAAACAATAACTGGAAAGTAACCATTTGAATCATATAGCTCATCATGAAATTGAATCAACCCAGCTTCTCGAAAAGAGAAATGAAGGCTTGTAGTGAAGAGAGCTAGATAACATGATCTACCATTAGAATAAATGTAAATTTTCGGTTATTACATAAACTTGCTGCAACTTCAACTTATTGCTTCTGGAAAGTGTATAGTTTCTCATAGTCTCAGAAAATCTTATAACTGTACCACATCTATTCAAATATGAAGGTGTTCATGTCTGCTATTATATTGAAATAAATTCTTCAATCATTGCCGTGCATACAAATATATCAATACTTCTCTAAAATACATACTTTCTGTTCACTTACATAGAGCTTGAATAAAACACTTCATAATTTCACTATTATTTTCAGCCTTCTCTCTAGTGACATCAGTCTTCAAAAGGAACAGCTGACAACAATGTCCTCCAATTGATATAACGCAATCACAGTCCCTGTTACCATGTCTTGTTACGGTACCTTTTGATAGTCTTTTTTTTACTTGAAAGAAGAGAACTGTAATATAAAACCATCTGAAATTGTTCCATTGTTGTGTCATATTCCAAGTTTGTAAGTTCACGCTAGATATAAACCATTCAGTTTTCATCTCTAGAGGCCAATATCCCTGTGCAATTGCTACTAAAGACGGGCACTAGGAAAGCTATTGTGTCATGTGTCGTCGGTCCGATATGACATCTTAGAGGCGGGAAACTCCTAAGCGTCGATGTTTGTTTATAAGAAGGTACGAGTGTGCAGACCTTTATCTTGTTACTTGACACGAGTAAGATATTGTTTTGTGGAGGCGGTAACCATTAATCCCTCAAGTGTCGTTTCAAAACACTGTGTGAACTTCAAAGAAACAACGCTCGACTGCAGCGCTTCGTCGATGTCGGTTCAATAAGACGACGGTCAAACGATGAAAGATGAGAATGAATACAAAAATCGCGCAAAAACCTGTGTGAAATACTTGATAGAGATGATTGAAGCAAATAGAAATATTGTGCTACCAAGTGGGCTATATCACAACTACCGAGAATCAATCTTTTAATATACTTTCGATAACAAAGTTGTTTTCAGTACAATGAATAATGTGCATTGAAATTATAGACTGATATTTTATTTTCGGGTGGATAGTTGATGAGTTGATATATAGTAATACTCATCATCTAATATCACAAACAAGTAAGTGAGTATGAATGGGAACTTGACACTTATTTTAAATGTCTGTACTTCTCTTTTGAGATTCATTCTCTTCTACATTGAACGAATGAACAAAATGAGTTTTTTTATAAAATCATTTTGTTCAGCAACTATCAGTTATAAGTGTGTGTATGACTATTTACATCGTGCACACGATCGTTTATTTTTGTGTTCGTGATATGTGTTTGACCATTTACATCATACACATATTTGTTGCAATGTTTTGTGTTCTTTCTCATGGCGTTTTTTAACATTTCATTTGGTTTCATGATGATGGATTTCATCGTGAATGAACATTAAACACGATTATGCATTGGTTCAATACTTCGTACAGGCGCAAAATGACCTCGGTGTCGACGCGCCTCTAAACCCAACATTCATTCGTTCATTCATCACGAACAATAATAGATGTACATATAATGGAGATGGAATCTTCCTTAACATAGCAATAGTATCTAAAAGCTGAATATTCTAGTCCAGTAAGGATGATTAAGGTACATTCGGACCATTAAAAATAATCTATTAGTTGAGGAATATATCATACCTAAGCTATTAAATTATGTAAATATTAACCTGAACCTTCAATGTGCTAACTTTTGCACCTTTTACCGGCATCTTGAATACAATATAATATATTCATTAAAATCATTTGAAACTTGAATCGATAATATGAATTATTCATTAGCCAGTGAGAAAAACTGTGAGGGTAACTTGATACAAGAAAAATGAAGAGATGGAAATTCGTCGTACAAATCGAAACTTTGCATTGCTTCAATTGAAAAATCTTGTTGAGATATTTTAAATGGATGTATCTATTTCAAATGTATATCAGTAGCGATGACTTGATTTTTTGAGAAAGATTATAAAGTTTAAATGTTATATTTTGTTGTTCCTTAACAAGATTCAAGATGTGAAGTCAAAGTATTCCTATAGAATCATATGATAAATAAAATAGAATCATCATATTTTGAGATCGAGATGAGCGCTTAAAATCTTCTCGATTATTCTTTTATGCTCCGATGGAAATTATCCAGATATTTAGATTATCAGTATTCATTTAGATATGCATGTATTCAGATATTCAGATCATTCAGATCAAGACAATATTCAGATATATTGATTGACTTGAATTCAGTTTAAATAGCACAGTTCAGCTAAACAGGGAAATCAGGAAAGTATATGGACAGTGTTATGCGGAGATGAACCAGAACATGATGCGATGTGATTCAATCTGTGTGTGTTGTGATTGATGTGTATGAAGAATATCTACACATTCACAAATGGCACATAAAAAAAAACATTCATAATTTGAATTTGATTGGAATATATCATAGTTCACTTAATTAAAGTTGCTATAGTGGGAGATGTATTTTAATTATTTTAAGATTAAGAGGTTGAAAAATATGTTCATTATTCTGGGAATAGAAGAGAATAGGTGTGGTTTTCGATTAATGTTTCATATTTCCAAATTTTCATGTTACTGTTTTGATTATTTTTATATAAATTAGAATAACCGAATGTCAAGAGCCTTTTATATATTTTGAGCACTATAACGTAATATGGAAATAATTAGAACTTATAAAGATGATTATCTGTTATAATTCATATCTAAATATATCAATTTGTCTAACCGATCGCAAGAGACAGATGACAAGACTCAATTTATATGTGGAGGAGAGTTGAGTGAACTGGGACGAAGCTAGGAAGAGTTGGAGTTGGCGGTGACAGCGGGTGAGGGTGAAGATGCG
Organism: Brachyptera risi; assembly: GCA_964007535.1. NCBI lineage: Eukaryota > Metazoa > Arthropoda > Insecta > Plecoptera > Taeniopterygidae > Brachyptera > Brachyptera risi. The sequence continues at coordinate 30,417,767 of OZ023329.1, read as the reverse complement.
TCATATAAAGAAGATATGTTGTGCGCAACAAGGCGGGCTATCTGGCTAGTTGCGACGAACCCAAAGTTTTGAAACCAAACAAACCCTATCCAAATGAAACTGAATTGGGCTTGAAACTCTAAAAAAATAACCAATTATGAAACAAAATTAGCTGTCCGTGCTGATCCAGTATGTTTTTATATTCCAGGAGATGCTTGTCATCCTTACGTTCCGTTCAAATGTCCTGGCGACGGAAACTGCATCTCTATCCAGTATCTATGCGACGGAGCTCCTGATTGTCTAGACGGTTATGACGAAGACTCGCGTCTGTGTACTGCCGGTAAGTATGTTGCGACACAACTCACGGTAAAAGATATTAAACATCTTAGTTTAGTAGGTCTTTTTATAGTTCGTGATACGGAAGTGTGTTGAGATTACATCCCATGGATACTTTGTAGCGTGATTATGTTTCATGTTGATGATGATAACGTTATCGGTGTTTAACGACTTTACGAACGACTTTGTTGTCATCATCTTTTGTAATTTTTGTAGGTTATTGCTACTAAATAATTTATTGTGTTTCATGTTAGTGATTTTTTTTTCTACAATGCCTTTCATCATATGATGGAGTAGAATTATATCAGCCTTTATTTCATTAGTTCGAATATCATTTTGAAATTCGCGTTCATGTACTGTATTTGTTTCAATTTTTCACAAGCTTATAGCGTAGATTCAAACTGATGATGTCCAAATACAATGTATCAGTAGGCCTACATGAATATTTTCTGTTGTCCATTAGATTTATATTGCCTCGTGCGGAAAGACATTTGTGTGTTTTTATTGATGAAAAAAAAATCAAAATAGATCAATATAATTTTTTACGAAAATAAATAAAGTAGTTATGATGAAATAATTATGTTTCTTCAATGTATATACCCAGGCAATCGATGGAGCCGACGTAAATGATCGCGATCAAAGTGAATGCGATGTAGTTTTAAGCCTTCTGAATCACGAATGTTTTTGTTTACCAACTCAAGATGAAGCTATTACACCCAATCATCAAAATGTTATCATGTAACAACTAATAATCATTAATTTTCAGCTTACTTCTGTTCAAAATTTCGTTTTGTTCAAAAAAATAGATAACTTATAGAATCTCATGATATACTATAGAATGATATAGAGATTTTAAATTCACTCAGAATCTTTTCTCTAAACGAATTTTCATTTTCTATCTTCCCTTTGTGAGAAGAAAAATGATTAATCTCTCTCACAAAGAAACGTATCATAAATGTATGAACGTCATACCCTGACGGCCACACATCAAGTACGTCATCATTCCTCGCATACGTCATCACTCATGTTATGAAGTACCTCAGTGACGTAGACATGTCGTGTCGAAGGAAGAATACATGTGAATTATTCATGCATTATTGATTAGAGGGAGTTTAATATGCATATCGTGTACCAGTCAGTAAGTTTCATCAAGCTACCGTTGAAATTAGGTGCACCTGTACTAGTGCTAGATCATTTATAACAATTTATCACTAATTGAACGAGCTACAATGTACTCGAATACCAGAACGTTACTAGAACCGTAATTATCTGACATTGATTGGTTTCGCAAGTGAATATAATCACATTGAAAGTGATGAAAGTATGTAATGGCGTGATTATTTTTCAACGAATGAATTCTTTTTTTCCGATCAATCTGTTACAATTGTTGATGTAAATTAATTGCATTAAATGAAAACTATATTTGAACTAGTTTTCACATGTTCTAAATTGGTTTCGAGAAATTGTAGAGCCTATTGAAACAATATGGATCAACTAATCGAGGCGATTGAATAAAATATTCAACGACACTTATTCTCAATAATTGTTAGCTAATAATTATATATTATCAATTTATAGTTTGTGAAAATTATTAATATTTTGTAAATGTTGCTTCACCGATTTGATAGTTGCTTCACCGATCCAATTTGATATTTTACTTTGATTAGGGTAACGTGAAATGACATTATTCACTTTATGATGGTGCAAGACATAATTGTTCATAATTCAGTATTTTACGTAATTATATTCAACATGTATTTCAACACGCTTTCAAAGGAAATACTTTATATATATATATATATATATATATATATATATATATATATATATATATATATATATATATATATATATATATATATATATATATATATATATGTATATATATATATATATATATATATATATATACATATATATATATATACTCTAATTTTTTTACATTTTTTACTTCTAAAATAACCATTTGCTTCCGTAGTAAACATCTCTGAATCATTCAAGCCATAGGAAAACGATTTAATTGATAAACATTGTGCTTTTAGTTATAATATCAAGTATTAATTCATATATAATACCATTGGTCACGAAAGGTCAGTGATATCTTATTCATTATTCACTCTCGATGCCAGCAATTGCTTCTACCTTGTAGACCTCGCAACGCTAGGCAAACACGTGCGTATTGGGAGTTGGATAAATAAATGATATCCGTCGGTTTGCTTCGGTTTCACAACACGCCTCGAATTGTGTGTGCGTGGCTTTGGCAGCAGTGGTTTGCTTTCACCAAGTCACCAAGGTGATAAAGATGTACATTTCCTTGCATTTTTGAGAGTTTGGATCGAGTCATCTATCTATAGACGGTGATTTACTCCCGTGTAATGGAAATACAAGAGTAAACTAGAAAATCCCAGACTTTATGTAAAAGATACGAGAAAAAAGATTTCCTGTTGATTCAGACTTATCGGAACAGTCAATTGGTAGCATTTTATTACAAAAGTGAGGATAATTGAAGATTGTTCCTACCAGTGCTAATAATAAACTACTAATGACGGCTAATAAATATCGTGAAAATGCAAGTTGACTACCTTCATTTTACTTTATTATTTTAGATGAAGGATGTTTCATGTCACATAGAACTGATTTACAGGATGAACATTGGATTAAACATAACATTAAAATTCGTAATTCAGGTTCTATATAAGAATGTTAAACATTATAATAACCTTGGTCATTCAACATTTTTTCGAGTTTTTAGTTGAAAATGAACTGGTAATAATTAGATAGATCTATTTTGCTTTATCTTATACTCATCAATATATACGAATACTATTTACAACTATACAATACTTCATACTCATAAACAGGGAAGTTCTTTTATTCAAAACCATCATATTTAATAATATAAAATCTATCTAGTTCTTCATGTACTTGATTTGTGAACTTGAAAAATTGTCTGAGATTTGAATATTCCAGTAATTTTCTGTTCAAAGCAAAGCAAAAATTATATTATTCATTGACGATGATCAAGATTTAATTATTCAAGTATCGTATTTAATATGGAAAAAACGTACACAACCAAGTATAACAAGTAACAAGTATATTCGCTATAAATATTGCCTGATTCATCAATCAGATGTAACAAACAGCTATTATTGAAGTAGAAAGACTTTTATTAGATTGGACAGTCATTCATTCGTTCGGATTCTGCATAAAAAGCGATCAATTACCTTCACTTTGAGTGATTTAATAAAATGAAGTGAACTGAAGTTAATTATTGCGATAATCGGAGCACTCCATTATTTTTATTCGTTCACATGAATGAATGTATTAATTGTATCTTGCTTCAAGTTATTTCACAAAACTGCTTTTATAATTTTAATTCAATTATTATTCATGTACAGAATTAAATCTTCATACTATACAATTCTCCCCTGGCATTCCATCAAGCATGATCTGAGTGTATACTCTTACTACAATAGTATGAATCCTTTGAATTTCCCTTCATTTTCTGTATCCTCGTCTCGTTTCCTGTCCTCATCTTCCGTTATATCTCTCTTGAACTCTGTAGAACACCTACATATATCATTCCCTTTCAACCAGCTTCTAACGATTCATCCCTAACAATTTGTATCATTTCTTCATTCATAGTGGCTTCATCCTCTCGTTCTAGACCTAATTACCTTGCTCTTCATCTTCTTGTCTGGTTCAGTGATTCCTTTATATTACCGATTTATTTCTCTTCATCGTCGATAAATTGGAAGGATTGGTTACCATTGATAATTCTGATTTACTTATTTTGAATTTGATGTTTTCCAATAGATCTTGATTAGATCAACTGATTTATGCTGGAGCACGTCGATATATGATATCATTCGATTGTTCAAATCTTCAATTATAATTTAAATAGAATGAACTTCTGGTATCGGTAAAACTCACCCATTTTGGAGAATGTCCACCCAATCGTTACTAATTGCTAGAAAGTAGAAAAATTACCATTAATCCGTGACCACACACTTTTATAGTGAATTTTAATTTTAAAACAATAATAACTGTCAAAACAAATATGTAAACAATATGTAAACAAACATGTACCAATAACAAGAAATCATCATTCGAGTTTTAAATTATTGAAAAGAAACAATTCTCAAACTATTTCAGGATTCGTTAATAGATCCACTCAAGTTCTATTTGGAGAATACCATTTTCATACAAAAATGAACCAAAATTATCAATGTCGATCAATTCCGAAAAATTATTTCATCTTGTTGTAATTTCCTCCTTCCCGGTGAGACTAGCTCAACACCTCCTCGTGGTTCTCACTGGGCAGCGTGATACACAGCAATTCAGCCGAAATACATCATTATCATCATTATCATCATTATAATAAATGAATATGATGATATTTTATATTAATTTTTTGATTTTTTTTTATCAATAAGATTATCAGATAATTTTTTAAATATATCCTCACAACTGATACTTTAGATTATGATAATTCGAGAATTCAGATTTTGATAAATATGTAGTCATAATTTTCATTTTTTATATTATAATTCGTATGTAGATCTGTTCCTTCATGTAGACATATTGTATTACACTTTGTGATTGTATCGTGTTGAAATTCTTGTTGCAATGTTATCAATTGTTGCAATGTTACAAAAGTATCGAAATCCAGAGATCAATTGTAATGGAATCTATAGTTTTAAATATCAAATTTCCCATATGAATGAATAAATACATTTAAATCGGATTTTCAAGTCATTTTTTGAAAAGTATCATCAAATTATTGATATCATCTATTAAACAATGGAAAGAGGACCATCATTCATTCATTACCATCATTTAGAAAACAGGTTGTAAAAAAAGGCTGAAATGTGCTGAACGATGCTTCAACTGAAGCGGCTATCACCCTGGCAAAGTTTGAGCAAACCACTTCCCAGAATCCTTTCCTCCATTCTTAAATAGCATTGTTGTTGCTGACCATGGCATTATCACTTCATTTCAAGACAGGCTACATCATGATATTACTAGCACTATAATCAGCTTCCGAATAAAAACCACATTCCATTAACGTGATATACTCTACACCAAATAAAATCTTCTGTACAGGAATGTTGATACTATTTATTAAATAGTTTTATTGTGAATATATTGTTGAAATATACAAATAAGAATACAAATATTTCACAAAGTCATAAGCACAGAGAAAACGATGTACTACTTTTATTACTTGAGTTATTGAATACGTTCAACACACAGCTGGGAAACACTTCAGCCAAATCTATATAGCTTGTATCGATTCAAATATTTCGCGTTTATCACGATACCCTGAATCGTATTATAGTCAAAACAGTTTGGTAATTTGGGTAATTGAAAAAGTGCTGCAATTGGTTATTCAGCCCGCCTTGTTGTTGGCTCAGAGTTGCAGACACGCCCCTTCAAATCATTTTTGCCTGTTGATCACACCTTTGTATCACAAATTTCAGATGCGATTTGACAGTGCCAAATCACATCTTGAAGCATGTTGGAACTGGATCGTTTTTGCACAAAATCGATCAGCATGTTCAAACTCTAAACGGTTTCAGGCTGATTCGATTCGTCTCAACCATTTCCCAACGGTGTGATAAACCTAGTATGTATTAGAAAAGTCAAGGTATTCTTCATTATAGGCCTATCTACCCGTTTTACGTCTTATGGTCACAACTTTTCCCAGAAGAAATATTCTATAAGATCAGCTATAGAGTGAAGTTGGGAAGAGAATATTGTCGCAAGAATGAAAATGACTCCACAGTCTTCTACACAGAGGGTTTATACTTTCGACCGAACAGATTCCAACCTAACTCTTGGGTTCTTGCATATTCAACTCTTTTTGTCTCCAAGCCGTGTCGCAAGAATGAAAATGATTCACAGTCTTCTACACAGAAGGGTTTCCTTTCAACCGAACAGATTCCAACCCAATTCTTGGGTTCTTCGTTCTTGCATATTCAACTCTCTTTGTCTCCAAGCCGTGTTGTCAAATTAAATATTGAAATCAATCAATAAGGCAGTTTTCTAACGAAAATGCAAAACATGAATAAATATGCATACATAAATATCAACTGGAAGCAATCATTATTACCATAAATATATACATTGATCCTTCTCGATATTAACCCATCGTTATCACAAACTACGATGTAATTTATAAAATCCAATTCTTCTTGGAGTAAATATTCCAGTACGTCATGTTGCACACTTTTGGCTACATAAAATGATCGATCAAGTCCCATGAAATACGAAAATGAACGAAATAAAATGTACCAACTCTATACTCACTAAAATTAGTAGGCCTACACAGTGTACTCTAGCGGTAACATAAAATGTTTTGTTCTAGAATCCCAATTTTAATTCAAATGGAATGAGAATATATTTCATCACATATTTTATCTTAGAATGTACGTGAAGTATCGTACGTATGAGCATTGTCTGCTAGTCATAGTGAATATTATGTCAATCAATTTTCTACAGGGTGCATTTTAATGTGACTTGATCGACCATTTTATGTGACCGCAAGTGTACACTTCTCGAAAGCTGAAATTCAAATCAAACAAATGCATTTTTTCTTTTTAATCTCACAAGAAAAGAATAACGAATACATAAAAATTCTCAAAAAGATCTACAAAACCTTTAGAAGGCTTGTCTGTAGGACAATAAAATAATACACCAAATTTAAACAAACACAAACGACTAGTGGTGAACAATAAATAATACATGGACATGGACTGTATATGGATTAATTAATTATTGACAATTTCTTCTATTATTGGTGTGTAGGCCTAGAGTGTCGGTACATTTTATTCACGACGCATTTTAATGTGTATTAATCGAACAGTTCATATGACAGCAAATTAAAGAGTGTGTGATAAAATCAGCATTAGAACATGTTATATTTACTGCGAGTGTACACAGTGCGACAGGGTTTTGTGAAGAACCTGCCTTATATCGACTTGTCAATATTCTCGCAAAGGTAATATTCACTTTTGAGCGAAATATTACATATCACCAGTAAATACATCTAGTCATCATATAAGGTTGGATATATGAATATGCAAGAACACGTATTCATATTTTCTGCCTCAAAAACTCCATATGTATCATTGTAAGTTGAGTTAAATGTTTTTAAATTGTCAAATATAGATATCGTTAACGACCGTATTGATTAAAATATTAATCACTATAACTGAGAATCAATTTTCCTTACATTCATCAATAATTTTCATGAGAATTTAATTATTTTTCCATTTTATTCATGTTAATTTTTCATTCCTAATCTCGGCTGACTTTCTACAACGCAATACTAAATGTAATACCATTTGCTCCAACTTTGATTGGTATGAATGTGATGTTCTACTTGACCTGTGAAGCGCACACAAAATTGCAAAATAAAAATAATATTTTCTTCAGCATATTTGAAATTGAGACTTCGCTACAGACCTATAAAATACACGTCAGTACTGAATACGTTTTCCAGTATCTTATTTCATTGATAAAAAAATCCAATTACTTCACCAGATCAAATGTTATGTACTGAAATACCTTCAGACAAAAATGCTTGTAATCATATCGCCGAAGGTGAAACTCAAATACAAACTCACTGGCGAGGAAACCACGAACCTTTTCTGAAAATGAAATAGATATCATGTTATGTAATAACTATACCGACAAACTTCTTCTTGCTGGGGTTTCCTTGGTTACGGTCTATCTATTACCGTGGGTTACGGTTAGCGTGAATAACTTTGTCTGAAATCGTACTGAAAATAGTTGGAGGCGACTCGTTTAAACTTCTGAGTTCCAATTTGAATTATTATAATAGTCTGGTTATTGAGCGCAAGTGGAGACTCAGTTCCACGGACTGCAAGAAAAACTGAACTAAACCAAACTAATATCTTCACTTACTTTGTGGATCAACAAAATCTCATGTTCACGAAACTCTCAACAGGCTACTTTGTTTACTCGTACTTGTTTACTCGTCTGAGTGTATAGATCATGTCTACATTGAGTTTTTAATTAAATATGTTACACCTTACACCATACATTAGTTTACCATACAAATTTTCCTGCATTTCATAATTGGATTAAAATCATCTCAGTGAACCTCCATCAACAGCTAGGTTATTTGAGGGTATACGAATGAGCGGGTGGTAGTTGAATCATGTTTATAAAATCTCTTGCTTTACTTAGCTTTCATAGTTGGAAATATTAATTCCTTTCTAATTACATTTTCCAATTCGCTCGTCTTTACAAATGGTTTGATTAAATTAGTGAATTGTACATGGAAGAAATTTCATTATGCAGAGATTGGTTTACTACCAACCAATTAACAACAATACCAAACACAATCAAGCTTCGTGAAATATTGAGCACAATTGATGTTCACTTCTGCTTATTACGTTGTATTATGAATACTTAAATAGTGTAGAGGTTCTGTTAGTGTTCTGCGTGCTTATAACGTATATATTTAATCTCCACTTGCATAACTATTTTAATTACAGTGTTATAATTAGTAGAAAAAATTATTCATTTCATGAAAGTTTCAAGTACATTGAGAGACATTATTATTTATTGAGAATTTCTTCTTCTGTACATTTTTTCACTACTTAACTACAATCTTCAACATTTTCATACCATTATATATTTTGTTGATTCTTATTTCTTGGCACCAATACTTTTGGGTAAGCAATTTCATTGGTGGAGGTGCCGGTTTAAAAACCAGTGTATGAGAAAATCGATGTCCAATAACAATAATGTAACTAATTAATAAATGAATAATGCATTTTTATCTGGGTCAAAAATATATGTCGAACCAGACTAAGAACTCAAAACACAAAGGAAAGGTGATCGATATCAAAACTGATGTGAAAATGACAAACACTTTTCTTTCTCTTTCGGCTTACACAGTTACACCCTTCCATCAGGGTTCAGAAGTGATTATATAAAATACCTTTGGCGACTTTCACAGAAGGTTCCATTTGAAATTGAAGTTATATTGAGGTATTTCATTAATTATTCTGTTCATTATAATTGGTTCTCCTCATTCTACTTTCTTGAGTACCATACACTTAATGATAACAACATGAACTCGCGAGATGAAATTAAATTTTGTTTTAATTTTGAGACTATGACTACGAACTGAACTCACACTTCATCTTATGATCTACTATTTTCACATATTAACAAAAACCTTTTGTTTATTGCCGTTCATTCTTGAGTTTTCACTTCAAAAGTAGAGAATTTACAAGTTGTTTGTGGAGAAAATATTCAAATTGTGTTTCAGTTTACATATTCCCAATTTGAAATAAACAAATAACACAATGTTCTATGTTTAAAATAAACATCATTATTTTTGTATATAAAAATATAGATTTTATATATATATATATATATATATATATATATATATATATATATATATATATATATATATATATATATATATATATATATATATATATATATATATATATATATATATATATATATATATATATATATATATATATATATATATATTTGTCATTCCTTGAGAATGTTAGGTTTCAGCTTATCGTTATTCAATCCTATATAGTGCACCTACTACAAATTCGTTTACGTCCAAATCAGATCGTCCTTATCGATAACGGGCGTGTCCTAGACGATCCCTACACCAACCCGCACTTCCTACCCCCTCACCAACCCTTATTTCGATGGATAAATCCAATTTGTGCGATGATTCCTTGAATGAGTAGAGTTTACTAGTCGGTCCCTAGACGTGTCCTGAGAAGGATCTTGCTAAAGGACCGTGACGTGTATAATGAAGTAATGTACGCGCGAAGACGAGGGTTTTTTCTTGCGAATTTTTGATGTTGACCTACAATATCAGACATTACGCAATGGTAAATTTTTCTGCTTCATAATCAGACTGTGCATTATGATGTTTATTTAAACTATTGGATAATATGAAATATTATATATATCTGACGAAGTGAGTGCAGACGCTTCGTTAGTACGACGTGAATTCATTTAGATTTTGAATAACCATTTCGAAATTTTCAAGTGGATAATTTCAAAAAAGTGCTCAAACTTTTGTGTTTTTATGAACAGAATATCTTCAATCGATGAAAAATTGCTGAATACGATTGTTTGATCATTTTTGTTGAAATGACCGTCGAAAAGTATACAAATTCCAAATGTGAAATCAAATATTGTTCAAACATTATTTCATTCAAATTTTAAAAACGAATTGGTGAAAATTCCAAGAAATGTTCGAAGTTTAATTACTGAACAATTCAATCTATTTGACCAAGATTGATCAGCATATGTAATGACTTGAGACAAAATAGATACGGGATTATTAAAAAAGATCAATCAAGATTGCCATATTAAAATTTGCAATAAAACTTGTGTTTGAGTGATTTATGTTGAATGATAGCTTTTGTATGATGATCAAATGAAAAATTAGGTCTTGAATCTATTTCAAGTATTTTCATGAACAACAACGTTCTGTTAGAACAAATCTATATCTCGGCCATCACAAAAATGTCGGTCACTTTTACATTCAATAAATATTCATCTTAATCATATCTACGAATATATCTACGAATATGTACGAATATATAAAATAATGGCTGAATTAGTTGCTTGATTGGAAGAATTTTGATGAATAAGTATGATTTTAATTCGAAAATCCACGTTATTCTATTGAATCTTCAATACCTTATCAATTATCATTTCAGCATCTATCAACCAAGCACAATTTGTATTTGAAATAAGTACTTCACTCAATTTTTCCAGGTTGACTACGAACCATCAAAGAAGAACTGAACTGTGAGAACTGTAAATGCCTATCTATCTATCTATCTATATATATATATATATATATATATATATATATATATATATATATATATATATATATATATATATATATATATATATATATATATATATATATATATATATATATATATATATATATATATATATATATACACACATATATATATATATATATATATATATATATATATATATATATATATATATATATATATATATATATATATGTATATATAGATATGTACGAGATCATTTAATAATCCTTTATGCTTTCAGCTTTCTTGATTATATTGCGAGTGTTTGCTATGTCTCTCCGTCTAGCTTAACAGCTATAACATGTCTATAGGCTTAATTGGGATGTATGATATCTTCGCTATATATTTTCTTCCAGCTAAATAGCAACATCTTCAACCATAACATGCTATCCTGATCTTGATGAAAGTTTCTGCTATGATTCCTCCATTAGCTAAAAGGCCACCAGTTGAAGAAACGGCCAGCTTTCTTCAATCACTACTCGCTAGTCACGGCCCCAACTATCTCGAGAAACTATTTGGCAGTAAGGCAAGAGACGCCTTGGCACCGTTGGGAGGAGTCGATAAAGTAGCTATTGCATTATCAGGTGAGTCACCAAATCAATATAATTGACAATATTTGATGGAAATGGTTAACAGTGAAGCTAATTACTAGGAAAACGCGTTATGTGTTGTCGCGTTGATGGATGAGCTAGGATATATCAACTTATCTTTGGATTGGTTATTATATATATCCACCTTGAGATCCAAACAATTACGTCACTGCCATCCTATTTCCTAATTAATTCCTACGATAGTAAAGAAGGCTTTGTTTTAATCTTTTGAGATTAATTGGTGACACTTGTTGCTTGGATTAAATTGTTTTCTTAATAGTTTTGAGTGATTAAAAAATATTGGATTATATATTTTTCTTTACATCAAAACGGCGGATTTGATTTGACTGAAAGTTCGGAATAATGTGTATAATTATTGTATTGAAATTCCATGAGGATTTTAATTCTCTCGAAGGAAATATTTTTTACGAATTTTTTCTCTAGGTTATTCTCATGGGATTTTTTAAAACTTTGAAATGAGTTTTATCAAAAGTGGTCGACCCGATTGCGCCTCAAAACTGTACAGTATTGAATTAGATAAGGACACTTGTTTAAGTTAAGTTTCAACTGATTTTGAATTTTAGTTTGACCTGTTGAGCGTGAAGAAAAAAAGCACTTTTTTTCGAGTATGGGTAAATTGAGTCTTCGCTTTGCTCATCCAATAAGAATCGAATGATGTGCAAACATCTACGGTCATATCAGGTGATCGTCATTGTGGTCACCAAAACCTCAGGATTCACTGCCATCTAGATATTTTGTGCGTTTCCTTATTGCATATAGAAGAGCATTTTTCAGCTACATTTCAGGTACTTTTACTTTTAGTCAGTAAGGTAGTAGGCTCTTAGTTTAGAATAGTTTAGGCTAGTGACGGTATAATCATCCTCAATATGTCGATGGTGCCAACAATTGTTGATTCTAACCAATCATGATGGGATTTTCCATTGTTTGCCAATCATTTACTCACGTTGACGTATCAACGACGTAATGCCACTGATTATTGCCATCAACTTTTTGAATACAGTTCTATTCATTTAGAGTGGTTATTTTGTTATTAATTCAAAGGTATAGTTTTATATTATCTGTAGTATGTTCATTTCCCTCTTCAGCCAAATGGTTATTGCACTGTCATGATTGAACACGCAACTCAGTTTGCAGGAGACCAAGGTTCGATTCTCATCATGGTCCAACATTCTCACAGGAGTTTATCCCTCAGTCTTTAAAGAGCAGATGAGTCTTCACAATGAATCAATAAATCTCGCCCTTTATTAATTTCTGATTAAAATTAATGAGTTCATAAATATAACACTTATGACATTTAATTAAAATCCTACCGTCATTATTTTATTGTGGAGTTGATGAAGTGTTGCATTCACCTAGTAAATGTGGAATTCAAAATCGAGTATTTTAATATCAATTAAGATTTTCACGAGTTTTTCATCAATGACATGCTCTAGTCCCACACCAATTAGTATAACAAATAAGGGGGGAAAATACAACGATATCATTTTAATTTTCCTGGCGCAAACACGAACTTTTTGTTAAATAAAAAAATTAAGCTCGCTCTTTTGCTCTAAAAAATTTCAATTCTAATTAGTTTCCAAGATAATTAATTAATTAGAGAAGTGGTTATTGAAAAGGTAATATGATTATCGCTATTAAAAAGAACGTAGAAGTTTGATTTAAAAATGGTCTTTCTGAAACCACTCCGAAAATGGTTTTTATACCACGAGACAGGTTGGTTAATGGACTGTTTGACTTCAACAATGCAGAATAGAACCATAGATTTCTACCAGGACTATAGCTATCGTAGATAGCTATAGTCCTACGTTTCTATTACACTTTCGATACCTTTTTTTATAATAAGTACCATCTCTATCGTAGCTTGATACTAAATTACCAGAGTCATATAGTAAAATATATTGAGAAAATAAATATATATTCAAATAAATAGAGCAAATGTTTCGATTGGCTTCACATCATCATTCTATAAATATTCAGAAGATGAGTATTTTGTTTCTGTTCATTTACAAGAATTATGCCCGGTTTCACCAATCTTAGTTAGGGTGCTAATCCACTAACTATTAATAAAAGGTACGAAAATAACATATGTAACCAATGGTGATAACAAGTTAATCCACTAACTATTGCCTAATCCAGTTTCGTGAAACCGGGCCTTAGTAAGGCACTAAAACTCTATTCCTTGAAAAATAGTTTGTAGTATCGGTTTGAGGATCAATACAACTGTTGAATTGTTCAAAATTGTCTGTTTGAAATTTTCATTATCCCTCAGCTTATTAGTATAATATTACAGTTTTATTGATGAAATAGATTGAGATGAATAATTTCTTTTGAGGTGGTGAGATCGCCCTTGAGAAGCCCAATCTATAAACGATACCACTTTATAATCCTCAACTTTAGTTGGGAAACAATGATTTTGGGTCAAGTTTACGATTTGAAGAAAATATTTTTTTTTTTCTCACATCATTTGAATAGTTTTGTACAATGTTATATAGTATTTTACGCTCATAAAATAACCACAAAGCCTGAAAAAGGCTTGTCTCTGGGTGTACACAAATTACAAAGTATATGTACAGTACATAATAACAATGGTAATAATATATTTTTTTTTTATTGATTCCAAATAAAAGCGTTACAACAATAAAGGGTACTCTTGTGAGGTTCCACGAAACCCTCATGGAGTTTATCTGTGGAGATATATAATAAGAATTCACTTAAATATAATGCAATGAAAAAATAAAATACCTTCCTGATAATAAAATATAATAACAATACAATGAAGCACATTGACGAGAACGTGTAAGAATGAACCAAATAGGATAAACCAACAAAATTATATTCGAATTGCAGTTGTAGTGAGTAGAGAAAAATGCAATCAACATAGGAAGTGAGAACTCGAGGAAGTGAATAAAATACCCAATTATACAATAATACATAGTAGAAATAAACAATTCATATGACACATTCACGAGTTTAAAAGTATAATAATAATAATAAATGAATAATAAATAATAATAATAATAATAATAGCAATTATTTATTCATTCGGTGAAACATTTGTAGTGTACAAACAAGAAATATACATGTTTATAGAATATGTCAATATGTTTTACAGTTAAATTAAAATAGTTTGCAATACAGGCCTAGATACTCTTTGTCTATACACTTTAAAATGTTTTTTTGAATGATTTGAATTCCTGTACAGTGTAGAACACATTGTAAACTGAGAATTTTTCCAAAATCAGCTCGAAACGTACTATATATATATATATATATATATATATATATATATATATATATATATATATATATTAATCTAGGAGGGCAGGCAGTTTAATAAATATGGTCCGTTGTAGTTGAGATTATTATTTGACATCAGTAGATGGTTTGACGGCAGGTGGAAATCGTCGCTGTTTCTAGTGAGGTGTCTATTTGATTGTATTGAGTCAGATTTGAATTTTTCAGTGTGCTGTTAGGATCGAATGGAAAATGTATATGCTTGTCCACAAGAAACGTGAATATTATTCAAGCTGTCAAATTAAAAATGTGTACCATGTTTCTGTTGACAGAATCACAGACTATTGAAGATTTCGGAGCGGCGTTGCATCTGATGAGATCAGACTTGGAGCACCTTCGTTCAGTATTCATGGCCGTCGAGAACGGAGATTTGGGAATGTTGAAAAGTCTTGGTATTAAAGATTCAGAACTCGGCGATGTGAAATTCTTTTTGGAGAAACTCGTCAACACCGGCTTCTTAGATTAGAACGCTCTCGATTATCTACATCCCTTCACCTTGGCGGTCAACTTAGGTGTTATTAGTTTTTATACGTAGACAAATTGTACATTTTTGTTGACTTGATTTTTTATATCCCATTTATCTGCCAATTTTTCCTTTCGAATATCCATTTTGATGAGTAAATAGGAGTTACTTTGAAGGTTTTTGAGAATACAAAACCTGATTCCTTTTTTTATATATTTCAAATTTTAAATTGAACTTCACCATTGAATTCAATGTGAATCATAACTGTCGTATGTCAACCTAAATGTAATGTAACTTTGTTTTTGTTTTTTCTCTGGAATTCGAGTTCCAATTTTTCGTAATACTCTTGACATGCTTGAATACTCTTTCTTCCCTGTTCAAAAATATTCCTGCATACACATCCTCCCTTATATTTCTGCTGATATTCAAATATACATGGTCGAACGTAGTACTTCATCATATATTCGACCCGAGATTTGTATTCCTACTTTCAAAAATACATACATAATTATTTATTTTTTCTAATAAAAGTTTGAAGGTGAATTTCAATGTTGTCCGCGACTACTTTTGCCTCCCGAGCAAACTGTTTTAAATGTATGTCAACGAAAAAATCTACCGAGTAAACGAATACATATCAAACCAATTTATTGAAATAAATCCTATAGAGTGTACAAAATAATTTTGAAAAAATGCATTTTGACTAGGAACTGAGCGGGGTGAGTTGATTTATTTACAAACCGAACGCTATTAAATGTCCCAGAAAGTAGAAACCTTGTAAAAATACTTGTAGGAAGTCAAAGAAAAGCCAACATTGATATTTTGATTATAACATCATTATTATCAAACTCTTTATCAGCAGCCGACCAAAGATAATTGAAAAGATGATTCATTGTTTAAAAGATGTAAAATCTCTTGATAGGCTCTTTTACTCAAACTTACCAGTATGAGACTCTCACCAGCTATCATCGTTGTCATAGCAACTAGATCAAATGTTCAAAAAAAGAACATTTTTACAATTATTAATGGAATCATGGTCATTAACAAACAGTGTTCGGAAATAATTTCTCAGAATAAAAAGCCTATACATTGTTCGAGTGCAGAGCCTATATAATAAGATTTCCACATCTTTACCAATGAATGAAT
Source organism: Brachyptera risi (assembly GCA_964007535.1). Taxonomy (NCBI): domain Eukaryota; kingdom Metazoa; phylum Arthropoda; class Insecta; order Plecoptera; family Taeniopterygidae; genus Brachyptera; species Brachyptera risi. Next base: position 30,401,055 of record OZ023329.1, on the reverse strand, counting down.
GATAAATGAACAAACATTCCACCCAAATTGTGTAAACTATATATACATTTTAAACATATCATAAATATCGTATATCATATCAAATTGTGTATAATCGCTTCTACTTTCTGTTTTATACTAGTCTATGTATTTGGCTTCGTCCTTTAGAAATATTATTGGCATGTTTGTAGATATATACATGTAATAAAACATGTAATTTATTAGTAGTAAAAGCGTAGATGTATGTTGAATTCTCAATTGTTTAAAGGGAGCAAACAATTTAGAATGCAACCGTTAATATTATATTCTTGATGTACATTCATTCATTAATATAACTATACCTAAATATCAAACATTTTTGATAAACGTATTATTCTTGACGTTACAGAGTAATGTACCTTATAAATAGATAACAGCTTAGATGATTAGACGAAGAGAAGAATTAATATTGGGACTCCCCTTTTACCACAATTATCTTAAATCATGGTAATCTTTTCCCCCTGATATAACACGTGATACAATGTTATTAACATGATGAATACAATTATTGTATACAATATAACATATATAAGATTATTATAAATGTTTGATTGACAATTTTTGAATAGATATATTCTATTTCTCGTAATGGTTACCATATTAAGGAGAAGATTGTGATGTTTCGATATTACTTATTGCTGATAACACCATTTTGCGATATGAATTAAATGTTATGAATTATGAATATTAAAATATTGTCATGTGAAGAGTAATTACTGGATTATTATGTGACGTTATGTCATTGTGATGACATGAAACAAAGAAATGTAAAACATATTGAAATTCCATTCAATTGTGTGAAATGTGCATTTTCTGCCAGATAAATAGAAGCACTGACAGTAATTTATAATTTCATCATTATTCTGTGAAACCGTTTCAAAATTATGAATTAGGTGAAATAAAATGGAATGTTATTAATTTATTCCTATTTCAATGTTCTCTACTAAAGTAAGAGTATTTTATGTGTGAACAAGTCTATGTGACAATTGACTATTGTATACATATCAGCATTACCATATCATAAAGATTATAATAATATAGATATAATATATTTCGTAATTGTAGTGATATATTTTAATCATTATTAATTAAAATAAAGAACAAATGTTATAAATGTTATCAATTGTAAGCCTCTAGAAGCAGCAATTATCAATTAAGAAAGCTGGAAGAGAAAACAAGGCTTTTAAAAAATGTGGAGCTATTACTTAATTGTCAGTTTGATTGTCGTATTAATAAAAAACGATCAATTGATTGATTGATTAACATCTGGATAACGACATGACACACAACTAAATACCATCTTCAACGCGCAACAATCGTCACGTGATCGTTTAGCATTAAGAGTGACGTTTCAACTGTAACTGTTGTCAAGTATTGTAAGCCAATTGTCCCCTCTCAGTTCTGAAAATACGTCACTTTATCAGTTTCATCCTGTCTTGAATAAACAAGTTTATAGTGTGTTGTATTCATATTATACTCATAACTGACAAATTAGACAAAATAATTATATTTTAAACTTCGTTCAGAATTTAGTTTAATATAACCTAAGAACAAGAAATCAATATATATTTTTTTGATGAACAAAAAATAGTGTGTTATTATATTTTATAAATTTTGTCTTATTTAACCTGTTAATAATGGAGTATAAAATGTTTCACTTCATTTATGTTGTGCCTAATCAATGGTTCAATATGAACCGTTTTCTCTCTTGAATTTATGAGGTATAATTAAAATTCGGAACTAAAATTCAAATATTTTGATATTATGTTGATATTAAATCTATTATATCATGAAAATTCCATGATGAGAGAAAATTTAATATATCAACATGTTACTCTATTTTAAGTTATCAGTATTATTTTCATTAGTTGATTCTTTAATAAAAAAATTAATTGAATTTGTAGTAAAATATGTATGTATTTTCATCAACGTGGTAAAAGTCTACTCCTTATCCTCATCCTTTAATCTTATCCTTTAGAAAACTAATTTATCATTGAAGTTCCATGTATCACCATTCCGAGTATGAAATTGTCAACATTCCAGGCATGTCACATTAATCAAAATAACTTCGTGAGTTTACAATTGTTTCAACACTTTTCAATTCCTTCAGGACTTCCAATTCACATTACTGTCACTACAAGTTCTCCCAACTCATGAATAGATTATTTCCATTCCTATTTTAACCCGATATGACAACGAAAGAAATTGTATGGATAAGAGGGCTTTGTCAGCATATTTCTTTGGGGGCACTGGGGATTCTTATTGATACGAACAATTGGATTAAATGAACTATGATTTGGAACAGAAATAGAAAGATTAGTATAACATCCCGATTTCATCTACTTTATATTTCATCACTAGTGCCATCCATATGATATTAATATTGTTTTAACAGTTTTGAATTCATTTTCTTGCAATAACCAAATTAGTATTGATTTAGCATGAACATATCTAAATAAAAGCCGGGGGGGGCCTCACAATGTAAATTCAGAAATGTGGAAGATACTCAGATATTTATGACATACATTCATCTTTTATTTCCTATTTAATTCCAAATTTCAATCATATTTTCATATTAAACTTGCTTCAGCAGTCTTCTTTTCACTCCTTTTAATTATTCTCGTATTTCCTTCAATTTGTTTTGAATGTGAAACAGAATTTCTCCAAAAAGATATTAAAATGAACATAAATCATATAGCGTATGCTATTTCATGGCTTTATAAATTTTAATACATTTTCATGATGAGGCAATTATCATAAATCTGCAAAAAAACGAATAAGTAATGGTGAGTAATCAATCTGACTCGTTTGATATTAATTGTAGTCGACATTGACACAGAAAGATTGATTTAGGCCTGGAATTACCAAGTACAGTTAGCCTTAATCTGACAGTTCAAACTTGTTATCACCATGGTTACCTGTGGTATTTGTGTTCATCAACTCCCAGATAAATACTAACTGGACTTGGTAATACCGGGCCTTAGTGATTTTGAAAGAAATGTCAACACAGCCACATAATTTGAACAATATGATAAAATGAACCGATGGGTTTGTCAGTATAACACAGTAGTCAGTAGTCAGTAGTCAGCTCTACCTGTGTAGCAAATTCAAAAATATATGTACAGTAAATAAAATTATATCCAGCAACCACATGAAATCTAATTGGACTATAAGATATTAAACTTTTTTTTTGAAACTTTTTCAAGAAAATGTGTGTACGACATTACGGATTGCAATAATAATTTGAATTGAATTGATTCAATGATCATATATCTTCAATATGGCTGTATTAACAATCTCCGTTTATCCTCTTCAATACGTCATGTAATTTAAAATCAACAGCGTGGTTTCACGAAAAAGCGAATAGAAAAATATACCCCGACAATCAGCTTCAACAATGAATCAGCTTGAACAACGAACATGGCCGCCGTTACCCACTATTTAATGTCATCAAGTGGTACGAGTTTTCAACATGCAGTTATTACCTAATACATTTCATGTCAGGCCTGGCTAGCCTCAAGAGGCTAGGACTTTAATTGGATGATGTCCACTAGGAGAGATACCTGTCATGCCAACATGTCTGGTCTGTGTGTATTTCCACTGTTTTTGGCACAAATTCCTAGCTGTGCTTAGGAGGTGGGCTTCGAAATGTGATGAATTTTTCTCTCCACGAGACCGTGAATTTGTTTTTATAATATATTGTGATTGTTGGTTGCGTTTTTAGTGAATATTAACCAATCAAAGTCCTAGTCTCTTGAAGCTATCTAGCACTAGCACGTTATTTCAAGTGGGTTATTAGGTAAATGCTCAGTACAACAGTAGGCCTACTAGTACTAGTGACAGTACTAGTGATCGTCTTGAAGGTGGACGACCTCCCCCTCTCGCAATTGTGGAAGTTAACTTGAGGCTTGAATTATATAGCTATCGTGACGATATGATGGGTATAATTCAAGCTTGGGAATAATATAAAGAAATGAAAAATATGCCATTCACGAAGAGCATCTTGAATTTTCGACAATTTTTAAGTTTAGAAATAAATATTTTATTACACCAGGTAGGAGTAATAATATTAATTATTTCATTCATATATTGGTACAATTACAAAACCGTAATCTGTGTATAACTCTTAGGCCTATACAGGCTAGGAGAAATAAACTGAATACAATAATTTGTGAACATATGACAGAATTTATACGATATACATAGGTCAACATTACATTATTACATGAGGTGATACCCCAAAAAAACATCGAACAAGACGTATATATTCGTAAATACATCTACATGGATTGCAGCTTCTGCCGGACATTTCTACTAGCTGTAGGTGAGATAAAAATAAAATTGATAACAAATCAGTACGGTACAGATAATATGGAGATATAGTAGACCTAAGGAAAATAGTATGAAGGTCAAAGTTGAGAGATTGGGAAATGACGTCAGAATTTTTTTTTATCAACAGGATAGGAAAGTAATGAAATGAATTGGGTAATTAAATATTCGTGAACTATGATATATTAAATTTGAGAACATTAGTATAAGACAGGACAAATAATGTGATGATCGTGATATAATCTCAATATTCGTCAGTAATTTTTCGAAATTTATTCATTTTTTGTTACAAGTAATGAATTCTGTGCCATCACAATAATCGAGAGAATGGGTAAATATTTCCGAGAATCATCTTAATAAATGTACCAAATTTATTTATTTTTTTAAAATTGTTTCTCAAGATCTTTGACCTCAAAATAGAAGTAGAAATTTCTTCTAGTTCAATTGTTTCACTGCATTCCTCCAGTTAAGAGATTCACTTCAATTCAATCTTCAATCTCACCAACATGAATATTATTATGTGAGCCTACAGCATAACGGATGTGAAGTTATATCAAATTATTCCACCAACACACAGTTTAACAAACAGATTTACCACTCCCATCTTGCAATTAATAATAAGCTAATTACTTTATGGAACAGCGTGTCTTGCGTTCGATAATAATTATGCCTGACATTTCATATAAAGTTACTTTAAACCAATTATACCCACACAGTTCTACATTACGTCATTGCTCACATTGTCGAAAGCATTTGAAATAACCCTGTAGTCAATATACACTCGTGAAAGCTTAACAAACTATAATAATAATGATTAAAATCGGTGATCCACTTTATAAAACTGAGTTAAAATTTGTGAACTGGAGAATAATGAAGGAAATTCAAGAAAATCTTCATAATTTCTACTGATACATAATTTTCAAGATGTGTTCATTCTTTATCGGTCCATAAACAGACACATTTAAGGCTTTCTTGTCTAACGATATTTGAGCCTAAAAAGTAGAAGATATGCATTCGAATAAATTAGAGTAGGTTCCTACCTATTTGCATACGTCAATTTGCCATGAATTATTCTCATTCAATTAACACTTCAACTTTTTTATTTTCATATACAATACATGAATTGTATGAATATGTATGTGTTATACATATGCATTCACATGCATGCATATATAAATATATTTCGTTCTTTCTTTTACTGTTCTACAAATATTTTAATATTGATATTCACGTATTCATGTTTTATAGACCCATTATATATATATATATATACATAGGCCTATATATATTTTTTTTTTCCTGAATATATATTGGGTTTTAACGACGCACTGTAATGATGACCAAGATCTATTGGCGTCGGATGGATGATTAATGAGATGATGAGATGATGAGATGAAGGTTGTTATGGGTAATGCGAAGCCATAAAAAGCCATAAAATATTGTCGCAATGCCTTATCTTATCCACTTACATCAATATTCAATCACTCCCTGCAATCAGGAACTTTTCCAACACAATGGAGGCACGGTCACGTCACCCCAGTACTCAAGAAAGGAAGTCGATACAAAGTCAACAACTATAGGCCCATCACGCTTCTGTCAGTGCTCTCAAAAGTGTTCGAAAAAATTCTACATGAGAAAATAACTCGTCACATCTCCAAGAATATTGCTCCCGAACAACACGGCTTTGTGCAACGCCGATCCACTGTGACTAACCTAGTGGAATTCACTACTACTGTGGCAAATCACATTGACTGCAAACAACAAGTCGACACGGTGTATACAGACTTTGCAAAAGCCTTCGATCACGTGAACCACAGTCTACTGCTACACAAAATCAAGGGCTATGGCATCAGCGGTGAACTACACAAACTTCTCAAGAGCTATCTCAGTGACCGGAAGCAGACTGTCGTGATCGATGGTGCTAAATCCACAATAGAAGATGTTTCATCTGGGGTACCACAAGGCTCCATTCTTGGCCCACTCTTATTTACGTTATATGTCAATGACATTCCGGACTGCTTCCAATCATCAAAGTGTCTAATGTACGCCGATGATCTAAAAATATATAGGCACATCAACAACGTCCGAGAGTGCTCTCTGCTTCAGAAAGACCTGGATAGCCTGTCAAACTGGTGCTCTACGTGGAAACTGAATCTCAATGTGCAAAAGTGCAAAGTGATGACATTCACAAATAAAAGGAAAAACGTTATTAATTTTCTATATACCATAAGCAATACAAAGCTTGAACGAGTTAATGTAATGAGAGACCTGGGTATAATGCTTAGCTGTGACCTCTTATTCAAAAAGCATATGGACACGATCAAGCCTAGGGCATTTAAACTTCTTGGAGTGATCAGACGAAATTGTGCAAAATACTTTTCCAAGTCCACTAACAGGCTACTGTATATTGCGCTAGTGAGACCCCAGATAGAGTACGCTAGTGTAGTGTGGAATCCGTTTCAAATCACAAAGATCGATGCAATAGAGAGAGTCCAACAAAGATTCATTCATCAACAGTGCGCCAAATCGGGCATTGTTTATCACAGAAAAGATTATTTGGATCACTGCAATACCAATAGGATAATGACGCTTGCTAGGAGACGATTGGTAACGGATCTAATATTTCTGTACAAAGTTGTAAATAGTTATGTAGATTCATCTTACACTGTTGGTCAATTGAACTTCCATGTAGCACCTCGTGTAACCCGAAAACAGTTGAAATTTCACCCAAATAATAACAGAATAGATATCAGTAAACACTCATGCATAAACCGGCTACAGAATTCATTCAACTCTATTTCTCACCTTAACACTAGCTTAGACCTGCATTTCAATAATCTCTCACAATTCAAATCCATTTTAAGATGTATAACAGATAGGCCAACTTAGTGTACTACTTCACGCTTCACGTTCAATTATTTAATTATTGTACCTATGTTTATGTTTATGTTTGTGTTATGTTTGTGTTTATTGTTTGTGTTCATGTATGTGTTGTCCATTTATTAAATTAGCACTAGTGGAAATGTATTTTTCTGTTGCTAATAAATACTAAATCAAATCATAGTGGAAAGGAAGCGGTCGTGGCCTATATTGTGGGAACCATCCCGGCATCAGCCTAGACTACAGGGGGAAACCACGAAAAACCCCTGTAAAGGTGGACGGTAGCGGGGATCGAACCGGGTCCGACATGCCCACTACCTCCCGGGTCACATGGAGCAAGTGCGTTAACCACTCAGCTACCTGTGCCGGTTATATATGTATATATATATATATATTTATATATATATATATATATATATATATATATATATATATATATATATATATATATATATATATATATATATATATATATATATATATAGATATATCAATATTTATGCATGTGTTAAGAATCTGAAATCATGTACTGTATCCACACTCGCGTCCATAGAAAATTGTTTCTCTGAAATATACTTTTAATATAATGAAATCAGGAATGGCAATTTGTTGCATAGACTAATTTGACGTGGGGTGCGTATTGCCCATTGACTGCTGGTTTTACTGCGTATAATGTGTATGGTGTGTTTTGGTGCGTATGAAGATGGTACTTTTTCTTCAGAATGCGTTTTAATGTGACTCAATCGACCACTTTATGTAACTGCAAGTGTACATGATCTCTCCAGAGAAAAACTAATATATTATAAAAATTATTATTATTCGCTTTTTAACTGTATTTTAACTTTTTGTACTGGGATGTAGTGGGATTGATGGTGGGAGCTCGCGGCACCATTCCTGAATTTTTATGCACTTTTCTCGATAATTACAAAATCCCAAAGAAGGTATTATTAAGAAATATTGTAAACTCAGATTTGATAGATTCGGTAGGTCTTTTACAGCACCATTTATATTCTTTCAAATAATTTCAATCTTTTTAATAATATTAATAATACCTTCTTTTTCTATTACCTCCTTCCATTTTCATATTTTTTTTTTCATACTTTTGTTATCTACCCTCAATTAAATAAGTTTTATAATATTTCAGGATTTTTCTGTAATCAATTTTTCATCACTTTTGTAAATAACCATTGTACTATGTATTGACTATATTACGCTGTACCATCTTGATATCCCGCTATGCGGACAGCCGTCAATTAAATTGTCATTCTCTCTATGAGCACATATTCAATATGAGCACAATATTCAAGGGATATCTTTGAATACCATCGCTACGTACTTTTTGGAAATTCGTGAAAGTATTTCTTTCTGATCTTCACTTTATAGTTCATCCTACAGAATAGGTCCGGAAACACGAAAGTATTCAAAGTGTTGGCAAACCTATACATAGCGAAAGTAAGGCTTATACCATCTCAATATGAAATAATCGCATACAAATGTAATTTTCCTACGTTAACTCTTTTTTTGATAAGGTGGAACGTGATATGAAAATCATTACTTCCCATAAAAGAGACGGACGAAAAATGAAAAGTCTTCTTTATTACGGTCTTCAACACGAATTGTTTTTCATTGTATAAGAATATAATTCCATTTCAAAAGCTGGAAATTTTTTTATTCTGTTTAAATTTGAATATATTTTGAACCGTTCGCGCTTTCAAAGAAGGCCAAAGAGCGATTCCATGCGTTACTATAAATTCGGCAATTACAATTCTTTTTTTCAAACCTGGATTTTCGTGGTCAATCATACTGTGAAAAATAACCTACAATAAATGAATTGACTTTCTGTCATCTATAGGTCTCATGTGTTTTGAGGAAATCGAACCAAAACGTTTCCAACAATAGGATCAATTTTACAACTCTCACCAGACACTTCGGCCAAACTGTTTCCACAGCCTTCTCAATTCTGATCGATGTAAGATTGGTCTTAGAGATAAAGCTCATAGATATAATATTTCTAAACCGAGTGAGATCAAAGCAGTGAATATAAATTGTAAACAAATACTCAATTGTATCAAACATTTGTTGCGTTATTACGGCAAGTATAATTTGATATAGTGTTCATTCCAGTAAAATATAACTTATTTTCAAGGTAATCGTTATGTGAATTTGAGAAGAAAGATCAATTTCGAATTAATTCATTCTGGTCAGGTTTTATGAAACGAATATTAGACTGAATTTCTACACATTTTTACAATGTAAATTGTGAACGCAACTTGTCAAGTTTTCCGACTGCAAAGGCGAGTGCTGTGCATAAAATTAATATAAAAGTTATGGGTGTGTCTTATGAACATAGTACGTCACTTTGAGAAATTCCATTATCACTGATTGAAATCACATGTAATTTGTTTCAATCAAACTGTTTCTAATGAACAGAACGGATGTATTTCATAAATAGTGACAATGGTGTCATGGTCACCACAAGGAACAATTCATTACAAATTGAAATTGTATTATTATCCCTTATATTACCTGAAAAGCATGAATCTTGTTTTCTCATAATTTCAGACCTTTATAGTTGATCATCTGGATCTGATTGAAAATATCAACTAGGCTGAAAAACATTGAAATACCAGTCTTCTAATTTATAGAATGTAGATTGTGAACTTCAATGTGTTCAAGAAAATACAGACCGGTATTGTATCCTATAATTTGAGAAAGTGGAAGAGAAAAAAATCAAAAAATCATATCCAACTCACCAAAACAGTAATAATATTTGTGTATTATAACTACTGCAGGTAAAACTATCTTGCATAGACTTTGCAGTGTGAATAAACGACTGAAAATCTTGTTCGACAGCTCATTGTGGAAGCCCTATTCATCGTATCAGAGATGTATATGCCAAGAAATTTGATGCAATTTGACAAAGCCAAATTTTTACTTCACAATCGGATGAGTGCCAGTCGGTTGCCGTTGAACTGTTCCTAAAGATGGATGTAATCGAATAGCGTCAGTTATTGAAGTTTGCATGCATATCGTTGTTTTTTATTTGCCAGCACTGCTAAGTTTCTCAGAGTGGGCAGAGAATTCATCGCTCGAATTAAAACATTTGAAACATGCTAGTATTGTTGGTTGAATATGTTTTCAAAGTGATTATCACCCCAAGTTAGGCCTTTTTTCTCTGGCAGAGAGTTTTTAGCTACGTGATTGAAACATACACGCACTTGAAAGATTAAACGATATTTACATGGTCGCAGTGTTGGGTAGGAACTTGACGAAAGGAACGTGTTCCCAGGAACGCGTTACTTTTATAAAGAAGAAACTTTGAGGTAACGCAGTTCCTTTTCAACGGATAACGAGGAACGAAATTCGCGTTACTTTCAAAGGAACTTCAAAGGAACTTAATTTTTGAAAACTTCTCAGTTCCTTTTTTTTTAGGAACTGTAACTTCAACTAGTTCTTTTTCTGGCTGAGTAACTGGAACTTCAACTATGGTTTCTTTTTTTTTAGAAACTGCACTACATGGTCGAATATTTTGTTTCCACACCATCCGATATCAATTTTTTTAATTTTCAGTAACATACAGCGTGTGCTAGCATCAACTTCAATTAAAACTGAAGATGGCGCGGTCTTGGGTTACATTATCGCTACAACTTTTAATATGAATTTTGTATCAACCGAGTTCAGTTCATTTCATGTTATCGTTGCATCTCATAGGTCCTTTTCATTTACAATATCCCTTTCAAAGTCGGTTAATTTCAGAGCAATCGCTGTTGTTATATCTTCTTCCTGTATCCTGTTGATCTACTTCCGCCTATAACGTTAGCGCGCACGCGCCGTCGGCACAGCTGATAACGGTAGGACGTCAGCATGAATGTTTTGCTTCAAGTTCATTACACAAACGGATAGCTTATCAGGGTTTATTTATATGGGTAATGACATTATTTTTCCTTAAATCCTTGCTTTGATCAATACAATTGGCCTTGATGTTATCCATTGATTCCATTCTCCCCCCCTCTCTCTCTCTCGCTCTCTCTCTCTCTACATATATATATATATATATATATATATATATATATATATATATATATATATATATATATATATATATATATATATATATATATGTATATATATATATATATATATATATATATATATATATATATATATATAAATATAGGCCTATATATATATCTTTATATATTTATATATATATATATATATATATATATATATATATATATATATATATATATATATATATATATATATATATATATATATATATATATATACATATATATATATATATATTGTGTATATATATATATATATATATATATATATATATATATATATATATATATTCTTATATATAAAATTGATTAAACAATAGCATGAAAGATCTCATTTATTCATATAGGCTATATATGTACAAGGAAAATGAACAATCCAAACATTTTTGTCAATGGAAAATAATCTTGGATTTTTTTATTTCATCTTTTATTTTATCTTTTGATTTTTTGTATATATCTTTGATTCTTCCTCATCTTTCATATTTCCCTTTTTATTTTCCTCTTCTACTCATTATAAAGTGTATTATGATGTTATATAAAGTATACAATAGCAATATTTTGTTTGGTCATATTAATCTTTCATTATTTCTTAGGTATAACCTGATTTATCGCTTCATAAAATGTATAAAAGGAAGTCAAGAGCTCTATGCAATAACTTCAACTCACTTTGACCCCGATCAGTGAACTAATAGTGCAAACTATATTGACAGCAAGGTTTTTCCAGTTCCTGACTAATGATCGTGAAACCAGCTTTTAGATCGTTTCCCATGACGTCACGTTGTTATACCTGGAAGCGACAGGATCGATTGTAAGCGCAATATTGCATCAACGACTTGAAATTTGCATAAGCATGTTGATGACATTTCAGAGATGTTTTGTCTAAATATACTGAAAATATGCTGGCAATTAGTTGACTAGCGTAGCTACATCGTTTCCTTTTCACGACACTCAAAATATATAGTGCGCTGATAGATAATCGGAAGCAATCTGAAACTTCAAACTTGCAGTACGAAGTGTGATCTCGTGTCATTACGAAACTGATGATTTTGAGTGTGATTTTAAATATACATTATCATAATTTCTCATATAGGCCTATTAACAACGAAATCTTGATATACAATCAATGTTTTCCGATCCAGGCAAAGAATGCATTAATAATACCGTTACCGTAATAATACCGGTTGTAATACCGTTCGTAATACCGGTAATAATACCGTAAAACTCGAGATTGTTTCAATACTTCGAGGTGGCCTTGTCACCAAATATAAATAATTATGTGGGATATAGAATAGTTTAATTGAAGATAATTAGCTTTTACACCTGGACCTAGATTTACAAAGAGTCTTATCTTTAGAGCGTCTTAAGTTGATACCATTTTACTAAATTAGAACCAATATTGGTCTTCAGTTGGAACTATTTCTGATTTAGGACCAATATTAGTCTTGATTCAGTAAAATGGTCCCAACTTGAGACGTCCTAAAGATAGGACTCTTTGTGAATCTGGGCTCAGGACTGCGCTGTATTTACCACAGATAACAGTCTTTCCGTTTCCAAGAAGTCCGGAACACATTATAGGTATGAAATGTTTTTGTGATGATCCGGATATTTACAACATTGGTATCGAGAGTGAACTGAACATACGAATGTTAATATTTTCCACTTTTGAACCTGAGGTGATGTTATCAAACCTATGCCAACTCCTCAAAATGGAATCCATGGAATTAATGAGAATGAAATGAATGAATAAATGAATGAATGAATGAATGAATGAATGAATGAATGAATGAATGAATGAATGAGGAAGGTCTCATAAATTCAAAAATCAACGTGAGTGCTATTCATGCACTTTATCTTATGTACTTTATTTTAAAGTGTATTCTAATATCAATCCACAATAACAATAATTCGCAATAAGTATTTACAATAGATAATTAGATGAGCGTAGCGAAGCTTTCCATTTCACACCCTGAAAAAAAATGGGCTTCGTTTTTATGTTTTTTTTTTTTTTTTTTTTTTTGTAATTATGTACGCGGCATACAGGTCAGAGAAATGAATCAATCAACTTGAAACTTTTTCTGAACGTTGGTGTCATACAAGAATAGGTTGGGATTGTTATTCAGAGGAATTGGTCGGAAGGTTTTTCCGGAAAATAATCGGAAAGTTTGGAAAATCCTCATGAGAATAACCCGGAGGAAAAAAAATTCAAAAACAAGAATTTTTCAAAAACTCTCAAATTCTCACAGAATATGAAAAATACTATTATACACCTTCTCAGAGATTTTTAAAACAATCGAATGAGAAATAATGAAGAAAACGCAATAAACGTGTACATTTTATTGAATATTTGGATCAATTGGTTTTGCAAAGTGTTTATGCGACAGGTTGCAGGTTACTATAAATATCTATAATAGATATTTACTATAATAATAGGTAATATAATATAATAGGTATAATAATAATATAATAATATAATAGGTTACTATAATAGTTGCAGGTGAGGTTTTTGAACGTTTGAAGTAAGTCAAGATTTGTAGATGTAAATTGAGCTGACAAGTTATTTTTCATTCTAGATTGCCATACTCTAAGCTCATCTCACAACGCACATTCTGCGTTTTCCTAGTTAATATGAAAATTCAGCTCAGAAAAAAACACATCTAGAAAAGCTGAAAGTAACTTGAACTACGTATATTCGATTAAAAAATCTGTATAGTAAACACTGATGTGCAAAACTTTAAATTAAAACTTTCATGTCAGCGCCAGATTTCTATAATGAAGCTCTACCATCTAAAGGTATACACAATAATGAGGAAAATACTCACTAATGACAGTCATTATATTATAGCAATTATTATCAAACATTGCATTTCATATCCAAAGCAAAATACAAAGTCATGACATGCAATTCTGTGAGACGAGCCTCAATCACTACGTATACAATATACATCAGCCTCCCACCTAAAGTTTACCTTTGCAATGAACTTGAATTGAACATTAATTTCCCAGCAATTTTCCCATGTATATCTCCCAGCTTAGAGACAGACATTTCATCGATTGCTCCTTGTTCCTATTCCTACAATTCTTCCTCTGCCCTTTAAATGCATACTTTTTCAAAATACGCAGTCATTGCAACCCCAGATCATTTCCTACTAGATGTGGAGTAGGCCATACAGCTGTTCTTTTTCAATTACCTTGTATATGTAATATTTATATAGTATAAGTATAATTGAATGCAAACGAAGCCACATATATATAAGGAGTTCTGAACTTCTTAGGGAAATGAATAAATTTAATTTAAATCAAGTATTGCATGTCAGCACCAGAGACAGTTTCACCTCAGGCTGCTAACAAGGTATACACAATAATGAGATAAAATCCCTACTAATGACAACCCATCCCTTCTGATGTTGTGAGGAAACTGCTTACGTCATACGATATAATCCCTATAGTGTTGTCGCCAGTAAAGTAGGATACCGACAAGTGTGAAAATTATCCATCTGCAACCTGTTCAGTCGTACCCCCACATAAACTAAACTACCCAAATAAACTGGCTACAAGTGGGGTCGTTGAGCAACTAATAATCCTCATTCCTCATCAACATCGCTAAATCAGACCACATCGTCACTCATTGAGTTTTCTTAATTATAAATGTATCAATTCGCCACCATGAAAGTGCAGCATGATTAGATGAGCGTAGCGAAGCTTTCCATTTCACACCCTGAAAAAAAATGGGCTTCGTTTTTATGTTTGTTTTTTTTTTTTTTTTTTTTTTGTAATTATGTACGCGGCATACAGGTCAGAGAAATGAATCAATCAACTTGAAAATTTTTCTGAACGTTGGTGTTATACCAGAATAGGTTATGATTGTTATTCAGAAGAATCGGTCGGAAGGTTTTACCGGAAAATAATCGGAAAGTTTGGAAAATCCTCATAAGAATAACTCGGAGGAAAAATACTTGAAAAACAAGAATTTTTCAAAAGCTCTCAAATTCTCACAGAATATGAAAAATACTATTATACACCTTTTCAGAGATTTTTACAACAATCAAATGAGAAATAATGAAGAAAACGCAATAAACGTGTACATTTTATTGAATATTTGGATCAATTGATTTTGCTAAGTGTTTATGCGACAGGTTGCAGGTTACTATAAATATCAACAGTTGCAGGTGAAGTTTCTGAACGTTTGAAGTAAGTCAAGGTTTGTAGATGTAAATTGAGCTGACAAGTTATTTTTCATTCTAGATTGCCATACTCTAAGCTCATATCACAACGCGCATCCCGCGTTTTCCTAGTAATCAATACAACAGTACATCAATAATTATAAAATAATACAAGATGGTTGATTAATTGGCTTGAAAAAAATGCATGATGCTGATGGCCTAATGCTTGAACCACATGGATTCTTTAATGATGGTGAAAAATTCACACTGCAACTCGTTTAACAGAGTTACACAACAACAATAACATAACACAAAAACAAAACAAAATAGAACTTAACATAACAGAATTTGTTTTCAAATTCTTTGTTGAATCTTGTGGTTTATATAGACAAAATGTATAACCAATCCACGGAAAAATCCCAGTTCCTTCCGAGTTCAAAACAAATAAGTTAATAAGAACGCAAACTGTACATTAATTATCCTTCCTGTGATGAAAGTAGTCTGCTGCTTATTTTCATTACGTATTTTTACTACGTTATTCCATTCTTCTGTATCCGTTAATGAAGTTAATAATGTTACATCCTGCGAGATATACTTCAGCTCACCGGATCTAAGAACTTCATGAAACTGAAATTACGAGGCAAAGAGACTCCTAGAATTATAACAAGGAGGTTTTTAATTAAAAATAAAATAGTCAAGATATACTGTACGTACACCGTACGTAGCATACTATACACCAACATAATTCTAGATACGGCTTCAGCTCTATAGTCTGAGATTTTTAAGTCTGTATTTTAACGGGGTACGTACACAATACCAATATATACAATATCAATTGAATTCTCTCAATTTGAAAAATTTTCAAATTAAACGGGGGGGGCATAAAATTCACAATAATTATTTATATATATTCACATAATTTTAAAGCGATGAAATAATTGATTGAATAATACTTATAATTGATTTGATTTATATTTTATCAAATGGGGCCACCCTCGGTAGCTCGGTCAGCTGAGGCACCGTTTCAGAAACTGAAGTCACCGTTGGGCGTGGGTTCGAGTACCGCATAAGGCATGGGATTTTGTAAACATCCTTTCACTTATCACATCATAGTTTCATAATCGCCTTCTCATTCGTACCCCCGTATAACCCAGCTGTTGGTGGGGTCGTAAAGTAAGCAATAATCATCATCATCAGGAATGGACGTTCATTCACCGATGGAATAGTTATGATGCTTGAACTTATACATCATGTATTTACAGATAATTCCTCATATAAGTATAAATTGTAATAGTTATTCAAGCATCACCTACTCTATCCACTACCTCCAAATATTTGTTTCTCAAATATACATTTATATAATTATCTACCACAATTTAAATTCTTCTTCTGCCATCTTCAACAAACTAGTTCATTGGGAAAACTCAGCCCATACATAGTGACTCTTCTCGCTACATGGGTGTCTTGTCTTGTTTTTGTTGTGTTGTAATGTACGTATTTATGCTCTGTACGACAAATGTAAGAATAAAATTATGATGAAAATAAAATGTAAAAGTTCCAAGTATTTCAATCAGAGCCAATTCAGGATATTCGATTTTCGATTACTCTGACCATTCTGACCGAGGTTTTTAAGGTAATTCTCTCTGTCATTAAAGTGAATGCTGGGGCGATTTCCGTCTATCAGGCAACGACAACTGGTAATGATTCAGAATACTGAAATAGATTATTTAAAAACTTATCTACAGAATTATTGGAATATGACATACTGGGGCTCATTCCATTCGAATATAATCATTATAAATATGAAACTATTTTATGTAAAAGCAAATTGGAATAACATACCCTGAACGCATTGATCAAACACATGAATTGGCGATAAAAATTAATATTTTACTTTCAAAAACTAGAAAGAAAGTAATATCTAATGAATGAAGAAATCTTTTAAGCTCTGTTACTCGAGTGTATAATTAAATTTCAACTCAGAAAAACAAACGTATTATATTTTAGTTCTTAAACTTTTTCATTCGCATCTCAATTAAAAGTGAGTTACATTTCATTAAGAAGACAGACAACGTTTTAATTAATTGCGAGAATAAATGTTTTTTATATTTGTATAGCTTCAGTCTACAGTATATCATACCAACATTTGAAAATAAGGACGGAAAACAATCATCACAGCTATAGCCTATAGTTCCGACCACAAGTTTCTTTTTCCTCATTTCGTAAAATGATACTGCAACTACCTACATCTTGGAACCATAGTCCAAATATATTTAGACTATGTCTTGGAACCATCATTTTTATAGTTCAATCAAACAAAAACCTCAACACCTAGATATATTATAGTTTGGTCATTATAAACAGTCATTATGCTAGTGGCTGTCATTATACTTATTCAAGAAATGCATTATTTTTGTCTTTTAATAAGGCAAAGAAGTTCAATAACAACAACATTAGTAATTTAACAAAGTAAAAACTTTTTGAAATATCCTTTCTGAAAAAAAGTGTGGTAAAACTGTAACTGATTAATGACAATATTATAATTCGAATGGGCTTTATATAGTTCACCATGTTTAGTTGGGTGAAAATAAATGTAAATTAAATGAAATCGAATGTATTTCCCTTGTTCAAAGTCATGTGCACAGAACAAACATGTATAGAACATAAAAAATTATCACACTAAAATAATTGTGTTGAAGAAATTATTTACAAACAAATAGAAATGATTTTACATTTCTGATGATTGGATATGTGTCATGATTTCTAATATACAATGAGAATTAACATTTTCATGCACATCCCTTGATATTCACATTCATCAATGAATCATTGGACACAATATTACGACGTCCATTGGGTAGTTATGAAATAATGAAATAGAACACATCGAAATTTCCAATTGCATATTTTCATTCACACGATCTTGGAGTATAATTATTATCGTTCCCAGCTATAGTAGCTATATAGCTATAAATAGCTTTAATAGTTATAATATCTGTAATAGTGGTCACTGATCATACGATTAATTCAATTTTCAACAATTCAATTATATCCATAAATACACCACAGTCAATCAAACTGTATACAGGCTTACCATAAATGGATTTTCAACAGGAAATATGTGTGAAATATATCTCGTCCTGATTCTAGAAGCCACATCATTCGGTGAATGTAATTAAATTCGTATCAAGTTCAAGCTGCATGAGAGACTCAACAGGGTTACGAGTAGGCTACCTGTTACACAGAAGATGCGATCGATAAGGTAGGTCTCCTCTCTCTCTACTCTATTTTATCTCGACCTAAAGGACAAAAAAAGCTCCCTCACATTCTGCAGCGTTGATAATAAGGAGTTCGTGGTTCGACTACAAATGTGGATAATCCTACACGAATCTCAACCTTTTGTTAACAAACGTCCGAAACTTTTGCGACAACATCCAACGATTCACCGACTTTTACACTTACTATCTTTGAACTTTGAAGGATGAAACTTTTCAACATTGATTAGGAGAACTATTCTCATCATTTTCTCAACAAGATTAGTATTTCATCAGTTTCAGTTTCGATACAAATAATCTTTTCGCATATTACCCGTTGTAAATGTAGTGGCTCTAGCAATGATAAACATATACTGAAGGAAGCCACGTAAGGGAGCAGAAAGCAGATTTACTTGAAGATTGGAGTGACTGTAAGAATATGAAATGTGATGTGAGTACCTTTATTGGGTTTCTCATTCTACTATCATTCCTGAAAAGCAATATGCATTGTATAATATGAAGATTTATTCAATATTTGCTGAAAATTCGACAGCGAAAATAAATCACGCTACACGTTGGGTGAGTCGTAAATGATTGGATGGCATGCGGTGAAAGAGGATTCTTTTGAGATTCTTCATTCATTAATATATATATATATATATATATATATATATATATATATATATATATATATATATATATATATATATATATATATATATATATATATATATATATATATATTGAGGACAACAAAGCATCTGAGAATTAATGACCAGAATAAATGATTAACCTTAAGGTCAGGGTTTGATAAGCAGTGAACTGTCACTGGTACTATTGGCGACGATAGTGAAGTGCTTGTGTCGCTCGAGAGAATATCTAACCACCGACCGTGCTGTACGAAAGCGAGAGAATAACTGACTAATAATTAAACAGTCGAGATGAAACCGTGACCAACGAAACTGAACCAATGGATGGACAAATGACGAAAGCGAACTAAAAATAATCAATACTGTACTAAACCAACTGTTCTAATTTTCTACTTCTTCAGCAACTTGTACAGATGACAGAGTAGTGCTCCTCCCCTATACAAATTGTTAACTCCAATTGAATTTTTGATATGTTTTTTAATGATGGTTTATGTGTCAAATGAAAGGAGTCAAACCTCCCACTTTACAGGTTGCTCAAGAAGTAGGTTTAGGTCAGTTGGTTTCTAGTGCAGTTGATTCTGAAGACGGTTGATTTTAGGACAGTCGAGTTTCAGGGCAGTTTGAGCTCATCACAGTTGGTACATTCTCGTGGAAAAGAAGTAACATGTGAAATATACTTCAAGTTGATCATTTAATATAGTAATAGCCCGAGTGTATTTTAGAAAGAAATTGTAGCCCTATACAAGAGACATTAAATTATAATTAATGTATGCATAAAAGAATATAATTGATTTCGAAACTATTTTTTTGAACCTCAAATCGTTAAATACAGTGAATACGGTTATTAGAATCGAAAAATCTCTTGAAATACAGTTTGTCATTTTTTATCACTTGAGTAGTTGTAGCGATGGAAGTTCTATCTCTTTATTTCTTCATTTATATTGGGTTTAATTGCACTGTACTAATGGCTTCAATCAATTGGCGTCGGTGAATGATTATTGAGATGATTATTGAGATGATGAGATGATGAGATGAGAACTTTTCTATGTGGTGTTTTTGGATAGTGGGATGGAGTCGGTATAGTGGGGGAATCATACCAGTATTGACCTGAAAGGAAAGACAGAGAGAAGCGACAAAAAAAAACCTGTCAGAATAATCGACCATGGCGAAAAATGAAGTCCAGTCTCCAGAATGACGGTTCAGTGTGCTATCAACTCAACCACATGTCTCGTTTTTCTCTTTCATATTTATCTATATCGTTATTACTAATTTGATTGGACGAGTCACCTTTTTCGATTTATGAAGTGAAGGTATTGCTAATTAAAGTACTAGCTTTAACAACACTCGGATATTTCTCGAGAAGGCGTCCTTTTTTATGCACTTTTGTAATTATTCTGAAGATCTCAAACAAACAAGCAAATAGAGGAAAAACAGTTACCAGAACATATATTCAGTTTGTACACAGTTTTACATAAGTATTATAATAGATGGTTGACGTCGAAACAAAATGACAAAAAAAAAACAATTCTCGTTTTCATGCATGCTGTTTCCGTGTGTATTCCCGGGATAATAAATGGTGGAAGTCTAGGAAAACTGCGATATGAATCAAAAGTAAATAAAACAAAATATTCCTCAGTGTATATTTCTTTATACTCACAGACACACACATTTATATATGTGCATGGACATAAAATAGTATGTGTGTGTGTGTGTGTTCGTGTATGTAGGTTCACATATATATGTGTATACATATATATATATATATATATATATATATATATATATATATATATATATATATATATATATATAGGCTATATATATATATATATATACATATATATATATATAGGCTATATATATATATATATACATATATATATATATATACATATATATATATATATATATATATATATATATATATATATATATATATATATATATATATATATATATATATATATATATATAATATATATATATTATAATCGTCTCGATGCTTCACTATATAGTCAGGTCAGGGATCGAAGCCTGCCTAATGGCTGCTCCTCCTCATGTATACATAACGAACATATTTTATTTCATTTTTTGGACACTTCGTTTCTCGGACAGTTTATTTCTCTGCCAGTTGGTGCTGAGCCTTTTTAATAACAAAAAGTGTTTACATCATTTTATATTGTAAATTTTGAAATATTAAAATTTAAATCACATATGCCACATTGTCCAAATTTGCCAATGATTAATGACAAAATTTGTCATGATTTATTGAAATTCAGGGCTAAATAAGTCAAAATAGTCAAGATGTAAAAGTGAAGTAAATTATATTTGTTAAAACTTTTATTAGTCTATGGTCTACGTCTTACCTCTCCAGTAGCTTGATCCAGTAGATTGATCATAACTGTGCAGAAGACTGAAAGGGATGAAGTTATCGTAAAAATCTAAGAAGCAAAACAGTGAAATACAGATCTATGAAGCTCAACATTATTACTAAAGTAAATATATGTGATAGTCTGATCCAATTTGATGCGAAAGTGAGTATATATTTCACATTTTATTGATCTGTACGCTCAGGTGTATAAGAAAATAAACATACACTTTTTATTGGAATCAGCTTGTTCTTTTGGAGCCAACAGCCAAAAGATCCAATGCTATAACATCGTATATGTCATGTGATAAATGATGCTGTGAATAGATACGATCAATCGGTGGCTCAGTGAAAGCTGTTCTCAAAGTGATATCGAGTAAGGGGCTGAGGGTGGTTTTATTTGAGAATTTGTGATCTTAAAGAGGTGATATCAGATGAAAAGTTTGATAACCAGAAGAGTCATGGTTTCATCCCTTACGCGTGGATAGTCATGTTTTAAAGATCATGGATCAACTTCGCGCAATCCAGAGATAAGAACAAGAGATAAAATTTGTTTGAAATAAGAACGCCCTGCCTGTGTGCTGTGCGATGAGCGTGTAGTTATGGTGAAATAGTCATTTTATCTTGCGCAGTAATGGCTGCAGGCTGCAGTAATGGCTATATGCAACTAAACTGATTTTTCAAAAATCGTTTCCATTGAGATTAAATGTGGGACGAATATTAACCAATATTATCTTCAAATCAGATGAATATATTAATTATTGTTGAAAATTATTTAGATTTTTTCTGATATGAAGATATTTTTGAAAACTTCTTTCTTATTTTTCTATAACGTGGTCTGACCGGGTTTGCTGAAAAACTGAACAATTTTATTCTGGTGGGAAATTATTGTTAGGCTAAATTTTGAAGTTCATCATTTTTTCAGTTTTACAAATCACTAACCGATTCACTATTTTCCATTACGTGAAATTGAGTTATCTTATACTTTCTTAATTCTCTTACTCTCGCCTGAAAAATAATAATACAGAATAGCAATGTATTTTTTTTCTATTTAATTCATATTATAAAGTTGAAGAGAACATGAGGAAACAAAATGGAGTTTTAATCTCAAGGCGTAATTTTCAAGTTTTGTACAACACAATTCGAAGCTGTAAGAGTGTAAGATCTAATAATGATGAAGAAAATAACTAAAAACATTATATTAAAAACCACTCAAAATATTAAAC
This sequence comes from Brachyptera risi, assembly GCA_964007535.1. Classification (NCBI taxonomy): domain Eukaryota; kingdom Metazoa; phylum Arthropoda; class Insecta; order Plecoptera; family Taeniopterygidae; genus Brachyptera; species Brachyptera risi. The sequence goes on along the minus strand of OZ023329.1, from coordinate 30,378,097 downwards.
ACTTATCCAAAATGTTCTTATATTGTTCTCTCAATTAAAACTTTTTTCGTGGTATCCTAAATGAACCACACACTGAGAATTTCAAAGACAAATTTCATGGAAATTAGTAAACTAGAGTTCTAATTATTCTCAAAATCCCATCTCTTATATATGAATTAGCTTCAGTTACGTAGCTATGACAGTAGTTGATAGGTCAGGGAATTGTAACGAGTTAGGGGAGAAGCATAAGTACTCCACTAAATAAGCTAAAGGAAGATATTAGACTGGGCTAAGCTTCAATCATGCTATTAAATAGAAGCCAGGGTAAAACGGTAGTTTGTTAAATACCTATAATATGGAAAATAAGGAACAAACGACTTGATACTTGTAATGAATGTAATATAGAAACTGAACTTCTTACGAATTCAAATTAGTAGGCAGAGAATATAAAGGCATATGTCTGTTGAAACAACTATTTTGATAGAGCTATTAAAATTCAATTACGAAAGTCAATGTGAACAACACCCGTAACATTTTGTGATGTTTCTTTGCTACTTGGTGATAGAAATAGAGGATCATTAATAAAAAAAAATCCTTCGAGCAATGTTTTTAAATTATTATATTATAATTCCATAAATCCATAACACGATCCAATGACAACTAAATTGATATAAACATTAAATAGTATAGCTGGAAATGAACACATTACTAATAATTGTATTTCTGACAACACGTGAAGATAAAAATATAACATCGTGTTCTCTCACAATCAACGTCAATACTCTGGCCGCGTCATCACACCATTCACATGTTGCTCTCACATTATTATGTTTTATTGTGAAACTTTCTTCATTTCTTTCTACACCCGTAACTATTTCATCTATATTTTTGTCGTGCAAGTACGGTTGCGGTCATATAAAGTGGCCGATCAAGCTATACACTAAGATGCATCCTGAAGAAAATCCACTGATAGTATACTCAATGTTGAATTCAGGCATATCTGCGGGGGGACGAGGCCCCCCGCAGCTCGTCGTTGTCCCCCCTCCGCCAAGATAAAAACATTAAGCACTAGATATACATAGTGTATTTTTTTGAAAAACTTGTTTTTCGGTTTTACCTTACCCCCCTGGAAAACACAAAAGCCCCCCACCCCCCCGCAACAAAATCTCTGAATTCAACACTGAGTATACTCACTGAAACTTAGAGACAGTGAGCATGCGAATTCCACACATAGTCACGCGTAGGCCTAGAGTTGATTCAAATCAAAACTATAATTTCGTGAAAAAAATATATGGCCGCAATTGTACCTAATTTCCTACATTTCCTATCCATACCGAATGTACTTATGCCTACAGTGGGAGTCCCATAAATTGCGATATTCAGTCGAACTGAGCAGTATCCGGAACCGGAAGTAATATACGAATTTGAATTGAATTTGTCTTGTTTTACGACGCATCAACGATGAGGTTATTCGCGCCGAGTAATATACGAAACTGAGAATATAGATCAAGACAATATTCATTGCACACCTTGTCGCCACGGAGACTTGTGAAAATTGTAATTTTAGCAGAAAAAAATATGTAATACAATAAATATAAAATGACAAAACATTCAAGTTGACATTCATTCACTACTTCAGTTTTTTCACCCTTCATTGGCATTTTATACATATCTTAAGAACGATAGAATGGAAAAAAAATTAAATTTTAGATTTTAGATAGAGATAAGCACGATATTACTCTGACATTCAAAAATGAGTTTGCAATACTATCAAGCTAACTCTTAGTTTATTAATACATACAAAAAAAGGTATCTCCCATTATTTAAAACAAGAATATATTTTAGCAGACATTATTGCTGAATTTAATTGACCAAAAAATATCGAACTATCTTTGTTTTCAAATAATTTCAAAACCTACGGTACTGAAATATTTCAAGTTTGCACAGTCTTCAGTATATTATATTCAACTCAAAATTGCATTCCATTCAATTAGATTTTCATCTGAAAGCGATTGTTATTCATATTTTCACGGTGTCAGAACCAATGGTCACTTTCCGTGATTATGAATGCACAATATAAAATCAAATGTTCCAAACAAACGCATGTATCCTGATAACTGCCTCAAAAACTATAATAAAAATAGTTTCATGTGATAGTAAGTGTGCGTAGTCATATATTTATATATATATATATATATATTTATATATATATATATATATATATATATATATATATATATATATATATATATATATATATATATATAAATATATATATATATATATATATATATATATATATATATATATATATATATATATATATATTTCCTTCGCGTATGCGGTTGGTCGAATTGTGAACTAGTGATTGTACCTTGAAAGTCGAATTGGAGGAACATATATCTTGTCACCACGGGTCACTACACACTTTGTTGTCTCAAGAAAGTTCTTGATAATGTTCCTTGTAGTACCGGTCATATCTTGATGTTTAAAGGCTGACTGGAATATGGATATAGTATTTTGATTATGTTCTTGTTTTTCTCGTTGTCAACTTCAAAACCTTACTGTTCATTTTCATCAATACTGAAAATTGCTGCTTCATTAATCATTTATTTATTGAAAAACCAACCTTTGTAACGACTTAAAGCAGATTGAAGTAGAACGTTTAGGACAAAATAAACAATTGTCATTTCTGAAGAACCACCTGAAGACCCCACCAACAGAGAGGTTATACGAGGCATGGGGATACGAATGAGCGAGTGACCGATAGTTAAACGATGAAAATATGATAGGTGTAACTCTTAAGGACATTTTCAAATTATTATTCGAATTATTATTATTATTAAAAACCGATACCTCATGCGGGACTCGGATTCACACCAAATTTGAGTTCATTTTTAAAGAAGTGCTTTAGCTGGGCGTGTCATGCGGGAGGGGGGGGGGGAGAGAAGAATCATAATATGCTAAAAATCTACAGCTGTATAAATATAACGGTCATATTTGGATTTGATATGTTGGTAGACTACCTTCTATTTTGTGGATACAAGTCTTTATTGGATGAGCGAAGTGAAGACTCAATTTCGTCATACTCAAAACAGGACTTTTTTCGCGCTCCACAGGTCGAACAAAAATTCAAAATTAATTGAAACTTGGTATACACAAATTCCCGTATCTAATTCGATACTGTATAGTTTTGAGGCGCAATCAACCACTTTTGAGAAAACTAATTTCAAAGTTTTCAAAAATCCCATAAGAATAATCCAGACGAAACAATTCGTCAAACCGAGACGCGTGGCCGAGTGGTAGCACACTGAACCTTCATTTGAGAGACCGGGGTTCGATTCCCGCCATGGTCGACCATCCTGACAGGGGTTTTTTGTGGTTTCCCTCTGTCGTTCAGGTTAATACTGGGATGGTTCCTAAACAACAGGCCACGACCGACTCCTTCCCACCATCCAAAACACCTAATGAAATAACCTTACTTCTCATCATCCCATTACCTCATTCTTCATCCACCGACGCCAATAGATCGTAGCCATCAGTATAGTGCGTCGTTAAAACCCAATATGAAAAAAAAAAAAAATTCGTCAAATATATTTCCTTTGAGAGAATTCAAATTCTCAGGGAATTTCAATATAATAATGATACACATTATTTTGGGCTTTCAGTCAGATCAGATCAGCCGTTTTGATTTTAAAAAAATATATAATTCAATTTTTTTAATCACTCAAAGCTATTAAGAGCCCGTATCTTAGCTGAGCATGTTTCTCTTCAAAATGCTTGACCCAAGTTCGATGTGCGTTTAAAAGTTTGGTTGTCGGTTGAAAAGTGAAAAAGGGATAATATTGGAAGAGTTCCAGTAACCACCGCTAGATGGAGGAGTTTTTTATTTCATAATTTGGACAAAATCTAGTCACATAACACATTTTGGCCAAGGAAATTGGGAAAACTGTAGAATAAAAGGCGAATCAGAATTTCAAATATTGATGAGCAAAGTTGAACTTAAGGATGTGCGTTTGTAATTTATTTTTACTTTCATTTGGTAACCGGGAATTAAGCAATGAAAACCATCAAATTAGGCACATTTTGATTCAATTATTGCTTCATAATAAAATTATTTTTCAATTTTTGATCAGTCATATCTAATTGTGAGGGTATTATTTATTTGTTGCATTTCACCGCAAGTCCGTATTATTTGTAGTTCTTGAGATATATGTGGTGGAAGTGCACCCTGTAAATCTGTCCAAGATGCGGGCTCTTAAGAAACGAATTAAATACAAGCAACAGGACTCACCAATTAATTGGGAACGATTAAAACAATTCTTTCTTCATTATCATAGAAATTAAATAGGAAATGGAATGGCAGTGACGTAATTTTTTGGATCTCAAGGTGGATGTATTTTATATAATAACCAATCCAAATATCAGTTGATATATTCTAACTCATCCATCAACGTGGCAACACATAAGGCGTTTTCCTAGTTATTCACAACCTGAAGGTGTTTGAAAGGACAGTTTATGAGGGTTTAACTTTGTTTAAGGCGTCCCCAATCATCATAGACCAAAAACGTTCCCACCAGGGTGATTTGTTGCGAAAGTATTGAGAATGTTCATTGTGGACCGACAATATTCTAGAAGGTACTTCTCTCCACGGTGTGAAGCAGTTTCACAACAATACGTTCATCCGGAAAGCCACCACGGTTATTTATGCTTTAGTTGACACTGAAAATGGTTACAAAACATGCATCCTGCGTTACATAGGCCTAACCGATTTGATTATTTCTTGAGATATTTGATTGTGTATGGTATCGATGATTTCGTCAAACAACTGCCTTTGGGCTAACTAAAAATGAAAGTTTAACCATATGCCCTCGGCACACAAGATCAGGGAAAGTCACGCCATTTTCTGCTGTGAATCAAGGTGACAGAAACTGTTTATTTGTATAAAAGGGTAGACATGCTGATGAAATTTAATTTATCTGATAGAAGAAGATTTACTTAAAACCAATGTATCAAATAATCGTCACTTTTCAACCTACTCAACAGTTCAACGTATTTTCCACCTAATTTTCCAGAATTTTCTCAGAATTAAAACCATTTTTTCATTCAAAATTTTCAATATATAAAATTTCAACATTGATAGATCAATGAATACCAGAAAATTTGATACACTTTTGTGGTTGGGTTCCCCTTAATTGCGAAATTTGGTTGGTTAATCGTTTTTACTCCTGTACTAGTCACTCGTATACATATTGAACAGAAGTTGATGTGAAAATAGATTATTATCGCGTTCATAATCTTCATTGGAAGGCGTATTTATGTGATATTCGTACTTCATAAGAATGTACACAAATCTGATGTATTTGATACATCTATACTGATACATTTGTTATCAAATTGAGGTGTATATAGGTCTGTATATCACTTCGGCTACACTAGTATTTGAAAAGAAAGTAGTTATAGTCCTACTCATATTCTTAACAGTTCTCACATGCAGGTTTGTTACCTAGTAGCACCGTATATCTCGTATACGGTACACCGGGTAACAGGTATCAGGGAATAATATTCCCGTGGGACTTCTCTAATGTAGTAAGATGTGCCCTAGTTTCACTACGGATTCAAATGCAACAGTGCTAACGTGTATCTTGTCAATATACGTTTATCAAACAATTCAAACGTTCTATTCAAACAGCTAGAAGGTAGTAATGGATAGAAGGATAGTGTAATAAAATGGGATATCAAACAAACTGATAATTATTACTATAATGGCCAACGGAACAAGTGATGCCATATTTCATCACCGGAAAATGTTTGAGAAAACTTCAATCCTTGGCATAAACCCAAGGGTGATATATTTCATATCGAGTTTTCATGAAGACAAAAAAAAGTTTGTGATTTATCGAAGGGTGTGTCGAAATCGACGTAAAGGAATGGGTCCTATTATTTTTTCTCATAACTTTTTAACAATACGAGATAACAGAGATAACACAATTCTGATAAAAAGAACCACGGATTCAAATCAACATTGTGAATACATGCATAATTTTAACAATCACATTTTCAAATATGTTTATGTGAGAATTATAGGAATTGCATCGTATGTTTTTTTTGTACTTACTGGGAGGCATAAATCGGGGGCCACATTTCTGAACTTTGTCACTTCCGTAAAGCGATCACTCATCTCAAAACTGGCATATCTTCAATTTCATATTAATGAATATATTATTGAAATATTGATATATTAATATATACATAATATATTATATTGAATATATTAATATTGATATATATTGATATTTTTTTAGATCAGCAAAAATTTACGTTGCAGTATTTAGAACATAATATTCTATAGATTACAGAATACTTTTTTACCATCAACATCGAAATCTTCATATGCAAACGTTCTTTCCCAATTGAGGCCAAGTATGGATTCATAAGATCATTTGAAAGAGAAACCTCACCGTTACCAAATATAAAATACCATCACATTAATTTTACCCTCATTATGTGGAGATAGAAGATATGACAGTAGGGATAAGTGATCAATTATGCACTGAGCAGTGACAATGTACAGAAACGTGGTCCCTGATTAGTGTTACTGTATTTGATATCTTATACGGTACCGTCCCAAAGTCTGATGATGCTTAACTGGATGAGCGAAGCGAAGACTCAATTTCATTATACTCGAAAAAACTACGTTTTTTGTTGTTCAAACGTCAACAAAGGTCAAACGAAGTTGCAAATTCACTTGAAACTTGGCGTACACAAGTATCCTTATCTAGTTCGATACTGTGTAGTTTTGTGGCGCAATCAGTTGCACCACTTTTGAGAAAACTCATTTCAAAATTTTTAAAAATCCAGTAAGAATGAGCTAAAGGAGAAAATTCGTCAAAAATGTTTCCTTCGAATGAATTCAAATTTTCACAGAATTTCAATATAATAATAATACACATTATTTCGAACTTTCACTCAAATCGGATCAACCGTTTCGATGTAACAAAATATATAATGTACCGTTTTTAAACACTCAAAGCTAAAGATACCAATTAAATCCAAGCAACAAGTGTCACCAATTGATTAAAAACGATTAAAACAAGGCCTTCTTCATTATTGAAAAAAAAAATTAGAATGAGTAATGAATCAAACAGGAGGGCAGTGACATAATTGTTTGGATCTCAAGATGGACATTTATAACCAATCAAAGATATGTTGATAGCTCATCCATCAACGCGGAACACTAGCACGTTTTCCTATAGTTATAATCGACTTCTACTCGCTCGGACACCAACAGGTAGGCCTACAGTTAATGACATAATAAATGTTGTCATTAAATGAGCGTAGCGAAGATTCCATTTCACATACCGGTACCGAAAAAAAATGGGCTCAGTTTTTCTTTTTTTTTACATTTTGTGAGCGGCATACAGATCAGGAAAAAGCACTTATCGACTTGAAACTTTTTCTACATATTTCTGTCATACCAGAATAGGTTGGGATTGTTTTTCAGAAAAATCGGTCGGAAGATTTTTCCGGAAAAAATTCGGAAAGTTCCTCGTAAGAATAACATAGATGGAAAATACTTGAAACGTGGAAAATTTTCAAAAACTTCAAAATTTTCACTGAGTATGGAAAACATAACTACGGATATTTTCAGTGACTTTCACAACATTCGGATGGGAAATAACAAAGAAAACACAATAAAAGTATCCATTTTATTGAAGGTTGGGATCAATTATTTTGCAAAGTGTATGTGCGACAAGTTGCAGCACAATAAATATCAACAAGTTTCAGGTAAGGTTTTTGAACATTTGAAGTAATCCAAGGTCAGAAAATGTAGATTGAGCTGACAAGTTATTTTTCATTCTAGATTTCCATACTTCTAAGCTCATCTCACAACGTAAATCCCGCGTCTTCCTAGTAATACAAAGATATATATTTTCACAGTTTTACAATTTTACTATTTCTTTTTGTATACTACAAAGTGCAAGATTGTCACGATTATCGTTTTTCAACTATTAACGTTATGATGTTGTTTTTCGGATGCAACGAGTCCAAAAAGTGAAAGAAAAAAAAGAATTGAGATTGTGTTGCATCTTCAATATGCTACAAAGAGCTTGCTTCAAGTTATATGCTACAAAATGTGCCGTAAAAATGTCTATTCTGAATATTTCAATTTTGTTTAAATGAACCATTTCCACATCAACATCCAGTTTTATTGTGCGCATTGTACGTATATTAGGTATTCTTAATACTTCTTCACCTCAAAGAGACAAACGAACTCAAACTGCAAACGGAAAAGTATTAAGAATACCTAATATACTCGCCTGATGAGATCTAACAAGATCGAAACATGTCGTGAGTTTTAGTTTACTATCAGTATTTCTGTGATTTTCACCTGTTGGTTATTCCCTTCAGAGTCCGTGGAAAAGGTAGTGAACTTATTAATTTCCAGGCTTTCCCATTCGCACACTCCACGGATTAAACGACTGCTTGAGAGGGGAGAGATGGGGGATCAAACGCCCTCACAGTTTTTGCGGGCACTTACGTAGCCTTGGGGAGTCTACTACCTCAGACGACCTATTACTATAATTATGGCCAAGTCGTTTACCTCTGCGCATGCAAGATACATTAGCAGCATCAAATACAACAGATATGACAGCCTTGTCACACTTGGCCAACAAGATAAATGATAACACATCTGGCCCCCGCGTTGCAAGTGTCTCAGCCAATGGCAAATACACACAGGATCAGCGAGTTGATGAGCTATTGAATCAAGTATTGTTAAGGAAACAATAATCAGCATCACTCACAGTCAACGTGGCGAGCTCTTGACGAAACTCAAATATCAAGCTGTTATAAATATTCACGGTCTAGAAGCCATCCTTGTTCCAGAGGTCGCGTTCCAGAAGCTGTCCTCAGTCCACGTCGAGAGAAACAAACCAGGATAGACTTTGCTGGTACCATTACACATACGGCGACCATGCATGGCACTGCAAGCCACCATGTAGGATGCAGACGAGAAATGCCCAAAACAGCCATAAATGGACAGATCAACAGCCATCGCTCGAAGACAAAGTATGAACTTTTCACAGCAAACGGTTCAACGATCGCTACAAATGGCACTGTCAGTTTACATCTCAATTTTAGTCTTCGCCGCGATTTTATATGGAAGTTCGTCATCGCCGATGTCTCTAATCCAATAATCGGTTCAAATTTTCTTTCTTTCTGCGAATTACTAGTCCATGTTTGTCAATTCTCAGAAGCGCTTCACTGACGGAATCATGTCATTGACGATTCCCATCCACGCACCTCCTGACGCACCAGAACACATCAAGATAATTGCAATCGGAACCGCATCTCACAGAGTTTCCAGATATAACCCAACCAGCTGAAGCACCACAATAACACCCAAGCACAAGACAAAGCATCACATCTGCACAATCCCAGGACCGCCATCAACGTGCCGACCTAGACGTCTCGTACCCGACTGCCTACAAATTCCGAGACAAAAGTTTGATGCCATGCAGATGTCCGGCATTACACGACGCTCTGAAAGCTGTTGGTCTGCGGCTGCCGCTCTATACTTAGTCCTTGAGAGAAATGACCAGTGCAGACTGTGCGGCGATTATCGCTCCCTCAACGCGCGCATTATTCCTGATTGGTACGCTGTACCTCACATCCAAGATTTTACACAACCGTTAACAACCGTTTTCATTACACAGAGTCAATTTTTACCACAATCGATCTCGTAAGGTCGTATAATCACATACCAGTTAAACCAGACGACATTCACAAAACAGCTATCACCACTCCATTTGGACTATTCGAGTTCCCATATATAGGTTTCAGGTTTGCGCAATGCTGCGCAAACGTTCCAGCAATTCACGATCCTTGTGCCGTCTGATTCATCAGAATAGCACGATCTCTGTTAGCGTCAACTTTTCACACATCTATCCTAACCCAGCATACTCATCAACGCAGGAAAGTTTTTATTCAGAGTAACTGAAGTGGATTTCCTTGAATATAATGTCAGTTCTACTGTGTCCAGCCTGCTGCTAACAAATGCAGATACTATCATTGCTTTTCCCAAACTTGAGACTGTAAAGCAATTACATACAACAATTCTTAGGAATGTTACATTTTTATCGACAGCCTCTGGCGATTGCTGCACATACCCGAGCACCCCTCAACGATCATCTTGAAGATACCAAAACTACAGGTAGAACACCTGTTGTTTAGACTCCAGAACTTGAAACGTCTTTTGAGAAATATAAATGTACTTTGTGTCAGGCAACGGCAACATTGCTAGCTCACCCAGACAGATATGCTGAACTCTTCATCACCGCTGACGCATCAAACATCGGTATCGGTGCAGCATTACAACAACGCACGGATTTCGGTTGGCAGCTACTAGCATTATTTCTCGAAAACTCAATCCTGCTCAACAAAAGTATAGCGCCTACGACCGTGAACAGCTGGTGGTGTATGAAGCTGTTCGTTTCTTTTGCCACATGGTGGAAGACCACAATTTTCAGATATATGTGGATCATGAACCTCTGACGTTTGCTTTTCAACAGAAGTCAGACAAGTGACTGACCTCGGCAGTTTTGTTACGTGGATTTTATAGGCCAATTTACTACAGACATACGTCACAGGCCAGGACTTACAATTATAGTAAAATTTATAGACTCAAACAATTTTAAATGCTGGTCATATTTTAAATTGTAAATCGATGTGTAAGCCAGATAAAATATTATACATTCTGAGAGGGCTTTTGTCGTTGGAATGAACGCAATGATGATCTAGTTTTTTTACTACAACAGAAATTTAAAAACTGAATTTTATAGGCCTATAGCACTAAAATGTAGGCAGTTGGTAAAATTACTTTCATAATATACTATTTTATTTGGAGATATATTTTAAATGAGGACTAATATATCTATTGGCATTCTACCTTTAGACATGGTCGTTGAACATCAAGATATATAGATAATAGAATGTTCTTGTAAGGTAATAATCTCGTCAGCTATTATTTAGTATGAGAAATTTAAATGGCAGAAAATATGACTAATACATGAATCATATAAGATTAAATCACACAATATTCAACTTTTATGTTATTTGGCACTTTAAAAATAATCACAATAATACTCTAATGTACACATTTAAAAAAAAAGCAAATAATATTTCATCATAATGAAAGAATAATTAAAATTATGGTTTATATATAGGCACAAACATTATAAATGTACATCATATTATATAATAAATATGTTGCCCTGCTTTGCTCTTCATCTATTCAATTATTCATTAATTATTTGCATTTGGATTGTAAACTTTACCAGCAAATATTACTGATTTCTGAGTTTCCTCAACTATGAAATAAGCAAATGGACGATTGGCAATAAATTTGGGCGGTGCACCTCTGTTGACAAAAACTCCACCTGAAAAGCACAGGGCATAAGAGGTCAAGTTACAGAATTGATACCACAATTATATTAGAAATAAAGATCAATTAGATGTGAAGCCTATACAGTATAACAGTACGGTAGTAATTTTTGAATATAGACGGAAATGGTACCCATTATTACTAGATAGCATTCAACCAATACATAATAGTGTTGAACAACGTTGAACAACAGGAATAGGTTCAAGTGAAATTTCATTCATTTGGTGATTGAACTTTCTCTAACACAAGGTGACTGAATAGCTACTAATAACCATAATCTAATGTTTTGTTCACTCTAATTTTCATTTGTATACTGGTTCAGCTAAAATATGCAGACCCTGACCTTGCATGTTCTGAAAGACATCCAAATGCCCAAAATTGTACAATCGATTACGGTTCACTAAATTTCAGTATAGAGAAATATATCATTACACATTTCACATTTCAGATTCATACTTAGCACCAAATCCCATGAGAAAAAAAAAGACCGGCAAATGCAGCGCAGTGGTTAACACACTCACTTCATGTGATCCAGGAGGTGAAGAGGCATATAGACCTGGTTCGATCCCCGCCACCGTCCATCTTTACAGGGATTTTTCGTGGTTTCCCTCTGTAGTCTAGGCTAATGCTGCGATGGTTCCTACAATATAGGCCACAACCGCTTCCTTCCCACTATCCTTCCTAATACCTAACAGACCTTCATTTCATCCTCTCATCATCTCATTAATCATTCATCTGACACCAATAGATCTTAGCATAACATAATAACTCAACATAATAAAAAAAAAATGGAGAAAGCATCGATTGATAGCCTCACAAAGATGGCATTGAATGTAAAGCACACCAACACGTTATAATTGAGATGTACTAACCTGTAGCAGCACTTGCAACACTTCCTTCTTCGTTAACCTCGATCTCAGCAATGTGAATCATTTTGCTCAGGTGGCTGGCGCTATCCGAGATCTTCGATAGATTGGCGCTCCCAGAATCAAATAAGTCAACAATGCCACGCTAAACACACAACACTTCATTAGCTTCTATTAGGTACCTTTTCCAACAGAAAATATTGTGTATTGATGATAGGTCAAGGAAATAATTTAGGCAGCCACCCATCTGGATCAGTCAATCAAGTTGCTGCCTTGCAAACCCAAGTCAAGTTGGGCACGGGTTCACATGGGTACAAATATCACACATCTATCATTCGCTCATTCATCCTGAAAAATAAACTAGCTGTTGATGGGGTCGTGGACCAAATAACAGTCATCATCAACAATAAAAAAATCTCAGTAAAAATTATAAAAATGAAAATAATAAAGAATATCATTTCAAAAAAAAATAATAAAAATTATCTCATGTATTGCTTCAATTGTTTCACCTGCTGAAATTACTGTTGTTCTAAAAAACTAATGGATTCGGATTGAACACTACTATCAAAAATCGAATACATTATTCTTAGTATTTTAATCATTCTGCAGTCAGGGAAGTTTTAAAAAATAATAATGTGTTGCAAATATAATTAATACAAGGAACCACGAATAGCCTGTTGATTTGATTGGAACACTTGCATTTGTTCAGTCTCTACCTTCAGAGATTTCAACATCGCACAGCCGATAAGATTGGGCTTGCAGAAAGACCCATTCCTATTCACAAACAATGAGCTTTACTAGAAAATAACGAAGTTTATGACTTCTGCAGAAAAGACAGTATTGCATTGATGAATTTTAGATCACCACTATTTATCGCAAATAAACAATGGATAAGGTGCAAGCGCGCGTCAACAGCGAGGTCAATTTGCAATAAACAAGGTAACCTGTATAGTGAAACCAATAGACCATTTTCGTAATTCAATGCGCAGGCGCGTCACGCCTCCTAGCAGCCGAGATCGCTGGTATTGCATTCTGAGAGGTTTAGTACTGTTCAAAAAGTCAGCCCGCTTATCCACAGGGTTCAAGGCAAAACACCAAGATATAAAACTTGCATTATCTCTCATCTTACTCTCTTTGACAGTGTGTAAATCTCTCAGTACATAGTAAACATATATAAATGTTGAAATTACTATCATATTATAACTTAATACGTTCACTGTAATAACGCACTGTAATAATATAAATCAAATGTGCTAAATAGCATTGGCAGCATAGGACTTTCGAACTCGGGTAATAACATCCCGTTCTAGTTCAAACCATCGCCGCTAGATGGCTCATTCTTTTCGAAAATGGTCTATAGGGTATTCTCAACTGACGTCACCTATTGTTGAAAGAGAGAGACAACAATGTGCACCAGTTGGAATTGACCAATCAGAATATTTGGTAGTTCACCAGTTCGCTCTATTGCTATATTAACGATTGTTTGTCGTTTGTTACGTGCGAACACCCTATTGACTTCGATTTTTTTCAATACATTCCACATTTGTGCATGTGTGTGTGGTGCCTTCCACCTGTTTAGTTTTTTAAGGATCATTGATACTTTTTGCAACAAAATATTGTCAGTGATGAAGACTATTGAATAATAGGTGTGTAATTCACCTGAAAAACTTTCAGTTAAATGAACAATGATTCCACCCAATTTTAAGAAACATGTCTGCTAAAAAAACTTCCTTTTTTTCACACATAATTTGAAATTTATCAATGAAACAATTGGCAAGAATTGCACAGAACTGCACAGATTTGAAAAAAATTGTGTACCGGTAACTGAAATGATTAAATAAATAGCCAACTTGGTTAACATACTTTGTATATTATAGTTATTTTTTAATTCAGTATTAAATTTTAAACATCTTACTCTTTTCAGATATGAACTGAGTTCCACAGTGGTTTTAGATTTGAATCGTGGCAGATATACATGAACAGCCGAATCTGAATACATTTCTTGTTCTCGTACAAGTCGATCGTAGCACGCGTCAACCGGGAACAATTTCATTTTCTTCAATGCATCATCCAATTTTGTGTTCACCTTCGGTAGAACAATCAACATGCGGAATGAATTATCAGCATAAGGCATATCCAAAACATGGGAATTTATTTCTGCCATGAACGAGTACAGAAATTCTGCTTTCTGGTACATCATCTGAACGGTACTAATCTCCTCCCGTTGTTCATTGAAGAATTTATCGGAAAACGTAGCAGAGAGATTGAAAGGTGATTTCCATCGTCCTTTGAAATATACTGTATTAGCTATTATGAATCCAGGAGCTTGGATGTCATCTAAAATTAGAAAGCAAGTTGTTAAGATTGTATTACTTCACTGTAAAATATGTGTATACATCAATAAGAATATAAAATACCAGTAAGAATATATATAGGCCTATAACATAAATATATATAAATATATATATATATATATATATATATATATATATATATATATATATATATATATATATATATAAATATATATATATATATATATATATATATATATATATATATATATATATAAATATATATATATATGTATATATATATATATATATATATATATATATATATATATATATATATATATATATATATAAATATATATATATATATATATATATTATATATATATATATTTATATATATATATATATATATATATATATATAAATATATATATATATATATATATATATATATATATATATATATACATATATATATATATATATATATATACAAATATATATATATATATATATATATATATATATATATATATATATATATATATATATATATATATGTATATATATATATATATATATATAAATATGTCAAATCAACTGTAAAAGGCAGGGATCAAGCTGAAAAAAATTAAAAATGCCTGTCAAAAATAAGTTGTTTTTTTCAAGTAGTTTGACAACTTCCTATCCCCGACTGAAATGCTCAAAAGTCTCTCTTGAATTTTCTTCGTTTATTCCATTGTTGTTGATCCAGGATATAGTTTGCAGCTCATCTTTTGGGATAGTTTGCTACAAAGAGCAATTTTTACAAATTTATCAAAACTGAGAATGGATTCTACATTCCTACAACTCGGTTTATCCAGGGGCGGTTTTAGACAAAAAAAGTTTGGGGGGCCCATCCAAGTTTGCAATATTATATATTCACTTTTTTCATTGAGGGAAGGAATGGGAGGCAGTGTTCGTTTTTTCATGTTTACAGGATCCAAATAGAATATTTGTAGAGCCTGAATATTTGTATGTTGTACAAATGCTATGTTTCACTACTCACAGACATTTAGCATGAATTGCGTGCGCCGCTCCTTCATCAACCCTCTTCCTTCATCCTTCTCCTTCATGCCACACTCAGTATAGTTATCGAAAAAAAAAGCCGTAAAAACACTTAGAAACAACAATTTCTACACAGTTACACTCTACACTTAGCAATGAGCACCGAGTTCACAAAATACTCCAGTAGACAAGCGAACTGTTCCATAGACTCAAACACACTGACTAATGATTCTGGTGCTAAAATGCGATTTTTATTATCATTATTATATCACTCACAGTCCCTTGCGCATAATTTCACGGTTTTGGAAAAGGTTAATGTTGGTTTTCCCAAACACATGTATTCTTGTAGGCCTATCTCAGACACTCGGATGTCGACATAAATCATAATCTGTCTGTCACACTACCTGCAACAATGTCTCAGAGTCTATATTGTCTGATTCTGAGAACTGTTTCTAACTTTTATCCTAGATCAGATCAAGTGGCTGATCATTTTACAGTCAAGTATTGTAGAGTTTTACTTCAGACAAGCTACTAGTCTTTCCAGAGTTTATGTTGGTTAAAGTTTTTGAATAATTGGCATCCCAATTTCCAACCACTAAAATCTGAGCAATTTTCTGATTTTACTTTCTTATTGGAAACAATTCACTCATATGCGACCGAGAGACGTTGATTCGAGCAGATGAATAAAAATCACTCCCATAAACATATCGACGTATCTCGGCCGCATATGAGTAAGTTTCTTTCAATAAAAAAGAAAACTACTTGGATTTTCATTTCCAATGCATATGTCCAGAATATTATGATCCTAATTCTTCGACGGCGATTTTAGATCATCTCTGTAATGATTCTTCAACTTCTATTGTTCCTTCCGGCGCAGGTAATAGACCCTTCTGGCTAATATCCCGTCAGAGCTTCGGACATCTCACCCCAACAAAGTCAGTAGAGGAGTAACGTACCGTAGTGCGAAAAAAAGCTGTGACGTCAGAGTCGACTCTCCCTGACAACTTCTGACACATTTAACAATATTGGAAATTTGAAAAATTAGCTCCCGCGTTTTTTTATGATGAAAGGAGTAAAAAGTCAGGAGGGCCCGGGCCCGCCTGGCCCGCCCTGTAGAACCGCCCCTGGGTTTATCAGACATGATATACTTCACCTTTTGTAATAAGTTGAGTTATTCTCCCTCTTGTATTATTCTTAACCCATCCATTGACTTTGTTAGCTGCAAACACTGGTCGAGAGAAAACCAATGGAACAACCACACAGTTGTAATAAGTAGTGATTATTTGTTCAAAATCATGTTTTGATGGTGTATTATGGTCAGTAAAAATAGCATGCTTATTTTCAAATGTTATATCTCTATTGTTCAAGCTCGCATTCTGTGAAAAAAGAAGAAATATATGTAAATAGATCACAGGAAACACGTATACCTAAAAACTCACTAACATACTCTTGAGTAATCAAGAGAATTTTCACATGAAGAACCACCGATTTGTTTCAATATAAGATTTTCGCTCATGTTTCTCGATTTTGAGAGGGCTTTCGACAAGGTAGATCACGTCAGGCTATTGGGGAAGTTGAAAGTGTCCATTGGAAATGCTGAGTTAGTAAATTGGATTGTAAACTTTCTAAAGGATAGAGTGCAAAGAGTTCGAGTAGGTACAGAGGTATCAAGTGAGCTTAAGGTGACGTCAGGAGTTCACAGGGAAGTATGTTAGATCCGTTATTATTTGATATATATATATATATATATATATAATATATATATATATATATATATATATATATATATATAATATATATATATATATATATATATATATATATATATATATATATATATAATATATATATATATATATATATATATATATATATATATATATATATATATATATATATATATATATATATATATATATATATATATATATATATATATATATATATATATATATATATATATATATATATATATATATATATATATATATATATATATATATATATATATATATATATATATATATATATATATATATATATATATATATATATATATATATATATATATATATATATATATATATATATATATATATATATATAATATATATATATATATATATATATATATATATATATATATATATATATATATATATATATATATATATATATATATATATATATATATATATATATATATATATATATATATATATTATATATATATATATATATATATATATATATATATATATATATATATATATATATATATATATATATATATATATATATATATATATATATATATATATATATATATATATATATATATATATATATATATATATATATATATATATATATATATATATATATATATATATATATATATATATATATATATATATATATATATATATATATATTATATATATATATATATATATATATATATATATATTATATATATATATATATATATATATATATATATATATATATATATATATATATATATATATATATATATATATATATATATATATATATATATATATATATATATATATATATATATATATATATATATATATATATATATATATATATATATATATATATATATATATATATATATATATATATATATATATATATATATATATATATATATATATATATATATATATATATATATATATATATATATATATATATATATATATATATATATATATATATATATATATATATATATATATATATATATATATATATATATATATATATATATATATATATATATATATATATATATATATATATAGAGATGAATTGAGTAACATTGTTAATTCAAGAATAAGGTTATTTGCGAATGATTGCGTGTTATATATAGAAATCAATACAGAGGAGGATGTGGAAACTATTCAGGCAGATCTAGCAGCACTGAATTATTGGGTATGGTTAACCAAGATGGGGTTAAATGCAGGGAAGTGCAAGGTAGTTACCTTTGGTAGGAGGAGGGAAAGGCTAGATGTATAGTGTATGATGTAGAAGGAAAGACATTCGAGGCAGTGGAGAACTACAAATATTTAGGGGTAGTATTTAACAGACACTTAGGATGGCCGGGAGTCAAATTGAGCAAATAGTGAAAAGGGGTATTAATGCATTAAACTTTGTAATGAGGCAGCCTAGGGGGACAGGTACGGAGATTAAGGGAAAAGCATACTTTTCGTTGGTGTGTCCTCTGCTGAAATATGTAAGTTCGGTATAGGAACCATCCATATAGGGTGGGTGAGATAAGGGATGTAGAAAGGGTGAAAAGGGTAGCAGTCAGAAGAGTTACAGGTAGGGTTAGAAGGTGGAGGTGGGTAGAGGACGAAAGGGGAGAAAGTGTAAGAATATTAGAGAGTTCGTCTGAGATGATGCACGACTTGAGCTGGCAAGATTTGGGAAAACGTAGAAAATTGGATCGGATATGTAATTTTTCAGGGCAATAGAAGGAGAAGGGGATTGGGGGGGAGTTTAATAGTTTGATCGAGAGGAATGATTCAGGGAATAGGGGTAGGCAAAGTCATTCATGATAGAGCGGTAGTTATGAAGGATGCTAGATTAGATATGGGCAAATTTTCTTCCTTAAATAGGACAGGTAGGGCCTGGAATGGGCTCAGTAGAAGTGTATTCAAGGTGGAATGAAAAAAGGGTGAAATAATTCTGTAAGAAGGTTAGGGAGGCGGTCAAACAGTCATGACCAAGGAACTTGCAACTGTGCATTTATGCATAACTGTGTGTTATAATAATAATAATAATAATAATTAAAATAATAATAATCTGCGTAACACAGTGACTTCAATCATTATTGAGTTATGACTAACAGAACACACTTTAATGGGTATCCAAGAAAGAATAGAATGGGCACTAAGTTACAATAAAGTCCTTTATCCCGTACTAAGAAACATTTGAAAGTCAAGTATGTGCGAAGCCGGTGACTCGCGGGGGTTTCACTCACAGCACCACCCACCAGCCCCGCAGGGAATCTCTCTTTAGATCGATGTTTTAATGAGTTTTAGTTGCTTTGGAGCACAGTGTGAATAAAAAATAAATACATTATTTTCTTATCTAGAGGTGTTTTTGGTTTTCATTACACTGTTTCAATTGAGAATTATCGATCACCGTATTATAAACTCATGTCATATGTACATTTTTGATTGCTATTGGCGTAGTTTCTTGATCTTGGAGTTCATGACTTGTATATTTTGTCAAACGACCTTGATAAGGGAAATGGTGTTTTTCAATTTCAAGTACATAATTGTAAAACTCAGTGCAGGAAAATTCTTAGTTGGTAGTTGATCCTCATATCTTACTTTTTTAATAAAATTCCACTCAGCAGTATACTTCGAAGTATTCTGCTGAGTGGAATTATCAGGAGATCTCCTGATAGAAGTATTTTCGTTTCGGCATTGTAACACAACACACAAGTAAACTGTTGCTCTCTCAGAGCTAGACTAACTAATAATACACGATACCACGTATAAACAGTAGGCAGTAAAAGGTCGTCACATGGCAGAAGGGAGGGGGTGGGGAATTATTGTAGCCCGCCGAGCGAGTGGTAATTTTTGAAAGAGAACGGCACTTGCACTTAAAGTGACAAATTCTTCATGGAGTCGTAAATACTGAAAATACATTCATTGTCACCCGAAATGAATCAATCTTACTCTTGCAACGAAACCGGGACATTTGAGCCTTTCGGAACACCAGGACAAGGAGTAGAAAACCGGGATAATCCCGGTTTTCCGGGACGGATGGTCACCCTATGCCTAGATCATTAAGTATAGAGGTTTAGATACTTAATGCCTAGATGTAGATCCATGCTCAGAAACACATGTTCAAATTATTGCAATCAAACAGAAAAATATTATGTGAGTAGACTACCTAACTAAAACTTCTAGATATTAAATACAAGTAGCACAAACAGTTTTTTGCTACCACAACTCCGTACTGTAAGATGTGACCGTTTGAAATATAAGCCTGAGCTATTTAAAAACGTTTTACCTTTAGTGCACTTGCTAGCTTCAGATACATACAGCGTACGTGTTGTTCATTGCTGGGTAATTTCAACATTTTTTCAATCTGTTTGGCAGTCTCGCCAGCTGAACCTTCCAACATTACCAGCAGAGCTGACCAGACACTAAATGTTGATATTATTATATTTTCTCTTGGCTTCAAAACAACTATGTCCTGTACAAAAGAAGACACACCAATTTATCACCAGAAAGTTTTCAATTTAAAAGTAGTTGAAATGTTGAGGTTTATATACTCACTGTAAGAAGATCAAGTGCAAACTGTCGCACTTCTGCGTTGATGTCTTTTGCATCCATAGAGTAAATATCGATACATTGTTCAGACTTTTCGAAATACTCTACTGTGAATGTTGTGTCGTTTTTGTTCGCACCAGGGTGAGGATACTTCACAGCGTCTAAAGGTTGCACGCTGCTTTGGGTTCCAATTTGAATACCGCCAACACTATTCCGTCTCCTATGATCACCATGTTGTTGGTCATTCCTGTCATAATTACCACGTTTATTCTGAGACTCCTGTGCTATAGACACACTAAAGGTGACCACCAATAAGACAACTACAAAAGAAATAAACACTCACTTTCACATTGATCACCAAGCCAATAATTCCACAGTAAAACATTTTGATTATTTTTTATTGACGCACATACAACTGCTGTAATGTACTCTAAAAGTTACAGAAAGCTAATTTTATGTGCACATTATACTCTCTTTCACATATAGATATAATTCAATTGAAAATAAAACACTAAATCAAATATTTCAATATAATAAATTCTTTTACCAGAAATCACATTCTTCATTGTTCAGGTTGTATGTACAAATATAGCTAGTTTTAACACAACTAGGTAACAAAAATGAATACACTATAGAAAACTGTTACAAAAGCATTTAGGTATGGTTGTCAGCTGTTTGGAATGCAAAACTTGTCTGAGCTACTATATTGAATGTTAATTCCTCAGACTACAGATATAACCACTTCCTCTGGGTAAAACCCAAGATTCAATAACAGGATATTCAAATGAATATGTATTTATGTCATCAACAAAGCAGTCAGAGCTGCTAGTCTGCACTAGTGAACAGCAAACTTGATATCAAGTAGGATGAAAACTCAGCTAGATCGTCATTCACCACACAAAAAACAGCCAACTTTAATCATTAGTTGATTGATTATAATATGAACTCTAGATTGTTAGGGGTCAAAGTGCAATTTTGTTCTTGCATTGAACCTGATAGTATTTAATTATTACACATTTAGTACCAGTCAAGTCCTATTGGATAGATTTAATATTAAACCCACATGCATGCTACAGGATATAGAATGAAGTGACGTACATGCTAATGCAAGCCGTGCAAATAAATTAGAGGGTAAGTTCTCAAATACCATATTTATCAAAATCTGCCCTCGGTATTTTTTCTAGTATGGCTAAACCAATTCTATTCTAGAATACCAATCTAATATTTTGAGACTTAATATGTAGTTAATACCGTAGGGTACTAACAAGACCACTTTTAATAATAAATACAATTTTCAAGCTTTATATGTCTATATCAACACACTATAGGTCTGCTGATCTTACAAACAATAATTTACAGTGCAGAAAATGTGTAGAATTTAAAACAAAAGTAAATTATAAATATAACAAAAAGCTGTACATAATAATAATAATAATGATAATAATAATAATGATAATAGTAATGACAATATTATTATTATAATAATCTGCATAGTTATTTTCTTCAAACCAATTTGACCCTAGAAACTTTCATCTTATTACCAGTGTGTTAAGTATTCACCACATAATCAGTACATACACTACCTAGTTTACTAGATAGTAAGTCACGGCTACAAACTAACAATCTTTAGTAGAATTATATCACTAAAATTGAGAGGAGGTTCCTTTCACAGCCATTTCTAACAAGTAAACAATAAGTTTATATAAAATATTATTAGTCATCTATCTGAGAATAACGATGAGTACAAACTAAGATGAGCTACTAAATTGCCATCAAGAGTTAGGAGTAGAATATTGCATAGTTAAAAACTACACAAAACCTGAATTCCTAGCTTTAGCTATAACTGGGATAGCAAAAATTGTATACATGACTTCCAACTGAATTTCAATCTGTACTGAAACGAAATCCAAATTATGAAATCAGACAATTAGGTCTAAGCTAATCAATTGATACATTATAGGTCTATACATGGAACTGGTGGACAGTTTAAACTATGGTATTAGGACTACTGGTACATGCATTATTCAACATCTAAGACTGCTAAATTGCAGCTATCTATGACACCTAGACAGAAATGTAATTTGATGGATAGTATTTAATTCATTATTCATTTTATTATTCATCTCAAGTATTAGAACTCTGAAAATGAATCTGATCACCTGATATTTTGTGACATGACCTTGCTATTTACATGTTAGAAATTACTGTAGGAAGAACCTTTCTTTTACCTCGAGTCCATAAAATCCTCGCAATTTAAAATTATACACTTTATCGATAATAGGCTGATAATATTTGTGTTAGTATTCGAGTGACGGTAAATGGTGGGAAGAATGAGAGAGTCCAAGGCGTAAAGGCTAAACGTATTCAACGAAGATCAGGATTGTCGTTGACTTGTTTCTTGATGCGGAGTAGTATAGTCGTATACCATTGGTCTAATCGTGAGATGGAATCGTAGTCCTTGACAGCCTCGGTGAACCCGTCCACGTTTTGTTCTTCCACGTGTTCAATGAGAACCTATTAGAAAACATAGAAATTATATTAATTTGAATTATGTAAAAAAGAAAGTTGCATCAATTTCCAAGCCAGCCTTACATGAACATTTTTGTTGAACATTTATTCATTCAAGTGGGTCGATGTGGTGTGAATAAAGAGAAATGAAGCCACCTGGCAAAGTTAAAGCAAGGTGAGCTATGTGAAGGGCATACGGGCACCCATGGTATCCCATGGTTTCATTGTGTCCCGCGCTTTTCGTGTCTAGACTAAAATTGGTTGACAGTTTATCGAACCTTTTTGATACCCCTGGTGTTATTTCCATAATGATAATGATAATTAGACGAGTGATAGCAAAGACTTCCATCTCACTCTTATGGAGCTTGATCTGTGTTTTTTTTTTGTTTTTTTTGTAATCACTGCACAGGTTGCACAGTTTGACTGATCAATATGAAACTTTTTCTGGACATGGAGACTTATCTAAACTTATCCAGACTTAAACTGTATAGTTTTGGGGTCAAATCAGTTGGATTATTTTATGAAAACACCATCTAAAAGCTTCTAAAAACCCCATAAGATTAGGCTAAGTGAGAAACTTTGAAAAATGAAATTTCTCCAAAAAATTCAAATTTTCACTGAACGGATTAGCCGTTTTGAAGAGAATTATTAAATGACTGTTTTGTTATATTGGGTTTCAACGACGCATTATATTGATGGCTACGATCTATTGGCGTCGGTGGATGATGAATGAGATGGTGGCATGATGAGATAAAAGGTTATTTTATTAGGTGGTTTGGATGGTGGAAAGAAGTCGGTCGTGGCCTGTTGTTAAGGAACCATCCCAGTATCAACCCGAACGACTGAGGGAAACCACGAAAAAACCCTGTCAGGATGGTTGACCATGGCGGGAATCGAACCCCGGTCTCCCGAATGACGGTTTAGTGTGTGGTTGAGTGTACCACTCGACCACGCGTCTCGGTATAAATGTTTTGTTTCATCAAATAGATAGAAAGAATAGCAATACTATCTTGCCAAGATTCAAGGCTTTCTAGATTTGATAGTTGCTGAATGAAGTATATCATTTTATACTGCTCAAGATGAGTGGAGTTTTTGATCATAATGTATCTCACTCATCTGACAACGCATATGCTGCATTTGCCTGGTAATGATACAAATAAATTTTAAAAAATTTTGGTACACAAGTCACAGCATGTGGGTACATTGATTAACAGTAAAATTGTTTCAATCCAATCAGGTTGAGGTAGCCCGTATGGTGACGGTATCTATTGGATTTTATTTGCCAGAATCTAAACTGCACCTGGCTATTTCACATGCAAAATTCTAGTCTATTTCTAATTCTGCTACTCCACTGTGATGCGGGAAAAAAGTAGACTCGAGCTGAACTTTTGCGAAATAACTTCAGATCATCCAGCAGTTGATGCTGATTAGCTTGTCATTCAAAATGCGAACCCACCTCGGAAATAGCTCCTGCATCGCCAGTAAATTCGCTTCAAAAATGTTAATGTAAGGCAGGCTTGATACAGTTAGGTGGTAGATAATGGTAATGGAGTAAGTGAAAGCTCATAGGCCTACATACCCGGTATGCAGAACTTACAATGAAAAATGCGGAGTTAACATAGCATTTCTAGTCCTACAAGAAAGTTCTATATCAATTATCGGTACAGTACTATACTTTTATACCAAAAGGAATTCTAATTCACCTACAAATGCAAATATCACCATCGTACAGCTGAAGTAAACTTGGGATATTAAGATTGTTCAGGATGAGTCGACCATAGAAAAATGAAAAGAGTAAAGCAACTTTCAAATCCTTGAAGTCGAAGCAATATTATGTATTTGCCCAAGTTTTTACAATTATTTAGTTGGTAGATGACTTACTTCTTCTGTGGGTACAAGTATAACACAAGAAACTTGCCCAAATAATTATTCATAATCTCTAATAATTGCCACTAGGCTCTACCTGTTGTAACCAGAAAAATGCCATTTGTGTTGCCATAAGATTGCAGGTATGAACAAATATCCTAATTTTCTACACTTGAATGTTTCTTGTAACAATATTTAGTTCAAATTTGCCCATGTTGGGATATTATTATGATTATGATGAAGTGTATCAAAATGTATCAAACTTCATTCTTCCCTCAACACTACTTTTCCCCAAAACTTATAGACAGGGCCGGCTCGAGACGATTTTGTGCCCTGGGCGAGATATGAGATCTCGCCTATGTGATATGAGATATGATATGAGTAGATTTTATCAATTCGAGGGAGCTTCCTAGTTATGCAATCCTAGTTTTCCACTCACTTCACTCAAATTCCACTCAAGATACGATTTGTAATTATTTGGGAAGTTTTCATGTAGGTTCAGTCAACTTCAGTGCAGGGATGTCGTTAGGATTTGTGTATTAGTGCACAGGTTGAATAAATAAAATGACCGCCCAACTGGACACCTGCCGCGTGCGAAAAGGAAGTCTGGGGGGCAGAATGCTCCTAGCAGACTTCTGCAGGGAGTTTTTGAAAATATGGGAATTTTTAAAGTGAATTTTGCGATTTGACGATTTCGATTTTGCGACACGAGTGGTTTTGGAGTCTTATAATTGAATCATCATGGACATTTTAGAAATTATACTTTTGCGATTTCTCCAAGCAAAGCCGCGCAGGGAATTTTTGGAAATATGCCCATGTCATTTTTCAAGTGATTTTTGATATTTACAAGCAGTTCTGGAGTCCAATAATTGAATCACTATGGACACTACCAAAGTTATTTTTAATAGTATAATCCATGGACATTTTCGAGGTTATTTTTGCGATTTCTCCCAGCAAAATTCCCAGCAGGGATTTTTTGGAAATTTGGTCATTTTTCAACTGATTTTTGCGATTCAGAAGCAGTTTTGGAATCTAATAATTGGAACATTATCGAAAAAAAAAAAGGAAGTGTGAAGTAGCTATATAGTATATAGTAGAGTGTACTGATACAATTCATATTAATAAGTAATAACATTTTATTGTGTGTTCATTCGTAGGTCAACATTATATATTTTTAAAGGAGGATAAATCATTGGGGGGGGGGGGGTAAATGTCAATTGGTTAGCCCTCCCCCCCCCTACACTCCCTAGCGATGTCCCTGCTTCAGAGCTGTTGAAATGTGTTTCCAATCATCGAAACCGTTCTGACCTAGAGAACTGCTCTAGCAATGCGTACTTTTGTCAAAAATCTTACAGCAAAGGCAAAAAAACCCTGTCTGATTTCTCTGCGAGAAATGTATAACTTCCATCTTTTGTCAAATGCCTCGACTTGCAGTGAAATAAAGAAAAACTAAGAAAAACTACTATTTTTTTGCGCCCCTGGAAATGTTCGCTCTGGGCAGCCGTCCAGGTCGCCCAGCCCATGGGCCGGCCCTGCTTGTAGACCTAGGTCTAGACTGGCACAATGTGCCAACTTGTACCCACTGAAATTAATCACTGTAGATGTATGGATACTAGGCAATTATTGCTTTCTGTAGCTACCCCTCGTTTGTTTCAAGAAGCTTGTCATTGTACCGTTTGTGCATAGGCCCTGTGCACTTTGAATTCATCAGCTGGGTCCAATAATCTTGAATGTTTGATCTTTGACTTGTGACTTGAACACAAAAATTGGGGTTAATTGTTTGAGTGAAACTAAGGTACTGATACGTACCGTAAATAATACAATTGTTTGTGGGTGTGGCTAGTGATGTACATTTTCATGAAAATTTTTTTCGTTGAAAATTTTCATGAAAATTTTCATAAAAATTTTCAAAAGCTTGAAAATTTTCAAAAAAAAAATCAAATTAATTTTTTTTTGTTAGTTCGTTGTTACAGAAGAAGTTGGCGTTTGAATTCACTCTTTTCAATGATTTTCTGAAGCACCACATGCATTTGCAGTTTGCATTTGGATACAAAATTATAAAATTATAACATGTGACAACAAGTGAGGTTATGTAGGTACAGCTCTATACAGACAAAGTCAAAGAGTCAAAGAACAAAGAACTTAGTACCAGGAAACATCAAACAGGAAATGAGTATGAAACCAAAAAAGCCTCATTTGAAAAGTGAAAGAGAAAACATGAAAAAAATATTCATTGAAAATTTTCATTGAAAATTTCAATAAATTTGCATTGAAAATTTTCAATGAATTGAAAATTTTCTGAAAATTTTCAATTGAAAATTTTCAACGTTCCATCACTAGGTGTGGCTCACGAGCACGAGAAGCTAAATATTACCATTGAATTTAAAAAAGACTGACTCCTATTGTGCAGTAATTATTTTTGATGATGGTGATCATTGTTTGCTTAATGACCCCACCAACAGCTACGTTATTTGGGGGTTTGAATGAGCGGGTGATAATGAAACTATGAAGTGATGATGAGTGAACATACGTTTAAAAAACCATGCTTTATGCAGGATTCAAACCCTCACCAAACAAGACTCCGGTTTCTAAAGCAGTGCCTTCGCTGACTTGGCTACGGAAGTAATTATTTTCAAAATACTACATTCAACGAGGGAACTTGCATGATTGATTTGTGACACTTTTGACAGTTGACATATATTATTCTTCTAGGCCTACATTTAATTAATTTTGTTTCAAGATAGAATAGGTATTAAAAAATGAATTGCATGTCTACTAGTAGGCCTATTATGAAGAGCCGATTCATTCCAAACACTATACAGTTCTAAGTTGTAAGAGTTTGTCTGTACAAAAAATGTTTCGTGTTGATCAGTCAAACCCTGAGAATTGTGCAGTGCTTACAAACAGAAAAAACACACTCACAGACAGACGAAGCTCTATAAGAGTGGGATGGAGTCTTCGCTACGCTCATCTAATAACTAGTCAAACACAGCATATGAGTTGTAAGATGAGCGAGATATTTGAATAAGGTATAAAAGTCATTAAAGTAGTTCTTCCTTTGCTACTAAATATCAACTCTGGTATTCTACACACCTTGAAGCATATACAAAATACTTCATTGTTTGGCAAATATTGAATCTAGAAAGCAGTGAATCTTGGCAACCTAATTGACCATTGTAGATTGTCTGCCCTCGTGATGTCACAAAATATAAAAACCAATCAAGTGGACAGTGAAGTAGGGGAAATAGGGAAATAACCAATCAAGGTATCTAAAATTTTCACTGCTTCGTATAAGTCACGCCCATCTACAATGGTCAATTCTGCTTTTATTTTCATAATATATTTGATAAATAAAAACAGTTGATTTAATTTCTTTCTTCAAAACGGCTGGTTCGAATTGCATACAACATGGTGATAATGTGTATCATTCATGTATACACATTTACAGAAAATTTTATTTCATTTGGAGAGATTTTATTTTTCAAATCTTCTTGCCCAGCCTAATCTCATGGGGTTTTTAAAATGCTGACATGATATTTTTCAAAATCCGACCGACCGATTAATTCCAAAAACTCAGTGTTGGGGAAGATCACTTATAAAAGGAACTTTTTAAAAGTTCAGTTCATGTCAAATAAATAAATCTTTTAAAAAGTTCAAAGTTTGTTTTCGTGGCTTTGCTGTAAAAGTTCAAGTTCAAATTCGAAAAAAACATAAGTTCGTTGAAAAATTTACCTTAAAAATGATATGGGGAAGAGTTCAAAAATAGTATATGTACAGTACACACACATTTCACACATTTTCTACAATGAATGTCTCAAGTTTGATAGTGATTGATAACAGCTACTAGTCACAACACGTCAATCTTGACCACACGTGGCTGCCGGCTTGCCTGGTGACAAGTGATCACATAATGAAACCCCGAACAGGGAATATTATACATTCGGGATAGACCGTAAAATAGTCGATCTCACTCGGAATTTGGACGGGAAGTACTGATAGTGTGATCGTGTCGAATAGGGTTATGAGTGTTCTCAAGTTATGAGCTTTCAAATAAACGTTTTATTTCGTTAAAGTTCACCGAAAAATCGAACTTGAAAAAAGGTCAAGATCGTCGACTTTAAATGTAACGCGTTCATTGAAAAGTTCAGAAAATATTTTGAAAGTTCAATACCCAACACTGCAAAAACTATACAGTTCTAAATTGTAAAAGTTTGCCCGTACAAAGAAAGTTTCGTGTTGATCAGTCAAACCATGCAACCTGTGCAGTGCTTACAAACAAACAAAAAAAAACACATACAAAGCTCAATAAGAGTGGGATGGAATCTTTGATGCGCTTCTAATAAAGAAGGCCTTGTTTTAATCATTTCCAATTGATTGACCACTAGTGATAGTTGTGGCTGATTGCCAAAGCCACCTGAATCTATACTTCATTTGGGAATTTAGAGATACTCTGATAGGTCAATGTGAAATTTCCCACATAGCAAAGCCCATTTGATTGGATGTTCTGTTTTGTGACGTTTATGGGCGGGTCAATCAATCACTAGTCGTCAATTGGTGGCATTTGTTGCTTGAATTTAATTGGTTTCTTAATAGCTATGACTCCCTTAAAAACATTACATTACAAGTTTTTTTACATCAATACGGCTGATCCGATTTGAATGAAAATTCGGAATAATGTGTATCATAATTATGTTGGGATTCCCTGAGAATTTGAATTCTCTCGACGGAAATATTTTTCACACATTTTTTCCTCTGGGTTAGGTATTCTCATGAGATTTTTGAAAACTTTGGAATGAGTTCTCTCAGAAGTGGTCCAACCGATTACGCCTCAAAACTATACAGTATCGAATTTATTCATTTATTTATTTATTCATTCATAGTTTGTAAACATTATCATGTTGTATAAACCGAGTCAAGTGCTAAAATTAATATGAGAATGTGAATGAGCGAATGATGATAAATGGAGATGAAAGTAAAACAACATTTCATTTCGAACACTGAGATCGCAGGTATTCGTCAATGCTATAAAAGTTGAGTTCAAGTAAGAATGTTTTTATTGCAGTGCAGACTTGACTTCTTGACGCATTTTCAATATCTTCTTTGAGTTTGGTAGAACAGATAGATAGTAGAGTAGATGAGGACTTGTGTATGCCAAGTTTCAATTGAATTTTCATTTCCGTTTGACCTGTCCTGTGGAACCAAAAAAAAACACGGACTTTTGCTTTCGAGTATGGTGAAATTGAGTCTGCTTTGCTCATCCAATAGACCATTTTCATAATTTAATGCGCAGGCGTGTCACGCCTCCTAGCAGCCGAGATCGCTGGTATTGCATTCTGGGAGTTTTAGTACTGTTCAAAAAGTCAGTCCGCTTACCCACAGGGTGGAAGGAAAAACACCAAGATATAAAACTTGCATCATCTCTTATCTTACTCTCTCTGACAGTGTGTAAATTTCTCGGTACATAGTACCGGTAAACATATGAATGTTGAAACTACTATCATATTATAACTTAATACGTTCACTATAACGCACAATAATATAAATCAAACGTGCTAAATAGCATTGGCAGCATAGGGCTTTCGAACTCGGGTGATAACATCCCGTTCTAGTTCAAACGATCGCCGCTAGATGGCTCATTCTTTTCGAAAATGGTATATTATTATTACATCAACCCAACGACTTCACAAACAGCTAGGTTATTTGAGGGGGTACGAATGAGCAGGTGATTGTTTGAAAAAACAGTTGGCTGATATGAGACTCAACCCTATGCCCGACGACTCAAGTTTCTAATTCCAACGCAGAGAATTAATATGACTACACAAGATATATATAAATCTTCATTCAGATCTCTGCTCATGTACATTGCATTGGCTTGGCTAAATCGACACAGAATAACAAATGAATTCAAATTAAGAATGGATAAGAACACACAAATACTATTTTGAAGATGAACCTAATTTGAGAATAAAATATTGAAGCTAATTTTGACTGTATAAAGAATTCCTAAGAATGATAATTCTTAGTACCCTCACTACTACTGTATATCCTTAATGATGGGAGATATGCCAAATTTTATCAAACATTCTTTGAAAAATTTTGGGATAGTCCCTCTTGCATATAAGAAGCCCAGTGACTTCGATCTTCTGGATGGCACACTTCTCTAGGTAGTACGGTATGGTGGGTTCACAAATATCTTTCTTTTCTTGATTCACTTCTAGAACCTGATCCACACCTCGCTCGAATCATATGGTTGGATCTAGTATATCCGCTGTCTTAGTTTTGGTGTCAATGGCCATGATGTCCATACGGCGTGTACTTCCTTTGTCAGACAAACCGTGTACTTCTTCAAATACCAAATCAAACCTCTCAGTTTTCCTCAGTGCATCCGTGATCATTTTCCTCACTTTATTATGGCGGTTGATGATGAGCAGTTCCCCATGCTGACAGAAACACAACACATGGGCAAGAGTTTCAATGCAATGTCTGCAGTGGGTTGTGTTTGTGCTTCTATAATGGACTGGACTGTTCTCTAGTCCGGTGCCACGTTACAAGTACGATTAATTGTCTCGCCATTCAGAGCTAGAGATACACGATTTATTATGAATCCAACTGTTAGCAGAAGTGACATCTTTATAAAGTACCACTCCCTTTCCTTTGAGAGGTAAGTTACACCATTTGGTGAACTCTCTTTCACGCAGGAGATCTCTCAGCTTACTTCCCGTTAATAAACCACTTGTATTTGATAGTTTTTGTTCTCCTACGTCCAGTTCTCTTGAAGAAATATTTTTCTCATCTTCCAGATCTCGCAAAAAATTGACATGCTGGTTATTTGTCTTTTCCAGTACGCTGTATATGTTGTATTGCTGAATAAATGCCTCCCACGATATATTAATGATCCTAAGTCCTTCATATTTTCTATTAGTATATAACATAATATTTGCAGCATTGTTAGGTACTTGCAGAATTTCCTTTACAGCATTACAAATCAGCTTGTCTGCGTTTGAAAGAAAAGTATTGGGTAATTGGCCTAATGGTGCATTTTGTTAACTTTGTTTTGTTTTAGTTTGTTTACTAAATAACTAATCAGTTAACTAGATACAGTTCAGCAATTAGTTGAATATTTATAGTTGGTTGGATGAGCAAAACGAAAACTCAATTTCATCATACTCGAAAAAAAAATTGTTTTGTTTTTTGTTCGCGCTCCACAGATCAAAAGGAATTTTAATTCAGTTGAAACTTGGCATACCCAAGTGTCCTTATCTAATTCGATACTGTATACATAGTTTTGAGGCGCAATTGGTTGCACTAGGCCTACTTCTGAGAAAACTTGGTTCAAAGTTTTCAAAAATACCCCAAAAAGAATAACCCAGAGGAAAAAATTCGTATAAAATATATCATTCAAGAGAATTAAAATCCTCAGGAAATTTCAATATAATAATGATGAGTATTATACGATAAAAATGTACATTAAATTCCAAACTTTCACTCAATTTGGATCAGCCATTTTGATTTACAAAAATATATAATGTAATGTTTTTGAGTCACTCAAATCTATTACCAGTAGGATTAAATTCAAGCAAAGAGTGTCACCAATTAATTGAAAACGATAAAAACAAGGCCTTCTTAATTATTATGGAAATTAATTAGGAAATAGGAGGGTAGTGACATAATTGTTTGGATCTCAAGGTAGAATCAACCCAAAGATATGTTGATATGTTGTAGTCATCCATCAACGAGGAAACACAACGCGTTTTCCTAGTTTATATAATGTTACCGGTAGCTTACCTTAATGAGCTTGTGCTCCCTGGAGTCCTGGAATGCCGGATACAACTCCTGGTAGCGCTCCATGGCATGCTGAGCGTTCAAGACATCAACGCACAGGTGACAGAGGGCCGCCCGGAAGAAATACTCCTTGGCGCTGTATTTCAGCAACGAGCTTTCCAAAGATGAAGAAGCCACCTGAAATAAAGAGCATTTGATACTCATGGTTACGACTGTCGTATACTGAAGCTGTTAGCAAGAACTCGGCTCAAAAGCAATGATGAATTTTGAAAACTAAAATGAATGTAGGCCTGCAATTTTTGAAAGTTGGATTTATTCCTTCGTGTAGGACTATGAAGGCCCTATGTAGGTATGCTATACCAAAGTACACTTTATTATGCTTATGACACCCTACAAGGTGCACCTATATTATATTGGGTTTTAACGACACACTATACTGATGGCTATGATCTATTGGCGTCGGTGGATGATGAATGAGATGATGGGATGATGAGATAAAAGGTTATTTTATTAGGTGTATTGGATGGTGGGAAAGAGTCGGTCGTGGCCTGTTGTTAAGGAACCATCCCAGTATTGACCTGAACGACAGGAAACCACGAAAAACCCCTGTCAGGATGGTCGACCATGGCGGGAATCGAACCCCGGTCTCCCGAATGACGGTTCAGTGTGTTACGCAGTGTGTACGGCCATGCGTCTTGGTACATGAAAGTTGAGGTTGTCTTCCAAAATAAAAAACTCAAATATCATCGTTATGAATAGCTCTGGTATTTATTTTAAAGGTCAAAGATTTTTTAGGAATAGATTGACGATTGGAAGTAAAACAACTACATTTTTAAAAAGCGTGAATGATTTGAAGCTACAGGCTTGGTTATGTTATTTATTCATTCACTTATTTAAATTGGGGTGAACGATGCACTCTAATGAGTAATGATACATAATCAAGATTTTATGGCACTAGTGGAGGTTCATAAGGTAATGGAAAGGAAGCAGTCGTGACCTATATTGTAGGAACAATCCCGGCATTAGCCTTGACTACAGAAAGAAACCACAAAAAAAATGTCAAATTAGAGGGCAGCAGCGATCGAATCAGTCCGTTATGCCCCTCACCTCCCGGATACATATACAAGTTATGCATATGCATATGCAAGTTCAATATGACTCATACTTTAATGAAAATGAAGTAGGGAAGTAGGGCCTACATTAATTGGAAATACTGTATGTTCATCTTCTCATTTTTTTAAACAGGATATTGTGTGCAATTCTGCATTTCATTCTTCTCCATGATTTGTAAACAGTCATAATCAGTCTGATAAATTAAGTGTCAGCAACAAAACGTCAAGGAAACCGTACTGTAAGCATAACCCTACTTGAGACTGACTGCGAAGTAAATGTATAAGAATCATCATTTATAATACCTGTTCATAAATCTGTATCGCTTTGTCGTAATTCTCCAGTTGAGCAGCGTATTGAGCAACTTTGAGGAGACACTTATTAGCTGACGAATTGCTTTCCTCTCCTTTGAAGTAATCTGACGCTTGCTCGTAATGTTGGACTGCACGATCAAGGTCAACAGCTTCAGTCTCGTAGATCTCTGCGATAGTTTGGTGATGCTTGGCAGCCATTGTGAAGCGGCCCATGTCAGTGTAAATCTCGATGGCCTTCATCAGACAATTCACAGATTCTGCAAAAAAGTTATTTTGTTCACACGACATCAGACAAGTAATATAGCTCAACATTTCTTCAAGAGGTTCCTCTGATGAAAATAAATTACAGTGAAACCTCAATGCATTGTTCTGGATTTTATCGTTTACCAGCTTCCTTCATTTATTTTTTCCAACACTACTTGTGGCTTCCATACGACCAATTTAAAATTTACCAGCAAGGATCATTTTCTACATCTAGATGTTTCTTCTTGGTCATTCAAAAAACGTTGGGCCTAGATAGAGGTTTCACTGTACTCAATTAAATTAACAAAATAATTACTGTATTCCACTACCAATTTAATTTCTCTTTTCATGTTCAAACAAAACCGCATACCTGGTAGACCTAAAATACTTGATAAAAGAAATACCATAGATAATTATGCCTATAGAAACGGAAAATGTTCAAATATTTATTCATCAAATGTGTATTCTTGAATTGCTTTTGGTAGCTGCAACCGATTCTGAATTCCTACCAAGGTACGTGCTTGCTGTACACTTTTGCATAGTATGCATGGCAATAAATCTCCTCCTGCAGCCTAATAAGATTTGTTGAAAAAAATAATGAACTATGCACATGTTTGACCATGTAATTATATTAATATTCATGCTTAATTTATACCAGGTACAACAATGAATACGTTTATCACACAGCTGAAAAACGGTAAATAGCCACATCGATCTAGATTGAATTGTTTAAATATTTCACTTTCACCTCGATACCCTCTTGAATCGTAAATCTTAAATCGAATTTAAATCGTTCTAGTCAAAACAGATTGAGAATCAAAAACCGCCGGCCACTGAAAATATTTGCTCATTCACACCACCTCAGTTGCAGGCCCTTCGAACAGTTTTGGCCTATTCATCACAAATTTCAGGATTGAGTTGACAGTGCAAAATCACATTTCAAGCCGTACTGAACTGGATTGTTTCAGCAACAATCAACGTGTACAATTTTCATTTCTATTTTCATTTTTCTTTGTGTCATTTTTAAACCATTTCGGACTGAATCAATTCGGCTAAGCCGCTTAACGACAGTGTGATGAAAGTATTCATAAATACCCTAAGCCTAAATGTAGCAATACATAGATTGGTAATTATGTTGTATGATGGCACATCAAGGTTAACATTGGTCACTCATTTCCCATGGAAATTGATGCAGTCTGGTAGATCTTAGTTTGATCTGTATTAGGCCTAAGGATGCAGTGCAGAGAAGTTTCAAGTTTAAACTGACTAAATGAACATAAACTGCAATAAACATGTAGATTTCTTTGTAAAGTTGGGTAGGGGGTTGGTTAGGAGATGTGTGGGGTTAGCTTTACATCACAACTTCATGGTGGATCAAAACCTGATCTGATGATACTAAAATACAATTCCGGGCATTTAAGCAGGTTGAAACTAATTTGAAACTTGATAACTACTTACGTTTTCCAATGTCGTTCAATAGATAACACACGAAGATTTACTTAAGAAAACTCTGGTCAATTTCCAAGGGAAAAACCAACATCAACTATGGTACAACATCCAATAATTTTACCAATAATTTCAGCTAGCCTCTGGGCAATGTATTTTAAATTGAGTGCAGGTAACAAGAAGCCAGCTTACAATCCTTACTTCTCAACATTTCCTAATATTCTAACTTACCATTGGGATCAGATTTCTTGTAACAGTTTGCAGCATCAACAAAATTTGTGGCAGCATCATGACGACTACCAGCCTTTGCATGCAAGGATGCTGCTTCGCAAAATGCATTGCCAGCCTCTCCCCACTTTTTTGCCATTTTGAACATGTTTGCAGCTCGATGATAACATTCTACTGCTTCATCTACCTTCGAAGAACCACTGTAATTGAGGAGAAAACATGAACATTAGGTCTCGTCTTCTAGTCTTACATATTGATCAGACTTGACCTAGGTTGATAGCTAATCTTAATCTGGGACAATACTAGGGCTAGAGCTAGTCGTATAGCTAGAGCTAGTTACAGGCTAGCCTAAACCATCAAGTTATACTTCTATCAAGTTCTAATCAAGTTACACCTGGGTCATAGATCAAGTAGAAATAGTAGGCCTACTATGAAATTCTTCATGATTTTTCAAAAATGATAATCTAACCTAAAATATCAATAGGGCCTACCCATGACGTAAGTATCAAAATAAGTTCTTCATCAACTTTCAAACCCGAGTGATGAAGGAATTTTAATCCACGACAAGAACCAGACAGCTATTTAAAGCCCAGTCTATTTAAGCTATTTTTTCATTTTGCTATAGCAATTTTCATAAAAATATATTACAATTAATCATTGCCTTCAATGACGCAATCTAGCACTCTGCCAGTAAATTCAATTATCATTGTTTGCTTTGAAGCAACCCCACCAATGATTAGGATTTTGGGGGAGAGCAGGTGATGGACAAGTGACTTTTACAAGAACCAATTGCTTCATGCGAGACTCAAACACACACCCAACTCAACTTCAGTTTCTAAAACTGCACTTAATCATTAACTTTGTGGTAACTTTGTGGAATAAGGGCCCAGGACCCTTACAGCGACTGCCGTGACATAACGTCATAGACCTAGGTAGCTCCAAGAGACTAGTTCACACGAGGCATTGCAATGCTATCGTTGGAATGTTAGCCTTCCAATGCTGCTGTATGAATTAGCAAAGCATTGACAGTCTGAAAATGTTTAGAGCTTGGTTCTAAAACCTAGCCTTCAAATGGTGACATTGCAATGACTCATGTGAACTGGCCATAAGGACATTGATTGGTTTCTATTCACTAGAAGAGCTAAGTATCATGGCAACATGTCGAATTCTTGTGTACCGGTAGGCCTATTTCCATTGCTGTTAGCACAAAATCCTAGCTCTGCTCTTGAGGTAGGCTACAAAATATGTCACACTTTAGCGATCTAAAAGACCACAATTGTTATTACCGGTATCTTGTATTGTCATGGTATTGTCAGCTTTCCTAGAGAATATTATTCAATCAAAGAAAGCTCTTAGTCTCTTGGAGCTGACTTCTATGACGAGTGGTGGAGTGGTTAATACATGAACCGTAATTCAGGAGACCGGGGTTCGATTCCCGCCATGGTCAACCATCAGTGATGTATTCGTGAAAATAAAAGTACCAAGGCGGTGATAACTGAAAAAAACATTCATCCCAACTCGGCAGGGGGGGGGCTTGTGAGCCGTAACATGTCACAATGTCAGTTTTAGAAAATTCTGATCAAATATAAAATAAAAATGATGTGATTTACTTTCGCATCTAAAATAATCGCCATAGAGAATCTCTCGCAGCTTGATCCTCCGCGGGTGCACCATGGTCTACATGTTGCGCTTGTGCGTCGCCAGCTGATCGATGACTAAGCAGCCAAGTCTTTACATAAATAAGGTGTAGGATCAAACTTGACTAGAGGTGGTCTATTTAGTTTGATAAGATTGTGCATTTACAAGTTAGCTGGTTCAAGTTAGCTTCATATGTTTTCAAATATGGTTTTCAAGAAGAAAGGTAGGCCCCTACTGGGGCGCGCCCTGCCCCAAAATTAAAGTACCAGGGCGCCGCCCCGGCCCGAATACTGTACTGAATACACCACTGTCGACCATCCTGACAGAGTTTTTTCGTGGTTTCCCTCTGACGTACAGGTTAATACTGAGCTGGTTCCCTCAACAACAGGCCATAACCAACCCACTATCCAAAAACACCTAATAGAATAAACTTTCATCTCATCATCTTTTATATCATTCATAGACGCCATTGAATAAATTATCCTCGAGGGATAGAGTAAGCCTAGCAGAGCCTTGGTTAAACAGTCTACAGACCGTGGTAGTGTTATACCAGGTAATCCTGCTAGGAGCACTGTGAGGTGCTGCAGGTGCTAGGGCACAAAGTGCCATCTGCTACTGCACTGCTGTAATCAGCACTGTTGCAAGTGAATGCTGTTAGGAGCACTGTGATCAGCCAACTTTGTGACTGTAGATGGTCATAGGCTCTGTCATATGGCTTTGCCTATCTAGAGACTACTTTATTAATGCCAACGCCATTGAGATTGTAGTGCTGACGCTAATAAATCGTAGTCATCAGTACAGTGCGTTGTTAAACCTATTAAAAATAAAAATAAAATTGGAGCTAGCTGGATCTAGGATGCTAGGCCTATATAAGTGGCAATCATGGTTAGGGTCCGGGGTTCTTGATAAGACCTATGACCAACTCAATGGTTGGCCTACGCCATGGGCCTATGCCTAGCCTGCGTCTAGCCAGATGCAAGTGACCTACAGGCCCAACATTCTAATAGACCTAGGTTCTAGGCCTAGGCTTATAACATTCAACTTCAACTTTAAAGGCTAGGCCTATAATTTACGACCAATGGCTAGGCCTATAATAATCTGAATGGGTTATTGAATAAGTCATTTCATAAGTAAGTTATCCATAATATTATTACACTCAACTGTATACCTAGGTCGAGGCCCTATGCTAGCCTCTGCAAAGAAGTTGGTAGGCCTATGACTAGGCCTAGGCCTAGAGTCCAGCCCTGTTTTCACGAGTTCATAAGTTGGAATAAGCTTAGTCATAAGACTCTCGTAAATGGTATTTTAAATGTTGAAATAGATTTTGTGTGCTGCTTTTGAAGGCAACTATTAAAATGAAATTATGTAGGTCATATGGGGCAGTAGCCCCAAACCAGGCTTTGGCTAGTGACAAGTGGTAGGCCTAGGCCTACTTTGACTTGCAGGGAAGGTGCAAAGAATTGGACTCACCCAAATAGGGATCCAAAAAATCCTTTAGAGGAACTGAGTTTCTTTTCAGCTTCAGCCATTAGCTGCCTCGCTTTCTGTTCATTGTCTGCCATTATTTACCAAGTGAAATGACCATATAACGACAATGAAAATGCAACAATCCCTTTCCAAAGTGTCACTTTTCACCTTATTGACGAAATGTTAAAAGTTTTGATCGTCAGACTGCGCTAGTTCCGATGTGACGAAAATGACGTCACATCCATGAGTACAACATAACAAAAATAAATAGCCCAATCTGGGAAATTTCAAGACGTGTTATAATTTTTTATATAAAATATCATCATGGGGCAATTTAGTGAATTGAAAAAATGAATGAATATATTATCTTCATTTACTTATAATACAATACATTGAATTAATAAAATTATTATTTTATTATATATTTATTATTAATATTAATATTTAATATTATATTTCCATCCTGACTTGGTTTTTCGTGGTTTCCCACAGTCCTCGAAGCAAATGCTTGGATGAAGTACTAATTGGCCACGACCATTAATTAGTAGAGTGATAGGCCTAATTATAACATTATAGGCCTATCACTAATTTAATTTGTTCATTTTGTATAATGATAAACTTTACATCTGCTGTCAATGGAAAGAAGTGATCATTGCCCAAGAGACTTAGTTCAAAGTGGAAGATATCAACATTCGTGTGTTTATACTGAAAGACTTTTATCTAGGGCGAAAAATTATGGTCAGACAGCGCAGTCCTGGTGTTGAAGTTCATTAGTTTTACATAATCAAAATGGGGTGGTAAGATCGCCCTTGTGGTGCTCCATCCAAATGTTCCCATCTTTCATCCATAGCCTTAATTGGGGGACAATGATTTTGAATCAAGTTTCAATGTTATTAAAATATATATATATATATATATATATTTTTGAAAATATATATATATTTTCGATAGAGTGTAGGTTGTTGTTTTTTTGTATTTCGAAATAGTCTATCAATAGTGGGCTTATCGTTGCTGACATTGATGGGTTGCTGTTTATCAATTTCAAAACGAGTTGTAGGATCAAGTATTAGAGCATTCCGCTTCTGTCTGTTGATAACTATGATGTCAATCCATTTCGAACCAACCAAGTTCGGAATCTCCTCGTGGACTTTGAATTTGTTTCTAACAAATCAATACAAAGTATGGAATCAAAATATAATTGTGTATGGAAAATGGATGGGAGAATGGATAACTACTTTTTTTATTGAACAAAAGAACATAGAATATACATATAAATAAATGAACAGTCACGTGATGTCCACAAAGCCCCAAAGAGCTCGACTGTTCATTATATATAGAAAAATAATGGAAAGAATATTGTGTAATGCGATGGTTGAAATCAAAAGGAGGTTGGGGCCTGATCGAGGTAGCTCGGGGTTTAGTTGAAAGTTTGGTGCATGGAATCACTCGCTTGGTTTGAGTTTTAAGCTAATGAGTCGTGGTTTCTGATTGAACGTGTCAAGTTTGAAGGTGAAATGCAGAAAAGTGTTCCGTTTAATGAAAGGTCTGAAAGTCTGAAGGAATACAGAGAGAAATTGAAAGACTGATTCAGATGAATGGAATGAGATTCGGAAATGATTCAAGTTGGAAAGTTGATTGAAAATAACTTTTCAAAAAACGCAGCATAGACTATGCGTTGTGAGATGAGCGAGGTTTAATATTGAATGTACTGGTAGAATGGTATTCTCCTTCTCAATTGAAAGTTGAATGATTCTGTGTGGTGATTTTTTTGTTGTTGAAAATTGAATGTACATCTTTGTTTGTCGTTTTAAAAGTTCTCAAGAATGCATTCCAATAAATTGTTACAATAAACTGTTGCAATAACTTACTTTCAGAAAATATGCATGGATCAATATTTCAACCCTTCGCTCCTCAAAGCATCGTAATGACAAAAAGTGTTCACCGAGTAATGCTATGAACCATCAATAAAAAGTGTGTTTGAAGTTGATTTCTTCATATCAATTTTAATACGTGGCTACATTTGCTGCTGAGAATGACCTCGCTGTCGATGCGCCTTAAAACCCTAATATTCATTCATTCATTCAAGAATACGCTCAGAGCGCGGGAATCAAACATCCAGAGATCATTCTGCCAATCACAGCTCATCCAGCATTCAATCAAGCTATGAAGTTTCCATATATTATTCAGATGGTGTACCCTCTGTCCGCTAGGCGGATAGAGCAGACCTTGTTAAATCCAAGCAACAGGTGTCACCATTTGATTGAAAACGTTTAAAACAAAGCCTTCTTTATTATCATGGAAATCAATTAGGAAATAGGAGGGCAGTGACATAATTGTTTGGATTGCAAGGTGGATAGATATATATATAACCAATCCAAAGGTATGTTTATATATTGTTCCAGCTCATCCATCAATGCGGAAACACATAACGCGTTTGCCTAACATGTCACCAATATGTCCTAAAGTGACATATTGTTACTTATTATGTTACTATTGTATAGTAGAGCTATTGTTGACTCATCGAGTGAAGACTTGAGAAAAATCAATTCGAAACTATTATAATACATTATTTTATTTTATCAATAGCAAACTACATAAAACTCAACATTATTTATATTTTTAATTTATTTATACAATAATAACACTCAAGTCTCACTTATTATTCGGATTGTTCTTTTCTCGTGCTGATTCAACCAATGACACTAGGTTTTCCAACTTTTCCACTGTACTTCTTTGGACGCCCAAACTTTCAATTCCATTGCAGTAACTGATCACATCGATAGCTAACTGCTGCCTTATCTTATCATCATCTCCAACACCTCGAGACTCGACCGGCGTAGAAGCAGTTGATCGGTCTCTGATTTTCTTCAAACGACGTAAACTTTCTTCCGTTTTCTGAACTGAAGTAAGAACATCATCTACGGAACTATAAAACTGCTGCGTGATAGTCGTGAATATGAGAGTTAACCATTGCTGTAAAACATCTGATTTAACTGTTGGCTTGTAAGTTATGTGGAATGTTGTAGGTGGAGTGAGAAGTAAAGAAACGTAACCACAAGGTTTGGTAGGGATCTCTCGGTTGGTGCGTCTAAAAAGTCGCGGAATATCGCTAACTTGACGTAACTGAACGAGACTTTGAGAACTAACTTCGTCTAGAATAGACCGAGTAACATTTGGTAATTTTATTAAAAGCTGTTGTTCAGACTCTTTCAAACTCTCTGCAACCAGGCTTTTGTTCTGTGCAGTCAAGCTATTCATTCTTGCAGAAGCTTTATCAAGCAGCTCTGGAAGTCGAGAAATCAGTTTCTCAATATCCAGATAGAGACAAACTAAGAAAAACAGTTTCTTATTCTCAGTGGAAGCAACCTCGACTACTGTTGTAATAGACGGAGTGGTATTCGACTGGATGGTGTCAGATGGCCATTTCTAAAAAAGATATAATATTTGCCTTACAACAGTATACAAATAATACTAGCAGGCTTTTCAGCACACTGGTATTCAAAAATGTATAGAATGGCCTACCAGGAGATTAAAGGTACATTTCAAGTATTATGTCTCTTGTTCTTAAAACATACAGAACTGTATAGCCTAATGGGTGCTAGTGTGAATATGAAAATTGCCCGCCGCTACACAGATTATTTGGGTTAAAAGGGAAAGAAAGAAAAGCAGCTTACAGATGGCAATGAAATAGTAACTTCAATTTCTGAAGCAGTACCTCAGCTAACTGAGCAACAAAGAGAGATACAAATAAAGGTTGAGGATAAAATCCAACAAATACGCACACTACATACCTCAGTCAGTGCTGCCAATGTCCACACTGAGTATCTAGCTATTATCTGCAGGCTCAATTTCCAGAATCTGTGTGCAAGTTGAGGTACGAACACTCCATCTGCCCAACAACGCATGAGACAGTCCCAAGTTGTCAACGTAGAGATAAGATGGAAACCACTAATGTCTTCTGAGTTCAAACTTATCATTGATAAGCTGTTCTCATTTATAACATTCTCCAGAGTACCAGCTATCTCCTGAAACCTGTTATTCAGTTGAATAAATAAACAAATCATTGGACACTATCCCAAGTTATTTCATTTTCATTATACAAAAATATGGATTATTTTGTTGACTTTTCCCACCCTTCTCAGAATATGCAACAATAAGAATATGTGAAAGAATGTGGGGCCTACCTTCTATAGGCCTATATAAAAATGTATTGAAAAAATAGGCATACAGCTCAATAAGAGCAGAAAGATCTTCTCTGAACAGAATACAGATTAATGCAGAGTACATAGTTGGATAAGCGAAGCGAAGACTCAATTTCGCCATACCCGAAAAAAAGTGACTGTTTTTTTTCCGTTGTTTTTTTGTTCGCGCTCCACAGGTCAAACGAAAATTAAAAATCAAATGAAACTTGGCGTACACAAGTGTCATTATCTAATTTGATACTGTATAGTTTTGAGGCCCAATCGGTTGAACCACTTTTGAGAAAACTCATTTTAAAGTTTTCAAAAATCCCACTAGAATAACCCAGAGGAAAATATTCGTGAAATAATTTTCATCCGAGACATCTCAAATTC
The DNA here is from genome assembly GCA_964007535.1 of Brachyptera risi. NCBI lineage: Eukaryota > Metazoa > Arthropoda > Insecta > Plecoptera > Taeniopterygidae > Brachyptera > Brachyptera risi. The sequence goes on along the minus strand of OZ023329.1, from coordinate 30,333,962 downwards.
TCAGGGAATTTTAATATAATAATGATACACATTATTCCGAACTTTCACTCAAATAGGATCAGCCGTTTTGATTTTAAAAAATATATATGTAATTTTTTAAATCACCTAAAGCTATCAAGATACCAATTAAAACCAAGCCACAGGTGTCACCTCTTAACTGTAAGCGATTAAAACAAAGCCTTCTTTATTATCATAGAAATCAATAATGAAAAATGAGATGGCAGTGAAGTAATGGTTTGGATCTCAAGGTGTATCATATATATAATAACCAATCCGTAGATAAGTCGATGTGTTCCAGCTCATCCATCAACGCGGCAACACATAACGCGTTTGCCTAGTATAATAATAGTACCGGTAGGCCTAAAGTAAATTTACTGATTAACATACCACACCATTTTTTTCAATTTTTTTCAATTTTTTCTTCATTTTTTTTTAAGGTATCTCCATTCCACCTGCCGGCGGTATACGCGAGGTTTGTACACTAACCTGACCCTTACCTAACCTACTGTCCACCTTTGTCATCTTAGTCAGATCACAAAGTATCAACTTCAAGTGAGTAAAAAACATTAAAACAAACAAAATACAAAATGTCCAAACTACACAACATAGATATGAACAAGATCTATCAGAAAACACAAAAAAAGCGAACATAGGACAAAAATTGGCCATGGTACGTTGATCAGTAAAATTATCAGGCCTAATATTATTATATTTTATATTATAAAATAATAATGATATTAGGCCTATAATAAATATTCATCATTAGGCCTATATTCAGGTATTTATTCATTATGGGCCTATTTCTTAGTAGGTAGCAATAAGTAGTAACTTAACATAGCTACAGAGTATTAACAAAGGACTACAATGATTGCTAGCTTTAATAAATATATCAGGATGAATATTTGGTACCAGTAATACATCACGTAAATTATTCTTCATCGAGTTAATTAATTGGATAAACTTGATTAAAATGAGATTAAAGCCTCCATTCTGTAAAGTAGGCCTATAAGACGTGGAATGCTGTTTTAAACTTGACTGACCTGATTTGGAAGTAAACTGGAAGATTCCATCGTTGTAAAAATGCACTATATTGAGGATGAGCTTGAAGTATCTTCACTTTGGTCTGTGTGCCACAACATCTCTCTAATTTGCCAAGAAATTCAACAGTTTCTGAATATCGTTGGTAGAATACTTCTGGATTTCCTGGTGCATAAATAGAGGAGAGATGGATCTCAAGTCTATGTTCAACTTCTGGCCAGAAACTTTGAATGAGAAAGTCAAACCCTTTGATTACTGGCAATGTAACACTCTCTGCTGTCAGTACAAGTAATTCTGACATGTCTGATTTTATGAAATCGAGAATACGGGCATAGATTCCTCGTAAGCCCATAGGATCAGACTGTAATGAACTTTCACTTATTATGCTATCCATTGCAGGAGCTACAAGTTTGTATCTAAAAAGTTCTTCAACTTTTACAATTTTATCTAATGTGATGTACACACGAAGGCAACGAGCCATTCCATCAGCATCTCGTGAATTAGCACTCTTCAAGAACATTTCATCCAGACTTGAAGTCAATAACTCTTCAATTTTCTTGCCAAGCTCGTTGTGACTTTTAACTAAATGCATTGTACATTTGGACATTGAAAATTTTAATTGATTATATTCCGAAGCTGCACGCTCAACAAGACCAGGATCATCAATAAGCTTCATTCTGCTTTCACTCATTTTATCAAGTTGTAACAATGTATTCAACTTGCTCAATGAGCTTTGAACACGAGCCAGATTCTGGAGACTATGTTTTCTAGAAAGCAAATCGTGTCGTTCATCAAGGCGGGCAGATATGTCGTCTATCGCTTCATCCAGACTTGACTTCACTTGTAATACCTCCTCTTTCAGTTGACATAATGGCACTTGGATACCGTTGATAGCTTTATCTAACCCAATTAGATTTGTTGACAAATTTACGAAATCAGCGTAGTCTTTATTGATGAGCTCAATCATAGATGCACGTAGAACCTTCAGGTAAATTCCCAAGTCATCTCGCATGGACTCCAAGTTGGCTTTTCTACTGTGGTTTTGAAGGAATTTATCCACGGAGAAAGATTTCTATTGGGAAAATAAGATAGCGTTAAGCAAATGTAAGGTTATGGTTGATTCGCGGAGAGTTGAACAGGACGTCCATACATCATAACGCACTTACCTTGGCGAATTCATTAGTATCAAAACACAAATCGTTGGGCCCGACAGGCAAATTAAAAGGCTCAGCATCTTTAGACATAATTAAGTATATTAAATCGTGTAATCGCGATTTTATGACATAAAATTGCCAACAAACTAGTCCGACATGACAGATAATGCACCGCTTTGCGACCTGTTAATTCCTATAGAATTTGCTCATGCTTCGGCAGCTTCGCGCATTATTTAAAAATCTAGGGTTATGGCTGATAAACATTTTATTTATTCATTTCATTCATTTTCCTTTCCTTATAATTACGCACAACAGATACAACCGATTACAAAAACAATAATAAAATTACCAACAACACATGATGAAAGGAAAATATATTACTGAGTGCAAGAAAGAAAAAATCTTGATGGAGGTGAATGGTTGGATTTTTCAGTTTTACCTATGAATATAATTTAGTTATAGGTTTCACCTAGTTTTACGTAGTAATAGAAGGACAAATTATATTGCGAATCGGATTATTGTGATCAATTGTGATCTTCAGCGTTTACTTGTTTGCCTTGTGTACTTCTTTTTCTGATTTGTGCGATGTATGCTCTATAAAGTATGTTCTGTTTGTACAGACGAACTCGAAGAAGAACGAAGAACTGCAAAGAAATTATTAGAATTCAAGAAAATGATCCAATAGAATAATAATATCTTGCTACTGTGCATTTAACACATCTGCAAGAATGTTTATAGATACAAATTACATAATAAAGAAAACTTCAATGTAGACAGAATAAAAAATGCTGTGTCAAAAAAATACATGAAAATGTATTTTTGCTGTTCTGTTTCATCTATGACTATGTATTATGCGTGGAATCCAATGACCATTTCTCTTGAATCAAAAACTCGTTTCCCAATAAGCCTAGACTTCTGTCAAGTAACAAATGACAAACAGTTGCCATCAGCGAACTGGAAGACTTTTTTTTTTCAATAACATCGAAACTTGATACAAACTCATTGTTCCACTAGTGATAGCGTGGCTAATTGCCAGGCCACCTTGATCTATACTTCATGTGGAAATTTAGAGATACTCTGATTGGCTTTGTTATGTGGGAAATTTGACATCTAATGTCAAATTTCCCACATAACAAAGCCCATTTGATTGGATGTTTTGTTTTGAGACGTTTGTGGGCGGGTCAATCACTAGTCGTCAATTACCGTAAGACTATGGATGAAAGATAGGATTGTTTGGACGGGGCACCACAAGGGCGATCTTGGTAGTCACAAGGGTGGCTACCAAAAATTTTAATTGGTAAATTCCAACTAGAATATTTGTCTCTTGCAACAGAAAGCCTATGAAGACAAAGGACGAAAATTCAAGATTTCAAGAACTGGGCACCACAAGCATCAAGTTTCAACTATTATTTCATTTATTAAATAGCTTGGAAGCCAGTTTTTTTTGTACATTTTAACAACAAAAAGATTATACTCAATGGCACAAGGGACCGACCCCAAAGAAATAGTTAATATACTGGTAGCTCATTTTGAAAATTGTAAAAATCACAGTGATAAGATGAGAGATGGAGAACAATTAAGAATTTATGTTGGAGACAAAGTTTTCAATCTTCCTTTTGACTATTATATCTTCTCTTTCTTTGCTTTTCTTTTCTTCCTCTTGAGATTTGCTTGTGAAGGGGAAAATGGGGCTTTGAACTTTTTTTTCGACATTCATTTTCTTTTTCTTTGTTTTCTTCAAAAATTGTAGGCCTACTCTTTTCTATTTCCATTTTTCATTCACATAATAGGCTATAACATAGGCCTATATATATGATAAAAATATATATATATATTTTTTTTAATAACATCGAAACTTGATACAAAATCATTGTTCCCCAATTAAGGCTATGGATGAAAGATAGGATCGTTTGGACGGGGCACCACAAGGGCGATGTTACCACCCATTTTGATTATTTAAAACTAATGGTCTTCAACACCAGGACTGAGCTGTCTGTGACCATAATTTTTCGTCGTAGATAGAAGTCTTTCAGTATAAACACACAAATGTTGATATCTTCCACTTTGAACTAAGTCTCTTGGGCAATGATTACTTCTTTCCCTTGACAGCAGATGTAAAATTGATCATTATACAAAAAGCACAAATTAAATTAGTGATAGGCCTATAATGTTATAATTAGGCCTATCGCTCTACTAATTAATGGTCGTGGCCAATTAGTACTTCATCCAAGCATTTGCTTCGAGGACTGTGGGAAACCACGAAAAAACACGTCAGATATATATATATATATATATATATATATATATATATATATATATATATATATATATATATATATATGTATATATATATATATAGGCCTATATATATATATATATATATATATATATATATATATATATATATATATATATATATATATATATATATATATATATGTATATATATATATATATATAGGCCTATATATATATATATATATATATATATATATATATATATATATATATATATATATATATATATATATATATATATATATATATATATATATATATATATATATTTATATATATGAATACATGACTTTCTGATGAAAAGTAGAGCATGTGATAGATAGCATAGGATAGAAATCATTATCACTAAAAAATACCACCTTGTCGGGGAATCGAACCCTGGACCTTTTGCTTGATACGCAACTGCTCTTAACGATCTGAGCCAACGAGGCGGGTATCTTTCAATGATTTTAATGTGTGTTTAATGGTACAGATGGTGGCTGAGGGGTAGAGAGGGTAGATACGATCTTCAAGTATAGAGGTTAAACCTCTATACTTAATGATACGATATGAGAGGGGTAGATACAATACAGTAGGCCTATATAGATTTTGAACTTGTTATCAATTGTAAAATATCTTTTTATATAATTTTTTGTTTAAATGAATATTTAATGATGACAAAAAAAGTGAAGACAAAATTTTCACTTTCAGGGAATTTTTTTGGACTAATCCACAGGGTCATTAATATTCACAAACCGATTACCAGAATGTTCAATATCTAGTTACCCGTATATCCATCATAAAACATGAGACACTCTAACATAAGACACTCTACAACTTGGTAGCCTGTATTTCAAGTGATTTAATTGAGGTGTATGAAAGTTACTTTGTCGAAAATTAGGATAGAATATTTAATGAGATTAAGATATCAGTATTGTTCATCCAAAAATTTGTATAATAAATAATAAGTGATTAATAACTTACACCGGTACAGTAAACCCTCGGTAATCCGAACTGGAAGGGACCCAAAAAATGATAGTTCGATTTATAAAAATTCAGATTAACTGAACTGCCATTTTTTATAAACCTAAACTGAAAAATAGAATGTAAAAAATTGCGAGCTATTCAACTTGCAAAATGTTGGGTTATGGTAGCGTATTTACTTCCTTACAGACTGCAACTTTTGCAGATTGGGGAATGATAAGTAGAATATATACATGGAAACAACAATTGATTTTTAAATACCGTAGACCTAATCGTTGTTTTCTCATTACTTTCAAATAATTAGTAAAACGTGTTATTCGTACAGAGACAGCACAGTTTGTGAGAGAACTGAATTGGCTTGATTGTTGCAAAGGTTACTCTGACGCGATCCTCGGTACGTGTTCCTATCGCTGGTGACACGCGCGCTCTTCCCCATGCTCGTTCCCCCCTCGCCTATGAACTTACGTACAAAGAATTCGATTGTCGTCGCTAAAGAGAACTGTTGCATTACGAGGGAAAATGTTACTGTTGCGGACGAATTCGGATTATACGATCGAAAAACAATGTTCAAGTGACTGCTGGGCCATAATATCAGTTCGAATTTCAATTCAGATGGAATTTGGATTAACCGAATTATTTAACATTGAAATGCCTACATCTGCAGCTGGAGGATGGCAGTCAGTTTGAAATATATCAAAATTGGGATTAAGCGAGCTCAGATTAACGAGGTTTTACTGTATATAACCACACTTGACTGTATTGTAATTATTTGTTCAACAATTTCCTTGGCTGAGAGACATTTGATATGCCAAATCGTTCATGTATGTAGTACCGGTAGGCCCTATAATAATTACATTTTAAATTTGAAAGAAATCACACATTTTTCATATTTAAGTTTAATCTTCATCTTTTATTTCGTCGATTAGTTTTTGTCTCTCTTGTGCTTGTCTCATTCTACGTAAAACCAGATTTTCATAGTCGTTATCAGATACTAAAGATGCACTTTTCAATGGTTCAACACCCGTACAAGCGTGCTTTTGGTGCTGTAGTCCACCGATACATTCTAAAACTAAAGGATTTGTTACAAACCCTTTTTCCAACTGTAGAGCTGTGGATGCTGCATCTTCCATTTTAAACTCTACCATGGCACTACCCTTTTTCTTAGAAATGATCAAAGCAACAATATCACCGTACTTAAAAAGGATATTATGCAATGTTTCATGATTATATCCTCCATTCTCAGGGTCATCCTTAACAGAATGCCAACGAACTTTCAAACGATTAGAATTGCCTTCAGTTAAGCGACTACTGAAAGAACCACCAAGCTTCTGTTCTTCTTCAACTTGTCGTCGCACATAAGCTATTTCTTCCTCCACTTGCTTTGATCCTTCTTTTCTTAATCTGTCAATCTCAGCCTGGAGTTTCTCTTCGTCGGTCCTTGTGTCCAAGTTTTGCTTTCGCCTTGATGAACTCTGCGCTGCCAATCTTTCTCGTTCTTCTAAATCTTCTTTTAGTTTCTTCCTCTTAGAATCAAGTTCAGAATGTCGTATCTTTGCTGCTTTTCTCCCATTGAGAACCTTGTTGTATGCTGCCTGAAAATTAATGTGCTGATGTAATAATATCAGCAGTAATGTGCTCACATAGTAGAAGCTCTCACAATACAAGGCATCTTAATAATGTTTGTATGTCTTTACTTGAACAATATTTGTATAATATAATAAAATATGATATGATAATAGCTATACAATGATTGTTCAACATAGGCGGGGTTCACTACAGAGAATGGTCTTCCACCCAAACCTTCTAGAGATAAGATATTGTGATAAGATATAGATACTAGATATAGTTATAGATATAGATGAGATATTTGTGAAAGGACGTTGGTAATGATACAGTTTCATAGTATCAGTTTGTTAAGTATAGGAAGAGAGGAATTCTTGGAGGCTGTGAAAGGCATTCATGAGGAGGAAGGATTCAAGGGATGATTTGAATAAAAGGAATGTAAAAGACGACTTGATGTGACTTGATGTGACTAGGAAGGTTGTTGTAGATAATGGAGCAGAGATGTTTGGGGCTTTTGATAGTGAGAGCAAGGTTGTGGGGAGGGATGAAGATGTTGAGGTTGGAACGGGTGGAGTGGGAGTGAATTGATCAGCTAAGGGGGAATTGCTCGGGGTGTAGACGTACATATGTAGCTGCTTCTTGGATAAGAGTGGACGGTAGGGCCAGGATGCGAAGGGATGTGAAGTAGGGTTTACAGGATACGAGGCGTGGCAGGCCAGCTATGATTCTGACTGCTCGTTTCTGCAGGTTGAAGATTTGGTTGTAAGTGGGAGAGGAGCGCCAGAATAAGGGGCCGTAAGATATGATTGAATGGATAGAGGAGAGTTGGAGGGTTCACCATGGGTTTTAACTTGCGCAGCATAAAGCACCCGCTGAGGATTCGGAAGGATGCGCTATTTATGTGGTTAGACCAGTCAAGGGTGTCGGTGATGTGTAGTCCAAGGAATTTGGTGGATGAGGTGAAGGAGATACTATTGCCATTGAGGCGGATGAGTGGACTGGAGTTAGTGGGGTTGTGGTGGGAGTGAAAATTCATAAATACTGTTTTAGTGAGGTGAAGGGAGAGGTGGTTCTGGTAACAGAAGGAGGAGATAGCAGATACCTGAGTATTAACAGAGTTGATTAAGGATGTCATGAAGGATCTGGTAGCTGTTAGGAGGTGACCAATGTCGTCAGTATACACGGAGAGGGTGCCGATTTTGATGAGGTTTGGGAGATCGTTAATATAGAGCAGGAAGTGAAGGGGGCCAAGGACCGAGCCTTGGAGAACACCATTTAGGATGGGGAGTGGGCTGGAGAGGTGAGGGGTGTTGGAGATGGGAGAGCGGACATTCACCATTTGAGTGCGACCCGTTAGAAAGGATGCAATCCAGTCGTGGGCCACACCACAAATGCCGAGGGGTTCGAGTTTAGATAGGAGGGTGGGATGATCGATCGTGTCGAAGGCTTTGCTTAGGTCATAGAAGATACTAATAGCATTGTCACGTCGATCGAGGGAAGCATAGAGTTCGGAGAGGAAAGAAAAGATGGCAGTGGTGGTGGTGGTGGATCGGTTGGAGCGGAAGCCGTGTTGGGAGTGGGAGAGAATATTGTATTTGTCGAGAAGGAGATGAGGCGGTTGTGCATGATGTGTTCGAAGATTTTAGAGAAGGAGGAGAGGAGGGAAATGGGTCTGTAGTTGGATACCTAATATGATGATAAAATGAGATAAGGTAGGCATAATAATAAAATCATTATAATATAATAATTTAGACTAGGGCTATTTATTATAATATTAATACTAGTAACTTTTATTCATCATAGGTATTGGGTTCAACAACGCACTGTAGGGCCTACTGATGGCTACGATCTATTGGCGTCGGTGAACGATATGAAATGATGAGATGAAAGGCTATTTTATTAGGTGTTTTTGGATGGTGAGGAGCCAAATAGTCAGTAGCCAAATAGGCTATTAGTAAATAGTAGCTAATAGTAGGAGCCAAATAGTTTGGACAGTCAGTCCTGACCTGTTATTAGGGAAACATCCCAAGATTGACCTGAACGACAGAGGGAAATCCTGAAAAACCCCTGCCAGTATGGGAAATGCCAGGTGGGAATCAAACCCCGGTCTCCTGAATGACGGTTCAGTGTATTAACCACTTGGCCACTCGTCTCAGTAATACTGATAATTGAACACTTGAGTGATATAAGTACAATCTAAACAAAACTTACCCTTGCAGAGTCATCGATTAAAATCTCCAAAGCTTTCGCTAGTTGTCGGAAGAGTTCACCAGCCTTTGGGTTGTCTGGATTTTTGTCCGGGTGACATGTTAAGGCCTTCTTACGGTATGCTTTCTTGAGCTAGAATGCAAAAAAAATAGACATCAGGCCCCAATTGCATCGGATAAACATAGACGCATGCAAATAATGATACTGGTAGGCCTACCAGCGAGTGAAATTGCTAAACCATACATATAGGTCGTTTTCATGGCTCACGACAGGCGGAGACGTTTTAAAAAATCGCGTTCCGTTTGCGCTGTTCACAAAGTTGCGTTTCTTCGCATCCACTTTGAGATTTTATTTATTTAAATACATCATTTGAGTTCAATTCAGGCAGTAAAGTGATTTTTAGCATCATATCATGTGGAACGCAAATTATAGAATAATAATGTATATTTGAAAAGTACTGATTTAGAGGTGATATTTAGACATAAACCTACTTCTGGCATGAGTGAGAGAATTTAAATAAAAACTAAATCAATCAATCAATTGAACTGCAGCATTTTATTTCCCAAATTGAATTCACTTCATCTCTCGTGGCAGCAAGTAACAGGTTCAAGCGGCAGAATCTACGGCTTTCTGACTGGCCAGAAAAAAACACCAGTCATCTGCCGCCTACCACGAGCCATGAAAACGGGCCTTGAAACTGTTTCATTAATATTAGTAGGCTAGTTTTTGTGGGAACCTAATTTATTTATATTTAGCATGCTATGCCATCGTTTATGTTACAAACATGATTTGAAGACAGATAGGTTGACCTAGTAAATGGAAGTTAACAAAGTCTGTATCTTTACAAGCGAACACTATGAGGTGGAGATTCAGAAGACAATCTTCACTTCGTATGCACACTATTTATTTATTCATTTTGTTTCTTGCAGATATACGTGATGCATGGTATCAAGAATCCCTAATTAACTATATCTATTTATTGATGAGCGTAGCAAAGTCTCCATCCCACTCTTATAGGGCTTTGTCAGTGTTTTTTTTTTTTGTAAGCTCTCCACAGGTCGCAAGGGTTGACTGATCATCATGAAACTTTTTTTGTACATGCAAACCCATCCAACTTGAAACTGTATAGTTTTTGGAATGAATCGGTTGAACTGATTTTGAGAAACATCATCTCAAAGTTTCTAAAAACCCCATAAGATTTGGCTGGGTGGAAAATATTGAAAAATAAAATCTCTCCAAATAGGATGAAATTTTCTCTAAATGTGTATACATGGATTTTACACATTATCATGATAAAATAAATAACTGATATTGAGTTCATATATGTATATTATATATATATATATATATATATATATATATATATATATATATATATATATATATATATATATATATATATATATATATATGTATATATACCTATATATATATATATATATATATATATATATATATATATATATATATATATATATATATATATATATATATATATATGTATATATATATATATATATATATATATATATATATATATATGTATATATTTATATATATATATATATATATATATATATATATATATATATATATATATATATATATATATATATCTATATCTATATATATATGTATATGTGTATGTATATGTATATATTCATATATATATATATATATATATATATATATATATATATATATCTATATCTATAAATATCTATATCTATATCTATATCTATATCTATATCTATATCTATATCTATATCTATATCTATATCTATATCTATATCTATATCTATATCTATATCTATATCTATATCTATATCTATATCTATATCTATATCTATATCTATATCTATATCTATATCTATATCTATATCTATATCTATATCTATATCTATATCTATATCTATATCTATATCTATATCTATATCTATATATATATATATATATATATATATATATATATATATATATATATATATATATATATATATATATATATATATATATATATATATATATATATATATATATATATATATATATATATATATATATATATATATATATATATATATATATATATATATATATATATATATATATATATATATATATATATATATATATATATATATTATATATATATATATATATATATATATATATATATATATATATATATATATATATATATATATATATATATATATATATATATATATATATATATATATATATATATATATATATATATATATATATATATATATATATATATATATATATATATATATATATATATATATATATATATATATATATATATATATATATATATATATATATATATATATATATATATATATATATATATATATATATATATATATATATATATATATATATATATATATATATATATATATATATATATATATATATATATATATATATATATATATATATATATATATATATATATATATATATATTATATATCTATATATATATATATATATATATATATATATATATATATATATATATATATATATATATATATATATATATTATATATATAATATATATTGTTAGGCCTCACCTAACTATATTAATGTACCAAGGGGCAGTGACTCGAGAGATCGCTTGAACCACCGCCATCTACTACTTTTGGCATTGTTAAAGATAAACAACAAAAGGGCTTTTGTTTTTATAAGAAAAGTGATTAATTTTTGTCAGATCGATTTCAGTTTCTGCCACGGCAGCATTAAATAATATTCGTTCAAAGACTAAAGTATAGTGTATAAGAATGAATAATAATAGTTTGTATAAGAAAATATACTCTTTTACAGTCATTTGTGTGATAGTCTTGTCTTCCCTAGTAAAAATCTGAGTAGAAAACAGACTTGGAATCAAACCTAAAATTCAACTTTGTTTCTAGTTTGATGAAGTTTGATTTCTCAACTATGTTTAACTTTGTTTCTAGTTTGATCGAGTTGCTTCTTTTAACTCTGTTAAGTACTGATTTGGCCCCTTTCTACTTTGTTTTTAGGTTTGATAATTTTCAAGTTGGTTGAACCATGTTGAAGTTTGTTCTACTCTGTTTAACGTTGTTATAGTTGGTATTTTCTAGTATCTAATTAGTTTTCTGGTATGTTTAACATTGTTCTAGTTCGTAATTCCTAGTTGGTTCTACTCTGTTCTATGTTGTTCTGGTTGGTAATTTCTAGTTTGTTCTACTCCGTTCAACGTTGTTCTATAGTTGGTGTTTTCTACTCTGTTTAACGTTGTTTTAGTTGGTATTTTCTAGCTTGTTCTACTCTGTTCAACACTGTTCTAGTTGGTTCTACTCTGTCCAACTTTTTATAGTTGGCAATTCCTAGTTTGTTCTAGTTTGTTCTAACATTGTTCTAGTTGGTAATTTCTAGTTTGTTGTAGCCTGTTTAACATTGTTCTGGTTGGTAATTCCTAGTTGGTTCTACTTTGTTTAACATTGTTCTAGTTGGTAATTTCCAGTTAGTTCTACTCTGTTCAACTTGGTTCTAGTTGGTATTTTCTAGTTTGTTCTACTCTGTTCAACATTGTTCTAGTTGGTAATTTCTAGTTTGTTGTACTCTGTTCAACATTGTTCTGGTTGGCAATTCCTAGTTTGTTCTACTCTGTCTAAGTTTTTATAGTTGGCAATTCCTAGTTTGTTCTACTCTGTTCAACATTGTTCTAGTTGGTAATTTCTAGTTTGTTGTACTCTGTTTAACATTGTTCTGGTTGGTAATTCCTAGTTGGTTCTACTTTGTTCAACTTCTTCTAGTTGGTATTTTCTAGTTTGTTCTACTCAGTTCAACTTCTTCTAGTTGGTGATTTTTAGTTTGTTCTACTCTGTTCAACATTGTTCTAGTTGGTAATTTCTAGTTTGTTGTACTCTGTTCAACATTGTTCTGGTTGGTAATTCCTAGTTTGTTCTACTCTGTATAACTTTTTATAGTTGGCAATTCCTAGTTTGTTCTACTCTGTTCAACATTGTTCTAGTTGGTAATTTCTAGTTTGTTGTACTCTGTTTAACATTGTTCTGGTTGGTAATTCCTAGTTGGTTCTACTTTGTTCAACTTCTTCTAGTTGGTATTTTCTAGTTTGTTCTACTCAGTTCAACTTCTTCTAGTTGGTAATTTCTAGTTTGTTGTACTCTGTTCAACATTGTTCTGGTTGGTAATTCCTAGTTTGTTCTACTCTGTCTAACTTTTCATAGTTGGCAATTCCTAGTTTGTTCTACTCTGTTCAACATTGTTCTAGTTGGTAATTTCTAGTTTGTTGTACTCTGTTTAACATTGTTCTGGTTGGTAATTCCTAGTTGGTTCTACTTTGTTTAACATTGTTCTAGTTGGTATTTTCTAGCTTCTTCTACTCTGTTTAACATTGTTCTAGTTGGTATTTTCTAGTTTGTTCTACTCTGTTCAACTTCTTCTAGTTGGTATTTTCTAGTTGATTCTACTCTGTTCAACTTCTCCTAGTTGGTAATTCCTAGTTTGTTCTAGTTTGTTCAGTTATGTTTCAATTGAAACATAACAAGTGGGGGCTCGTCTAAAAGCAATTGTGTTCTACGTGTTTTGTGTTTTGCGTGTTTCGGGTTTTTTCGTGTTTTGTGTTTCCGTATGTAGGCCTATTCCCAATAACTATTTCTGTATATATTATTTCCTGAATTTACGTGATAAAAGAGACTATGGCATCAGCTAAGTCGTTTAATGAGGAGAATTTGCCATTAGACTTACTAGTGGCATTGGGCAAATGCCAGGAAGAAAATTTCAACGGATTTGTCGCAGCACTCCGTGTTGCTTGCAACAGTGTGTCACAAACACCGTCTGAAACTTCAGTAAACCCGCCCTCCCAGCCACCACCACCACCACCGCCGGTTCCACCTCGTGCGTCAGATAAGCCTCACAGCAGTCCGTCCTCAGTACGCGACGATGGAGTTCTTCGCGCTCTCCAGTTCGAGCTGCCAACGTTCGGCGGTAGAGATGATGTGCGGTCGCCTGAAGAGTTCCTGGACGCCCTAACCAGGTATGCACGCGCATCACACCACGACCACAGATGGCTTCTGCAGGACGTTGTACCAGTGGCTCTGGTAAGGGATGCGGAGAGATGGTGGACATCTCGTGGAGGTTACTCTTTGTGGGATGCGTTTCAACGGGATTTTTTGAGGGCATTCGGTGTGCCGGATCGCATCCGCCGCCTCCGCATGGAGCTGGACGCTCGGACGCAACATCCGGACGAAGATTTTGCTTCCTTCGCGAGAGTGATTGATGCATACTATCACCGTATAGGGCAGGTCGTGTCGGAGGAAGAAAAAATAGAACGCGTTCTCGCCCAAGCGACGCCGTTCACTAGGCAGCTATTGTGGGGACGCTCCTTCTCCTCACTGGTTGACATGGAGGACACCGGTCCAGAGATCCAGGAGTTTGTGTGGAGGACACAACATTATCAGCTTCCCCCTCTACCGTCCACATGCCTGGAACGGGACTTGGCGTTCCACCCAGTTAACCAGGCTGGTTCCCCGGCTGCCACGTCTTCGACGCTGCGTCGTCAGTCTAAAGCAGATGATACCTGTAGGCGGTGCCAAGGCAAAGGACACTGGTCTCACGAATGTTTGACACCTATGTTGCCATCGGCGGCGGGAAACGCCAGAGTGTGAGGGCCGAACCTGCTGGCTTTCATGCAAATGTGTTGCAGGTGAGTAACCTGAGGTCATCCCCTCCTATGTTACTACTACAAGTCGGCTCGTCTAGCCTCAACGCGTTGCTCGACACAGGCTCGTGCGTCAGCCTCATAGGAGAGGCCGGCCTCAAAGCCGCTGTTGCAGCGGGAGCCAAACCATGCAATGTGTCCCGTCCACTGAGGTTGGCGTCAGGAGTGGCTCTCGCGAGGGCCCAGATTGTCGTACCAATATCCTGGTCAGGGGGCCAACGTCGCCAACGAATGCTGTACCTACCGCAGCTGGCGACCGAGATGATACTGGGCACAGATTTTTTGTTCGCCACAGGAATCTCCCTCCATGTAGCTGAGGGCGGTTGGACTCTTGGATCCGCACCACAACGCGTCATTCCCTTCTCGTCATCAGCTGTCCGCCCACCCTCAGTTGATTACACCGGCTCGGAGGACTTTGGGTGCATCGGGTTGGAGCGTTTGTTCACCAACGTACAACAGCCACAACTCTCTTTACTTTCATCGCTGTCACCGTCATCACCGCCACCGCCATCGCCAATATCTCCGCCACCGCCAAATCAGCCTGTAGTAAGCAAACTCCCGCCTCTACCTACACGGCGAGAGCAACTCCAGTCGGTGCTGGCGGCCGTGGTCTTGCAGTCATCCCACACTACATCAACCCAGCAAATACCGCTGAATGCACGTGGTTCCTCAACTCCTGCTACACTGCCGGAGGTTGCTTTTGCTTCTTCGGCTAAATTGAGTCCCAACGTTGTCCTGGAACAGGTCACCCCACCGATGGTAGCGCATTGTCCTATAAGCGTGCAGCAGCCGATGCGGGATTTGATATCCAGGTATTCCACGCTATTTACGCTCAGGCCTGGCATTACATCGCAGGCTAGTCATAGCATCAACACAGGCGACAACTCTCCGTACAGAAGTAAGTTGCGTCCAGTCAACGCGAAGAAGCACAGTACAGCCTTCAAGCAGCAACTGGGCATCAGCTCCAGTGATAGTGCCCAAAAAGTCTGGTGGCCATCGATTGGCGATCGACTATCGAGCCATTAACAATCGTACGAAGGTGCCAGTGTACCCCATGCCATCAACAGAATGGGTGTTCGCGCAACTAGGGCAGGCAGCTTGGTTTTTGGTGCTCGACTTATCGCAAGGCTTTCACCAAATCCCAGTAGCACCAGAAGATCGCCCGAAGACGGCTTTCATCTGCCACCGAGGCCTCTTTGAATACTTGCGAATGCCTTTCGGTCTGGCTGGCAGTCCCGCTACGTTCCAGGCCCTCATGGATAACGTACTCCTGGACCTGAAATACAAGTGTGCGATGCCTTTTCTAGACGACGTGCTTGTGTTTTCAAACACGGCAGCTGAGCATGTTCGTGACCTCCAGGCGGTGCTCTTTCGGCTGGAAACAGCGGGTCTTACGATTAACCCGTCAAAAGTTCAGCTTTTCCAGACGTCCCTCAAATTTCTGGGTCACATTATACGTCCTAACGAATGTTGCCCCGATCCAGAGAAAGTAATGGCCGTCTCGTCATTTCCTCGTCCATCCAAAATCAAGGAACTTCAAAGTTTTCTCGGTTTAGTCGGCTATTACCGGAAGTTCTTGCCGGGTATGGCAACCACCACTATGCCATTAACCCGTCTCACACGAAAAAACGTTCCGTGGCACTGGGGTGCGGCTGAAGAAACAGCTTTCCGCACAGTCATTCAGGGATTGACAGATGCCACGGCATTAGCTCTCCCAGACCTCAACAAGCCGTTCAGTGTAGAGACTGATGCCAGTGGGCTGGGAATTGGGGCAGTCTTGCTGCAGGACGATGCCGAGGGTTCATCTCGTCCTGTTGAGTTCATCAGCCGGCAGTTATCCCAACACGAAAGGAACTACACTGTTCAGGAACTCGAGTGTCTCGCCGTTGTGTGGGCTGTGGACAAGTTCCGTCCGTACCTGGAATTCACCCATTTTGACCTCCTCTGCGACCACGCCTCTTTGTCGTGGATGTTCAAAACAGAATTGACATCTAGCAGAGTCCGTCGATGGGTGCTGCGACTCCAGGGATACAACTGCACTGTGAGATTCCGCAAGGGAATATTGAACCTACCGGCAGATGCTTTGAGTCGCGCTCCAGTAGGGCTAGCATCGGAGACCCCAAGACATTCGGTGGCGGAGACTCTGCTACCGATTGAACTGGTAGAACCGGCACATACAGTGCATTTCGAGCAGGCGAATAACTTCGTTGCGGCTTGTGCTACAGTTGATGTGTCTGCACTATCCGACGTCCCGACACTCGTTACACATCAAGATAATGACGTCGATCTGGCCGCACTCAAGGCCTATCTGCAATGTAGCCAACTGTCGGTCGAGCCTCGGCTATCCTCATGGATTCAGGCCTCTGCCGCCTCTAGTTCCATCACCAACGATGGCCTTCTGGTCAAACGTGTCGCAGGTCTGCCTGGCAGCGACGAGTCATCTTGCCAGAAAGTATGGCTGCCTCGGACACTCCATGGTCTAGTTTTGTCAGTGGAGCATTGCCATCCTCTTGGCGGCCAAGGCGGTTTCTTACGGACGCTGACAAGAATCCGCAGGTCTTACATCTGGATGGGAATGCGGTCCGATATATCAGAGTTTGTGCGCTCGTGTGCGACTTGCCAAACCATCAAACCAAATCGCCAGAAACCGGCAGGCCAGATGGACAGCCGGCTCGCAGACTGCCCATTCGCCGAGCTCAGCATCGACTTCGTAGGGCCATTACCACGAACAAGAAACCGCTATCAATACCTCCTTGTGGTAGTGGACAAATTTACGCGATATTTGGAAGTATTTCCGTTGCGCCAGGCATCCACTGTCGCTGTAGTGCCACTGATGTTGGAAGTGTTCGCACGGCATGGCTTTCCTCGAAGTATATCGAGCGACAACGGGAAGCCGTTCGTTAGTGAACTATGGCAAGGTGTGTTGAAGCACTTGAACATTATAGAGCGGCACACCGTCCCCTATCGACCGTGCGGTCAGACAGTCGAGAGGCACAATGCGACACTGAAACAAACTATCATGGCCTACTGTGAAACCCACCGTGACTGGGATCGACGCCTCCATGAGATCCTTTTCGCCCTCCGGTCGGCTACCTCCGTAGCCACCGGGTACTCGCCAGCTTTCCTCACGTACGGTCGCGAGCTACGGGCCCCTTGGCATCTGAACGAGGATGACACCCGTGGTAGAGAAGAGGACGCAGTGTACGAGGGGCATGAGTTTGCTACCGATCTACGAAACCGACTCGAAACAGCGAGAGACTTCGCTGCTCAGCGTGCGAGAGAAGCGCACCACACGGCGAAGGTCCGCTACGACAATTCACGCAAGGTCACAGCATTCCAAGTGGGCGACTTGGTGTGGCGCGACCAACACGTCCTCAGCGATGCCAGTCGAGGAATCTCCGCCAGTCTGACACCGAAAAGGAATGGGCCCTACCGAATAAGTAACGCCATCGGGCGCAATGTGTTCGAACTGGTGGTCCCTGATTCTGGCCATCCGATGGGGAGAGCCAACGCAGACCAACTGTTGAAGTTCGAGCCGGTTCCAGGATGGGCCCGGGACGTGACGACGGCACCGGCTCCGAGGGTGCAGACAGCGCCACCTCCTTCACAAGCTGATCATCCTTTTAACTTGCGTCACCGACAGCCGTAGTTTCAAGGGGGGGAGATTGTTAGGCCTCACCTAACTATATTAATGTACCAAGGGGCAGTGACTCGAGAGATCGCTTGAACCACCGCCATCTACTACTTTTGGCATTGTTAAAGATAAACAACAAAAGGGCTTTTGTTTTTATAAGAAAATTGATTAATTTTTGTCAGATCGATTTCAGTTTCTGCCACGGCAGCATTAAATAATATTCGTTCAAAGACTAAAGTATAGTGTATAAGAATGAATAATAATAGTTTGTATAAGAAAATATACTCTTTTACAGTCATTTGTGTAATAGTCTTGTCTTGAAACATAACAATATATATATATATATATATATATATATATATATATATATATATATATATATATATATATATATATATATATATATATATATATATATATATATATATATATATATATATATAAATATATATATATATATATATATATATATAAATATATATATATATATATATAAATATATATATATATATATATATATATATATATATATATATATATATATATATATAAATATATATATATATATATATATATAAATATATATAAATATATATATATATATATATATTTATATATATATATATATATATATATATATATATATATATATATATATATATATATATATATATATATATATATATATATATATATATATATATATATATATATATATATATATATATATATATATATATATATATATATATATATATATATATATATATATATATATATATATATATATATATATATATATATATATATATATATATATATATATATATATATATATATATATATATATATATATATATATATATATATATATATATATATATATATATATATATATATATATATATATATATATATAAATATATATATATATAAATATATATATATATATATATATATATATATATATATATATATATATATATATATATATAAATATATATATATATATATATATATATATATATATATATATATATATATATATATATATATATATATATATATATATATATATATATATATATATATATATATAATATATTCAATATTCAATAGACCATACGTTCTTTACAAACTGGCGTACCATATAGAAAACAAGTGAGAAATGAATAAAATCATAGGACAATCAAACGTGTGGCCCACCTCAACTTTTCTCATGAAAAAATGGCCCTACGACATATCTAGTTGAAAAGCCCTGGCCTAAGTTAATTAAATCATGTGGATATTTGCTCATCAGTGTGAATAGCCACTCCATTAATCCCAAGCCCATTACAGTCCCCCCTACCCTTTTTTATTTAAGGAAGAAAATAATAAATAATATGAAAACAAACCAATTTCAAGACAATTTGGTATCCTCATATTGCTTAACTCACAATATTCTAACCAAACCAAAATGTTTTACTTTAGACATGATTATTTTTCAAAGTTTTACTTAGACAAAAAGACATCAAGCCCAATGACAAATTGATATTATGTCAATCCGATCTTTCGACTGATGATCATTTGAAAAAATGTACCTACGTCTTCAGGTTTATAGGCCTACATGATTTTGTGATGTTTTATATGGAAACCATTGATTTTGACAGTACTAAAAACAAATCTTAGGTATAGGTCTATGGATATATTTCAATAATTTTGAAGTAGTCTACACACTGGAGATGCACACTCGAGTCTTGAAAAATGAATATTTAGTATGATATAAGATATTTCGTGTCGGATGTGACACATGACTAGTGATGTAAATTTTCATGAAAATTTTTGTCGTTGAAAATTTTCATGAAAATTTTCATGAAAATTTTCAAAAGCTTGAAAATTTTCAGAAAAAAAATCAAATTGATTTTTTTTGTTAGTTCATTGTTACAGAAGAAGTTGGCGTTTGAATTCACTCTTTTTTTGTGATAGAATATTCTTAAGCTTCTTTCCCATTTTGTCACCAAATTATAACATGTGACAACAAGTGAGGTTATGTAGGTACAGCTCTATACAGACAAGGTCAAAGAGTCAAAGAACAAATAACCAGGAAATACCAGGAAACATCAAACAGGAAATGAGTATGAAACCAAAAAAGCCTCATTTGAAAAGTGAAAGAGAAAACATGAAAAAAATATTCATTGAAAATTTTCGTGGAAAATTTCGATAAATTTGCATTGAAAATTTTCAATGAATTGAAAATTTTCTGAAAATTTTCAATTGAAAATTTTCAACGTTCCATCACTACACATGACTGACATGAGAGGGCGAAACACAAGCCGCCATTATGACTAACGCACATGTGCTTTGAACAAAACGCCAAGTTTCAGTCGGCATTTATATGACGTCAGTGATTTCAAGGCTTGATCCGTGAAACTGCCTGCTCAATGCTTCAGTCAATGTTTCAGTCAAGGGCTTGAGATCAAGGGTTGATGTCAACCCCTTGATCGAAACCTTGACCCGTGTAAATCAGGCTTAAGCTCATCTCACACAACGCAAATTTTGCGTTTTTCTAGTAGAAATACAATAAGCATTTCATCAATGATTGTCAAGAGACAAGTCGATATTCATTACAAGTCAAAGTTGAAGACACAGTTTAAAGATAGGGTATATATATATATATATATATATATATATATATATATGCCATATCTTGAATCGATCATGATGACGATTATTGTTTGCTTCACGACCCCACGAACAGCTGGGTATACGGGGGTACAAATGAGCAGGTGATTATGAAACTATGAAGTGATGATTCCAGTGAGAAGACGTTTACAAAAACCCATGCCTTAAGCGGGACTCGAACCCACGCCCAACGGTGACTTCAGTTTCTGAAGTGGTGCCTCAGCCGACCGTGCTACCGAAGGTGGCTACTCGACCTTTTTAGGGTGTTGTCTTATTGGTTGATCGGGTTTTTAGTGACGGTTAGTGTAAGATTTGTGTCAAATGAACGAGATTGCAATTTTTGGGTTCAAACCCTGTCCTAGGCCATTGAATTTCAAAATCGATGCCTAGCCTCACCTTACCCTAACCATCATCTAGGCCTAGGCCATTGAGATTGTAATGAACATTACAATCTCAATGCCTAGGCCTACCACCACCTAACATAATCCTAACGTAGATTGGTTAAGGATATGGCATATTCACCCAGAAGAAATTGCTAGACCTAGATGATTACTAGGCCTATGGATAATATAACCATGGACTTACAAAGTTACTAGGCCCAACCTTTGAATTCCCAAACCATTATTATTTTTATTTTTTTTAGGTTAGGCTATATTATCACCCTAGATGTAGGTAGTGACGACTGTGTGAATCCAGTCGATTTAAAACTTGGAATAGGAAATACATAACAATCAACACTCCAAATCAATTCATCACCAAGCACATACCTCTTGCGCACTACAGGTAGGAGTGAGTCCAAATAATTCATATAAATCTAACTCAAACAGCTTTGAATCCGCCATTCTAACGCATGAATGGCACAGCCACATGCAAATGTGATGTGCAGGTCTTTTTAATTCCTAATTTCACAGGCTGTGTGAAACATTGGTGTGAAGTTTGAATGTATTTTTGAGTCGAAAATGTTATAATGAAAATGTAGAAATGTTTCTATGGAAATGGATACCGGTAGGCCTACATTAGGTTTTGAATAAATTACAAATTATTGTAGGGCGAGGACTGGTATGGATTCATTTTATAGTTTTTAAATTGAATGTAAATGTTGGCTGTGACAGTAAACAATGGCTTTAATTTCTACCTTGATGTGGATTTTTTTATCAGTCGTCGTCCTAATTACAATGTTTATCTCGGTAACAGTAAGTGAACTACCGGTACCTGGTTAGTTCTTTTCAGGATGATAGGCTTACACAATAATAATAATAATCGTGTTTATTATTTTGATATCTTTTAGTATTTTGGCTTTCTTGAAAGTTTATCAAAATGCTATTGTAAAAATAATACTCACCATACATTATCCAAGTTATTCAATATTATAAAATATGTATATGCCAATAATTTATAATGGCAAATTCCAACTGGAATAATACTCTTCATTTTCGTTCATGAGAATTAAAAAGGTTTTATATGAATTTCAAATTTGTATTAAATTCCTAGGCTACACCTGACATTAGACAGGCATAAAAACGCCCCTCTACAAGTGCCCTAGTAGAGACCTACCAATTAGTTAGGGATAATGTATAGACCTAAGAAAAATACCATACCCAAAAGTGCAAACTCAGACACATTATTTTGTTATTTTTTTTTATGTCAGTCAAATTTAACATTTTAATTTGGTAAAATATTCAATTTATGAAGGTCCGGTCTTTCAAACTGATTGTTAGTGGATTAGGCATCAGTTGGCAGAATGAATTTGTATCACCCTATGGTTACATAATTATTATGTTATTTTTGTACCAACTAATAATTAGCTTCCAAGAGTTTGTAATATTGTCATGCGAATAAGTTGCTATAAATTTAATAAAATAATATAATTTCTAGAACATGAATATGCTGCCAGCTAATGGAAATGCTATGAGAAAGCCAATTAAAAGTAAAAGTTCATCTAAAACACAAGAAGAGCTTGATGCACAGCTACGAATCCTCTCATGTCAGCTTGCCGAGAAGGAGAAACTTGTATGTACTTGTCCGGTATATAGTAGGCATATTATTTTATCAATTGCTCAATTCAGATCACTATTGAATTGACGACTAGTGATTGACCCGCCCACAAACGTCACAAAACAAAACATCCAATCAAATGGGCTGTTTGTTATGTGGGTGATTTGACATTAGCTATCAGAGTATCTCTAAATGCCCACAAGAAGTATAGATGTGGGTGGCCTGCCAAGAAGCCATCCCTATCACTAGTGGTCAATTCAGATCAAGATGCATTGAGGGTTGCATTTGCCAACTCTCTATGCATCTTGATTCAGATTTATGAATTGAGTTTTTTGATTATAACCATTTTACATTGTAGAGTTGATGAACTATTATTAAGCTTAGGCTTTTTTCAAACTACAAAATAATCAGTTCGAAATTTATATGCTTTTCAATAATTATTGTGTGTTTAGTAACACATAAATGAATTAAAGTTAATGTATCTAATATATCATTAATTATTATTAAATATAATAATAAATTATATAAGCCTACATAATTGAAACTACATATCTACTTGCACTGCCATTATTCATTATTTAGTATACAAATTATATTTCATAACAGTTGTCATCATACTCATACATAATAATTACTCATGAAAATAAAAAATGAAACCAACTTGTTCACAATAAAATGAAAATATCGAATGCTCACAATTTTTCTACAGTAGCTTACAATTTGTACATTTCATTTAGGCCTACTTTGTTTTGAAAATCACCTTTTGCAGATGGTCACCTCTAAGACTAAAATCATGGCAGCTGAGAGTGCTAATCCCCAATATGACCACCATGATTACCGTGTTGTGGGTCTTAAAGAAGACCTACTCATTAGTGAACTAGAATGTTCTGGTTTGCAAGATGAAATTAATGTAATCATTTCAAGGCGCAAGGAACTTCAGATTGAAATGATGAAGGTATAACAATTATAACATTTTAAAACATAGGCTCAAAGTGTACTAAGCCTTACTTTATGTTTTAGAAAATGATTACCGTTGTTATAATAATACTTATTGTCGTTTCTAGTAGGCCTGTCACTGTTTAATGATTCCTTTATATGTTTTTGTAGCAACAAGAGCAGTACGAGTTTGTGACCGGCATGGTTAAAGATTTACACAAGAAAGAAGAATTGGTAGGTATGTTCAATTATTGCTGCAAAAGTGAAATCGCATATCAAAATAAATATTGTATTTGAATATTAGGGTTGTCGTTCAGTGTCAAAAACTGACAAAACTGATTAATAAAATTTTCTACGACGGATCAAACAATAGTTTGCTACTAAACTATTTTTTGCTACTAAAAAATAATCAAAGAAATTAGTGGCTATAAATATGAACAATAATTACTGTACCTATCAAAATAAGAAACAGTAGTTGCCTCACTGTGACTGTGACATGCAACAGTTTGTACAACAGCTTCAATAGCAGTGTTAAATAGGGACTTAACGAACTTTGAAAGGAACGCATCACTGTTATTAAGTAGTAACTTTTAATGGAATTGCGTTCCTTTTTATCGGTAACGAGGAACGAAATTCAAGTTCTTTTCAAGTTCCTTTTGAACAAATTGTACTTCAAGAATACATACCTTAATAACATTAGAATTCCTCAGGAGGTACTGACACACTCACACTGGGCATTCTGAGCGCCTGAAGAGCGCCTCGGGACTGCCCGTGTTATCAGGGAAGGCAATATGGAATAGATTGCCTATATTTTGTATGATACCAGATGAAAGATTTTGTCTGTGACCCTTTGTCTCACATATGCTATTGACTCAGCCTAATCCCTATCGTCCATCTTGTATCTTATCATTTCCAGACGTATTTCACGGTATTTCCCTGTCTACTTCTTGTCATACGATCTTTCCGTACGTTGTCGTAGTTTGATGGCTCGAATTAACCGAGTGTCAGTGGGAGGGGTTAGAAAAAATATAAATTTGCGTACCCATGCAGCTAATGCACTCCAAGAAAATCATCACTATACCTGGTGGCTATTTTATTTTTTTATATTGGGTTTTAACGACGCACTATACTGATTGCTACATTGACGTTGGTGGATGATGAATGAGATGATGGGATGATGAGATGAAAGGTTATTTTATTAGGTGTTGTGGATAGTGGGAAGGAGTCGGTCGTAGCCTGTTGTTAAGGAACCATCCCAGTATCAACCTGAACAACAGAGGGAAACTACGAAAAACCCCTGTCAGGGGTCGACCATGGCGGGAATCGAACTCCGGTCTCCCAAATGACGGTTCAGTGTGTTACCACTCCGACACGCGCCTCTGTTACCTGGTGGCATAACCAATAGCTAGAGACATGTAAAAATAGCAATTGCTATACATGTGATGAAATTTAAAAGTGCCTTTTTACATGTTTTTCTGATATTTCTTCATGTTACACTATGTTTGGTGTCGTTCTATCATGTTTTTGAAAAGGCGACAAAGCGCTACAAACGTCTGAATCCACTACGTTTCAATGTACTGGCGATATAGACGCTAAATTCATAATAGAAGCATTATAGATGCTATTTTCCCCAAAATTTTTTCAACTGAGGTGTAAACGGGTGAAGTAGTCGGGTTATTCGGAAAAAAGTGCAGTTGCAAATGCAGGTGGCAGACGAGGCGTAGGTTTGACTTGCTTGTAGACTATTTTTTTTTTTAAATATCAATTGGAGTGTTTCTCTTGTATGCCTATTGTATGTTATCTAGTGGTTTTACCAACACCTTACTGTTGTTATGCTACTGAACGTTGTTGCGCGAGAAAACACGATGTTTCAAAATAATAGATGCACCAAAGTGCTACTTTTCAAATTGTAAATGCTACGAGAAGAAAAAATAGAAGCTATATTTACATGTCTCTACCAATAGCCAATAAGACTGAGATTGTTTTCAAGAAGTGTACAGAGAGATTTTTATAAACAGAAGAGGCCTATCCCACCCACTTCAGTGTTACATCTCGACTGTGCTCCCTAATAACACTAGAATTCCTGAGGAGGTAGTTAGTCACTCACATTGGACATTCTGCGCGCCTGAAGAGCGCCTCGGGACTGCCCGTGCTATTAGGGCTAGTCCTTGTGATAAAAAAATTGGTGTTGTTTTATCAATAATAATTATTGATAAAACAACACCAATTATCGAATAATTGTTGAATTGATTATGATAATCCACTGTTCGAACATGGGAGTGGGGAGAGACACATTGGAAATCGTCTGCTTTGTAACATTTTAAAATCCATGAAAATAGTCATGATAGGCCCTACTCCAACAAATTCAAACAAAAAAATCCTCGTTGGTAACTCACAGGAACTTTTGAGTTCCTTTTTTTCTGACGAACTGTAATAGTAACTAGTTCCTTCATTTGAGGAATCTACCCAACACTGTTCAATACATTTTGATAATTAATAAAATTAATAAAAATCATGAATCGGTCAATTTTAATCGATTACTGGTTTAATCATGTTATTGATTAATAATTAAATGTCTGATAATAGATAAGTGATCAAGTAAGCAATAATCGGCAGCATACCTGAGGAATACCTGCATCAGTGCTTTTTAGGAAGTATAATTATTCAGATCACCTAAAACTTGGTACCGGTATACGATCATTGTTATGGACAAAACATTTTTTACTGCGATTTTTTTACTGTACATACCATAATTCATACAGTCTTCTTTAGATAGGTAAAAAAAAATCAAAAAGATTGGTAAGATTTTTGGTGGATATCTACAATGGGATATTTATTAGGTTTATATTAGGTTCAGTTTCAGACTCAATTTGTAAGACCAGGCTTTTTGCTCAAGAATTTTCTTATTTCCAGGAGTCTTTCCTGGCACCCGTGAGCCATTGAAAGATGAAATAAAAATGTATAGGAGAGTTCCAAGCCTGAAGGTGCAGGTCGAAGTAGGCCTATACTGTACCTTCAAATGATTTTTTAAATTTATTTTTTGACAATCTCTAGGATACAATTTAGAAATCATTTTTTTGCCTTCTTTGAGTGGACTTTCACGGAAACCAGAAAATTTGTATTCAGTTACATTACATTTTTTTTCTGTTAATTTACTCTTGTACTTTATATGATAATATATTTTCAGGACGAAGAAAAACATTCTCGCCTGGAACAACCGTCACAGCTGCTCTGCCCAGCATTGAATCATAATGATAAAAACAATCAATTGTCTTGTTGTCGTGAGGTATGCGGCAGTGTTCACCTTCATGATGATCCAACATCAAGTCCCAGCTTCGACTTTTCTGACGGATCAAATACCTCGTTACCCTATATTGAAAGCAGTAATTCTGATAGCTCGTTAACTCTTCCTGTAACTGCTTTGTTGTGAACAAACAAAATTAAAATGTCAAATAAATAATGTCAACATAAAATTACTTCATTGTCTCAAAAGATGATTGCAATAGGGATTGGTAAGAATCAAAGGTGATAAAAGTAGTTTGTGTATAGGTCCATACTCAAAATAATCATTTTATCCTTTTATTATATCAATTTCCACACCCGTTTCAGTGACATGGTAGGCCAATCACTATCAACACTTAATTAATTCGGTAATGTGCATAAATTGACTTACTCATTATAAATACTATTGTGGACCTACTTTGTTACATATGTAAAGGATCGTTATACCAATATTGTATCGGATCAGAGTACACACTATCTCTTTAAGAGTGTAGATCTCCATCATTTGTTTAGTTTATAAAAAGTGTTGGGAAGTGAGGGTAGGAAGTATTATGCCAAGTCATGTATCAACACTGAATATTCCAGCTTAATACTTGAAAAAAACATAAATGATCTGATGATAGGGTGTACTTTGATTATTATTTGGATGCTGTAAAACAGATACCTCTTATATTTTCTATTATTAACGTAACTTATGTTATTATACGGTACACCTACTTGCAATTTGAAATGCATATATTATGATGCAATTAAAAGAAGAGGATCATCAGTAGTATAGAGGTGTAGTGGTAACATTGATTTTTCACTATAAAAGCATCTACTCTTATTCTGAATACTAATACTGTAGTACAACAATAAACTAATAGTAGTTCGATAGATAAAAGTTGGATATAAAATACACCACGTATCTTATAAAAGGAGTTGGGTACATTATAATTTTATATAATATAAAAGTTGTATGAATATGTACCGTACTAAAATATTGGTATCATTCATTTCTGATTAGTGAACAATTAAAGTTCAGTGTGCTCGCGTGCAGGGAATTTCTTAAGAATTGCGTTGTAGAGATTAAGAAAAGCGTAGCCGCTCACACAAATGATGAGAAGAAGGACAACGCAAAATACGACGCTGCAAAGGAAATTCAAGTTGTTCATTAATATAACTACAATTATCAGGCGACATTGCCTCATTACTTAGCCTTAATGAGAAAAATGAGTCTGATGCATCTAAAAAAAATCATTCAAATTCTAAACTTCAAACTCTTAAATTTGAATTTCACAAGTTGTAAAAAACATACTGCATTAAATAAAGTTGCTTGATGCTTCTGGATGAGACTACTAAATTGTATAATGTAAGTCATCAAGCCGCAACTTCCCAAATTGTACGTTATATTATTTTATTTCACATTTCTTGAATCTAAATAGTTTACCGTATTAATGGTATTATTCTATTTATCTAGTATATCCAATGGATATCTTTTGTTTTTCCAAATATTCCATGTGAAGTTTGGATATTGACATATTAATATTAAATATATATTATTCATATACGTATCGTACCTCAGGAAACTGGAATCGATTATAGAAGCCGCAGTACTAGGATTTTTCTTGTTGCGACTTTTCTATAGAAAAATAAGAAAGAATTAAAATTCTAGTTAATTTTTGGTGTTCACTGGTATGAATCAAATTCTAAGGATGTAAGATGACATACCTTTTCGAGGTCGCTGACCATAGCGTTTTTCATAACATTTAATCTGTCTCGCAGTTGTTCCACAGATTCCATTTCTTCAGGCGAACTGCCTAATTATTGAAAAATAAATGAGATATTGTGATAGTAAATCTAGTGGGAAGTTTATTTCACATACAAATATATTTCCTTTTGTTTGAAAATACATTTTCAGTAGGTATACCTCAAGATGTATACATCTAGCTAACACTAACACAACTAGTTGAAAACTGAAGTAATATTAGGCGTGGGTTTTAGTCTCGCATAATGGCATGGGTTGTGTAAACGTCCTTGCACCCATTATTATATCATCATTTCAATATCATCCGCACATATTTTGTACCCCCAAATAACTTAGCTGTTGGAGGAGACGTTGAGCAACCTTGAAAAATGAAATAAAACTGTAGCTGCAGAGATGGGCTTGAACATTCAATTAAATAAGCCATTACAAAAAAATTAAAAAATACTTAAAAATGAAAATACTAAGGTAATAAAAACACACGTACCTGATATGTAAACTAATAGCACACATGCACTAAAAAATGAAAGACTAGAGAGTAGATAAGCAATAATGCCTATAATGGATCAGAATGTATGTACGGTATAAATATGGATGTAGTGTGAATAATTCTCCCCACAGGAATTTAGAATATATTCAGTGATCATAATCAAAAATGTATTACCTGTGATCGGAGAGCTGTTTTACAGTAGTGAATATTATGATTGTTTTATTTATTCATTGATTATTGTTTGCTCAACAACTCCACCAACAGATAGGTTATATGGGAGTTTGAATGAGCAGGTGATTATGAAACTATAAAGTGATGATAAGTGAAAGGACGTTTACAAAAACCCATGCCTTATACGGCGATAAAACCCACACCCAACGCTGACTGGATTTTTTTTTTTATATTGAGTTTTTAACGACGCTTTGTAATGATAACTAAGATCTATTGGCGTCGGATGAATGATTAATGAGATGATGGGATGATGAGATGAAGGTTTTTTATGGGTAGTGGGAAGGATAGTGGGAAGGAAGCGGTCGTGGCCTATATTGTGGGAGCCATCCCGGCATTAGCCTAGGCTACAGAGGGAAACCACGAAAAACCCCGGTAAAGATGGACGGTGGCGGGGATCGAACCGGGTCTGATATGTCCCTTCACCTCCCGGATCACACGAAGCAAGTGAGCTAACCACTCATCTACTGTGCCGGTACGCTGACTTGAGTTTCTGAAGCGATGCCTCAGCTGACGAAGCTACCGAGGGTGGCTGTTTATTTATTGTTATTCCATTGTACTCAAGCAAAAATTGTAAGTTCAAAATACTAAAAAGGATTGAATGAGGGTTTCCCAACTGGTGGCTCGTGGGCATTTTTAAATGGCCTGCAGTATGACCTTATAATCAACGTTAAATCACTGCAATTTTTGGTATAACATTGTGGGTAGTCAAATTGAGAATATATTTGACAAGGGTTGAACAGTTGTCACAAACCAAATGGTAGGGGCGGCGTTTGAACTGACATTATGTTGATAATTCCCGACAGAATATTCATATTCTGTCCGACCGTTTGGCTTGTTACGACGGTACACCCATTTGGCAACCTTGTGAGCTTCCGCGCTTGCAGCATGTCAGTAATATAGACCTAATTGAAGACGTAAAGATGAGGGGTACAATTTAAAGGGAGACAACACTGAAAATATACCCATTTGTTGGAATTTACCTTTTTTTTTGATGATCAGTTTATTTCATATGGATCTCCTTCATAGGCTACTGAAGAAGTAATGTGAATTGATATACTAGTATACTTTATATTCAACTTTAACCATGTAGTGTCGGACCAAATTAGCTTCAGAACAGAATACAGTTAGATGTTTGAGGGCTGTTTTCTCGTCATCTTTTTTCACAACGTATTTTGGATATGCACAATTTTGTGTGCATATTTTATGAACCAGATAATAAACAAAGTATGCATTATCAACAGTATACCTCGAAAATAGCATGCATAGAATAATTTTTAAATGAGAAAAATAATGAAAAAAATTTTAAAAAGTGTGAAATAGTTGAATTTGTCATTCCTACAAAACAAATTTGAAATAACAGCAATGCACAACTTTGTCGAATGCACTTTCGAGAGGACTATGACATTTTTTAAAACAACTCATCTCAAACCATTTGCCAGAAAAAGTGTCTCTGGACACTTGAAAATATTTAGGTAATAATAGAAAAAAGAAAAAATGTAACTTTATATTTTGTATATATATATTTTTTTGTGATGTGAGACCACAATAAAAAAAATAAACTCAATCGAGTATAAAATGTAGAGCTTGGGATTTTCAGTGTTGTCCTCCCCGAATCATTGAATTTTGATTTTAAAAAAAGTTCAGTTGTAAAAAGCTCGATTATGCGTGTATTGAAAATATGTTGTTTGCATACCAGCATATCATATCGAAAACATGGTGAAAAACCATTAAAAATTATTGGATAATCAACTGTGTGGCCGACCTCAACTTTTCCTATAAAAATGGCCCTATGCAATATCTAGTTGGAAAGCCCTATCGCAATAACCTCCAGTCCAAGCAGTAAAAAATACGATATTTCAAATAAGATACGATTTTTCAAGTTTTGAGAAAATGTAGTTCAAGTGTGAATATTTAAATTGATATTAGTGTCTGCAATGTAAGCACCTGGTATATCGACTCAACACTGTATTACACAAAATATAAAATCAATAGTTATTACTAAAGGGGTTGGGAATTTAATTTGTTCGGTTAGTTTGAGGCAATAAATTTGGTCTAGTAGAAACATATACTTGCATAAAATACATAAAAACCTATTAATATCCCACATAAGTAGGAAAAATATTTTCTTGATTATGATGTGGTTGTATAACCTCAAATGGAAATTTTCTCAAAAATTTCAATTTTATTTGAGAAAGCATGGAATTCCATCTAAACAATATGAAATTGTGACATCAATGTTGTTCTTTTCAATATTAATATTGATAACACCTTTCAGTTAATTCGCTACTTTGTTCTGGCAACGACTAGAAGGCCGAAGGAAATAAAATAAACTCAAAATGTTGATATAGACCTTATAGTAGGCCCAGTTACCATGTTGCCATTAATTTGAGTTTTACCTTCTAATATATGTTATGAAATTTGAAAATTTAATCCAGGTTTTATGTTCCCTCAAAGAATAGAATTCCATAACTGTAAATGGTACTTACTTGGAGATTCATTCATATTTATTTGAGCCATGGATGATATTATTTAGAGCGTGGCACTAGTTGTATATTAGCTGGTACAGTGTCAGAATAACGTCTAATATATTAGATATTATTTGTAGTCCCAATTTGATTGTATAGATGTACAGATGACGTATTGTGAGAAGAGACAAATCTTTTTATAAAGTATCATCCATTAGTATTGATCCACTGTAGAATGTAGATGGGCTACCCAGACAGCATCTATAGGGCGTGCAGAGAAAGACATCTCATTAATTTATTTCAATCTGTATATTGTGACAGAAGTGAGGCACTAACAAAAATTGAGGTATTCGGGATATTAAGAAAAATATTATCTATTCAAGGACTATTTAATTTGAATACACAATTATAAATTGGTTATGAATTGGTTAATTAGAATTATTAGAGCATCGTTATTTTAAATCCCGCCTGTATTGGAGTTGAAAATGGCGGCGTGAAACGTCACCGAATATAATCAAGTGAAATACTTTTGATTCACAATTTTGTTCTATATCATCATATTGAGTAACTTTAAATAAAACAAAAAACATTTCATTCATAAAAGTATATTATGACACATATTTGTTGATTCATAGTCAATATCACATCATTTATCACTAGTGCACATGCGGAAGTCCGAAGTAGTAAAGATGTCCATTTGCCAGCTGTGGCAAATAAGATTCGGTATTTCTTTATATTTGTAGTATCAGTTTTCTATTTTGTGAAGTTGAAAAATTTGTGAGAATGGTGTTAGCAGACTTAGGTCGAAAGATAACGTCCGCTTTGCGGGCGTTAAGCAATGCTACCGTCATCAATGAGGAGGTGAGAAATAGTAAACATGGCCCTTCAACCTGCCTCCACTTTCCAGATGGCATGTCATCAGGCCTATTAATGTCACTAATTTGTGACATGGCTACATTCTTAATTGTGACATTCTTGTATTTTAGGTCTTGAATTCTCTGCTAAAAGAGATATGTGCAGCACTTCTAGAAGCTGATGTTAATATACGACTTGTCAAAAAGCTTCGAGAAAATGTACGGTCAATCATTGACTTCGATGAAATGGCAGGCGGTCTCAATAAACGGCGGATGATCCAGAGTGCCGTTTTCAAGGAACTTGTTAAAGTGAGTTGAAGCCATATCTGTAGTGCGATTCCATTTTTTTCAAAATGATAACGAATTGATGAGATTTGACAAAGTCAATTGGTAGGGCCTAGGTATTGTTACCTATTCGTTACAAGTATGTGATTCTCTTTCTCTGATAGTAATGACGGTAATTAGACATCTATTATAGGCCTATGGTTTGTGTAATAATTGCAGTATTGCCAAAATTCTCGGATCAGCTAGCTAGCAATACGTGCAGCGAGGAAACAATACGCATAACGATCTGGCAACTCAGTGATAGTTTTTCAGCATTATCCTTATTCTATGACATGTTTTAGAAGATGGCGAGAGAGATTGCTCACATTTTTTTTACTTGTTATTCATAAAATCAATCTGTATTTTAATGTTGGATAAATTTAGTAGTAAAAATACTTCACGTGCAAGAAATATGACACACTATAACGAGAAATCCACCCTTAAAAAAAATCATGACGAGGAATAAGTATTACATTGTTTGGGAATTGTTGGACAGTAGCTTGGAGGAGCCGTTAAGGTCGAGGAAACATAATATGGCATATAGGCCTACCGGTAGTTTCAAACAAATGTCGAAATTGTCTACCACCTAAGCACCTACTGGTACTTTGACAGTTGGAAAAGTTCTATTATAAACACTATTACTCTTGATACCAACAAAAAATAATTATGACAATACACTAATTCATGCAGATGAATAAATATGGGCCCTATCATAATTTACAAATTTAATTGTTAAAGGGCCTAGGCCTATTTGAAAATTTAAGGGAAGAACTTTGGGTACGTAGCCTTACACAGCTGAAATTTCATTTTACACTTTCATAATCATTGTAACGAGTGAGGTTTACTGTCGAAAATCATAACTAAGTTGTCTTGAAATCCAAAAGGGAATCACTTGATCCATTTTTTAATGACTTTTTGGTAGGAAACAATCAAAAAAAGGTAGGCCTATTAGAGGAAATTGTTTTGGCTTGTTTTGAGAAACAAAATAGGTGAAATTAATTACACACCCGGTGGTTAAGAACGGACCCGGTGGTCAACTAAGCGGAAATAGATTCAACGCCCAGGCCATGCTGTTACAGTAGCTTTTTTATACTTGTGTAAACTGTTCAGATGCTTTATTTTATTTATTTGAGGATCCCCACAGCTTTTATATGACCAAACATTGTTTTGCATAGGTAGGCCCAATATTTTTCAGTAGAACGTTCAATTATATTGTGTCAAATATAGTCATACATTTATTTAGTTAGTCCAAAGATTTGTAGGCCTACATATTGTTCGTTGTATGTATTGTATTGTCACATTTGTTTTTTCAGCTCGTTGATCCTGGCGTGAAAGCTCATCAACCTGTGAAAGGAAAGCCGAACATTATCATGTTCGTCGGTCTTCAAGGTTCAGGAAAGACAACCACATGTACGAAGCTAGCGTACCACTATCTAAAAAAAAATTGGAAAGCGTGTTTGGTTTGCGCTGACACATTTCGTGCTGGTGCATACGATCAGCTAAAACAGAATGCTACAAAAGCTAGAATACCGTTCTACGGTAGTTATACAGAAGTGGATCCCGTAGTCATAGCTCAGGATGGTGTGGAGATGTTCAAGAAAGAAGGATTCGAGATTATTATTGTAGACACCAGTGGTCGTCACAAACAGGAAGAGTCTCTTTTTGAGGAGATGTTGCAAGTTGCCACGACCATCAGGCCAGACAATATTATCTTTGTAATGGACGCCACAATAGGTCAAGCTTGTGAAGCTCAGGCCAGAGCTTTTAAAGAGAAAGTAGATGTCGGTTCAGTTATTGTCACAAAATTGGATGGTCATGCTAAGGGTGGGGGAGCTCTAAGTGCAGTTGCAGCAACAAATAGTCCCATCATCTTTATTG
This sequence comes from Brachyptera risi, assembly GCA_964007535.1. Classification (NCBI taxonomy): domain Eukaryota; kingdom Metazoa; phylum Arthropoda; class Insecta; order Plecoptera; family Taeniopterygidae; genus Brachyptera; species Brachyptera risi. The sequence goes on along the minus strand of OZ023329.1, from coordinate 30,298,499 downwards.
GTACAGGAGAACACATTGACGATTTTGAATTCTTCAAAACCAAACCTTTTGTTAGCAAACTTCTTGGAATGGGAGACATTGAAGGATTAATTGATAAAGTAAACGAACTCAAACTTGACGACAATGAAGAACTTATAGAGAAGATCAAACACGGACAATTTACACTGAGAGATATGTACGAACAGTTCCAAAATATAATGAAGATGGGTCCCTTCTCACAAATAATGGGAATGATTCCGGGATTCAGTCAAGATATTCTTTCAAAAGGCAGTGAACAAGAATCTATGGCGAGACTTAAACGGCTGATGACAATAATGGACAGCATGAACGATGGTGGTAAGAGACATGAATTTTCTATTTAGTGAGTAAATTCTGTGTAAGCTTATTGAAAATTCTAAATTGTCCTTTCTAGCCAATCTTCTTGTTAATACCTGCCAAATTGTATTATATTATAATAGGCCCTACAATTGTATTATCAGAATTGTATAAACAACAGGGGTTATATTAGTGCGGAGTTGACGCTAATATGCGCAGTTCTAAACTTCAAAAATGTAGCTCTTGATTTCAATTTGCGCAGTAGTAAAATGACGAATATTGTCAAATAATGAACGTTATCAAAGAAGAATTTGTCATTGCGATTCCGCGCATTAAATTAGTTGGCAAAATCAACACCATGGTTATCATGAGCTTGAGGAGGGGAAGTGAATCCAATAACCATTGATATGCCCTTACAGCACGGTTGCTATTTTCAAGTAGGGCCTAATCAAGTTTGATTCCCTCCCTGGTGTTACTCTCGGTGCCCACCCTCTTCGTTATTTACTTGTTTTTCCGAAAATTCGCAATAGTATATATTCTTCTCCCAATAATGAATACGCGTATACTTGGCGCAAATAAATAATAATACACCATGAAGCAAATTCCCAAATAGTAACAAGATGCTTCAAAAAACAACATTTTTCGAAAATTCCCTGCGGGGCTGTGAGGGGGGCCTTTCCCCCCCAGTATCCGTGTAGAACCCACCTCTTCAGTCATTATATAATTGATTTTTCACAGTGCGTCGTTAAAACCCAATGAAAAAAAAAAAATTGATTTTTCATTTGCGCAGTTCTAAATTTGAGTGATAGGAAAGAACCAAGAAATTCCCTCCCATTCTCAGAAAAATCAGAAATTTTCATTGGGATCAGACTAGACGTTGAAAAAAATGGTTATTCAAAGAGGCCTAATGAATTTCTATCAAATATACCTAGCTAGAAATAAAGCCCGTACTATACTTTAAATGGTTGCGAATTAATTCAGTCATCTCATTCCTCAAGGTGACTCCAAACTAACTAGGGGGTCTATATGGCCTAGTTGATTGAATGGTTCACAGCCTTCTCAGGCATGGCCCTATTACCACAATTATGTTGAATTGACATTGAAATCAGCTATTTATTTGGCCAAATCGGATCACTTGGGCTCTATTCGATGAATGCAATCCGAGCATTTAGAACTGTTTCTATATTAGACAATAGACTTATTTTCATAATTCGATGCGCAGGTGCGTACCGCCTTCTACCAGCCAAAATCGCTGGTATTCAAGCACGTATTTAAGCAGGTACTAAGTACTGTTCAGAAAGTCAGCTCACTTATCCACAGGGTTAAAGCAAAACATGAAGATATAAAACTTGCATTATCTCACATTTTCTCACTCTGGCAGTGTCTCTCAGTATATAGTGAACATATAAGTGTTGAAACTACTGTCATATTATAGGCCTGTGACGGAAAGTTGATACGTTCACTAACACACAATAATATAAATCAATCGTACTAAATAGCAATTGGCAGCATAGGACTTTCGAACTCGGGTAATAATATCTCGTTCCATGGTCAAACGATCGCGGCCAGATGGCGCTTTCTTTTCGTAAAAGGTCTATTGGAATCTTATGAACCCAACAATTGACGATGCGTCTAGTGAGCGTCAGTTGCAACAAAATATTTGTTCTATTCAACCACCGTGTAATATGGGCTTTATTTAACTGCAGTATCTTTTGCACCCGGTGATTTATGCTTTGTAGACTTGATTGTTTCCTCCCAAGGTGTGTCGAGTTCTCGAGTATATTATGGTAGGGGCTAGATATAAGTCAAGGTGACAGTTTTCAAGTAGACCTAATACAAATATCTCGCTCATCGTACAATGCGTCTGCTGCGTTTGCCTAGTAATTTCCATAATACCCCAACAGAAACAATTGTTCTTAAGATCTTGAAGGTCAAAATTATTTTGTATTACTGGTACAGTATTATAAAGTGATCTGAAATGAAGTGAATTGTACTTATGTTCAAGTAAAGGACTGCATGATAATTTGTGCAATTGCTCAAGATTGTAAGCCTATAGGCTTCTGTCAAGTGACGTCACCCATTGTTGAAAGAGTCAAACAACAATGTCCGTCAGTTGGAATTGACCAATCAGAATGTTTGGTAGTCCACCAGTTTGCTGTATTGCTATGGTAATGATTGTTTGTCATTTGTTACTTGACAGCTAAGCCTAATTAGCATATCTTGTAATATAATTGTGTAATGCTCTTGAAAATTTTCATTTTTAAATATTGTGTACAGTTAGCACTCTTTCTTAGACCTTGGCTCCTAGAATTGGGTATTTGTATCAGGCTTATTTTCTTATGTCACATCTCACATGTTCTAGATGTGATTCATGCTTAAAAGCAACATATCGACTAGACAGCTTACCTCGATAATTGAACAGCCAAATAGGTTAGATCGGGGTCTACTCAGAAAAAAATCTTTCGAGATTTAATTCCAGGCCCTAGTCTAATTACTAATTAGTGTAATTCAGTCTAGGCCAGGGCTCTCCAACTAGATATCTCAGAGGGCCATTTTTTCACGGGGAAATTTGAGGTGGGCCACACAGTTGACTGTCCGATAATTTTTATTCATTTTTCACCTGTTTTCGATATGGTGTGCCCGTATTCAAAGAACATATTTTTGGTACACATATATTCAAGCTTCTTGAAACTGATTTTTTCCAGATCAAGATTAAATTACTTAAATTAAACTTCTTGTCATTTGGAACTGATATGGCGCAAGGGTGGAGTTAACAACGATGCCAGATATATTCTTAATTTGACTACACAGAATATTATACGTAATTGCAGTAATTGTAGAGTTTGTATGAATTTATGAGTGATGCAGAATTGCAGAGATCATACCAGAGATCATTTGAAAGGGCAGCCCGCGGGCCGCCAGTTGGAAAGCCCTGGTCTAGGCCCTAGGCTTATATGTTGAATTTTTAAAATATTCATTCATGAGAATTTACAGCTCATTTAATTTTTTCAATTCAATTGTTTTGTTCCAGAGGTTGTAATATTACGTAGTTGTAGACCTATTTAAGGAATTGTCTCACTTTAATGACCCTTAGTCCATAAGGTTGCATCATCATTTTTGTTGAATTTTGATAACATTAGACACTGACATAGGCTACAGCTCATATTTATTGTAGCCTTGCCAGTAGGCCTACTTATTCCACTTTTCAAATGATTAAAGCGAAGAAGAATAATGTACCGTGAAGATATAGTTATAAAGCGTAGGCCTACTATTGGAATAGCACAGTACTTGTCATCAAAAATAAAAAATAATTATCACTAGACAATATTTCAACAGCATACTCGGCTGTCTTCCTCAGGTCAACTGAACCAGTTGACCTGAGGAATACAGCCGAGCATGTTGTTGAAATATTGTCTAGTGATAATTATTTTTTATTTTTGATGACAAGTACCGTGCCAGTCCAATAATACGCTTTATAACTTTTCAAATGATGTTGAATAATAATTTCTATTTTCATACTTTGTTACAGAACTAGATAATAGAGATGGGGCAAAACTTTTTACTCGCTCTAATGGACGAATCATTCGGGTGGCACAGGGATCAGGAGTGACTGAGAAAGAAGTCAAGGATCTTATTGCCCAGTATACCAAGTTTGCAGCTGTCGTGAAGAAGATGGGAGGAATTAAAGGATTGTTCAAAGGTGGCGATATGGCAAAGAATGTTAATCCAGCGCAAATGACAAAATTAAATCAACAGATGGCTAAAATGATGGATCCAAGAGTTTTACATCAAATGGGTATGTATGAATGTGAATCTCTATGCATCGTTCCAGGATCCATCGTTTTCCTGCTTGTATCAGTCATTTTTTCGTACCCCACCCCCATATAACCAATGTTGAATTTTCCTGGATGGATCGTTTACCTGGATGGATGGTTTTTATTCTCCTGGTCCGGTGGTCCCTTGAAAAATGATGGATACCGCTAGAGATTTCACTGTATATAATAACTAAAGTATTTAGTATTTAATAACTAAGTATCTCATAGTATTTATTTAGATACAGTCTCTGTCAGTTGGCCTCTATGCCAAGTCAGTGGTAGTATCAAATAATCTTTGTAATATTTGAGTAACTATCAATATCAAGACTAGACAAATGTATGATGGTATCATGCATGACCTCAGCTTACATGGCAACTTACATGGCATCAGTATTTTACCGGCAACTTGAAAGTGTCGTGGCAAATTCTGAATTTCATTATGATAGCTTTGGAGGGATAACTAATCTGCGGATAGAAAATAGTTGTACGGTACTTCTGAAACTAAGTACCTAGCCTACCATCAGTGTATTTAATTTCACTGCAATTTCATAAGTGGTCCAAGTAAACTGTTCAGTTTCTGAAGTTGAACCACAGGTTATATTTTGTATTCCTTCATTTTCATTGTTTTTTGTATGTATTATCTTATTTCAGGTGGCATGTCGGGACTTCAAAACATGATGAGGCAATTACAGCAAGGGGCTGCTGGGGGCCTTGGAAACATGATGGGCCTCGGTGGTGGCAAATCCTGAAAACTGCTTATTTTGTAGCAAATTAATTGGACGTTTAGTACATTCGGTACGAAGTGAAACGTGGATATGGGTTCTGAAAATATTGCTTCAAATTGTGATTTGGTGCTCGATTTGCTGATAGCTTTGCTCCTTCAGTTTCTTCATACTGTACTATTGAAATTGTTATTTTATTACGTATTGAAGTGTCTATGATAATAGCAGGTTGTTGAATGATGAAATACAAGGTTACACATTTTTAATTGATGTAAGATTGGAGACATTTTATTATTTTTTAACGTTGATAAGTACTGAGAATTATCATTATATGATATATTTAGACCTATTAGGTCTATTTTTGGTACGTTACGAAGTGGTGTCCACCGTGTTATATATATTCCTACAATGTTCACTCATATAAAAAATGTATTATTAAGAAATAAAAGGTAATAACATCTTTTTAGAATATAAAGAACTGACACCATTTTCTTAACTAATTTGGTGAAATACAACACAATTTTTAATTCAACTCTAGTGATAATCCACTACGGTACCAGAATCTCTTTGTTCATTCCAGATATGAGAAAGACCTAAAACAAAATAAGTTTACTTGATAACATTATCATACAACTCTTTCCCATGCTTTAGTTTTTATTCTCAAAAGTTTTTGATCGTGGCATCTGAAGTGTACCAGAATAGTTTACACTCGGCTCTATATGATCGGCTCTATATCTCTCTTGACTGATATGGGGTTAGTTGGCAAACCTTACCTGAACCTGTAACCACATTTACAACCATTAATTCAAAAATTAACACCGGAGTCATCTAGTTTATAGTGTTAATATGTTTTATAGTCTGTATCTCGCAGCCAACAGAAATTGAAAAAAAGCATTGAAATAATCATTAAATGGTGAGGCATTTACAAACATCTAATTGGGGAGGGGGGCTATTGTACACATTTCTGTACCAGTAGGTAATTACATTCTGTATTTTATAGGTACCTTAGTCTATAGTCAACTATGTTGATATAATTTGTATGTAGGCAACTAAGGTATACATAATAGCATTATGAACTCGATGAATCGGCATCAAGGAAAACTTCTGGGGAATTATAGTAGAATGCTGATGTTCTTCATTCTTATTGTTAATCTAGCCGAGCGGTAGCTCGACGGGAGCCAATTACCTCGTCGCGCAGCCTGCTACATTGTTTACACGAAGTACTTAAATGGTGTTTTGAGCATACTGTATCTTCGAAACTAAAAATCTCGGAATACTCTGGTTTGTTGCAATGCAATGGGGCAATGCACACAACACGGCGTACCAATTTTCAGTTCGTTCAGACAATACAAATAGGCTGTGAAAAGTGCTGTTTTTCAGTTACTTCTCCGTCTTCTTTTATATCCCAAAGTTGTAAATAAAGTATGCATTCATTCATTCATTCCAAGGCAGATGAATAAATTCATTATAATTATGCATCATCACATTATGATGGTAGAGTTGGGCAATGAGCCAAGTCTTTTCTTTTAATTAATGAGAATAATTACAGCTTCTAAATAATAATTGAACTCGATGCGTTTATTTTTCAAGTAGCATACAACCAATATTGATATAATTTGTTTTGCCCATATATTTTATTTCATTATGTGAAAATAAATTGGTTCTAGCTATAATAATCATCTGTCACATCCTATATAGCCCTAAGATATTTCAACATAAAACACTACCGTATTTACTCTAATAATAAGCCATAACTTGGCAAACCTTTTTATATCACTAATTTTATATGCCAAAATGTTTGAACGGGGAAGGTTTGGCTCCCTATTTTTTACAAGTTTTTGTTTTTGGTGGTTAGTATTACACTAACTGTAGGCCCTATTGGTTTTCAAAATAAAAAGTTATCATCAGTTACTATGAGGGCAGATTGAAAAAATATAATCGATGATGTAAGTATTTTGAAGAACGAGAATTAGTAGACTTACGCATTCTGATATTACAATTAATTGAAAGTAAGATTTGTGGCTTTCATGTTTTTGCCAATATGCACAGCTACTTTTGTTACATTCATTTTTATAGTTACCAACATTATCCCAATATTTAAATTAATTTTTTGTGACAAATTTGCAGTCTCTCAGACCATGGATTTATGAATGACTAAAGGTTGTAATAATAATAATGTAGCGCTAAATGACCTCGCTGTTGATGCACCTTAAAACCCTAATATTCATTCATTCAATAATAATGTCAATGCCTAGCTAAACATAGGTCAAGACAAATATTAGGCGTAAAATTAATACTGGCACATGCAGATTGGTTGCTAACACTCATGCTACGTCATGTATCCAAGAGGTGAAGGGCATCATTCTGTGCGACTATTTCTTTCATCTGTTGGGCCAAATAAAGTAGGATTAGGATTTGCTGGAATCCCCAACTATATGTTAGATTTTAGGGTGAATTCTCTGTTTAATCATTATTTAAAATTATTTTGTTAGCCCTTTATAAAGATATTTTGTGGTTACCCTTTGTAGTCAGGCCACGACCGCTTCCTTCCCACTATCCTTCTGAATTCCCCAAAAACCTTCATCTCATCAGTCATTCATCTGACGCCAATAGATCTTGATAATCATTACAGTGCGTCGTTCAACCCAATATAAATAAGTAAATGAAAATAATATTAAAAGGTGGAAATTAAATTTCTTCACGCTTTTTTACGAATACTACTTTTATCGACATCCGTGACGTAGTCGTATATCAACTGAAAATTATTGTGGCAGAGAGCAGCACTAGTATTTTTGTCAAGTTGTAGAAATGTTGTAAACTTGACAAAATATTATATGGATTTTTACAATAAAATTTCAATATAGAATCGTTTATTGAGTGCTCAAATAACTATTCACCACCACCTGGCTGCACGAAAATAATTTTCAAATCAATCCACGACTAACGAGTCAATCACAATGATAGACGATATTGTAGTTTTTTAGAGTTGGTAAGGATGTCTTATTACGTACAAGGTAGATTGCTGTCACACGAAGTGTCGATTGTTGTCTGAATGTTTATATTGGTTTGAAAATATAGGACGCATTACCGGATTAAAGGATAAACTGAGGGGTGTAAGAAGGTAAGCGTCAATATTTCATTAAAAGTATTTTGTTGCAGTAGCGGCGTATGTTTGAGAGTGAAGTCGTAACATATTTTAAGTTGCTTCCACTGGTTGTGCAAGACAGCCGGTGGTTGGCAAACTCTACCCGTTACGTCGACCGCAAAATTTAAAAATTGGTCGAAGTATTGTTGTAAACGTTTTTGGAAAAAACCTGTGAGCTGACCTTATGAGTGCGTTACGCAATATTTCTTATTAATGTTATAATATAAATTAGGCCCACGATTCACAGTAGAATAATAATTAATAGCACGGTCATTAACTCATGCTGTCATGCATTATTGAATATTTTAGGGAATAGGCCTATATGGGAAGCCCAAGGATTATTGTATACCTTAAATCGGTGTTATATCATCCCATTTGTTCTCCAGAATTAAAATCATTTCTTATGGGCCTTGCCTATCTATATATTATTTATTGAATCGAATTTAAGTAATTATACCTGCAACACATTCTGACTACCAATTCTGACTACTTAGGGAACTTGCCACCGCGCATTTATGTGCATTTGCAAGAGTTAAATAATAATAATAATACCATGGATTGACCAGCTTATCATAATAGTAGGCCTACAATATTAGAAAATGCATACAATTGATGAAAAAGAGTATGATGATAGTTATGAGGATTATAGGTAATCCTATTGATAAGCGATGATGATAAGCGTAGTCCTACATATTTGCGATACTATGACAGTGACAGTCGGACACTTCGTCACAGGTTCTTTTATTCTTCCATACCGGTAGGTGTCAAGTGGAACTTTAAAATTTACACATTTTCGAGCTGTCACACATTTTATAGTTGGCCTATCCTCTGAAATATTGCGTGTCATAAAGTGTTGACCTCCTAACTCTCTGTACTCACCAATGGTGTTTTATGAAATGATTCTTTATTAAATAATTACATTTTTATCAGTGTGATGTATCTAACCGTATGATATTTATTGGCGAAAGTGAAAAGTAAAGATCAGCATACGATACAGAGACATCCACACAAACTATGAATTAAATTCTACATCACTGGAAAAACACTTTCGCTATTTTCTTCGTCCTGCTTATTAATAATAATGATATAAATAAGGCATGCACAGTATAATGCGCTTATATCAAAGTAATCGATGTCACGATTTAGTTTGTACGCCATTTGGGAAGGACTTTTAGTAAAGTGTAAAGTAAATCAGTCTATTGCTCGAGGCCGTCTATGGCACGCGATAATGTTCTCCCGTGACACAACTATGCGAGGAATGTACGATAGGTTAAAGTTTGATCAAAGGTATTGATAACATACGTTATTATTATCCGTATTATTAATGACCTGATTAAGTTATTAGTGAATCGAGTGACCTTCCTAACCTACCTTCCTAAAAGTTATTCAGTTTACCTGTACCATCTAGACTAAAGATATATAGGCCTACTCGTATATTAATATATAAATCTTTATTCTATGCCTGCGTACACTTCCCATTAAAAAATTAGCGAAAACCACGCTATGAAACTATTAATAGAGTTGAATGACAATGATTACAAATTATTTCTTGTTTAGTTTTCTTGTACGTTTCTTGGGGATAATTACACGTATTTTCTTTATTATTTATTTATACAATTTAATAATTTCTAATCAAGCAATATGGCTAATAGATTGACGGATGTGGATATTTATTATAGGCCTACACATATCTTTTATATCACTTCTTTATTCTAGTCTACTAGTGACCATCTAGTGATCCTTGCCTGTTCGCTGTTCCCAATCAATTAATATTCTCTTCCCCGACTGAGGAAAACCATGACAAATCGAGTGACCAGTGCGGAAGGACGATCGAACCGGCACTTCATTTATAGTGAAGACCTGAACCTGATGCGCCAGAATATGATCTACAGTCTACACGTATATTTGGTGTAATGTCCTATGAATGAATCGTGATAGACCTGCTACTACACATGATCGAAGTCGAGAAAAATTCTTGTTTTTAGCCAGCGTAATTGGCAGCCTTCATTTAGAATTGCTGGAAAGGTCAACTGGTTTTAAACAGTAGCGAAATGAATATTATTGATCAACGGTGCGATTTTAGTGCCGAAATATACCTGATCAATTGTTGTTTGATATAGGCCATAAGACAAATATTGCTGCTAATGCTAATTTTACTGCTAATTTCGGTTGTGAATGGGCCTTAACTGTGTACTTGATGTAGAACTCGAGTTATGCTACTTTATCTAGTGTAAGCTTACATAATTATATCTCATCATATTTTTCTCAACTTTTTTGAGTAAAAAATGTGTTGAAAATGAAACAAATAGCCCTACACTTCAACATTGTGAAATTATGAATGAATCAAATAACCAATCGTATGATTATTCATTAATTTCGTTCGCTTTTTTCACTCGTTGTTTAGTTACTTTTCTAGAAGTTTTATCAATAAAGCAAAACACATAAAGAAAATAAATTGGGGCTGTTGGTATAAGCCCGCTGAGTCCGCATATGAGACTTATTTTATGTGCAGTTGGCACGGTATGTTATTATTAGGGGATGAGGCAGAGGAACCATTGTCTTCTTTCACCGCGTATTATTTCAAGCTAGCACCAATAAGCGGTCGATCATTTTATTGCTGTAGTAATGACGGATCGCAGTCATGCACAATCATTTGTTGGAAAAGACAACTCGATTGTTGTGACCGAGCCATGGTTTTTCAGAAGGTTACGTGAATAATTGGGCTGCTTTTTGTGCCTTGTTTACGAATGATTTATCTAGTTGAATAGGGTTTACTCATTTATATATATATATATATATATATATATATATATATATATATATATATATATCCGCGAGAACATTCGTCATAACAATAACACATATATAATATATATATATATATATATATATATATATATATATATATATATATATATATATATATATATATATAGTATAGTAATCAGGCCAAATTGAAACAAAGCTGCTTAATTGAAAATAAGCAGCTGAATATCTTATTTGAAAAATTTTGGCATCGTCATTAGACGTAGGTACAAAGATTGTGGCCTTCATAAAATGTTTATTGAATGTTTATTGTTTATTGTTTTTTTCTTTTTCTCCATATTTAATATATGATTATTTTATATTATTTCAATATCTTTTGCAGCAAGTTACCATTTGATTAAGAATTAGATTTTGTTTTGAAAACCAATAATACAAACTACAACAGGATTGTTTGTTCTGTACAAAGAGAGCTGTATGTTTTCCAAGTGGAAAGCAAGCAGTTTCACTATATTTCTCATTTTACTATTAAAATTGGAAGAAGTCTACAAAAAAACATTTTTCTTCAATTCCAATTATGCACGCTTTGTGCGGTACATCGAGGGGTCAACAACTCATGAAATCTTCTTGAAGTCCCTTAAAATCTCCCTGAAATCCCTTGAAATCTGAAATCAGGTGTATATACAACAAATTTACCCCTTGCGGTACATAAAAGTAAGATGAATACTGAGTCGCTAGTGCTGGACTCGCATTCAGGAGACCGTGGTTTTATTCCCACCGTGATCGATCATCGACCATCGACCATGATGACAGGTCCTCCGCGGTTTCCCTCTGACCTTGACGTCAACACCGGACTTTCTTCCCACTGTATAAAACACTAGATAAAGTATTCGCTCTCAATAACATCTTCCAATCATTGCATTCATTATTTTCACCACTGAGACGTGCGTGGACCAGTGGTCGGCTACTAAAAATTCATTCTGGAGACCGGGTTCCGATTTCCCTCATAGTCGATCAATTTAAAGACGTCCTCAGACTTCAATGTCAAAGATATCCCTCCAGGGTGAGTTTCACAACTTGAAGAGTGCATGATACAAAATTAACAAATACCTCATAAGGTGCAGACAATATGTGTCGAAAATACTGATGACTCAAATGTTATAATAACAGAGATCAAAAGATCATTTTTATGTAACAGTTACAATACAACCATAGACTAAAGGTACAACTTGGTATTGTTGCTATCAATTTTTACCTCACAGCTCATTGTTATACATACAAATAACATGTACGGTAGGCTAATCTATCGGTATAAATTGTGAATGTTTTTATGGATTGACAGGATTTCAGAAGACACTTTTCTGAAAGTTACTGTGATCGATTTTATATTTCGTTGACACTGAAAATGTTACGCTGCTGGTAGGTTCTGTCAAGATCAAGCTTCGATCGCTTCCTGCTCGTTATCCAAAATAACTATTAAAATAATCTTGAGCATCCGTCATCCACAGACCCAGTATATCGACAGTGCGTCGATGAACCCAATATAAATAAATAAAATTCATCATTCACCGAGCCAATTCAATTAATAATATAGGGAGTAGATTAAGGCCCGCCTTAAATTGGATCTGTGTATATATAATCTTATCCCCGAGAAATAAAATCGCAATCTTCAATACCGGTACAAACAAATACTGAAAATACGTTATACGCCTATTATTATTGACAAGTTTCCAGACTGGTCGCTCATTACCATGCATTTCACGAATAACTCGAACAATGCGAAGGAGAACAAGTTACTCTCGTCTCATGATCATAATCGCGCACAACTGGTTTACAATGCACACTGACTTGATCCATTCTCATTCGCTTCTATCTCCCATAAGATACTGTCACACACACACACACAGTTAATGTGTTTGCTTTCTCGCCAACTAAAGTTACGCACGAAAAGCGCTCGTTACTCGTTTGGAAAACTTGCATTTCAAATTATTACAAACAATACACTAAAAATAAATTAATATTCGTTCTTTTTGTCTCGACAATTTAAAATAACCCGGTTAAATGAATAAAAATGAATTAATATATCCTTAAAATATGTCCTTTTATGACCATGTAATTTTAAATATAAAATGTCGTACCGTACCTCGTTATAATTCATTATGTAATGACCTAGTTGTTAAACTGTGTTGGAATACGTACTTTAGATTCTATGATTAATGCTAGATCGATTCCCTAGAAAGTCACCGCATAGTTCAATGTGGACTTTGATAGGTGATTGTTGTTTGCAGTTTTGAACAGTCATTAGTGTACAGAATTTAGATGTAGGGTTGTAAGAAAAATGGGCTGTTTCTCTTATAATAGGCAAATAAATCAATTTATGTATACGTATAGCAAATCGGTATAATAATGATGTATATCTAGAGCATCGGTACATATGTATTGATGCTTTTCCGTCTTTAAAGAAGTTAACCGTTGAAAATAATTATAATAGAAGTTGAAACTAACTTTCAGTCTCGAGCGAGTAACGTGGCGAGGGCGTGGCTTGTGGCTTATTAGTCAAGGTGTACCCTGAATTGAAGGGTAAATACAAATATGAAGCCCGCAAAGCGGTGTTTGTAGGATTATCTCGTACGGTTTCTATAATGATGGTCAGAAACACAAATAAGGGTTAAATGCTCCCCTTCAAATAAGTATTGTGTAGGCAGTTGATATGCATGCTGATTGGGTTAAAAAGTATAAAATAATGGAATGTATAAATTTGAAAATTAAACTATTTTTCACTGAACTTGTATACAAAATGGGTTTTGTGGATTCCGTTTTCCACCAGTATTCGATTTCGAGACAAGTATGGAATATATAGGCTTATATTAATCTTCTCTGTTCAACGACAATTTTTCTTATTTTTCTCATATCCATTTTCTTTCTTGTTTCAATTATCACATACCGGTACGCGTATACTTATATATACGTACACATACCGCGTACGCGGTATGTATAACGGAAAATTGTATTTTCTACGTATTGATCTGTAACATTGATATGTACATTCAATTCATAATCTTCTTCAAACTTTGAGCGCAGAATACTTGAATGCTTCAAAGTTTATCTGAAGTATTTTAGTGCAACATCAGTATAGATTCCGATATATATATATATATATTCAAAGTTCTAATTGTTCGGGATAACTATAACAAGTTTGCTAGATTGGTACGATGACAACCGCATAGTAACACTAATGTTGCAGTAAACTGCAAATCATGATCAGAAGTCAATGTGGCATGAGCAAAATTGAAATTAAAACTTTTCATACCTACGTGTACTATGTAATAAATAGCATTCCATCTTTGCAAGAATATTATAATACTGTGACGACATTCGAAATGCCGTTACTTTTGATGTTTCTTCTTAATAAATTCGAAGTGACAATGAAAATAGGTATGCTAAAGGATTGTCATGAAACTAGGTATAGTATAATTAAACGAGCAGATAAAAAAAAAAACAGGTCCATTTATTCATCTTACAGATTAACATGACGTTTTATTCCGGTTAAAATTAATGTGATACGCTTTTTACTTGTTGGTATATGAAAGTGTAATTTTTGAAAACGGCTCATTTGTTTCACTTAAAATCTATTGTAATATTCAAATCTAACATATATTGTATTCTAATCATCTGTTCAGTCTAATCCACATAGTTTAATCTAATCATCTCTCAACTGATATACTCTATCCGAAAACTGAATCCATTTCATATACCAAGAAATAATTAGATTGTTGAATATAAACTCTGCTCTCTTCTTGTTCTTATTCTATATGCTTCTGGCATGTTACGTCGCCATTGTATGAAGATACATAGACCAACAACAATATCCATCAGTTGCTATTAAATGACTTTCAATCTTGGATAGTTCATTAATTACTATTGTAAGGATTGTTGGTTATTTGTTTCTTGAATGAAGCCTTATGTCCACAAAATGTGTTTGCATACTACACGTGAGTAGAAGGATTTTAATTTTAGTAAAATATTGTTTTTAAACTATTAAAACCACCTCGACAATGCACAAGATATAAATGAAACATATACAATTAAAGTACCTCAAGTTTATTCGAGTTGAAATTTTATCAAAGTCTAAGCCCCTTTCTCTCCCCCAACACTACAGGGCCCAGATTCACAAAAGGTCATAACTTTGATCCGGCTCAAAGTGACAACAATTTCTAGAGATAATACCATATTTGATCTATTATTTTTGATTTTTCAATCTTAATTTTCGATTAAATCCATTACTATCATCAATCTAGAATTTATTAAAATTAAAAGATCAAAAATAATAGATCAAATATGGTATTATCTCTAGAAGTTGTCGTAACTTTGAGCCGGATCAAAGTTATGACCTTTTGTGAATTCGGCCCCAGGCGTATATTTGTTGGTCCTTGCACCAACCTGCATTAAAAAAGTGTTGCTGGTGCAGAAAGCAAGTGCGTCATATTAAGGTTTTGGTGATCCTTAAATGTTGAGGTACAAACAAACACGTTATAGTGACGATTGCAACGGTTCTCAGACGCAAATTTTGAAAAAGGAAACTGATCCGTTGATGGAGAAAGAGAATAATAATATGTCATGGAATTTAATTAATGAATATTCAATTTCCGCATATGTCAACAAGTCTTATAAGATGTTCTATAGGCCTAGGTTAGAGATTAGCTAGGATAGGGCTTTGCCCAGGATAAACCTTCTTGAACATCGACATCATTGTCAAAGTTATTTGGGTAAAATCACTGAGACGTAATTCTGTGTGTCAACTTGCTTGAAAACAATGACAATCCCTATTCTATTATTTCTTATTTTCTATTTATTCTATTTCTTATTATTTTATTATTTATATATATTTTTTCATTCTCATCGACACGAATTTAAGCGTCACTTGTGAGTCTACATAGTGTCCGCCTACCATTTGATTTTAGCGCCTGCTATCATGAACTGAACTAAAGCACACTAGCTGGTGTTGCACTACCTGAACTTGTTCAAGTGATCTCGGACAAACAAACACGAAAGTGTAGCTTTGGTGCACCACCACGGTTACAAACAAACATGATGGTACAAAAACCGAAGAACCAGTGCAGGCAGTTCAGGACAAACAAACACACTTTATAAGTAGAGTTATTTTAAATATTTGATGTCACTCATTGTTGAATCAGACAGTCAACCATGTCCCCCAATTAATATCAACTCATCATATCTTGGCTATTTCTCTGGGTGCTACTTGCTTTATTTGGTAAAGGGACTATCACCAATGATTAGTTGACGATTGTGGTTACTAGGAGGAAGTCGTAACAATGACTAGACAGACTGAATAAACATGATAACAGGAATCGTTTTAATTAAATCGCTGTCCAATATCTTGTTTTATTATAATGCTTGCACTGGGTTAATAATACGTGTGGTCCATTTTAGCGAAGAGGAGAAATGTTGCATTGATTTTTACCCAGACGATATATTATAATTGCCGTATAGTATTAACTTTCCTTGAGTCAGTGTATACCAGAGCTTTCCGTACCGTATTGTACCGTACAGCTTACCGTGTACCGTATATAAACTTTATTCACGAGAGTAGAATTTGATGCAAAATTAATGACGTACCTTTTATTACACTGGAGAATGAAACAGTACAATTGAATCCTATTAAAAAAGTATGTGTTTTTTCATACGTGTTATTTTTTCTGCATTGTTTTTTGAACTTGCATTCATTCTAAATAATTACATTTTCAATTATATCTTGTATGACATGGGTATTTATGACAGCCGCAGTGTCTTAATGACTCTTGGTACTTTTTTCATCAAATGAATTGGCACACATCTCATTTCCTTATATGGAAGTTAATTTACATTGCACCTCGAACTAGCTGCCTATATCGACTTGATCATATAATATTCATATACCTTTTGCTCTTTTATATAAATAATTGATTGAAATATGAGTCGCGTATTAATCAGTCGTCTAGAATTCAATAGCCTCGTGCCAGTTTCTTAATGGCGGCTCGGTCCAATTCAAAAAAAGAACGTTTGTTTGTCAGTAGAGCTTGTAACTTGACAAACACAAAAACACGAGCACGATTAAACAAAAAAACATGTACGAAAAAAATGTATACAGGAAGCACGGTCTGTCTAAAGTTGTACCTTCAAAAGCGATCTATCTATCGTAACTGAAAACTATTTCCAGTTGATTTTTATTCCTGTAGGATCTTTAAAAAAAGAAGTGAACCTAACGATTTGATGGAATTTCGAGATAAAAAAAAGTTTCAGATAACGAGCCAGCCAAAAGTTAGAAAAAATGTAGGTTGAAATATGTTTTTTTTTACTACAAACCTTTTCTCGTATTACCTTTACTTTGTGGCTTGATTCTATAAAAGTTCGTTTCCTGTGTGAGATATATAAGTGACGAAAATAACCTGTTTTAATGTCATTTTCCAGTTGATTCTTTTTGAGTTTTTCTACTAACTCATCATTGTGACTAAAACCACGTGTCTATAGCTAGCCCTTGAACTTCAACACACCTTTTGTCATTACTACAACGCTATTACATCGAAAGCCATTAAACGATGGCATAAGTTGAGTTTTTACAGTTAATCGCACACACATCTATTCAAAGTCATATAATATATATGCTGTGATGGTATTTCACGTTCCATTTAAATTGGTTAAATAATTGACTTTACGTGGCACCAATTATAGAAGTAAGCAGTTGCAATAACAATAAATGTACTGACACTATTTTCAATGTTGACGTTTTGAAACCAACAACGATAGAATAAAAATGTCTGAAATAAGTGAATGATCAACTCTAGCCTACTGCATGTTTTGAAGAGGATTATATAAAAGTGAGATGTGTAGAAGTAAGAAACTTGAGTATCTCTTCATACAAATTTGAATTGAAGGCCGTTTTGGGAACACGCTGTTTCCTTGTCGCTCCGGTGACCAACTAACTAGGAGAATGTCGTTTTATGGAAGAATTTGAACAGGGTTTGGTCAATGCTATTGGCTTAGAAGTAGGCCTAATAGAATTGCTAATAGTAATCATAGCTAATAACAGCTAATAATCGCCAATGAGCTAGAGATAAAAGGTAAACAGTGGCAACAGTGCGTAGATCTTGGACAGGGCTTAGTAAATATCGATTCAAAAACTCGAGAGTTTTTTGATAAATAATTCCAACGTTTTTATTCTGGGTTAAATAAAATGGCGGAATAATCCAATCATTTTTTTCTATTAATTTTGGATTTTTTCTAAAATAGATGGGTCGATTATGCCCAGTCCTACCCCATGGTTACATACAAAGTAAAAACATAACAAAAACTACAACAAAATACCATTTCGTTACCATTAACCATTAACTCGACGGCTTGGCGATGACAAAGAATCGAACCCACTTCCTTTCGACCCAGTTCATGAAGATATTTTATATAGTTACCTTATAGCCACAAAGGGCAGTCGTTGATTTCAATTGACATTATACTGATGATCTATCCAGCCCATGGCGGCTGAATACTAGATATATCATGTATAATCTCTCTCATTTGAACTCATCTCCACATTTCATTGTGAAAAACCTGAAAATAGACTTGTCATTGTTTATTTACGATTCAATATTATTTTCTGTACCTTATAAAAACAACGTTTGTATCTATCTTCCTGTTTGTGTCATATATTTTAATGAACTGTATAAGAAAATGATTGACAACTTCCTCTAAATATGAAAATAAAGACAATTAATTATTCTCATTTCTTTGATGAGTAAGGATTGAATAGACGTATGCTGAAAAAATATATATTTTGCTTTCGTCATTCTCATGGCAGTTTATTAATGCGTATGTGTGCTTCATTTGTCATCAATAAATAAAAACGATTAATATAATTATTTTCATGAGATCTAGGATTTACTTTATTCAATATATTTAATGATTGGAACGAACTTTTTTTTCCATGTTTGAATATTCTTTTATTCATTTTTTTACATTTCTACATCATCGTATTGTTCTCCAGTTGGTACATTGATACAGTATCAAATAAATTATGTACACACTTATAAATATCCTACCAAAAATAGCACTTAATATCTAATACATTTAAAGGAAGATGAGGAATAAAATAAGAAAAAAACACATTTCACACGATAATGAGTGGGTCTATTGGTGACGGAAAACAATCCTGTAGAAATTTTAGTTCTTTGTCAATTGTGCTTGCTCGAACCCCTTCCACATTTATTGTAAGTCTAATTTCTTGGGTTTATTTGCGTCTTTTCTTCTCGTAAATATTTTATTGTGTGGCCCAGTAAGGAATTCAGGGCAATTTTATTAATTTCTGAGTTTAGTTTGTAGTCTGGAGTTGTACAAATTTTGTGGCTTATTTGTTTGTTGCTTCTAATTAATGGCGTGATTTCTTTTTTTTATCCACTCCCATATTTCTTTTGCACCGAAGCACTCGGTTCATCTGTGCTCTGTGCCATCCTGCTTCTTGCATGTAGCACATAGCGGTGAGGCACATAGGTTTATCTTTTTTAATCTTTCGTTATTTGTATCAACTCCATGTACTAGTTGGTACCAATAGGATTTCACAGCCGATTAAAGATGGGATGCGTTTATGTTTTCCCATACTTGTTTCCAGTCTATGTTTGGGTTGTATGTACTTTCGTTGAATTTGAAACGATGAAACGATTTTCATGAAATCTAGGATGTATATATATTCAATATATTTGATAATTGAAACGAACTCGGTTGATCGAAGCTTTGATATAAGGGCTTGGAATATATATATATATATATATATATATTTTAATAACATCGAAACTTGATACAAAATCATTGTTCCCCAATTAAGGCTATGGATGAAAGATAGGATCGTTTGGACGGGGCACCACAAGGGCGATCTTATCACCCCATTTTGATTATTTAAAACTGATGATAACTTCAACACCAGGACTGCGCTGTTTGTGACCATAATTTCCCGCCTTAGATAAAAGTCTTTCAGTATAAACACACGAATGTTGATATCTTCCACTTTGAACTAAGTCTCTTGGACAATGATCACTTCTTTCCATTAACAGCAGATGTAAAGTTTATCATTATACAAAATTGACAAAATAAATTAGTGATAGGGGGCCTATAATGTTATAATTAGGGTTATCACTCTACTAATTAATGGTCGTGGCCAATTAGTACTTCATCCATGCATTTGCTTCGAGGACTGTGGGAACTGTGGGACTGTAAACCACGAAAAACCAAGTCAGGATGGACTTGAATATCATTTGAATATTTTTGTACTGAAACAACTAATTTCAAAATGAAACTAATTTTATTTAAATATCTCAATAATTATTTTGAGATAACTTTGGATCTATTATACCTACGATGCCAGTGAGCATTATTTGTAAAGTTTCAAGTTTTTAATAACTTTGATTCAGATAATTCATTGGTTATAATTATTATTTACCATCAAGTTACATAAAGTTATAGATTGTTTTTTGATCGAGGAACGCATTATCGATTATAATTTGTGTGTGTATGATGTACAAATAAATTCAATGATAGTATAGCCGCAACATTAATGAACCTCTCTAGGCTGTCAATGATTGTCTACTGTTTACTTAAATCAAGCATATTTTCATGAAAATTCAAAATTCAGATGTCTAATGTTTTTCTTCTGCTGGTACTTGTTTGTTTTGTTATTATAGTTTAATTTCGAAGTTTAAAATAATTATTCATACCTTTCTTTGAATTGACACGTCTGTTTGATTTGTATTTAATATGTATGTTCCACAGATGAGCCTCGGGCTTTGTGGGAATTATTTATGGTGTCAATTATGAACTTTGTATACTCTAAATAAAACACATTCAAAAAAGAAATTGAATTAGATAGTTACTCACTGAAGACGAACTGAACTTCAGATGAACTCGTTTCATAGTTTTCAGTCAATGAGCCGGGACGCGAGTATATTTCTAGCTAACAGCTCAGCACTATGCTGAAAATGATTATACAAACAATTCAACTATTTGTACTCACATGGCGACTTGGGCACGATTTTTCAAATTTTAGATTTCGAAATCCAACCGATCTGTACAAAATAAACGTTCGAGGGCCAGTTGCGTTTATTTATTCATTTATTTATCGTTCCAAAGATATACACATAATACAAATATAGGACATATCAAAAACTATATTCATATATTGGTTTCATATATTGTAAAAAGTAAACATTGAAACACTAACTGGAATATATAGATATTGTTTGCTTTCTGTAGTCTAATATACAAAATAGAACAACCCTCACTTCCTCCATAACTCTGCTCGAGACATCATCAAATACTAAATATATAGTCACTTTATATTCTAACTATCACCGTAGCTGTTGATTGAAAAAACATTTTCAGCCGAGACGGAAACTCACCTTTGGTAATAGCATTTACCAAAGTATATCTTTGGGCCTTTGATGATAACTAGTGCTTTTTTAAAAAATATATCTGAGCATAACCATGCAACTTTGTGACCACAATGATCGTTATGATTCGATTTGTGATATCTTCAACTATTTGTAAGTAACATTTTTGTGACAAACCATATTTGCAAATATAAATTCTGTCTGTTTGTTGGTTAGCGCCACGTAGATTATTTCAATTCATTTCATGTATACGGATAACTGGCACTTTCACTACTATTTATATGTGCATACAATATATATATATATATATATATATATATATATATATATATATATATATATATATATATATATATATGTATATGTATATATATATATATATATATATATATATATATATATATATATATATATATATATATATATATTTATATCTATATATATATGTTTGTGTGTGTGTGTGTTCCTCTTATTATACGCTGTCCTGCCATTATATCAGCTAGCTTACGTATTCATTTACAAATGCGTTCCATTACAAAAAAAAAATACGTACAAATGTGTCAAAATAAAATCTTACATTCAAATCTTTCAGGAAGTCTGTTGAAGATGTTCTCAGTAATGTCATCATATTTTGTCAGTTACAATCCTCGTTTGTCGCCATTTAGCAGTGAAATGGACGTATATGTGATAGGTGAATAAACTTATAAAAAAGGAAACGCCTTTGACACTCAATTACTCGCGTCTTTGAAAACACCGCGCGCTCGAGAACACCTTACAGGCTAACTAGGTCTTCTGTGGTGGATCATAAAAAGATATACGAGGGTATATACACTCACGAAATACTTATGGTCATTGATTGAGTTGTGAATAGAATAGATAATAATTAATAATAGAGAGTGTCTATGTATGAGTAGGTTCATGTTGGGTAGATTACGCCCCCAAAAGTGCAGTGTACATTATAATCTAATTCCCACATTAATACATCATGTTCCAGGTCGCACGATCTTGTTGTATTATCGTAGTATCACCATCGACATGTTCATTCACTTGTTCATGTTGATTTTGTTGTATTAAATTTAGGATATTTAAATAGAAAGTCTAATTGTTCAGTTTTAATCCCACCTTCAGCTGATTTGCATATGTATTTTAATTTTCAATGTTTCAGAAATTATAAAATCGCTTTTGTGGTGGGAGAGTTAGTTTATTGTATTGTCTGAGAAGTAGTATTTAATTGACAATTTAAATGTTGGAATTACATGTCAGAAATTGGATTGACCACAAAGAAATGGTCAGAAAGTTATACGTGAGAAATGATATTTTCTAAAAAGTATATGCCTATAGAAAGACGTTGAAATGTGCTATCTACTTAACTTATTTATTAATTAATTCAGTTCCAAGATTTATTTGCACATTGTACAAAATTAATATAGGAAATATAAAAACTGAAAACTAGATATAATAATGAGTTGTACGAAGTGTGGATTAAAAAAAAATATTTCAAGTTTTGAATTACGTTAAAAACGTATTAAAGTTTACGTCAACGTTCAAAAGTTGAATACAAATTTCGACGATCTATAAACTAATTCATTGTTTGAAACTATAAGAAAGTATAGGTGCAATATTAACTATTTCTGATTAGCAATTTGAAAGGTATAAAGCGTGTAACTTTGAGAATTGTATACTACCACCTATCGTGCATCTTCATAATGTAGTTGGTGTTTTCTCACGTTTTCTACAGTAGGTATAGTTCAGTGGTTATTATAGTAAAGTGTAACATGATGATTGTCAGGAAATGTATTGAGTAAATGTCAGTGGTTTAGAACATGATTAGACAGTGAGCCGGGTTCACAAAGTTAAAGGTGAACATTATCGGTGTATCTATTATTCATTTTTTATATAACGATAGAAATATGTCATTATTTAAAGACAGGTTATTTCACAAGCACAACGTATTAGATAGCATCGCCGAGATTAGAAATAACATATAATGTGTACATATGGTCATGTGTAAATAATTACAATTTCAACTAGTTAAATGGTTTATCAGTTTGACCTATTGCGATGAAATGATGAAAAAATTTACAAGTTTACCTAATAGTGATGAAAACGTTCTGAACAATCTCAGTTTGGAAATGTGATCGAGAAAGAAATATTTCTCGATATATTTCATTATGCATAATAAATATCAATACGTTTTTATACATTACATGAAAATAAAATAAAATTGATGTGTAAGCGTATGTACATATTTTGCCTCGTTGTGGTGACAATTCATATTATATTTATTTGTATATTTCATTTTATAAACATCGTTTACCTGACACTATCTTCGTTTCTCAATTGAGGCTCAATGGAGGTAGGCCGGGACACTACAAGGGCGATCTTATACCGCACTGCCCTAAATTATATTTTACATATTTATATTCATATTATGTATTATAATATTTCATTGCGTACAATATTACGTAGAGAGAGGGTGTTGTATGGATATTATCATTTCATCTTATATTATAATTTCATGATTTCATAATTGTTCTTTATAATCTACGCCAATTTACGTAATCAGTCGATTGTGACTCTGAGCTCAAGACCATGAGCGTTTATACCTGATAACCGATTGCCTAAACTTGGTCTTCACTTCAGTTGTATAATCATATTATCATAAATAGAGCTTTTATATACTCCAAGGTGGTTTGCACCATAGTTTAAACCGAATGACTCTAGTCCCTATTCATGTCTATATATGGTTTAACTACAGTTAATGTTATGCATCAAGGTGTAGATGGCTACGTTTATTGAGCAGATGGGATTGCACACATGTGGTGTATACACATGAAGGTAAATGGTGATTAGAGACATCATCTCACGTCGACAAAGAAATACTATCTCTACGATACGCTCATTTTAGTACCGTACTTGATTATTTCAACGGATGGTAAAAAGTCAATTATATTATTTTTTTTCCCCTACGTATTTTTGTTCATTATTAATATTTATGAAATACAACAATGGCAATCGTAATAATATTATATAGTTGAATACATGTTTTTGATAAATGATTTGTAAGTATATTTTAAATCTCCTTCACGGCAGATATTTTTAAACCATAAGCATCATTTGCAGATAGGCTATACATCAAGTATTAAGACGGTATAAGAAATATTGTGGGAATTATATTCGTGAAATGTTACAGTTGTGATAATAGACTATATCACTATAACCTCGCTTAAAAAATCTTAGTCTCCGATTAACAAATGTGTGTATATCAATGCTAAACATCAAGGAGCTATTGTGATTGATTTTACAATTGTAATTATAGTTGACCAGAGAATTAGATATAGTATGCATATGAATATTGAACGTGCTACTGAAGATAATTTATAATTATAGTATCTTCTATTTTCGCTGTATAAATTAACATAAAACTCCAATTAAAATGATTACAAAAAGTCATGCTAATTGTGAGTTTCAATTTTCTATGGTTCAATAATGTCCGATTCATTTTGCATACCATGACTTAGTTCATAGTTTTACTTGTCTGTAAGGTATGATTACTGTATACATATATCAGGTTATAAGTTACAATTAATTTTTTTTTAAATTCACAGAATGAAAGATAAGTGTGGATATTTCTCTATATTTGTAAATTTACCGGCCTAATTTATTGTCACTATTCAGGTATACGTTTGAAACGATGGAATTTGAGTGAATAATTCATTTTAATTCATTCCTGACTGAACTTCTCACACGTCTTCTAGCCATTGAGAAATTCATAGCAGGATTATCTTGTTTTGTAAAATATACGAGGTATTTTTATATTTCATGGTTTAAAGACTTGTGTATAACTAATGAATAGCCTTCTTTAGTCTGTTGGAATCAAGGAGGTTAGATACTAATAACCTCCTTGGTTGGAATGATGGAAAAGGGACGATCGTGGCCAAAGACCTTGATATATAACCTACGATCGTGGCCTTTATGGTTTCATCCCTGAACGACTGATGGAAACTACGAAAAACCTCTCACGGATCCGTCGCGAGAATCGAATCGCAGTCTGTTGAATGACTATATCTTCGAACTGATAGTGTATCGGAGCAAGTGAGATGGTAAAGTTAAAACGTTTAGGTCTTCATTCGATAATGAAATCTTGATCGACAATTATATTGATTAGAAAATTACAGGACTGATTGGTTAATAGCTTGTATGTTATTTGAGATTTTTGTTATATAATATAATGATAATGATAATAATAGTGTTATATACACATCTACCGCTCCAATGTCGTATCGTCTAGTAGGAATCAAACTGAATTCTTCCTTAAGTGTTCGATGCAATGAAATTACCGGACAGGATAAAACAAGATGAATACCTTTCCTTTATGACGATAAATATATAATTAACCTTTGTTTGTATTTTCTGTATATTTTTTAGAAACTTCCACTTAACTTATACGTTAGTTCTATTAGACCGGTACTTCGGTAGTGAAGAGTTCAGTATTTAATTATAATCTCATATTATTGTAAAATTTATAATTTATTTTGTTATATGTGTAGCTATAGTTTAATTCTAATAAACAATAGAGGTTATTAAATACTGTATACAATAGATATTAGCAAATACCGTCAAGATCGATTAAATAATGATTTTGTACGAAATCACGTTTGAAATGATAACATTGTTTCTAATTGTATAATTATGCAACAATATAAAAATGATATCGTTAAACTTTTAACGTTTACGATGAAGTCGTCCTAAAAAAGGTGTTATGCAATACGCTTGTCTTATATGTTTGATTACAGATGAACATAAAGTATAAAGTATCACAAAAAGCGTAACAAATAGCGTTCATCCTGATTTTACGCCACAATGATCGCTTTATTAGATTTGTATTTAAATTTCTCATAGCTATAGAGTCAGAGATCATGATTATTGTGGAATTATTTGTTGAGTTTTTGTTTTTGTTGCTTCTTTGCTACCGTATTCAAGTATCGGCATTCTATCATTTATTATTCTATGATTAAAATATTAAACTTGGAAGTTGATACAATGGAAAATCGGATACAATTTATGAGAATGTTCAAGATTTTAACATAAGAGAACATGTTTTTTCTACCAATCCCAATTACCCGTTGGACATGAGAATTTGGTTTCACTCAAGTTGACGATTTTTCTATTCAGAACGCTCTCCACATATATTGATACTTCCATTTTTATACAAATACGCCTGAATTGACAAATTTCAGGTATGTTCTGTGCACCCTAAAACGTATATATATATATATATATATATATATATATATATATATATATATATATATATATATATATATATATATGTATATATATATATATATATATATATATATATATATATATATATATATATATATATATATGTGTGTGTGTCTTAAAACGCCTAAAGTAGCGGAGAAACTCTCTCAATTGATACAAATATTCAATCTTATATTCTTCGCATGGACCATATGGGCCCCCATCACATATAGGTTGATCTGGTCATGACTAAACCAACGGCTACACGTCGTTTTAATCCGGCCATCGGTGATCATAAAAAGAATGAATAGTTTCTAATCCATCACGTCTTTAACAATGTGAACAAAGACTCGATATATATATATATATATATATATATATATATATATATATATATATATATATATATATATATATATATATATATATATATATATACACATATATAAAAGCGGTCCACACCTTCTATACACCACAATAATTTCACCAAGTTATTCCGCACTTAGGGGGTAAGACCCAATACCAGTGCAATGACGTACGTACTGCATCGAGAGGTAACGAAAGTTGAAAAGAAAATGGAGTTTTATATGCAAAACGATCTAAATCGTGCTCACATCAGTTCACACCTTATCACGACAGAAAAAAAACTATAACAAGGCTGTGGAATCTGAATAAAATACATGATTTAAATAATAAAACAATTCTGCATGATAATCTAATATTGTAGATCAATTATTTTATATACATATTTATAAAATGAGTTTCAACTTTCTTATAATCGAGATCGTCTCTGATTTAGCTGTCGTAGCATTGTATCTGCAAAATGTTGGCCTAACATTTTTCTCATTTCCCATCAGTCTTCAATCACTTTTTCATATTTGTTATTATGTGCGAACAATTAGGCCAAGTTGAAAGCTTGATCGGTTCCTATACCTACCAATTCAGTGTCTAAATATTGTGGAATATTTTGAATGTGTGATTTTAAATCTGGTGAATGTGTTTTGTAGTTTTTACACGGTTAAATTGTGTTCTACTATAGGAAAACGCGCTCTGTGTTGCCGCATTGATGGATGAGTTAGAACATATCAACTTATCTATGGATTGGTTATTACATCTTATACCACCTTGAGATCCAAACAATTACGTCACTGCTATACTATTTCCCTATTAATTTCTATGATCATGAAAAAGGCTCTGTTTTAATTGTTTCCAATTAATTGGTCACACCTGTTGCTTGGATAACATTGTACAGAACCGCCAATTCTTGATTTAAATTAATTGCCATTGGCTCCGTCGAAATATTCAAAAAGCTTTATATGAATAATCACAATTTAGTAAATATACGTTATCTATAACTATCAACTTATGTGTAATTTATAGCATTGGCGTATAGTAATCAATTATTGATGAGCGTAGCGAAGTCTCCATCCCACTCTTATAGGGCTTTGTCTGTGTTTTTTTTTTTTTTTTTTTTTTTTTTTTGTTTTTGTTTGTAAGCACTCCACAGGTCGCAAGGGTTGACTGATCAACATGAAACTTTTTTTGTACACCCAAACTCATCCAACTTAGAACTGTATAGTTTTTGGGATGAATCGGTCGGACCGATTTTGAGAATCATCATCTCAAAGTTTCTAAAAACCCCATAAGATTTGGCTGGGCGGAAAATGTTGAAAAATAAAATCTCTCCAAATGGGATGAAATTTTCTTCAAATGTGTATACATGGATTTTACACATTATTACGATTTTTTAAGCAATTCTGATCAGTCGTTTTGGAGAAAAAAAATAAAATGACTGATAATATTCATGAAATATATCATGAAAATTGTGACAGAATTAAGTTGTTAAGATTCACTGCTTTCTAGATTCAAGAGTTGACCAACAATGAAGTATTTTTTATATGCGTCAAGGTGTGTAGAATACCAGAGTCAATGAAGTGGCAAGAGTAGAACTACTTTAACGACTTTAATAGCTTATTCAGATATCAAGGTGTGTAGAATACCAGAGTCGATAAAGTAGCAAGGGTAGAACTACTTCAAGGACTTTTATACCTTATTCAGATATCTCGCTCATCTTACAACGCATATTTCGCGTTTGACTAGTATACTTTATTGATGAGCGTAGCGAAGTCTCCATCCCACTCTTATAGGGCTTTGTCTGTGAGTTTTTTTTTTTTTTTGTTTTGTTTGTAAGCACTCCACAGGTCGCAAGGGTTGACTGATCAACATGAAACTTTTTTTGGACACGCAAACTCATCCAACTTAGAACTGTATATAGTTTTTGGGATGAATCGGTCGGACCGATTTTGAGATACATCATCTCAAAGTTTCTAAAAATCCCATAAGATTTGGCTGGGCGGAAAATGTTGAAAAATAAAATCACTCCAAATGGGATGAAATTCTCTCTAAATGTGTATACATGGATTTTACACATTATTACGATTTTTTAAGCAATTCTGATCAGTCGTTTTGAAGAAAAAAAAATAAAATGACTGTTAATATTCATAAAATAAATCATAAAAATTGTGACAGAATTAAGTTGTCGAGATTCACTGCTTTCTAGATTCAATAGTTGACCAACAATGAAGTATTTTTTATATGCGTCAAGGTGTGTAGAATATCAGAGTCAATGAAGTGGCAAGAGTAGAACTACTTTAACGACTTTAATAGCTTATTCAGATATCAAGGTGTGTAGAATACCTGAGTCGATAAAGTAGCAAGGGTAGAACTACTTCAAGGACTTTTATACCCTATTCAGATATCTCGCTCATCTTACAACGCATATTTCGCGTTTGACTAGTAGATTCTCATCAGGTTGTGAATTTGGTCGCCCAATATTATCGTTCATGTGGTGGCTAAGATGCAAGAGAATATGTACATACACACACACATATATATATATATATATATATATATATATATATATATATATATATATATATATATATATATATAAAATATATTATATATATATATATGTCTATATATATATATATACATATATATATATATATATATATATATATATATATATATATATATATATATATATATATATATATATATATATATATATATATATATATGTATATATTTGCGAATATTTCTTCGGTTGAGAATTAATGATGAAGAATGTGATAATGTGTGATAATGTTTTTACAGTTACTTTAATTAAACTTGAATCAGGCATTTTTTTTTCACGAACGGATTTTTGAAAAAGTAAAATGTGATGAGAATACTATTGTTGACAAGATAGTTACATATAGCTTCATATATATATATATATATATATATATATATATATATATATATATATATATATATATATACATATATATATATATATATATATAAATACCTATATATATATATATATATATATATATATATATATATATATATATATATATATATATATACCTATATATATATATATATATATATATATATATATATATATATATATATATATATATATATATATATTTATATACTCTGCATTACAGATTAAAGACATCACGAACTATTTTAGTTTCATTTTAATTTTTAAACAACTCATAACATTTTAGTTTTTTTCGCATTATCACGAAATCACTATTAAAACAATACATGTTTCTCTGTTTTTATCTCTTAATGTGTTTACGTTTCCCATCATCTAATGTCGTAACAACTGTAAATTTAACTCGTCGACATGTTCATATATTTTATTCCTCTCTCACATTGAAAATTTCACATCTCGATTGTCTTTCGTATTTTTTTTCATAACCACTCGACTCTAAGCTAAACAAACCATAGTAATAATCGTAACGTTCGCTATGCAAACATTTTTAAAAGTTCATTCTACGTTTTCTACTCTGGTGCATCTTACACTAACTCTAACCTTTCATTTCGTGACACGCTATCCTAGCTTTCAGTACTGCTTCTATAAGATCTTATAACTATACACCATCGCGTCACGCATCGGAAGGAAAGAAAGAACAAGTGATCTCATATCAAATATACTATTATTTATTTACACGTCTATAGTAACGATGCTATTTACTTGTCGTTAGCAAGTGAAACAGCTGTTTTCAGTGCGTGTGTTTGTGTGTTCATGTGCAGTATGAGAATCAAGAAGTGTATGTGTTGATGATGCTCATGCGCTCTTGAGTTGTTGCAGAGGATCAATATAGAAACCATTTGGTTTACATCTGTCATGCCGGCACGATGTAAGAGTGAGACAACGTATGTCTGAATTACCGGTGTTCATAATTACTACCATTGTCTAGACGGATTTTCAATTAATTTCGTAAATTAATCGATTCATGCTTCAATCAGTGATTCGTATAATTGTGTCGAGTGGAAAAATCAGATGGTAAATCGTTTAATATTATATAATTATTAATTAAAATATATAATATTCTAATGAAATCCGTCTTTAATTATGCTTAAAAACAGTGTTTATATTAATTAAATGTATTTGTGTAAATCGTAAGGTACATATATATTTCTGTAAAACATAAGCTTTTTGATAGCTGATATAGTGATAATTGAATTGACGAGTGTACCATATAGAATTATTAGTGAACGATTGTACAGTGAAAAAGGTAGTGGATTAACGTGGTTTTATACGATCAATCGGTATAGTGTCCGAAAACAACAGAGGCACTGGTCGCGAAAAGGTCGTATACAATGGCGTCTGTCAGTGCATCCTCATCCACGTGTTGATTAACAGTGTTGGACAGAAATTCATCAAAATAGATGAACATTACTGTAGCTTTATATTTACTGTGCTTTTTGAAACGAGAAAACTGTTACGAATCTATACTTTGTTTTAATAAGATATCACGGTAATAAGATATAAAAATATAGAAGGATTAAAAGGTTACAAGTCGTGAAGCAAATCGACGATTCTTGTGTCTAAAAAATTTACGTGTATTTAACATTTGTCAGATTCAAGTAAAATTAAAGATATAAACGAACAGTTCGTTTAGTTACAGTTTCTGAAACAATACAATAGAGTAACAGTTTGATATTAAATCGGTCGGAGGTGTTTTTAAAGTTTTGGTTCCGCGTGAAAAGATTTGAACTTGTGTCCACCCCACGTGTTTTCGTTTACAGACTCTGAAATGAATCATTTACGACCTTGATGGACGAGAATTATATTACCGTATAATTATACCTGTTGAATATTTAGTGTAAATCACTGACCAATCATCGACCTCGATGCGATCGGGTAATATTACCATTGCTGTAACACAGGTACAGGTGAGTTGATTATATGAATGTTTACCAACTTTTCTGTTTGTTCCTGGTAATTTATAGTTGTTTATAGAATGATTCTGATATAACTTAGTTGGATATGCAACGCTCAAGTAAGCCTACGCATTAGGGCATCAAATTGAAAAGTCTATAGTCACAAGCTCGTACTGAAAAGCTGGCTTTGGTTGTTTGTTGATGATCACCATCACCAACGAGCTCATTATATACCAAAGTTATAGATATTTATATAACTTTCATATATATATATATATATATATATATACATATATATATATATATATATATATATATATATATATATATATATATATATATATATATATATATAGGCCTATATATACATGTGGCGGCCCCAGAGAGCTCAAAATCAGACAATTATGCGTAAGGCGTAGGCTATATATATTTTTAGGATTTAATTTGTAAAATACGTTTTTTTTCATAGGGCAAGCAATTCTACAATATGTTCGACTTTTAAGTCTCGATTTCAAAGCGGAATCATATTATACATAGTATATAAACATGTCCACATATAAGCCCAACTAAATTATATTATCTAGATTCTCTACACGAACACGGGCAACACGGCACCTCCACCTGTGTGTATTATAACATTGAATTCATTCTCATATCATGTTTTCACTACCAGTAATCATCTGGCCATCTTCTCAATAATCCCTCTGATAAGATGATCGCAAGCGAAGAGATCAATCTGATCCATATCGGGAGTTTCTCTGTTTGATTTTTTGTGCAAGTTCCACAGGTCGCAAGACCAGACCAAGCCACAATAGACTTTTTCTAGGCATGAAAATTGTCAGCTTTTTGTAGGCATCTTCATGTGTAGTTATGGGTAACCGGCGGTAAAGCAGATTTTGAGAAATTCAATGCTGAAATGTAAAAACTGCTCGTAAAACTAACGCACAGAAAAAAATGAAAAATATTTGTATCCGAAGAAATGTCCACTCCGAGATGTTGTGAGGTCAGTAATGACGGGTATTTTGAATAAGTTTAATGAAAATGGGGTATAAGAGGGTTAAAAAACAAAGTGTTTTCATTTTTGTTATATTTCGTATAATCACTCATATATGCAACGCAGGCTGTTTTCCTGGTTCATTTGATTTAATGTATGCTTTTATGGATACATTTTTTCATATCTGCACGTTTTCTTCGATGAAATAAAATTTTTATTTTTGATTAGCAAGTCGTGACTATATGATACAACTTGGAAAAAATAGTTCTCCAAGCTATTTAGTGAAATGTAATAACAATTTATGGTAATTAGTAAACATTGTATACAAATTATATTGCTCCTACTTCTAGTTTTTATCGTTACACCCTATAGTTGTATATGATCTATCGTGCATTCTGTAATGTTTTCTACTATGTTTGATGAATGAAAAGATTTATGGATGAAAGTTCGGATAATGACATCAAAGAGAACTACGCGTATAGTAAAATATATCAGTTAAGCATTATGCAGATCATTAGAAACTAGATATGGTAAGTCGTATTTAATCAATTTTAATTTATCCAAAATTTATACGATTCACAATTGGATTATTCCTCATGACTCTTGGTGTATTTGTGATTCGCCAATATCATTATACATATTTCTAATTTGTACGCAGTGAGCTTTTAAACTAAAAGCAATGAGTTGAAAATTGTAATGTGATATCAATTCATATATCAATCTGGATGAAAATGAAATGAGTCGAATAAAACATAGAGTTCGTAAATAAATAATCATTTATTGACGCTTATACCTTCAGACAACTCATCATCCACCTTTTTATTGGGTCTATTGCAGTTATAAATGAAGTTAAAAGTTCGAAAAGCTGACCATCATCGACCATATTTCCATCATGAATTTTCAGACAGTATAAATTATTTATACAATTTTCTGATGAAAACGCTTTTTTTCTGGTTATTAATCATTCGCGTGTATTACTGAAATCAATTTACAGTGGGATTTGTGATATGCATACATATAGTATATATAAGATTGGTCGATGACGGTAATTGAACCCCGGTCTCTACAATATTATGTACTATAGAGTAACATCGTAAATTCATTGGAATGTTCTTTGAAAAGAAGATATACTAATTTTAGACAAACTCTTCAAAATGATCATTAAAAAAAAGTTCGGGTGACAAATGACAACTTCCTTTTCTCCCGAGAGTATAATTACAACCGTAATATTACTCTCCGGTGACGTTGATGACGTAAATATAACTGATATTTTCGTAACTTGGTAATGACATTCTCATTAAGAGAGTGATAGTTACCATCTTCACTTCATTAACGAGCTACAATTAAGTTGATATATTTTTAATTTCATACACCAACAAACTTTCTTCTAATATATATAGTTACTTGAAAGAGATTTGATTTCGTTTTCATTTTTAAATGTGTTTAATGGTAGGAATTAGAATTTAAAAATTTCGATGGATTATTGATGAATTATAACGAATAAAACGTTTGAATGACATTCAGATTCGTTTTGCTAATTACAATCTTGTATATTTTCTAATATTTAAATACTAATGAAACTATAATAGTATATTAAAGACATCCATTTTCAATCTTCTGCTCCTACTTTCGCCCATTTTCTCACATTCAACCGTTCACAGATGAGTATAGGCCATAATTATCTATTGATATTGGTATACAGAGTTCTTTTTATCGAGATCTGTTATTTGAGTAATTTCAAAATAATCACTCAATCATTATGATTGTAGAACTGAATTCGGTAATCCTACACCTTATT
The DNA here is from genome assembly GCA_964007535.1 of Brachyptera risi. Lineage (NCBI taxonomy): Eukaryota > Metazoa > Arthropoda > Insecta > Plecoptera > Taeniopterygidae > Brachyptera > Brachyptera risi. The sequence continues at coordinate 30,264,020 of OZ023329.1, read as the reverse complement.
TCTTGACCTATCGTATACTTTCTTTTATGTATAATTGATTTGTTCGATTACAATCGTTCAAAGAGTAAATCTCTCCGATGTACTATAAATTCAGATTAACGATTATTAAACAGGAATTCTTTCGTACATCTGCTCAATCACTAACCAATAATTTCGCCTAAATTGATCGAATCGTTGTTATTTCGTGAAAGGGAACAATTTAAAATAGCATTATCTCTTTTAAAAGTCTTAATCCCTTTGAGCGTTTCCATATAACCAACTATCAAGAATATAATTATTAATAATGATTTCGAGATGGAAATGAAAACGACACACATGTCGTGATGCTTGAGTGAGTCTCCAAGTACTTCGTGCAGTACTCGTTGTTACGAGACCAACATTCGTATTCAACGAACAGCTGTTCCCGATTACTCGGGGTAATAACACTGTATAACCCACATTTATGTCTCTTACTTTGCTTTGTAGAATGTACAAATATGAAATTATTCAAATAAACAGTGTTGTATATAGTAAACTGGTATATTTGAACACCAGTTGAAGATTCCGATCGACCGTCTCCCCTATTCCATATCACTAGTTCACGGGTGGTTCACGCCTTCAGCTCTCGTGAATGTAAGTATGAATACGTGTGTCACGTGACCGATGTGACGTATTGGCGAGTCGAAAGTGACGATCGTTATTGTTAATAAATAGGGGAGACGGGCGATCGGTATCTCCAGATCACGTGGTATATATATTCTCGGAGGTTACACATGCGTGATTTTTATTGTCTATATAATTCAATTATTTGTTGCGTGAGGTCAAAAGTAACACGGAATATTCTAAAAATTTTGTCAACTTCCTGTAGCATCCTTTGACCTTTCCAGATGTGATACAAACAGATGTACAAAAACTAAGGATCGTTATCTATGGAGGGTAAGAGAAACACAGTATTAACACTCGTGTTCAAGAGAGAGGAAGATATTTCACGTCTCGGTTATTGTATTATCGAGACTATTGTTTAAAGTTCAGGCTTCATCGACTGTAAGATTTTTTTCAGTCTCAGTGTCCGTCGGTCGATCACTTCGCTTTTGTATCATTTCAGTTCCGGGTCTTTGCGAAGCAATCAGGACGTATTTTTTTGTGCTCAATGAAATGAGAGGTTGAATTTGGATAAACAAGTTCAATTCTTTTAAATTGTAATTGGGTTACAGATTGTGTATTACTGTTTAACGACGAGATAATATGTATATTCATGTTCCTGTCATTGATTGTGTAAGAAACATACAACAATGTCTCTAATTGATACCAATCTCATATCTTTGATAGTTTCCTATTTCTGTGTATTTTTGTGGTAACAATTGCTAGTCATATGTATCTTGAACGAAGAATGCCGTTCAAAATATTTTATGGTTAACAAAAATATATAAATAAAGTACATTTACATAACATGTTTATGTACTGATATTGAAGAGATTATAACAACTCACATTGAATTACGCCATTTCAGTAGTAAAATGATATCAGCCAATGGGTGTACAGAATTTATTAGAGTATTTGAGAAAGTACACCAATCAACTGAATAACAAACTATTGGGTATTTGTGCATTTTTCTGGTATTTCTGTTCATTCGTGGTGACATGTCGAAACTCTCGACCGTTCTTATTGAATCATAGGAAAGACGGTCGATCGAGAAAGCCTCGTCTGAGCCCAGATCGAATAAATCATATTCAATAATAATTCAGAAATAGTAAATTGCAAATCCAATCGGTCTAGATTACAAATTATACACGTATATTGTTGCACTGGACTCATTTCGGTTAGCAATTTATTCTTGAAATATTGATGCAATAATGCATTATTCGAGCAGGATCTTCAATAACAAATCAGTTATTGTTGTTGTTGTTTGTAAGATTGACTACTCTAGTGTAACTGTCTGATCTGGTTAGTCAATGTTGCATGTTGTATCGTGAGGTTCTATCATGGGTGACATGAGACAGACAGACAGACAGACAGACAGACAGACAATTAATTAATTATTAACAAACGAAACGAATTGGGCTACAGACTAGATAAGAATATATTCGTGTAATACGTTATGAATAAAAATTTAGGAAAAACTGTAGATGTTAAAAGTGCGATAAGCGAGGAGGTGTGAAGATAACCGAATTTTTTTGGGGGAAATTGACGCAGTGATTGAATGAAATCCACGAATATAATATTATATATATATATATATATATATATATATATATATATATATATATATATATATATATATATATTTGTATTTATATCTTTGTAGTATATTTAAATACTCTTCATAGTGTTTATATATAGTTTGGTATATATTTATGCAAATTTTCAGTGTTTTCGGTGTAAAAATGGCATATTCGGATTCATAATCTGCATAAAATTTGCTTCACGTCCGGTCGCGGACGCCGCACACATTCCGCTCATGTAAATCTTGCTCCAGTCTCGGTTGAAAATACGTAACATGGATTGAAAATTTGATGAATAAAATACAAAATGTACAAAATCTGAAAAATAATAGAAATTATAATTGAAAAATCTTTGTTTTATTCAGTGCATTATGCTCAGTATGAATTTATTCCATTTAATTATAGTAGCCTTACTTGATTATTTCGTGTATTTTTTTTTCACTTTCATGCGTAGCCTATACTGATATAATTATGCGTAGACTTTCATATCATGTACACCTCTGATAGCGTAAGCCTATATCATGATTATATACTGAAGCAACGTAATTTTTTTCCCCCAATCCCAAGTGATTTTTTCAAAATTTGTTTAATAGAAATCATACACATAATGTGACATTTAATGACATAATGTGACTATAGTGTATCAAATGTATTTTTTTAAATTCATATATTAATTTAAGAAATAATGGTTAATTGAACATATTTGCCATTTCTTGTTTTAACATAATATAATGTTTGTTTTCACTTTTCTCCATTATCATGGATAAGTTGTATTATATATAAAATACTTTCATTATGTTCTGAAATAGCGAGGGTGTAAGCCCGTGCAAAGATTGGTAATAACATTATGAATTGTAATGGATGGACAGAGCCGAACACATGTTCGGTTATGGTAGAATAGCACCCGAAAGACTGTTTCGAGTAGTTAACTCACCCGAAGTAGACTTGAAATGCCTTCACGTCGAAAACACAAGGTCGTAGAATCGTGGACTCTCGCGCTTGCGATGACAATTTCATTATATCTCTATAGAGATGAAAGTAATAGAATATCATTAACTCAATCTAGTGTTATCGTATTAAAATATAGCATATAATTACGATATTACTGTTGATATTTCATTATTAAATTAAGATCGTGAAGTTGGAAGTTCGTTGACTTGTAATTGCTTTAAAAAACTACTACTGTTTTTTTTACAGATTTAATTATCAGATTAGAAGTCATTGTATCATCATAATCATTACTCATCAAAGGAAAGGGAATTATTGAAGTGAAAACTCTTACAAGTGTATATACCTACTATCTAAAACGTATTAAAATATATGGGGGACATATACAATAGACAGCAGGCAAATAAGAAACATTTAAGTAAATGTTGTGTGTCCATGAATTAGTCTAAAGTTTACCTAAATGACAAATATATACGGAAAACAAGAATACGCGTCCCAATTTGAATTGATATAATATCGTTATTCCGATACATTCCGTTACCCCCCACTTTTATTTGTGAAAATAATTTGTATAGAAACATATGATCTAATTTCGAAAAAGTTCGGTTTTTCACTTTTTTCACTGTTGTTTTCACTCTCAATGTTGAGAGTGTACGACTTGGCATGACATCCAAACATGTATAGTTTTTCTTAAACCCCTGGATACTGCCGACGAATCTTTTATTTGCAATTAAAACATAAAAAATACTTCCTGTCAGATGTTATGACATGAGGGTGTCACAGGTGTGAATCTTTATCACGACGATATGAGAATTAGATGTATTCGTTCCCACAACACAACAATATATAGTCGTGACGACCTCCGTGACATTTTCTTACTGTCATGTTTATAGGCCTCTTATGTTATTATACCTCCGACGAAAGTTTAGAATTGTCAAACTAATTGTAATGTTTTTTTTTGTGGGATTGGTGCTATTGTATATTGGTTGTTTGGGTGTTTCGCGTATTGAAAATCAACCCATTTGTAGAATCTCGAAACTCGGAGACTCGAAACTTCCCTTCGATAGTGTTAATTAAGGGCGCATGTGAGTTGATTTATGAAAATATCAGTTTTTTGTTGATGACTTCAACCATATATATCAAAATATTAAAATTCTATCTCAAAATTATCAAAGTTTATCAAAATATCAAAATTATAGATATCAAAATATCTTCAAAATTAGATACGGTATCAAAAGATATCAAAATTGTAATATGGAAGAAACGCAGATATAGATGGCTTATGTAAATCTAGGTATTCAATTTTATATCGCATAGTTTTCACACGTAATCGACACGAAAAGTAACAATAGAAGGCGCTTCTAAATCTCAATATGACGACGAATGGTTACAAAAGTTCAGTCAACAATGTATTAATTCAATCGATATCGTTGTTGAAAATATGCGCGCGCTTCATTTTGTGACTTTTCTCTAGTTCCAATTTCTAACACTATAACAGCGTACCTGCAACTTTTTCTGAGCAGTACAGCTTAAAACACATTTTTAGCTGTATACCTGTGAAAATTCAAGGTGAATAGTTTTATTTTTACATCATTTTGAAGGTGTTGAAAAAGATGATTTTTTCTTGTATTAGAATTCTGATATTCTGTACTGTTTTTATCAATGAAATGTGATATTTCGCTAAATCGACTCCCACGCACTCTCAAGGGAAGGTGGTCATCAGGAATCAACGAAGTAATCTTGAATTTCATTTGAATAATTATAGATGCTGTGCAGTTTTTGATACGAAAGAACGTTTTGTACCTATAATGAGTTATATGAGATGACCATTGTTATATTCGTGTAGACCTCTAGCTGCTTAACCAAATAACTTGGTTGTTGTTGGAGTCTCTGACGAGCAATGATGATTTCTTTTCTACAAAGCGATAAAATATAATTTCCGGAAAAACTAACATCAAAGATTTAATTGCAAACAACAATCCGGGAGTATTTTTTGTCTGTATAATAATTGTTATTGTTTGTGAAAACGGGGATTTCATTGACAATTGATTTTATCGACAAAATATAAAAAAGTTATTGTGTGGGCAATTATAAATGTCATTTTTAATATATCCTGTTATTCTCTAGAGATGAATCTAGCTCTTCAACACCCGATAACGGCTAAATCGTGATGACAATTTCGATGACATTTTTTTTCTCACAATTATTTGACGAAGAAAGTTCACGGTTAAATCTGTCGCTATACGTTACTATTACCTGTTTCATACATATAATTCACAATCATGAGTCATAAACACGCTATTCGAAGTCATCATGTACAATTCACATTGTTTCATATACCGGTATTCAAAGAGACAGGCTTATGATTTTCCATTGTAATTCTGAAAAAATAAAAATCACTAAAATCTATCTTGTTTATAAACACGACTTTGATATATTATATTATATCGTTAACCTGAATTTCTTTTAAAATCGTATCAAACTCGAGTTCATTATTTATTGATAAGTATCATAATCGAACGAATCAAACGGAAAGTGAATCTATATTAACTAAAAGTAAAAACTCGTGACATTTCGTGACTTATCTATAACGAACATTCGAGCAATGAAAGTTTTGACGATTATGTTTTACTTATTAAAACTGTGTTACAACGTGAATAGGGTTGTTGTTGCATATGCAGATATGATTGTTAAAGTGCACTCTCTCCTTCCTTCAGCTATAGTTGTCGTGTGAAGGTATTTAATGTGACTTGGTACTTGGTAGACACATTAGATACAGTGTTGATGTGTGATATTATTGTACGATTTAATTTGTTTAAATAATTTTAGGATGTCAATTGAATTACGTGTATAGAAACTGTAGCGAACGGACATGACGGGTGTGTTCGTTTCTCATCATTATATGCATTACAACCATCTCTATATATGTACTACATGTGAATTGCATACACCGAATATAGTAACAGCTCAAAAATGGTTTCTCCTATGTCAATTTTTTTTTTTAAATTCGCAAAAAAATTTTCATCGAAAGCTTGACACATATTTATTGTTTTCTGAGTATTGTCACCTATAAGGATGATAGGGTAGGATCTTTTGGATAGAGCACCTCACAAGGGCGATCTTACTACCTCAAAATTTTAATCATGTTTAATGAACATAAACATGATCCTATAGATAGGATCGATGCATAATTATGTGATCCTTTAGGGGCACACTGTAAATCCAAGTATGCTGTTCAGTGTATAAGTCCAGGCATATTTGAGCGTAATAGAAAGCATTTTTAACAGTTCCATTCATTTTAATTCCAATTTCATTGATTCAAAGCGTGTGTTAGGAGAGGGTTACATGCACAGGCTCATACATGCAAACTTCAATTATTCTCTAACTCAATAACGTGGTTGATTTTCTTGTGTTATATATTTTTGTTCATTTTTTTTTATATCAACACACTTTTGTACACGAAGTGTGGTTTTCAAATTATTTAAATTTCATCATTTTCTGTTTATGAAAATACAATTATCACTCCATGCAGTAGTATTTTCTATAGCGAATGATTTTAGGTTATAGATCTACTTCTATCAGTACCATCGTAACACAGTAACTTCAACGTTCGGCACTTAAATGAATAAATTGATCTTGAAATTGAATGTCTTACAATGATGTGTCGCCCGCAGATCTAATAAATGGGGAGTATATATATGTACTCTCTCTGTACGTGCTGTAAATGGTATAGTAGGCGTGGTGCGATGTTAAATACACCACATACAACGTTTATCGTGGCTGGTTCCTGTCTAGGTCACCAGTGCATATTCTGATGTACAGACGGCCTACGTGTGCAAGCGCCCCAAGATCTCGCTCATTCAATAAGAGAGAAAATAATTCAATCCCGTCCACACGAAATAGTTAATCGATTAATTTGTTTAAATGAAATCACAGAGATGATGTATTGAATTACCAAAAAAAAAAAGGATGAGAGTATAACAACTTGATCGAGGATGCTTTTGGCGATTGGAAAACGAAATTACTTTTTGATGAAGGCGTTGTCTTCTTACACTTCTATGATTTATTTTATAATATTAGTCGTTCGATTTATGATTTGCGTTCACACATTGGTTTTAGTGAAGTTTTAGTGTTTTGTAAGGTATATGTATATTCGTTCACTTGTCCATAATTTTTTCTGGGTAGCTAAGAACTGGTGACGAAAGGGAAGAAAAATGAAGTACTTGGCAAAAGTGATGTTTACCGTGCTTATATATCGAGACTCTGAATGGAGATTTTTTCAAGTCCTTTACAGGCTTGATTGAGAACCATACGATGTATTTTCAACCAAGTTGGCTAGCTTATGAACATTGTTCACTAGACAAAAAATGATAAACCTGGATGAAACACCTCGAAAATTGAACGCCATTTTATTTTTCAGTCATGCTAGTTTGAGAGTTCTATGACTTTCCAGGACGAAGGTTATGATTAGAATGTTACTATCTCTTTCATATCCGCTAACTGTTTCAACATTGCGGCGAATTATTGAAATATTCACGTTTATTTCGTTGGCCGACCACATTCATCTCTCAGGAATACAATCAGCATTTCCTTTGATTTGGTGGAGGTGCCGTGAAAATTCATTTCTTATCACCCACAGTTGGCTGACTTTCATGTTTTTCTTGTTAATATTTAATATAGCTTCGAGTCAATCTTTGTCTACTATCGACTGGCCATGCACTTGCCCACATATAAAGTGTGAAATCGTGAACATTCGCTTTTTGTTTCAAAAACTTGGAAATTTTGAAGTGGTAACGATATTTCTACATTTACTGACATTATTATATTTTCAGGTTGGTATACCACCTTCTCAATTGTTTACAAGTAAATCCAAAAATCTAAAAAAAAAAAAATCACCAAAATGAACTGTGAAGGTTAGTATTTTTTTGGAAAACTGTGGATGTATATTATGATACGTATTACTAGATTCATTCTCAGTTGTCATTAACTCCTTCTCTATAAAAACTTCATAATTATAATTACATCAATGGTCAATGACTACATTCCACATTTTGATTTGTGTGCGTTCGGAAGTTACCTCTCCCCCACCCTTTTCTCCCTTTCCCCTCTTCAATCCAAGCAACATATCAACACACACATACACACGTAACTACCTTGTACTACAAAGAAAAGAACACACTGATCCACCTTCTTCCCTTCACCATTGATCGACTGATACATCGGCACCGGTATCCGTGTTTAGTCGTGATTACGCCTTTAAATTAGAGCCATCCTCCTCTGCATGGACTCGAGCTGTTAGGCGATACTCGTGGGGTAAAAACCGAGATCTGCGAGAGTTGTAACGGAGCTTCGTTCATCTCGTGATCAATTTTGCAGTCAAGGTTTTATTTAGCAAGTGTACACTAGAGTATAAATCAGATATTCGGAGTGTACGTTCGATTTAGGCATTGTTGTACAGTGAATATTGTTACTTGAAAGTTGTTCTCAAGTTTTTCGTTTTTCTGATTAATTATTTTGAGTTTACTTGAACAATGTGAATGATTAATGAGTTTTTGCCGAGCTCATTCATGTGTTATAAATGTGTATACAAATGATGAAACAAATAAACTGTTTTTCGGAAAATGATAATTTCATCATTTTGTCTCACGACATCTTCGGATTCTGACGATGATATGGTATGTGAATGAATTTTAATCTATCATATTTTATTTCTACAGGCTTTTCTGTGGTTTATGGCATAAATAATATATTATACTAAATTATAAATTTAATGTGATGTTAAGTTTGTAAAATCTCCTCGTATTCTCTCCTAGAACTTGTTTATGTTTTATGAGCTGTTCAAGCATAACAGATTACTCGTTTCAAGTGCAAAATATCCAAGTGTTGAGTCGAAACTGCCAACCGTTGTTGTTATTACATCTAGGAAAACGGGCGATCGGAACAGTCAACTAATGTGGTGTGAAATGTGAATAAGTGTGAACGTACCAGTACTAACGTGGGTCGTACGAGCGAATGATTTCTTGTGTTTCTATTTCTAATATGAAACAAGGACGAGCAATCGGTTGGAAGATTTTTTTTACAATCCAGTATAGGTACTCTGCTATAGAAATAAAAGTTTGTAGAAAACATCGAAATTTTAAGTCAAGTCAAGTCAAGTAACGTTTTATTTCATAAGTATATGCATTACATGGTAATAACATAGTCACTCACTTATGTGTATGGGCTGGGTGTCTTACAAGCTTTGAAATATTTTTGAACGTAATGATTTTTTGAACAAAATATAAGTAGACGATATGATGTTCATAAAATTTTGTATTTGATATATATTATAATATAATATTGATATTATATATATAATATATTATAATATATATAATATAATATAATATAATATAATAAAATATAATATATATAATATGATATATATTATATATGTTTAATTTGTTTCGTTATTTTTCATATTTGTTTCACGAAAGTCGAAATATTTAGAGCGCGTTATCACGCGAATACTTGAATATCATTTTTCATTATTCAGCCTATCTATAAAGAATCCCCAACTATTTATACATAATTATAGGCCTATACATCCAACATATTTGACAACAAAAATCATAGTAGCGTACGTAGTACGATGCCCATAATTGACCCTGATTGACATGCGTTTTTTTTATGTAAATATACACTGTAACATTTTTTTCACTTACGATTTCTTACAATTTTTTCAAAAGAAATTCTTATCATATGCTCAAAAGTGATCCCATCATGAACGAAAGACTTCAGAAACAATTAAACTATACTTATATTTAATTGAACGACAACTTGAATATACAGATTCAAGTCATCACCAATTTTATACTGTAGCTTTTTAAATCCAAATTTCTCCCAAGATACTCCAACCGATATACGTTGTAATATTAGAAGAACCACCGTATAATTATATCAAGCCTCCAGCTCAAGAAGTCAATGTATATAGCTATACATCGCAGTGTTATGTTATTATTGTTTTTATGTCATGACGAAATCATCACAGGACAGTGAGATAATATTTAAATAATTGAATATATAAATTACGATCGAAATATGTACCGACTCTGCTAGCTAGTATGACCACAAGGCAGTAAAGTAATTTTGTAATTTGTATTACATACTGTAAAATTATTAGAGGGTATACCCTGACATTATATATACGTGACATGCAGTGATTATCCTTGCATGGCCATGATGGTGAGTCGAACTCTTCTAGAGGTGGTGTCTCCACAACTCTGTACTAATGGCTACGGATACGATATGTTCTTGTATCTGGTCTTGTAGTAACACTGTGTGGAACGAATAAAAAGAAATGAAGTACAGGAAATTACGATGAAAGCCACGGAAGAAGGACTTATCAACGATAAGATCAGTCATGAACTATTTGTCAGAAATTTATAAAAGTCATCAGGATCATTTTTAGGATGTTCTTTTTAGGATGTTATTCAAATGTATGTCGGTCGTCTTTTTGTACAATTATTTTTCACGATGATGGCTGAATGTAGGCCTATAGGCCTATACATTAAAAATATTGTTGACCTCAAATTTAATGAATTGGTTTTACGTATGACTTCAATATTCTTTCAATAGAATATTTGATTGACATATTGAATGAAAACATTGAAATTAATTCTCTTTTTCTGTTACTATATGTTACTCATATATTATATTTATAAGAAAAAAACTCAACGGGAGGCCCTATACGTCGTTTTGCAACAATGAAAGTGTGTTTAATAAATGGTAGCCCTTCACCATAGGCCTATAATATGTTCAAAGTCCAATTATGTATGAAAAATCAACAAAATTATTGAAATTGATGAACATAGTTTTCAAGATAACATTATTTAGGCATCTTATATAAGCCATGCCTTGGTAGAGCATCAATTATTAGTTTACTTATAACATGAAATCAAGTTTTGTTGCGGATAGCATGCTGTTTGCGTCATAGCTATAGTGTGGTTTTTGATTAGTGAAATGAAGTGTCTCCCCATTTACCTTCGTATTTCAAGCGTAACTGACATGTATTTCCACGTTTCTGGGTCCAATAAATCAAGGCGTATTCTAGGGTGCTATAGTGGACGTAGGTAATCAACAAATAAAAAGCTTGTGCAAGACATAGCAGCTCGTATAAGCTTATTCAAAAATTATAGGGAATATTAGTCAGACTCGATGAAGATTTCATTTTTTATGTTTTGTATTTAAAAAAAATTGATATTGAAAGCTGGGTTCAGCACAAGTTAGTTGTTTCCCAAGGATAACAAGGTCGTTCGGACGATACACCTCAGGGTGATCAATTTTTATATTCTTGCCACAGCAATTTTTATATTATTGTCACAGCAATTTTTATATTCTTGCCACAGCAATTTTTATATTCTTTTGGTTAGAATGAAGGTTGGAAAAATATACCGATATTTCGGAATTTGCTGTATTTGCTGTTTAGGATAAACGCACTAAAACTGTAAGTGGACATACAATATTCACTTAAATCATATGTGTTGGTCATTGATAAGTTGCATATGTCTGAGATCTACGTCCAATACAGCCATTTACCAAAATATTCACCAATAAAATATTCGTACCATATACAAAAACCAATACCAAATACCAATACCAAATACCATTAACAATACTAAATACCAATGATAATACCAATGAATATTCGTATATTTACCAATATTGGTAAATAGTCACACACATTATCACAATTTGAATAAATCCACTCAGCAGCCATCTAGTTGTGCAGTATATGAAAATGTGAGCTAACACGAAAAGTAACAGAACTTTTAATTTCAAAATATTCGGTCGTCTCGTTTAAAAATGATTTGCAAATCATGACTTTTTAAATTCTTGAAAACTGTACATTTATTTGCATTGGATTCTTCACGAATTTGAACGCTCGAGGTTTAAAACGAAGCAAAAAAATAATAGCTACCTTTACATAATAATTAGAAAAGTGCAGTTTCGGGGTATTGAAATGTCAGATGTATGTGTATATTATTAAGTATCATTTGCATTTCGGCTAGACAATATGGACACCCACGATATTATTCATATTTCGATAAAATGCAATGTAATATCTGGCATTGAACTTTCCATGAGGATCAGTCATGATTTATTGATGTGCATTATTTAAAATCCATCCATTTTGAAGCTATGATTAAACATTGACTCATCCATCATAGAAAAATAGGCCTACAACTCATTGATAAATTTCAATCGAAATCAGACCTTTATGGTAGGCTTAATCCTTGACAATTAAAAATCAAACAAATACCACAATAACTTGAATATTCGATTCAGGCCCACTTTATTTGAAACAGTTATATTGTTTGAGGAAAACACTAATTTTAATCGATTAATTTGTATAAATTAAGTCACAGAGATTATGTAGAATTACCAAAAAAAAAAAAAATGATGAGAGTATAACAACTTGATCGAGGATGCTTTTGGCGATTGGGATCAGCAGAAGTTCTAATTGTATTTCAAAAAATATTATTATCTTAATATATCAATCGAATACTGGACGTAAATTGTATAACAAAAACAAACAAAACTTGACTAAATTGTAACAGCTACTTCAATATGAAAACGTTAGCAGGTCTACCGCAGTTTCAAATATACATATTGAAGACGTGGACATTTGTTCATTTTATTATAGTAAGTTATTACATATTGGTCTGTAGAATTACAGAGAGAATACTCATTGCTAAGACAGTGGATGGTATGTCATGGGTTATGGAAGCTATACATGGAAACTGCTGAACGAATTATGTAGTTGTATAATAACGCACGTCATCACGACGTCACGTTTTTATTTTCAAAGAAATTGAACCTCTGCACAACTTGACATGCGTTTTTTTTTTCAATAAACCTTCGTTATATATGTAGGCCTACTAGGAAAACGCGTTGTGTTTCCGCGTTGATGGATGAGCTTGAACAATATATCAACATATCTTTGGATTGGTACTTATATATATATATATATATATATATATATATATATATATATATATATATATATATATATATATATATATATATATATATGTGTATATCCACCTATAGATCCAAACAATTAAATCACTACCATCCCATTTCCTAATTGATTCCTATGATAATAAAGAAAGCTTTGTTTCAAACGTTTTCAATTAGATGGGGACACCAGTTGCTAAGATTTAATTGGTATATTAATAGCTTTGAGTGATTTTAAAAAATTGGTTTATATATTTTTTCACATCAAAACGGCTCATCCGATTCGACTGAATGTTCGGTGTACATAATTATTATATTAAAATTCCATAAGAATTTGAATTCTCTCTAAGAAAATATTTTTCACTGATTTTTTCCTCTGGGTTATTCTTATATGGGATTTTTGAAAACTTCGAAATAAGTTTTCTCAGAAGTGGTACAACCGATTGCGCCTCAAAACTATACAGTATCCAGTTAGATCAGTAAGGACACTTTTGTATGCAAAGTTTCAACTTTTTTTGAATCTTCGTTTGACCTGTGGAGTGCAAAAAAAATTGAAAAACACTTTTTTGGGGTATGGTGAAGTTGAATCTTCGCTTTGCTCATCCAACATGTTATGTATAGATTTCCTGTCAATTGACGACTAGTCATTGACCCGCCCACAAACGTCACAAAACAAAACATTCAATCAAATGGGCAGTGTATTATGTGGGTAATTTGACATTACCTATGACTATCAATAACGTAACGGGATAAGCAACATGGCGTAAGTCCTATCCTTTCAACATTAGGCCGTTTTCACCATGATAGAAACAGAGCACTTTCGATTACATTTCGGAGATTCACAATTTCAAATCAAATCGTACGTATTAGGCTCGTATTCCAATGTATAGTACATAGTTGTATACTTGCATTGTTTCTGATCTTTCTCGTAGATGATGAGTAATTATTCAGTTATCAAATGATAAATATAGCAGTAGGGCTCTTGACTAGGGTACTAAATGCTTTTACAGACGAATTTTAAATTTAGATTGGCCAATTCAAATGAAATTTATCCCAATATTATTTAATGCAGTTGGAAATAACTGGATTTACAGATTGCATTACATCTATTACTTGTATAGATCAACATACAATAATACCAGCAAATAATCATAACATTTGTGAGGCGGCATCCCTTTGATATACGCATGGTGCAAAAGGAAAGCGCCATGTTGCTTATCCCGTTACGTTATTGATAGTCATAGACATTACCTATCAGAGTATCTCTAAATGCCCACATGAAGTATAGATCTAGATGGCCTACCGATAAGCACGCCTATCACTAGTGGTCAATTAACTACATATAAGTGAAGCCTTGTATAATGGTTATTTCTAGGTGATTCTACCTTGAAGTTGAACTTCGGAGTGAAATCATTAAACTTTTATACTGATCATTTAAAATTCTTCTTTAGTTTCGTTCTAATGTCAGAAATAAAATCTATTCCATCTAAAAGTATTTTTGTAACTGTTTTTCCATTATTTTTTCAAACTCTTTTTCCCATCGTATTAGAGCTATTTAATAATACTATAATACTGGTATCACTAAAATACTGATATTATTAATATTTTATAATAATACTATATTTAATACATAGGCCTACATAAAAGATTGTGAAAATAATTTTACGGAATCAAATGCAATCGTTCTGATTGTGGATTCTTTGAATCCTTTGATATTGTCTCGTTTTGGAAAATATAGACCTACAGGTCTATATTTTTACGTCCACTTCAGGTATGTGCTATATATAGGTAACATCCATTTTCATCAACATCTCCTAATCTTTGGTGGGAATAGTGTTTAAAATTTGATTTGTGCAATTATCTGATAGTTTCACTTTCATGACACGGATCTGTGGCGGACATGGGACGGGTCGCTTCCGTCTTTTTATCGATTCGGGATCTAATCTAAATTAGAGAATTGAAATATTGAGGCACTTGCTATAAGGATTGTGATTTAATGAAACGACAAATATATAAGAAACGAAAGAAATGAATTTTCAGCTAACGTTTGCAGGTGATGGCAAATTATATATCATAACGGTTATTCTGAAAAATGTCCCATACACATATATTTTGATTTCAACCATATTTCAAATGATTATAACATTAATCAAACATTCAAATTGGAAATACGTTTCAAATCATCGTTCCGGATCGAAAACGGAACATAGAGATACTCAATTATGTAATCAAAATTCACATTTATGTAAAGTCTAGGCCTGAAATGAAATTGAACGTCTAAAACTTCATTGTACATTCATCATGAAGTATAAATGCTTTTCGTTATAAACTCGTTAGTCATTACCAACTTGCACAACGTTAAGCTTATACTTATATGATATGAGCATTAAACGTTAATTTAAACTGTGATTGTAATGAATAAAAATTATCTAGATATGTTGATTTGAATCGAGTAATTAGTCATTTAAAATTTTCTTGTAGTAGGCCTACGTGGCTATGAAGTCCGACGTAGGCCTACTGTACACACGTGGAGACAGAACAACATACATGTAAGACTTTGTTTCGAAATCTCGTATCAAATAACATGAATACTGAAACTGAAATTTACAAATAATCTAACCTAGTTTAACTTCAAACCATATACATTCTACACATGACTTCTGTTGTTTCTGATATTTTAAATTTTAAATCACGATTACTCTTTGCATTTTCTGTTACATTTTCTATTCACTATTGTGTCATTATACATCAAAATTCACCTCAGCATTGTTGTGTGTATATTATGGTCTTTTTGATGTCTTGATATCATTATCTTAATAATAGTGAAAAGTGAAAACACACATACTATATTTTAAGTCTGACAATATTAGTAGTCAATAGTCACTGTTGATTAACTGTCAATACTATTAAACTAACTCAATGAAAACGATTGAATCTTCTTTTTATATTCAAGTTGTTGTTTTTTTGCTTGAATGTTCAGACATTTATGTATTCATATACATCTGTATTCAAGTAAAGACTAAGCCATCGCAGTATATGGTTACGAATAAACACATGCTAATAATGAAGACATATTATAAGGGTTAATTGAAAATGTTAAACAGGGAGTGTAAAATGCTTATAATGAAATTAAACATGTTATTTCGTTCATAATACAAGGACGAAAATATAGATATAGAACGAAATGGTAGTGAACGTTTTCTATCCGACAGTTTACAAGCGGTGAAATATTGATCGACGACATAAGATTTTTCAATGTTATGTCCTGCTGTCTACTCGAAATATATAGGTGTTGTATAAAATATTCATTATACCAGGGACGGATGATTATTATACATATTAAAGGTATAGACCCCTCATTTAAAACCAGTCTGGTAATAGCACATTAGCCTCTGCAGATTGTTCCCCCATTGTAATTATATTTGCATAGAAAAGACATAAATTTCTCCTTTTTATCAGCATGTTTGGTTTCTCAGGGTTAAACTGGAAAATTCTCCACGTAGTATTCGTGCTTATTGTTTTTGTCTCTCATTGAATTTAATCTTGGCTAGATTGAGTTGTTACTACGCGTTTTTTAAAAAAATCGTTTTTATAGCTCATGCATCTAATTAATCTAATGTAGGGTGAAAGCAGAATGATGTAAATATATATATATATATATATATATATATATATATATATATATATATATATATATATATAAATATATATAAATGAATAGATATAAATATATATATATATATATATATATATAAATATATATATTCATATATATATATATATATATATATATATATATATATATATATATATATATATATATATATATATATATATATATGAATATATATATATATATATATATATATATATATATATACAAATATATATATATATATATATATAAATATATATATATATATATATATATATATATATATATATATATATATATATATATATATATATATATATATATATATATATATATATATATATATATATATATATATATATATATGCCTAATGCAATAATGTAGCAACATATAATGTGTTCAACATATCCCGTATAATTTGGGTATTTTGCGACGAAAAATCACTAAATGTATGTATCAATATAGCATATGTTCCAATTCTTCACATATTCGTGTACATTTTTCTGACGACATTGATGTATTTTATCATAAAGTTGGAAATTCTGTTATATGGCCAAATTATTTTTGAGGGAAAGTTTAATTATTCGCATTGCAATTATAATTACAGCATTCATGCCCGTTTCTGTTTAGAATTGATGACAAAGTGAATATAAGACACTTTATAAAGTAAGATCGTGCGTATAGTGATGGGACACCATTTGTTCACAACTTGTATTGACGAGCAAACCATCCGTGCACTAGTGGTGTTGTGGTGAGAAGACGGTGAATCACAACGTTCATCTCTTGTGGGTACTAGTATAGAATTATTATAAAAACGAATGACGGATGTTTTTTATGATAACTTGGTCAATTTTTTCGCTTCGTCATTTGTAAATTTTACCTTAATATGGAGCTAGAAAATTGTTGAATTTGCTTTTTAATAAATATTAATTAGATGAATTAAAAATCACGATCTTTTGATGTTGGAAGTTATTTCTAGATGAGATAATTTTCCATCTCGTAAAACGTATAGAAAAGGAGATGAAAAAAGAAACAAATAAGTAGAGCAGTTGGAATATATTTCAATTTGCGAGATTTTCCAATCGTGTAAAAAGTAGATTCGGTGACTTACAAATGTAAAAGGGTTTGCATATCTGAAACTTGACTAAATATATCTTAACTTATGAGAATCTAAACTCTAATTGAAATGAATAAAAATCATCCAGATGAGTGCATGTGTTGATTGAAATCGAGTGTTTAAAAATGATGAAAACAAAATGACCGGCTACATGGCATCATTGACATATCGCGCCTGCTCCGTATGACCGGGAGATGAGGGTAGATCGGACCTCTGTTAGATTTACGCCCCCTATCATCTTCGCAGTGTTTTTTGTGGTTTTCCTCTATAGCCAATAACCATTCTAGTCATGAACGATATAATGGTTGCTATAGTATATAGCCATAATATTGGCCACTATGACTACCTTCTCATCATTCAAGAAACCCTTATCTTATCGTCTTATCATATTTTTATAAATTATCCATCCGGCGTCATTAAATCTTGATTATCATCACAGTATACGCGTCTTTGAACCCAACATGAACAAATGAAAAAAACAAAATGTGTGTAATTTCTGATTTCTATTTTTAGGTATATATACATTATTATATAACGTACATGTGGTTATAACTTCACTAATTCACATATCTAATGTACACTGCACGTGTAAATTGTAAAAATAGAAAGAGATAAAATGTAATTTTATCTAATTTTCACGCTTTTTAAATTATTAATAGCATACAGCTGGTGATTCACAAAACTTTTTCTTTGACTTCAGTTTTCTAGGACTTCATACCTCATTTTGTCTAGACCCAACCATATACTTTTATAGTACTTTACTACATTTTTTTGTGACTTTCTGCTATAAAATATCATACAAATGCGCGTATACTATTTATCTCCCCTAATTGATCAACCACGTGTATAGTTCTACTCTATTCCCGGGCTGAATGTCGTGCCGTTTTACACTGGTTTCGTGCGAGCGGGACACGATCCTTGAATATTAATACCCGGCGCACATGTCTGTCTGTATTTGAACGAATCGCGTGATACATTTTCCTCCCCCTAATTCATATCGGTCAAGGGTAGTATTTTCCATGGTCAGTGTTTTTCTTTTCTTTTCGATCGATATTGACTGATAATAGTATAACGCTGTAGTATCACGCTGCGTGCCTCATTGCGAGTCATACTGTTCGAAGTTCGGACACATTCAAGTCGCATATGGAATTGTTTTTAGATCGTGGATATGTTGGAAAATAGTATCCAGCATCAAATATTGAAGTAATGTATACAATTTGAAAGATTCAATATATATATTTTCAAAATATCTGAGCTTATACTCTGCGAAATGAGGTAAGTTATATTCATCAATGCGGAGTTTATTCACCCAAATCATTTTGGTGATAGTGAGCGTTACATATATTATTGTATATTTCAATATAGTAAATTTCTGTACATGATTGAGAGGGAAACAGGAATGAATAACAAATGGAATTAGACTGAACCATTGTGATTCTGCAGAAAGTTCATTGTAATTGTGAAAATTTTGAATAGTTAGAGTGTTATCAAAAAATATATGGTTCGCGTCAAAAAAGAACATATTTGAATAATAGCTTTCGTTTGGTATTTGTATCACTGTAGGACTGTAGGTGAAATATAGTATAACTATGAAAACATGATGGTATGTATGACTGTTGAAAACTGATCAAATTTGTCATGTGAAATGGAATATGATAGACTCGAACTTGGATAGGCCACCACTCATACAATTCAATAACATTAATTTGGATTAAATCTCTCAGAATATCAATATGGTAAACAATATCAAGGTTCGATCAATGCTTTCTATTCTGAATGAAAACGGAGAACGGTATACTATTACAATTATATTAATAGAATAATAGAATAATGGAATCATTAATCTTCTTCTCTTTTCCTCGCCCTGGTTTGATTTCATTACGACTTATTACACTTTAGCCCTTATTGGCTATTATCGAGAGCACGCTATCGTCGTGTATTGCGTGAGGTATAACCGTGTGTAAGCAGGAGCATATCAATTCAAGTGTCGGTATCTGGACGATTTATTGTTGCTTGCTTTTAGCGAGTATAACACCAATATATTAAAGTACATTCATATTTATGTGCGGTTAACAAGGGAATATGTCGTCTCAATGACTCTCGTCAATACAAAGACAATACATTTATTTATAAACATATGCCATGGCCTACAATCAATAAAATCAATAATAATCAATCAAATGAAAACTAGAGGTGCATGCGCGTATTCTGGTGATGGGTGAACGTGCATGGTATTTTCACAGTAACTATATACTTCAATCATTAGAGAACTCACCTCTCCCATTGTAGGCCTATCTAGTTACTTGATTCAAATTATTATTATTATTGTATGATAACTTGAAAATATCATTTAAAAACACGTGTTTTGGAATTTTTGGCCGTCATGTTATATATATATGAGTTGTTCTTCAATTTCATTAAAAATTGTCAACGCAAATGTTCTTAAAACCATTCAGAAAAAGTTTCAAATAGACCATTCACCTAACCCGTGGAGCTCCTACTAATCTCGCGTTCATTCGAATTGTCAAACACGTGCTGTTTATCATCGTGTTATCATCGTGTTTATCATCTAACGATAAACTGAATTCTATATATTTTGTTTAAAAAAGTTTTCAAGAAGAGTAGAAATATGGACTTGGAAGTCATTATTTCGGAATCATTTTTAGTTATTTCAACTTTTAGATAATAAAATTATAACCATTTCCTCATAGAAGGTTATAACATTTTTTTCTCTCAGTTTCCCAATAAAATTATATAATTAACCATCGTTCGTTAAATGGACATAGACGTGGCCGTATAGACGAAAGATTGAAGTTGAAAACACGTTTCTTCCTAACCACAGTTACCTCCTTTTTTAAATTAAGAAAATCCCAAGAAACACATAAAAATGTATTATATTGTTTTCCTGAAAACATTTCCTCACGTTACGTTATGCAACAGACGTAACGCAGGTGAAGCTCTTCATCTTTTGGTCATGCTTCATTAGATAATTATCACATTCAGCAAACATTGCTAAAAGCACACATTTGTTCTATAGATTCTGTCACCTTTCAAATCACCTTTAATTATCACGGTCTACTGAAGTATATACACAATAATTATAAATCTACAATTACATTTGAATGTACATTATAAAACAATGTATTATTCTCATTACTATTCGATTTAATTTAAAAGTAAAACGTGTACGTTACATTATATTGTTTCTATCGTATTAAACAAACAGTGGGTGCATTGAACATATATTTTATTTTTTATAAATTTACTTGTGTTGGTTTTACCTTGAAAGTGTCTAATACTCTCTTATAGTCAGCCATCTTTCTTAGGTATCTAATAAGCATTATATAGATATACGTGTGCGTGTAAACACATTGTTTGTCTTGCATTTAAACTCAGTGGGTCGTATTTGTAGAGGCATACAAGTATAAAACTTGAGTAACATGTTTGCTGAGAAATGATTATTTGTTCTAGTCTACAGGAAAAGTTGTAGTATCTTGCACTTGTGATATTCAAAGTCGTGTATTTGATTATCTAACCGTACTGAGTCGAACGTGTGTATGTGTGTTTATGCGTGTGTGAGTGGTTGACAAAATTGGAATTGTTAATTAAAAGAAACTTTCGTTTTTTTTATAGGTGAGTGTATAACAGCTGGGAATACAATAACATGCATTTCTTTGTATGAATAAGGTAAAGCTTTCTTATATTATATATTGTTCTTGACGTATCTAAGAGTGCATGGAAGTGGACAAGTTGTTTAGTGACCGTACTTTTAAACGAAATGGGTTATCAAAATTATAATTGAGAAGAACACAATTTTTTTATACATTAAAACTATTTAATGTTCTAGGCATAGCTTATCTGTGCAGTGCACCCGTAACTTTTGAATGTTCATTTTTCGTCTACATCAAAACGTGACTTGAAGTCATTGCTCTTTAATTAAGGTGATTTAGGATCGTACTACCGGGACACCACAAGAGCCATGTTATGATCCCAATAGTGAAAAATGAATTATATATATATATATATATATACATATATATATATATATATATATATATATATATATATATATATATATATATATATATATATATATATATATATGTTTGACTTTGAGCTTTCACAACTCATTATGTGCTATAAATTTATATATATATATATATAAATTATATCTTATATATATTTTATATATTATATATTTTGATATATAAATTATTATATAAATTCAATTTATAGCATATATATATATATATATATATATATATATATATATATATATATATATATATATATAAAAAGATGAAAATTACAGAACTCAGGTTTAATTGTTCCAGTGAATACCGGTTTGTATGGGTATCAAATATACATTTGTCTCTATATAAATATCTTACATTTAAAAGTTCAGAAGTTATCACAAAATATAATATTCAACTAAATCGCGTATAATGGCTCTAGTTTAGTAAAGTTATCATTGAAGAGGGAAATCAACCATCGATGGGTGTTCTATAATTTGAGATTCATGTTCACATATTTAAATCACGTATAAGGTTTAGAAATCGTCTTCTTGAAGGACGTTGGTTCGTGTCTCGGATAAGACACTCGTTTGTCGTTGCATTATAAGCGAACACTCATGTTGCATCATCTGTGCACTGCACCAGGTATATTCATGCACGTTTACATGTATGCCAATTGCCATGTATAGCATATGGGCGAAATAAGTTTTGTTCATATTATGTAGCATTGGGTATATATCTAGAACCCTCAGTGTTTAAACTACTGAAATGAAGTTTGCGGTTTTGCTGATCATTGACTATATAGAAAAATGCACGGTTATTCAAAAAAATGTATTACAGTGTCAAAAAAGTTATGAATTTAGTAAAAACTAGTCTGCAAGATACACTTCTACTGAAGTACACAGAAAGCAAAGGAGTATTCAAATTTAATGTTCTTTTTTGTTTATATCTGGTCCCATCTATATAAAGAGAATGCCAAATACAAAAACATATTTGGGAAAAAAATCCAATTATTTTTAGATACGGAATTGGTTTTTGAAGGTCGTCTGCAAGTCAGTAATCTTGCTACTGTTTTTTTTCTATTTGCGATCCACTCCATTCTATATTCTATATTGTAATGTATATATAATAACAGTTATTACAATGTCGGAAACTGTTACCTGGCTGTTACTCTATGACTGATTCATATATGGGGTATACCGGTATAGGGATTTTAATATCACATTCTGATTGAAATGTATAGCATTTGTATTTTAAGCGTGTTTTCATGATCATTCTTTTTTTATAAATTAAATGTATCTTAACAACTAATAAGCATAACAAAGGTGATGGTTATAACTTGCAATTTCATTTTTCATTTTTTATACCGGACTCAACTTGTTTTACTTGCTACACAATAAGTATTTTATCGATCGATTAAATGCAATGGTAAAACTATATATGTATACATAGTACGGAAATGATTTAAATAATAGAGGGCGTGGTACGATTGCACGGATTTCATTAACTCGCATACACAGTCGTGTATCCGATTTATTGACTTAATTATATAGTAATTGTGAATTTGATGTGTTTTTTCAACGTCTAAATTCAGGTTATTGTACAAAATGTATTACCATATTATATACGATTTCCAAGTAGTTGTACTCGGAAAATGTATGTTTCTATGGTATTGATATGTGTTGAAAAATTAAAACTGTTGTAGGTTTCATGAGTATATCGGTAGACAGAAGTTTATATATAAAAATGAATGAACTTGAAATGAAAGTTTTCATGAAATTTGTCTAAATTTAGTTTGTGATAATTACGGTTTGATGTTTTTTAAAAATAATTTTCATATACCGGCCGTCAATTAAGATCAGGTGATTTACTTTAGTATGAAGCTGTTATTAGATAGGCCTATAGTCTACTAAATCATGCATTTCATTCTAATTAATCCCATTCATAAACGAAATCAAACTCGTAAAATGAGAAACCCATAATCCAGTCGAGTTGCATCTCTCGTACACAATTAATTAAATAAACATGTACATTTATTTCTCGTTATGATATTATCATAAATGCTAATAAGAAAAAACACGCTCATTTTCAGAATGATTTGTGTGAGTGAAATTATCAACAATTATTATAGGTATTTACGTCTAAGTAAGCAAGTATACATTTTGTGAAATTGTATAAGTGTACTTCAGAAATGTAACTATTTCTTATACCTACAAGATATTGGATATTCGCGTTGTAGATCGCGTTTTATTCGACTATTACATTTTAATTGTTCATCTGCATAGAAATAGTCGTACATCTGGAGATGTCTCTTCAAGTCTATAACCTTCAGCAGATTAACGGAATATTTTTCTACTTTATGACGTGAAGCAAATTTAAGAATACCCGCTACCATGCTGACACTTACCGCATATAGTTTCACAACTTGTAAATTGTTCATGTTTTTTAATTTATTTCTGATCTTATAAGCTGACACTCGAGAGTCGGAGTTTATTCTCGGTAAAAGTGACGCGACTAATTCAAAGAAATATTCAATTTTATTCAATGATTTTACATTTTTATTCTTGTGTACGTCAGCTGTGCGTGTATACGTTTTAGTGCATGTCAATCGTGGTGCATTTAACGCTTATGAATTGTGATTATATTCAATTGAGATATTAAGGTAACGTTCCATTATGGACCACTATTATTGAATTAGTCCACGTAACAATTATAATAATAACCCAGTAAATATTTGTTATCATACATTTTGTTTGTTTTTTATTTTTTAACGAGCACAAGTATACAATTATTCAATAATTATTTAGAGTTGTTACCAATTTATTTAGTGTATAAGCTCTACAAAATCTGTATAAGCTCTAAATGAAATTAGGTTCAATTGAAAGTACACAAAAACGTAACTTCTTATAGTCACTAACATGTTCGATATTTGGCAATAATCATCATTAATAAAATAAATAAAATTTTTGCACTACTTATATAAGTAATATACCTTATCACATCAACAGACTATAATTATTTAATGTAATCTCAACAATACGTACTCTAGTTGTAATTTCCCAATAAACTTCGCAGATTGATTTTACAACCGCAAAAGATTGACGTGCCTCAGATCTTCATGTATACAGGACGAGATAATTTTCGTACTTTTCCCCATCATTATTATTACTATTGCGATCAGAGCCAGATTGCATATGTGTGTGTGTGTGTGTGTGTGTTTGGCCACGTATCGAAACACTCGGGCGTTTTGAGTATAGTAGCGATCGGAAAAGTAATTCCTAAAAGCACGTGGGATCGCAATTTGGTGAAAATATTTTTTTCCTTTTTTCTTCTGTGATGACTTTGTAATGGTATAAAGTATCAATAATCTTATGCTATAGAAACACAAATATCTTTATAATATCAATATAACATTCATGTGTTCGTTAATGTTCATTGAAATTCTTCTTCTCGGATCCTAACATATTTACAGAAATAGGGTCTATAGGGTAAGTTTTATGTTTTCACACGTGAAATCCTACAATACTTGTTGACTAGTTCTTCAGACGAATTTCGAATTTTTAAGAAATTGTTTAAATTTGTGTTTCTGTTGCATTAGAATGTTGATATATTTCGAACATATCATAGAAAAACCCCTGATATTTCGCTGAATCGACTCCCGTGCGGTCTTGTAGCGAATTGTATGATGGTGAATTGAAAGTGAGAGTATAGGTGCACGTCAATTGAGAATGTTCGTGGATCGAAACACATGAGCGCCAATAGTATAGCTATATACAGGATGGTAAAGACGGTTATTATTTGTTTAATATTGGATCCTGTCTGTGGAAATTTGCACAGCTTGATATGGAGTACGTGGACATCTGTTTTGTCTTTTGTCTGTGGAAGCTTCTCTAGTTTTGTTCTGTTATAATTTTCAGCTTTCATAAATCATGAGTGAATATATTATATGACCCTATTAAAACTAAGCTTGTGACTGCTTTGTACATGAACGTTTTTATAAAGGCAAATGCAATCTGATATGTAATAGATAAGATATAAAATAAGCTATATAAGGTTGAAATTAAAACTATATGAACGAAGTAATTTGTTTTTGATTTAAAAGTCTTCATTTTCACTATATTTTCTATTAAGAATTTTACAGTGAGCTTTATATTAGTTTCACATTGAATTTTGAATATAATAATGTAGCAGAACAGAAGTACCATTGTAGAAATATCAATCTAAAATAACTACCTATATATTCCATATTTATAATTCATTTCCAGTTGATATTCAACATTTTATTTCAATAACTATCGTTAGACGATTTGGTGGAACTATATTCTGTTGTTCTGAGTCCTTGAGTCTTTAGCACGTCTTAATTTAGCTACAAAATAAGAAGCAATGTTTCATTATTAACAAGAATATACAACTTACTATCTAATTCAGCAATGAAAATTGGTTCAATTATATATTCGTCATTCATAACGGTCTTTGTCTGCCTCGTCACATTCAACAACGAAGCGTGAAAGTACTGACGTCTTATTTGTTCAAACAAACGATCAGCCCAAGTACCAACATCACTTATCCAATCAAAACAATTACATATAAAAGTACGTTGTAACGTATAGTTTCAAATCTGCAATAGGTCTTAGGTCTTACTATTCAATGAGTTTAAACTTTGAAGATATATGATAGTATCTAACAATTTACTTATACAATCAGATTTCGTGATGTCTTTGCCCTCTGGGATTCCGTTAACAACGAAACAGCATTCGAATATTTGAATCGGACGATGATGCTGTCCCATTCGAATGTTTGAATATATACGATGAACTTATACGCGAAGTGGTCGATCGAGGCTATTTTTATATCCATCAGTGACTTCAGTGAAAGAACGACTCAAGTAAGAATGTATTATTGGCACTAACGATCCTACCTGGAACCTGGTCATCCTTAGCCTTAACTAAGGAACGTGCTACTTTGTGTCAAGTTTTGAGTGTTGATAAAAAAATGATGAAATTGTTATAGAAACTTGCACAGCCAGAACCGAGTTGATTTTCCAGAGTTGTCTCTTTTTGGTGCATTTCACAAAACAACATATTAATTGACAGGTTCGTCATAGTTAATAGAAAATAATTTTATTTTAATTTTTTTGAAATGTGGTCATAAAATTAAAAGGTGGTCTTTAAAATCCATGTATAAGCCATAATAACAGAATATACCACTACTCGAGACGGGTGGATCAGTCGGTAGCGCGCAGAACCATCATTCGGATTCAGGAGCCCGGGCATAGATTCACTTCATGGTTACATTCTGACTGAGTTTTTTTGTAATTTTTTTTGGTGATTTTTTTTGTCGTGGTCATGAAGACCGTAAAGATCAAGCTTACTGAAAATTTGGGATTATAAATTATGAGTCATAAAATGATGGTAATAAAATTTAAAAAATGAGCGGTATAGTTATAAATGTGATGCTGAATGAGAAATGTCATTTGAATTTGTATTTCGAGACTTCAAGTGAGTATAGAGAATTGAGGAAGTCAAAAGGTGATATTTACGATCAATAGCGTTGGTGTAGCATGGACACCCAACAAACTTATTGTTATACAATAGTTTTTTGAGGTGATAACTGTTGAATGGTATGAGATGCCGAACACTCATGTTGAACACTCTAAATATAGGTGGAAATACATTTAGGGATCATAATCAGTCAATAATATCTGATTTCAATATACCTACAAAACCGTAAGTACCAGTCTATAATGTCTATATTTTTTTCTCGCAGGCATATACAGTAGAAGACTACGTTTTTTAACTGACGTACGTGTGCCGTTTTTGTATAGATATCAATTATACATAAGTGTTTTTACTTCCACAGATTTTGATATCTCATTCCATTAAAAAAATTATTCAACTTATTAAAAAAAAAAAAAAAAAAAAAAAAAAATATATATATATATATATATATATATATATATATATATATATATATATATATATATATACTTGTCGCTCGATCAATTCCGAATTATTCGGAAATACCACTTTCCGGACTCGACATTTTCATTATTCATAATCTCCTGGGCATCTATACCTGAACACCGAAACTGTGCCTTTAAAAATGGCTACGACTACCACCTTCACCCTCGATTACCGCTTCCTATATACCTTATAGGCTCCCAAACAACTTGAAAAAATATCACTCATTCGTGTCTTTTTTGCACGTTTCTCCTCTACAATCCGGTCTGCCTGTGGTTACGTCATGAATCATAAGAAAGCGCTGTTGATGCTGCCGTGGACCACGTGTGAAACTATCTGTCTCTCTCTCATTCAGCGACCATTCAAACGTAGAGCGACCGTTGGCGCGGCATCACACATTTCTCACGCGTGTAGTTCACTCGCTTGTTTGTAGTTTTGTTTGTGTAGTGTTCAATCTAGGCGTGATATTAGTGAAGTGCAATTTCGGATTATTAGTCACGTCGACACCTTTCAATTAACAGGATTTTTTTAAACACGTAAGTTATAATATGATTATAGGCTGTGTTCCAAATGTCTAGTGAACTTGTAAGGGTCTTAGCCGTTTAGTGTATACTTGCGTCCAAGTACACTAATAAGAACACTTGAAATTAACTTTTGGAACACACCTAACGATCAAGAACAAGTGATCAATCACTTAACTCAAGTGCACAAGGGAACATAAGTGTGTAAAGTAAGTGTGCATGCCATGCACACTTACGAATGCTCTCTTCCAAGTACCCTCGGAAGTGTACACTTTTTGAAACCAACTATTGGAACACCACAAGTCATGGCGGAGCTTCCGGTTGTGATGTCACAAGGGCCCTTACAAGTGCACTTGACTACATTTGGAACACAGCCATAGATTCCATAAGAACAATTTCTATTTTAAAATAACAACTGTGATTTACTTCCGTCCAAGTTGACTTTTGATACAAATAGTATAAGTTCTCTTTTAGGTAAACATTTCTTCAATCAATTTGAATTCATCTCATATATAACGATGTCACTGTTATTATTTCGATAGTAAATGTGATTTAAATATACCCTTGCTGTTGTCTGCAATACACAATTGTAGGATATACAATAAGTGGAACTGATTGAAGATATAATTGAATGGGTATTATCTCGAGGTTGTTTGTATACCGATGTGTACTGTATCCCCATTCAGCATACCAAGATATACTCATGCACGTAGATTCATACATACAATTCTTAGACACGTCAACAGGTGCGCCCGCCGCGTATGTATAATTAACTATAGACACTTCATCGGACTATTTACCGGTACTTCCTTTAGTGGTTAGTTGAATCATTTTCATTGTTAAGAGACGATTGACCGGCGTTTCCTGATCGAAGATCCCGCCAAAATAGTCCTTCATATGAGACATCTGCTGAATTGGCAAGAGGTGTTGGTGTATTTAGTACCATCACAACAAACCTAAACATTACGTTTATCAGCTTCTTTTGGATTCTTTTTTCCATTTGGATTTATAACACTGTTTAAATAGTGTTATTATTCACTAAAACTTCATACTTTAAATCTTCAACCATGGATGCTGTTTTAGGTAATTTTTAATTTTTTTTATCTTTGTTATATTGGTGTTTAACCGCCAACGCTCTTGAATTGAAGTAAAGGTCTCAGAAATTGATGGGTGTTTTTTGTATGCATCAGAAGGTTATAGCGAAAGGCCGCATAATTTTATTATACAGTTCAGGTATCGCTTTTTGAATCAATGCCAATTATGTATCTCAATTCAGTTATGCCATAGCTAACAATAGCTTACTAAACACCATCTCTCACCTGTGCATATCGTGGGGTGTACAGCTGGAGCCAGAACTATATGTATTAGTTGTTGTGTTGACGTAATTTGTGACAGTAATTAGTTGAATATGTCACACCTATACATTCAAATTAACACTCCATTATCCTGCCTACTTGATGTTTTAATTAATATCCACTCCCAAATTGCATATACCTGATGTTAGGCCCATATAATTAAACTTGGAAAGCGCTAAAGTGCATGGTTGTGAGATTGAAGTGACGCCAACATTTTTCCTCGAGAATCTTCAAAACATATGGACAGTTGGTATATCCATGAATCCAGCAATACCATTTTTTCGAATGGAAGAAAATGGATGAATGGATTTGAGAAAAAGTTTAGGTGTTCTTATTGGGGTTGTGTAAAGTGGTGCGCCCAATTTCACCACAAAACTTTTTTTTCTCATGTGAATGTTGTTGTTAAAATAGTGATTAATTAGTCCTGACCCGACAGCCATGGCACAAAACTAAACTCACGAAAACGAACACATTTTTGTACCCGAACGTGAAATAGAGTATTCGTTTACTTTCGTCTGATTTAACATTCGACTCAAGTCTAAAATGAAAAGTATTGGGTTCAAGCTGCAGTTCAACATTGCGTTGTTAATCTAGGATCAAAAGATTTATATCATCTTGAAAGTATATAATTCTTTATGTTGATACCTATTACAAAATCGTTTGTCCCAGATAA
Organism: Brachyptera risi; assembly: GCA_964007535.1. Classification (NCBI taxonomy): domain Eukaryota; kingdom Metazoa; phylum Arthropoda; class Insecta; order Plecoptera; family Taeniopterygidae; genus Brachyptera; species Brachyptera risi. The sequence goes on along the minus strand of OZ023329.1, from coordinate 30,233,577 downwards.
GATATTGTTTATCCTGACTTACATACTTTTTGTTAGCCAACAATCATGCCATTAAAATGGAAATGCTTATCATGAATCAATATAATTCAAACAATATATAATAAGCCGCGTATGATTTCCGGTTTGGCAACTAATGACCAACGATCAGAGACTTCTTCTTCGGGCGTTCACAGATCAGACCTAACACCTCAGTGAACGTCCCACTGAGTAATCGCAATCCTAGTATGGCAGTGTTGCTGAATGCATACATAATTAAACGGAAGCCTACGCAAGAGTTATAGAAATTCTTTTTATTTTAGTCATAAACGTATGGGTATACGTACACCTGAATTATCTACGGGACATCAAGGAGTTTGGAGGTGTGGAATGAGGCGCTGGTCGATGGGAATCTTCTTTCGTGGATACAAGTATTGTTCCCAGTTTATAGACTTCAAATTAATCTTTATACCTGTATAGGCTGTAATAATTATTATTTCTGTATAAGCTGTAATAACATGATACAAGGTAAACAAGTTACCGGTATAGAATAAGTTCAAAAGTTTCTGACTAGCATGACATTAAAATTGTAGAAATACATCATCAAATATTTGCATTTGCGTGATATAATATTTTCATATCTATAGTAGAGGAAAAGATGGACCAATGTCTCATGTTGACTCGCTGAAAATCTGTATTTTAAACATCGAATTTAGTCTATTATAATGCATTCAAAAAAGTAAATGTGTGTATTCACGAAAGTAGAATACTCTAACCACCTGCGCGCTATAGTGTTGTGGGATAGGGAAGACATTCGATCGGAACCTTCTTTCGCGGGTACAAGTATATCAGCTTATAGTTCACGTCACGCATGCAACCTGCAACTTCATTCCATTCAATTGTTTTTGTGGATATTCTAATAATCAAGCTCAGATATACTATCTCGATGAATTTTATTATTTGTGTATTATTTAAATTAAATTTTATTTTATTTTCAAACTTTTTTTATCGATTGGCGTGTCTGTGACTGTCTATTCGCAACTATGTTTTCATTCATCGTTTTTGCTCACTTCTTATATGCATACGTTTTATAAATCTTGAACCTCACATAATATAGGTCTATACTATTTCGTTTCTGGCAACATTCAAAAATGGTTTATTTATTTCCTGAATATTTTCCCACCAGCTGTTTGCGGTTGCATCGACCATCTTCAGCTTATCTTCGGAATGATGCTCCGCTAACTTATACGAGTAGACTCAGTATAAGATAATTTATATCTACTGTCTAATTTAGCCTGGAGGCTAAATTGAAATCTGACGTAGTGCTACTATCACTTAGTAGACCATCACAGAATATGCTTGGACCCAATTTCACATACTGGACAAAACAGCTATTAGTCGTGGGAGAAACCAATATTTTTCTTTCATATGTATATTCATTGAGGGAAAATGTTTACATTTGTTATTACAGTACCACAAACATTTGTATTGAGAATGAAACAGTAAAATTCAAGTTTGTTGTTGTGTTGGTATAGCCTAAATCGTCATCTCTCTTGAATTGAAGTATACGAATAACGGTTGCCCCCAACTGTTCACTTATAAATCGTTGAATCTATCTTGTTGCCAACTATTGAAAGATTAAATGAAACAATAAACACATTGGCTTCCTGTCTACCGTCTAGCCAAAAGCACTTTTCTTTTATTGGGGAGTTGGTATGGTAGATACCTATTTGTTGAAACTATTTGTTGAACGTCTTGTTCACTTCTAGGTGTTAAATTTACTTGGCAAAATATAATAGGACGAGGGAAAAAAAGTCAATCAATTATTTTTGTTTTCTTTTATTGACATTTTATAACTCAATCGAAGCATCAAACTTCTCCGCTTTCATTTTTCTTGTACATGATGCTAATGTTGTTCTCAATTTATGAGCGCAGATGAATGAGAAAACGATCGGACTATCGTAAAATGACTTATCTCGGAGATGTGAACGTGAAATGTATGAAATGTGACAAAATATTATCATTCACAATATTAACACGATACAATTTTCATATTGATATACAATACATATTTATACTTTTGACATGGATAGAGCATGGATTGTAGCAAGTATACGAACCAGTAGGGCAGTAATACCAAATACAGTTTATATATATGTATGTATATATGTATATATATATATATATATATATATATATATATATATATATATATATATATATATATATATATATATATATATATATATATATATATATATATATATATATATATATAGTATGAAGAAATAAACACATAGTTGAGCTTGATATAATTAATTACTTCAATTACTTCAGAATTGAATCACTGTAAATGAATAGTACAATAAGACTTTCGAAGTATATAAGGATGAGGAATAATAGGCTCTATATTGAAGGAGAATATATATTCGGATATTCGGATATTTTTTTTTGTCTCTTGGGTCTTTTTCATTGGCGAAATAATTATGAATGAAAACAATTATATCAGCGGCATGAAAATAAAAATATCCAAGTACTTTTCCTGGTTCTCATCTGATTTTTTACATCCGAATTACAGATGATAATTGTTACATGCAATTGTGATATTGATTCGTTTTGGTGTTGCTTAAATTATTAAAATCAATCATATGGACACCGTTCATTATTCCTCAGGCCACCCAACGAGATTCTCATCTAACATGATTATCCTTATTCACCCTAGCATCTTATTATTTTTCTCTTCTTTATTCTGTCTTTGTACTTCTCGCCAAGATCGTATTCGGTAATTTCCGTCACGCTTTGCTGGCTGTCCTGTCTACCCATTCACTTCCCATGACGCATTATTTCATCTTCGTTTATGGCATTCGTAAAAATACCTCGTTTTCTTCTGAAATATACCGCGTGTAAATAATGTCTACGGTGGTAAACAGCTGGTCTCAGCTGTACAAATGAAGATGTTTGACGATTTAATAACAATGAACTTATATATATAGGTGACAATTGTTGACGCACCTTCGAGCCAACGTCAGTGTCTGCAAGTTCTTGTGTGCGTGTATAGGGCAAACGAGCACCATGTTATTACTATAATGAGGCAATTTTATACGCCTTGGTAGCCTGCAGTGGAGGCTTGTTACGTTTTTGTATGCACAAGTGCCATGTTTGTTTTTCAAAAAACGAGCGTGAAGAAATTGAGTTATTTGAGTAGAAATGATTCATATACTCATGTGTGATTTTGTAGTGTATTTAAAAATACCACGTCAATGTACAATTCCAAGATTTGAATATGTTTAATATTCATATACTTCAATTATGAACATGTTGACGACAGCGAGAAAATAATATAACTGATATATTGAGTAATATATTAATTTATGTAATACCGATTCACATGATTGCAATAGGGTCATTACGCTTTGCTGAATAATATAAGTAATCAAATAACATGAAAAGAAGGCTGAAGAAATGTCGGGGCTGTCTCGGTGTGACAATTTTTCTTAAAATCTACGTCGAAAACTTGACATATAGTGAGTCATTGTTTCCCAATTGAGGCTGAGGATGATAATTTTGGATCGTTCGAGGGGTGTACCACAGGCACAAGGGAAATCTTAACACCCCGAAGATATATACGTAGAGCTTCTAAAGATATAATATATAGCTCATTTAAAAAACTGTAAAAATCATAGTGTCAAGTGATATAAAATGATTATTTGTTACAATTCTCACATGGTAATAAATTGTTTCGATCAGAAATTATTTAACGTCCATATTGATAGGAATACATTTTTCGAGTGTACATGACATAAGTATGTATATCGGAATATGATTGATCCAAAAAACTTACCTGTTGGTGTGGTCGTCAAACAAACAATAATAATCTGGCAATACAATATTGGCTATTCACATCTGCCCGTATATCTTAGTAAGTCGAAGATTTGACGTATTAACTGAAGTCATGAAGAGGGTATAGGTTCGAGTCCCGCATGATATACATGGGCGTTTTTAAACATCCATCATTCGGGTTCATTCGTGAACCCAAATAATTTAATAGGTTATTGAGCAAAGCAAACAGTTGATTTGAAAAGAGAACAGATTCAACCATTAACATAAGCAGCACGTTCACACTTATATATAGGCCATATATATAACTTACGTATAGGCCATACTGTGTGTCCTCCGATTTATCTCCTCCCTTAGAATTTTCAGCTCTCAATCGTTACGCCAGTCTCTTTAGGCTTATATTTTAGTATTATATATATTTGAAAAAACAGTACGTGTGTATAGCGTTATTGCTATTTAGTCTTCCGTAGTTATTTTTAGCTTTGTTTATCTGTATATATCTCGGTGATGTTTTGAGGGTAGTGTTTTGAAAGGGTAAATTATTGGAAAGTTTGGATAGACAAGATATATGCATTTGTGTGTGTGTGTGTGTTTGTGTGTGTGCGGATGGCATCTAGGGGTGGATCCTCTCGTCGGATAGTCTGATCGTTAGTCGAAAGCGGAGGCTGAGTATATGGACCAAATGAAACAAGGGTGTAACTCGACATTCGGTGACGAAAATAATCATATCTATGTCTCTCTCTTTCTATCTCTCGCACCAACTCGTGTCACTTTTGACAGATGACTCTGATAATGCAGCTGCAACGAAAGCTACTGTGAACAGCAATTATGTTAGAAAAGAATCATTTTAAGAAACAGAATCCAAAAATAATTGTGGAAAAACAGACTTCTCGCATTTCCGTAAATAAATAAATAAATGAATGACAGACTTATATATAAGCTGTTTAAAATAACGTAAATATAAATAAATGAAAAGTCATAAACTAATTTTCCCTTATTTGTGACGAATGATGGCTTATTACTTGTATTTACAAATATAATCTACAAGTAGGCCTATATTTTATTACCAATTATTTTGAAACGTGTAATTAGAATGAAACGGTGATTTATATAAAGTCGTTGTAAAGTGCAATTATGATCCGTATATTATTGTATAGTGATAATAATGTATAATGGTAATTAATGTACAACGCTCAGGTTAGTGCTCTTCGTAATGACTTTCATTAGTATTGCATAATAATTGTTCATCGGTATTTTATGTTCACAGAAATACCATTTCAACGTACAGTACACATTGTGATCTTCAATTATCAATTTTGAAGTCGCCATGACGACGTATGAAAGTTTTTCATTTAAAAAACTTTTAAAAAGTTTTAAAATAAAATATTGAAAGTTGAAAATAGTCGAAGTAGGCCTACATGTAGTGAAGAGTGAAATAATAATTATAATTGAAATAAGAATAATTTGAATAATACTTATTAATTATAATAAGTGACTTTTTATTTGACATCATGCTATTATAATATTTTCCACTAATCAAATTTTATAAATTTTGTTGAATATTGTTATTCCCTCCCCTATACATAATATATTTGATCAAGATTGTTATAGATTCAGGCTGCCATATAGAGTTCAGCGTAACAATAAGTGGAATTATTAATAATGTAAATTTATTTATGGTGCACGTACAATATGCATGTACAATTTTATCATATAGGCCTATACGTTCACGATCTACATTATGCTGAAATAGCTTATATTATTTAATGTCATTGAACTTCAATTATTTTTCACAATTTTGTGTTGCGTAATTAATTGACCGTTATAGTCGTTACGAGTTTCAACAGCAATGTATAATGTAGAATAATAGTGTAATGCAAGGGTTTTATAATTACTTTTTATTGTATCCTGTAACATACGTTTATATGTTTCATCCGTATTAAATCAAGTTAACTCATTAAAGTTTGTAATTAAATTATAATTTCATCGAAATTGGTGTATCATTACCAAGGTTATAATATAAATCAATTACTTACAAGTGAGGCTATTAATATCATTATATAATCATAAAAATACTACCGGCACGTAAGATATTGGAACTAGCAGTCAAGATTCCATTTATAATAGGAATTTGGTGGCAATGTAATTATTTTGTGTGTATTTTTTTGTCCATGCTCTCACAAACTAAGGGATGAATCATCAAACTAAAAAACTTCGAATATTGAAAATGAGATAATTTTCGATATTATTCTGTTGTATTCAAGGGAGATTAGGTTACTCCACGAGCTAAGATACCGGCTTTATACTGTGAAAACACGAACAGAAACTCGATACAAATTTGAACACTTTGTAAAGAAGTTACTTAATAGTGTTTGGAAATTCATTCACCGTCGAAATACGATGCGATACAAATATGCGATACAATAATGCGATACAAATATGCGATACGATGCGATACAATAATGCGATACAAATATAACATGCGATACAAATATATTTTTTTAATAACATCGAAACTTGATACATAATCATTGTCCCCCAATTAAGGCTATGGATTAAAGATAGGATCGTTTGGACGGGGCACCACAAGGGCGATCTTACCACCCCATTTTGATTATTTAAAACTAATGAACTTCAACACCAGGACTGCGCTGTCTGTGACCATAATTTTTCGCCATAGATAAAAGTCTTTCAGTATAAACACACGAATGTTGATATCTTCCACTTTGAACTAAGTCTCTTGGGCAATGATCACTTCTTTCCATTAACAGCAGATGTGAAGTTTATCAATATACAAAATGGATAACATAAATTAGTGATAGGCCCATATATATATATATATATATATATATATATATATATATATATATATATATATATATATATATATATATATATATATATATATATGCATATATATATATATATATATATATATATATATATATATATATATATATATATATATATATATATATATCAATATCAATATTGTCGTTATATTTGTATATATATATATATATATATATATATATATATATATATATATATATATATATATATATATATATATATATATATATATATATATATATATATATACAAATATAACGACAATATTGATTTTCATTTGTTTTTTTCTCTTGGATACAAGAGAGGATACAATTGACCATTGTAGATCGTCCGCCCTCGTGATTTCACAAAATATAAAAACCTATCAAGTGGACAGTGAAACAGGGGAAATGGGGAAATAACCAATCAAGGTATCTAAAATTTCCTCTGCTTCGTATAAGTCACGCCCATCTACAATGGTCAATTAGGTGTGTGTACTAGTATAGTATATGCACTTCTAGAATATGCACTAGAACTGTTGCATATCATTACCATATAATTTCATATCGACTCAATTATATTCACTAATTTTCCAGCCCACGTTTTTTTCCACAGTTATCCATACGTATCACGATGCGACTCATTTATGTAGAACATATGTTTTTTTTCAATCCACCTCAATGTCTTTACCTTCATTATGACAAATAGTGTCCGTTCTGTGATTTCAGAATATTATTTTATCACACTATTTTCACATTACTATAATATCAGAAAACAGTAATTCAAGTGTTATCTCTTCGAACAGATCTGTTTTAATCTGTTGATTTTTCATAATTATTTTTTGTTGTGAAAGATTATGATTTGGATCGATCTTGAGTGCACATATTTTGTACCCATATTAAAAATTGAATGCGAAAAAATTGATATGTGAAAATTGATTGCGAAGATAGTAAAGATAGACAGCGAAGATATAAAAGATAGCGAAGATAGCGAAGATATAAAACTGATAAATTCAAAATACTTTGAAAATACAATCAACATGAAGATAATATACATTATATATATATATATATATATATATATATATATATATATATATATATATATATATATATATATATATATATATATATATATATATATATATTTTTATATATAATTTTTGTATGATTTCGTTATCATCATTTAATTATTTATTTTTTCTACATTTTCTTATTCAAACCTAGTCAAATTATATATATTTTGTTATTCTCTAAAATGTTGTTATTGATAATTTGTTTTATATTTTAATTAATTGATTTTTATTCTGTGTTTTTGCAATCTTTTAATGTAAGACAAGAGTCTGAATGAAGATATCCACCGCGTATATATATATATATAAGTAACTTATATATATATATATATATATATATATATATATATATATATATATATATATATATATATATATATATATATATATATATATATATTATTGAAATATGGAAGGCAATTTGGAGCCATTCTTGCAATTGATAACTTATTCCTGAATGTGATAAATTATTCATATCTTCATATAAATGTATATATATATAAATATATATATATATATATATATATATATATATATATATATTTATATATATATATCTTTCAGTGTGTCTTTGTGTAGGTCTGCATGGATCTCACTGTTGCACTTGCATTTAGTTTGCAGTTGTGGTCGTACGTGATAAATGAGGAAATAGGGTTGCTAAATATAGAGGCGTATATTCTATTAAACAATCTGTCGAAAGAACAGCATACTTCCGAGTGCAAGTTTGCTAGGGGTGGTCCAGACCGCACGTATTCTTGACTGTATATTTAAAGTTTGAAGTATTTAAAGTTAGTATCAACTTCAGGTGAGTCCAATCGTCTCTTTCTTATTCTATCCTGTTGACGATGTAGTAATTTGTAAATTGCTTCCAATTTCTTTTTGTGATTGAATTGTATCATTTTTGTATGGTACGTAACGATATTGATCATAAAAAACATGTTTCATGAAAATTATTATTTTTCTCGGCATTGGTTCGCTATTAATATTACGTAGTCGAAGTGGTTTCGATTATCAATCAAAATTTCCTGATTTGAATAGCTTGTAACTGCATTTCACTTAATTCTCATTAATTTTGTGTGAACACTTTCATGTTAGCTATTAATACTAATAACATTTTACCTCAGTGTAGCGGCATACCGAATATGCAACTGTGGTTTTGGACGTGTATGGCTGAACGAAATCAATTTAAAGTGATATTATTGAGTAGGCACATATATATATATATATATATATATATATATATATATATATATATATATATATATATATATATATGTAAATATATATAATGCGGTATTGCCTTGCCGACAAACCATACTGCACTTTCATAAACCGTTAGGGTGGACAAACCCAATATACTTGATTCATGTCAATATGTCTATAAGTTACATGAAATCACTCCAACTCGGCGGTCATTACCCAAGACTGATATTCGAAAATTTGTGAGTAGAAGAAGAAATCAAATCATGAGTAAGAAGAAATGTCAAATGTGTAAATTATTATTAAGGGAGAGTAATTCATTCTGAGTTTACGAAGGCTCATTTCCATCTCATCTATGAATTTCATTCAATAGTATCTAATATATATATATATATATATATATATATATATATATATATATATATATATATATATATATATATATATATATATATATATATATATATATATATACTCATTAAACCTATAGCTCTTGGTGGGGTCGTTCAGCAAACAATAATGTATATATATAATATATATATATACATACATATTCGCATTTCAGACTATTTCGCATTGACTGTAGGGCTATATCAACTTGAATGTAATTCCTGTAGTCATTATTTTGGAATAAATAATGAAAAAATAAGTGACTGAATATTTAGTATTTAGGCAATCTGTAAATCATTATTGTAGGGGGTTATTTAATTATTCAAAGCTCTGAAGGTGTTATCAGTATATATTCCACTATTGCAACCATTATTTCTGTCTCCTAAATCCTTACGATTTAGATAAAACTTCGGAATTAACATAGTAATACATATATTCCAAGTATATTTATGGGATCAATCTGTTTGAAAGTTGTTACCATCGTGGTTATCTGTGGTGTGTTTTAAACCAAGCCATGGGATTTAGCTTGTTCAACTGGTATGCGATTTTGGTTGCTTCTTGGAGGGAGCAAATAATCCTAATGTTTTTGACTTTATATGAACGCCATGTAAGTATAAATACACAATCTATCTTCAATGAGTATATTAAATATAGTTTTAGTTTCATTAATTATTCACCAAATAAAATATTGAACTTGACTGATGTGAAATTTGTTTTCGTGCATCAATTACTGCACTCAGGCCTACCATGCACTGTCAATAGTTTATATATAATCAAGAACAAATTCTTTTCATCTCAAATCAGTAAATTCAGTTCGAATTTTTTTTGTTAACTGTATTTTGTTTATACACAATCAGTGTACACACAAGAACTTCAGTTCTTACGCGGGCTTCACATTATTATCATATTATAATCCTCTCGCCAATAGTTCAGCAAACCTAAATTATACCTTCTTACTGTTTATTTCCATTCAGTATATTCTTTATCGTGCTTGTTTTTATCGTCTGTGTATGTATTCTGTTTGATTAAGACATGTGAATAAGATGATTAAAAATTGAAAAATTGAATTGAACCGAATCACAACTTCGCTAATTGGAAAGTATAATAATCATTGAAAGTATTTTGAATAGTTTAGAACAATACTTTGACGTAGACCTATGAAAACCATGCAGGCATTGACTTCAGATAAAAATTTCTATTTCTATTAATTGTTAACATTATTCTTGAAATCATTATGTTAGTTGACCTATTATATCTGTATTTAATTGGTTTCATACCTTTTATGGCCAGATAAAAAGTTGCAATACTGATTAGGTATAGTATGCTTCATAATGACATAATCCATTTGATTGATCTATGCATACATTGTCATTATATATGACTTTATATAGTAAAATGTATTCTTGACAGCGGTGCGTCATTATATTAAATTATAATTCATATTCTAACAACAGTAAAATGATATAATGATGAAAACATCAAGCATTGTTCAATTTCCTATTGAAATTTACATCATTTCATGTACATAGATTTTTAAAATGCAGATGTAGTGGAGATCTCATGATTTAACGTACAGAAGGGCCACATATTTTTTTCTAATATTTACTCTGCTTTATACTTTATACTTAGAATAATATCAGTATACTTTCACCGTTTTTTCAATAGGGGACGAGAAGTTACATATACCGTTTTTATCGCGGGGCACTAATTCTCATGAGACCACCCGTAAATTACATTTACAACTATTCAACAGCTCATTGCTGACAATAACATTATTTTTATCTATTTAATTGTATGTATTATAAATAAGGGTCGAAGTCAAAGGGTCGTTTACATATTCATATAGAAAGCTATTTAATTTATTCAGATCAGTTCGATGGATTTGATCAAGAACAAATTCTTTTAACCTCAAATCAGTAAATTCAGTTTGAAAATAATGTTATTTTTTTGTTCTAATATGTATTTCTACTTTGAATATCGCTTCAAGTCATCCTGCATGATGTCTGCACAATGGGAACAGCTGTTTACTGTAAGATTAACATCAAATCAAGACCGTTTATTTTGTTGATTGAACTTGAATTCTATCCTCTACCTTACAATCATAGGTTATAATACATTATTTAACTGTGAAATCATAACCGTAACGAATTGAATTATAGAGTTGCGCCGAATCAACCAATAAGTTCAATTCGTGAAAGATGACTCGTATTAATTTTGAATAATTTAGACTCAAGGCTATGTTTCGATTTTGTTAAACAGATTGTATATTAAGATGATCATAGATATTATAATTTCAGAATAAAAAGTGTTTCTTGCAAAGAGGTGATTAATATTTTTTTTCGTTTTAGCAAACATGGCGGTCGTATTTTATCGAAGGATCATCATGTATTAATTATCATGAGTAATTTTACATATCTGATATATTAGTATACTTGAATGAACTATACCATTTTTTTGTATTGTTTTATTTTACGAATTAACTTTCAGAAAGGGTAAGAGGTTGAATTATTCAAATTCGCCGTTATTTAATCGTCTCTATTGTAATATAAAAGACGTATTATGCGAAAATGATGTAAGTTAGTCTTATAGTATTTGATGAGTGTACTGATAATCTGCGCAAAATATTATATTTTTACGTAGGGCTATAGCAACAATCGGTTTAGGAGCATAGTTGTAGTAGCCCATATTTGTGCCATGTGTTAGTCCCCATTATTCTCAACTCCATATACAACATATAAACGTTCCAAGTTCTCAAGTAATTCCTGCTGGTTCTTCTTATATATTTTTTCTTTCGTAAAATTCGCTATTGCAAATAATTGAATGTAGTTTATAAAAAAATGTTCAAATCAGTTGAGATTAATTGTAGAAATTCGCTTCGTCCGTCCTTTAAAAACGTGACATAATTCCATCTCCCCGTTCCAACCGTTTCCGTTGAAGATGATGTAGGTAGGTTGTTGTCCTTACAACTTACAAATCTCATCCGATCTTCTCACATCACTAAACTCACCATTGTGTTATTATGTGGTTCGTACGACTTATCGCCTAACAAACTACAACAAGGCCACATTGTACTGATCAGAGTATTGTATAACTAAAACGTGAAACTTCTACTCAATAAAGAGACATCATGGGAATGTCTAATACCAACATAATAACATCTAACAAGATGAAGAAAAACACTCGTTTATTTTTGTCTTAATGGGAGTATGTCGTCACAAAGGGAGGAGGAGGTAATACGTATTATGACAGTCATTTTGATATTATTTTGTTGTGAAAATCCGAATCATGCAAATTCAAATATAGGGCCTATGGTTACTAATTTTCATTAATCCTATCATCAAACTTGAATCTTTTTATCACGTAACCATATTCATGAGAATCCGTCTCGATTGTTTTAATTATTGCAGTTTGATCAAACATAATTTTATTACGCTGAGGGGTGGAAGGGGGGGTTTGAATATTTGCGATGTAGGCCTAATATTTGATACTGATACTTTGAAATTAGTTAGTAATGGAGGTATGCATGCCACTACATTTAAGTTTCACATAATGAATGTACGGGTATATTGATTTTGTCTGTATCTTTAATTCTGAGAACGAACTTATCGCTAAAATGAAAATGCTATAATTTAGAATAATGAAGTTGCAGACCTACTACTTTTATGTTCACATGATGTTCGTTCTTTGTATAGACAATTGCATGTCAAGTTTGAATACGTACTGTCCCTTCACGTTATTAGTAATTTGCACCGATACTATATGTAATTGATGACGCAAAATTATTATAATGATTGTTAATCGTATGGAAAAGCAAATACAATGTTTATTGTATCAATCGGTATAGTGTTTCAATCTTTGATTTCATTCCGATTCATCAAAGCTTTTTAGAGATTATTAAAGACCAATAAAAACGCATTTACATACATCACTTTTTCACCTATTTTACAATTGCGATTTTAGTGGTATTTAGTGGCTTAAATTAAATTAAATGTACTGTGCAATTTTTGCTATCAGATAGTTCAATCATAATTGAGGTATTCAAAGATGAACGATTCAATTCAATGCATATAAAAAAAGAAGTAAAATAGTTATTTGTTATTGCAATTACCGACAGATGATGGATTTTTCAATTTTTCATATTTTATAATCATTCGAACATCTTTGAATTCCTATAAAATGATGATCACATACTTCTGAACTAATAAAATTAAAACAACCACTTTATCTCCGGATTTATTGATTTATTGATTCTTTTATTGAGAAACATCATAATTTCTGCATTCCATGATGGCTATCAATGTAATTGATTCAATTGCAATGACTGGGATTAGATGAAGGTATAAAGTTTAATATCACGGTTGGTCTAATCGATCAGTATTTTCATTAGCACCGAAAAGTTGACACAGAATCATTGTTCCCCAATTAAGACCACTAGGATGGTGTGAGAATGATTTAGGATGATTCAGTGGGACCTTTCGGATGGGGCATAGGCGATATTACCTTACTCACCAAAGGGAAATAATTACAATAAAACTGCTTACTGCATACAACCTGTAACTGGAGAAATTATACATTATTATATTTAGATGGGAAACAATTCAATCAATTGTGTTGGAAAAATGAATCTTCGAGCTTTTCATTGTTATGTATATTCTTTTTTTTCGATCGTTCATTTTGTACATAATATATATATATATATATATATATATATATATATATATATATATATATATATATATATAATATATATATATATATATATATATATGTATATATATATATATATATATATATATATATATATATATATGAATATATATATATATATATATATATATAAATATATATATATATATATATATAATATATATATATATATATATATATATATATGTATATATATATATATATATATATATATATATATATATATATATATATATATATATGAATATATATATATATATATATATATATATATATATAAAAATATATATATATATATATATATATATATATATATATATATACTTTCGAATCATCCTTTCTTCTTCGACTGAGTTCATAGTGTGTCCTTTCATTCTCTTCTTCTTCTTCTTCTTCTTCTTCTTCTTTAATGTTTTGTTTCAAGCTGGTACTAATGTTCATTCTATTAGTCCTCATTTATTTGTGTTTTCATTCATTCATCCATTTATTCATTCAATTGGTTATTTACTAGATCATGACCTGATTTTATCTCCGCACTTTTCTCTCTATAGCTACCGACGGATTTATTTTTCAATACTCGTATCAATCACATATTTTTATCAAACGTGAAAACTTTATAGTTTTCTCATAAATTTTCTACCAGAAGCGTCTCAAAGAGTCGGTATGTCGTGAAACAGAAAAAAAATACCGCCAGCAATTACCGCATTTGGCACAGCTTGTTTGCACAGTGATTTTATCGTTCGTTTATGTAAATAAAACAAAAATAATACGACGCCAATTTATCAACTTTGTAAGTAATGATGTCATTTTCTGTATAAAATGCAGTTATTACCATGCAAGTAGTATTGTATGATAGTAATGTATGATCTCAACGCACGTGAGAAATATAAAGGTGGTTTCACGTAATGATTAAAAGTTATTTAATTGAAACCGCAGGTGTTCCTGATTCTCATGACATAATACTCGGTGATTTTTATATGAAATTTCTAGTTTTTACATGTAATCTCATTGTAATTGTATTTTTTTGTATATATATTTTTCTCACATATATGTTATCTCAAATTGGTAATTCTCAGTTGTGGCATATTTTAGTTCTGTGTAGGCCTGTATATATATATATATATATATATATATATATATATATATATATATATATATATATATATATATATATATATATATATATATATATATATATATATTCTGATGAACCTTGAAATTATAATGATTTTAATCAGTGCTAAGAAGTTGTTGGGAAGAGTATCGCTAACCAAAGCGAGATAATGATGATAAATTAGATACGCGGGGCTCAACAGGAATGGTTTCGGGCACTCGGTGAAATAAATTCCGTGATGAATGAAATGAAATAACTTGATCCGTAAAATTACTTCTTTTCCATAACCTCCGTATAGTGAACATGTATTCTGTTTGATAGCTTTTTCCGAGGGGTGAGCAACTAACAAATTTGGTGTACACCTGATTTCAGATTTCAAGCGATTTCATGAAAATTTCAAGGGATTTCAGGAAGATTTCATGACAAGTGTATACACCAGATTTCATAAGCCATGATAAACCCCTCAAGGCTTTTTCATTTAAACCACTTCTAAAATAATATTTGGTAGGAGATCTACATTTTCCCTTGAATATTAACAACATTGTAATGTGATTATGTAGGCCTAATGTGTGATGTTGTGCGAAAGATACACTAGTATATCTATTATATACTATAGTATACCTACTAGTATAGTGGAATATGATGGTATTTCTTTCGCTTTTGATTCATAGTTTTTTCATGAAGAGAACGGTGTTCTAGTTCGTATATATATATATATATATATATGTTTATGAACATCGAAATTTGATACTTAATCATTGTTTTTCAAATTGAGGCTATGGATGGCAGGTAGGATCGTTCGGATGCGGCACCAATAAAGCGATCTACCCACTCCAATTGATATATTTTTTTTCATGTCCATAGATATTTTGCACGTTGACTATTTTCAAGTGTCGCTAGTGTATTATAGTCAAAATTCGTTTGAACTGTTGAGAATCTTTCAAGAATAACTTATAAAATTAATCAACATGATCACTGTACAAGATTACAGTTAATGAAGAATAATTTTATAACATGGTCTATAATGTATATGGTATTTTACTATGTTGGTATTTTATCATATTGCACTCGTGGGGCTTGCCCTGTTGCCAATAAAGACTTGATACAAATAATATATATATATATATATATATATATATATATATATATATATATATATATATATATATATATATATATATATATATATATACATATATATAAACGTATGTATGCTATATAGACCTATGTACTCGTACACACTAATGATCGACAACCTTCATGAACTGCGGTCTAGCATTATATTGTAATTAATTTCTTAAAGAAGTTCACAATGAAATAAAACTCATTCTAATTGTACGTTAATCTACGTTTATTGAATGAGAATTTCACGGTCAAAAGTTCATTAACACGTCTACGAGACTACACAGAAAACTCACCATCTTTTTACACATTTCAATCAATTGAAGTGATTTTAATTGCCCTGTTGGGGTTCTTCTACAAGCACAAGTGTTATTAGATTGGCTCTAGTCCACATCCGGCTGGGCATTATTTTCATGGCTCAGTACGCATTACATCTTATTACGGTGTGCAACTGTGTTAATGTGAGCTTAGCTAATATTTGTTGAAAACATCGATGATAAAATGGTAATGCTATATGCAACTTCAATCGTCTGAATATATATACATATTTATGTATATATATATATATATATATATATATATATATATATATATTTATATATAAATATATATATATATATATATATATATTTTTTTTTTTTCGACGTACACTTTCGTGGTTGATGGTCCATGGCGAGATGAGATCTGCGGTTGTGCCACGTCTTGTAGTTTACGGAAACCGACGTTTCGATGGAATTTCACCCATCGTCTTCAAGAGGGGCATTTCAGTATAAGATTTAATCCTGTCTTAGCGGGTTACTTCCGTTTTTTCAGTACACATGTATAGTTACCCTATATTGAATCCTCCCAGCAGTTACCACAGTTTTTAGTTGAGACTTGCTTCAAATTGCACAAGAATGTACTTCCGGGTCCTGTCGAAACAGGAATCAGATATAACCAGATGGCTGATTCCTTTTCCAACAAGATCTGAAGATGATGGCTTAAATTCCGTAGAAACGAAGTTTTCCGTCAACTACAAGACATTCACAATGGCAGATCTCATCTTATATCATATATATATATATATATATATATATATATATATATATATATATATATATATATATATATATATATATTTATATATATATACATATATATATATATATATATATATATATATATATATATATATATATATATATATATATATATATATAAATATAAAATAATAAAATCTGTCCCATTATCCATCCTAGTCGGCATATATATATATAATATATATATATATATATATATATATATATATATATATATATAAATATATTCATATAAATATATATATATATATATATATATATATATATATATATATATATACATATAAATATATATATATATATATATATATATATATAAATATGTATATATATATATATATATATATATATATATATATATATATATATATATATATATATTTATATATATATATATATATATATATATGAATATATATATATATATATATATATATATATATATATATATATATATATATATATATAAATATATATATATATATATATATATATATATATATATATATAATTTTATTATTTTGAAATATTCATTTTTTATATAATCGATATCCGAGTGATACTTGAATAAGGTTAAATGGGTAGACCTATAGGATAAATACCTTCAAGCCATTTCACCTCT
Source organism: Brachyptera risi (assembly GCA_964007535.1). Lineage (NCBI taxonomy): Eukaryota > Metazoa > Arthropoda > Insecta > Plecoptera > Taeniopterygidae > Brachyptera > Brachyptera risi. Next base: position 30,215,626 of record OZ023329.1, on the reverse strand, counting down.
GACTCGGGTCACGTGTGAGATGGAGCTCAACCCGAAATAGGTATACGAAACTTCGATTTATACATAATTGCCAAGGTAATTCACCACCCGTTCTCGACAGTGTCAGGACATGACCACAGCTTACCGTCAACTAATACCAGCCATCGTCTCTTAGTATACCGTTTACGTATTTCAATTTCGACAGGTTTCAACCGATCTTCAAACTTCGTTTAAGCTAATAATAATAGTTCGATGATCTGCCCCTATGACGTTAAGGGCGTCGACCTTTTATACAATCTGTATATTTGATTGATATTCACTCAAGTCAAAACTATCAGAATAGTTTGATGTGTATTCTTCTAAGAGGAATAAATTGGGATCGCTAGGCATTCTTCACGACGATACAAATGTATACACTGTACATATGTTGATTGATTATTCGATTGTTACTATATGGTTTGTATACTATGAAAATAATTGTTATATAATATTGATACATACCATATAGTTGTTAAATGAATACATTCAATAGTAATATAGGCCCATCAGTTTTGTTTCATCAATCTCTTAGTAAGATGGTTGTAACTTGTAAGTAAAACATTTCACATCTTCTAAATGTCGAGTTACTATCAAAAGCACAACCAAAATTATGACAAGTTGAACGTATACAACATATTTTTTTTCATAAGGTTAACCTCGGAGTATATAATGGATTTCGTGTTATGTTCTCCATGGTTTATGATATATTCGTTCGAGATACATTTAGATTGGAGGTCTTTGAAATTTATCGCTGTAAAATTATTGTAATGAAAAGCAAACGTTACTTTTTGGCTGTCAATGATTTTTCAACATGATGTTGAGAAATGCTGTTCATGGTTTGGTGAACATTAAGCAGAGTGAGTTGTCGACAACTGAACTAACGTCTCGGTTTGTTTATTGTGTTCTAGGAGGAAGCTTCACCATGTCCAGACGGACGGGTGGCGTTGAGACGCCGACGCCTTCCTAGCTCGCCGTCGCGGCGCTCCAAGCGACGTCACTCCCGACACAGGTGGGTACTAACGAGATACGTTGTTGATCGGACTGTTACTGGTAAACAAAGTTATATGACTCCGAATTGAAATAAAAAAAAATCAAATTTCAACTTCCATAAATGATTTTATTTCAACTCAGTATCTCCAATAGGCGTTATCAATACAAATATTCCATTCGTCAATATTATTGTAGAATTTAATTGATCAAATACTATTTAATTCAACAGTTTGTAAGGCAACCCTCGTATACTCATTAGCTGTATTGTGTCGTTTAGTTAGCGTTTAAAGTTCCATTTCCTTTCCGAAGTATTTGTTTCAATGTTACCTAAGGTAAAGCTTGGAAGGTACCCTTCAACATACACCACGTGTTAAATTAGAAAAAAAAACATTTAAAAAATAACAGTTTTGTCGTATATCAGTATGTAATTCGATGTTCATACTTTTCATTATCGCCATCTCATGGATGGCAATAGGTATATGTATATGTAGATGTATATGTATATGTATACAACGTCGACTGTGTTTGTTATTTCTTGTCTGATGATGCAAATTGAATTTCACATATTCTGTTACTCGATGTAGACATTATACATTGGACCGTACATATCTTTCATAAACTTATTTAATCATACGCAATTCATCGTGTCATGCGTATTTGAGTAACATTTTTTTTCTCATATTTTCATTAATTCATATTGGGTGACTCACTATAATGATAACTAAGACCTATTGGCGTCTTATGAATGATTAATGAGATGATGGTATGATGAGATGAAGGTTTCTTAGGTATTGGGAAGGAAGGATAGTGGGAAGGAAGCGGTCGTGGCCCATATTTTAGATTTTAGGAACCAGCCCGGCATTAGCCTAGACCACAGAGGGAAACCACGAAAAACCTCTGTAAAGATGGACGGTGGCGGGGATCAGACCAGGTTCGATATGCCCATTCACCTCCCGGATCTCATGAAGCGAGCGCGTTAACCACTGCGCTGCACGTGCCGATCATATTCTCTCATAAGCAAACATGTAAAATTAAAAAGAGCAAAGTCAGCGAAGTTCTTAGTTAATTTTATTTCAGATTCCGAATGTGAGGCTATATCGCTGTTTATTTATGGGCAATTTTAAATACCGCACGTGCAATTTAATTTTCCTTAATTAATAATGAGAGTCATATTTGAAACGTCATATATGCTAATTTTGAAGAAAGGTAATTTTCACAGTCATGTCTTTCAAGTTTGTCTGAAGTTGGTCTATTTATAGATTTTCTGAGCCATTAATCGTTCTATTTTGATACCGATTATCGTGTCTGTAGTCACGTGGGAAATGTATGTCATAGAACGTCTCGCGGCCCAATCCGTCGTTTATAGGCGTCCCTATCAATATACTCTTTGAACATTTATTCTCATCCTAAAATTGAAATGTCGTTGGTGGTCCTCACCCAAATTGTCTCCTTCAAAATAATAAGATACTGTAACACCCAAATCACGCATCTTTTTTTATATAGTAGACTATACTTTCGTTCGATGAAATTACAGGTTTATCATCATCATCATCAAGAAAGCAATAAAAACAACAAGTTTCTTTAAGATGTGAACACCCTTGATATGCGGCTGTAGTTGTGTAAAAAATAGTCAGATAGACAACTGTATTATTGGTCTTCTAGGTGAATATGTGTATACAGATTTGACTCGAAGTCTATTCATCCATCTAGAAATGAGAATTTCTACTTCTGATAAATAACTAGATTTGAGTTAACTAATGCATGACCATTGAAGGGAATTGAAACTAAAATCTTGAACAAAAAAAAATCGAAATATTTCTTCCTGTTTTGTCCCGGGTGCCGGCAAAATAACCAAAAACGCTCGCAAAATACGTCAATGCCACAAAAATGATTGCAGAGTTTTGAAACTTGCCAAAGTTATTGTTCACACTATTGAGAATGTCATCAGTTGATTATAATTTCCATAAGTCTTGCCGTTCTGTTGATACAGATTTAATTATAATCGCATGAATTTTGTAAAAACTTCCAGGCAACTAAATCGTTGATGATAATCAAACGGTAAGACTTATGAGAATTATAATTATCTGATGACACGCCCATTAGTGTGAACAATAACTTTGGCAAGTTGCAAAACTCCACAATCATCTTTGTGGCATTGACGTATTTTGCGAGCGTTTTTGGTTATTCTGCCGGCACGCAGGGAAAAACAGGAAAAAATATTTCGATTTTTGTTTATCATTTCAATATCAATTCCCTTCAATGGTCATGCATTAGTTAAATCAAAATCTAGTTATTTGTCAGAAGTAGAAATTCTCATTTGTAGATGGATGAATATAGCCTTAAAGTGTGCGCACGAAACTGCACGGTGGTTGTTGATATATAGACCTATTGGCACTATTTTGTACTATTATTACGTTAGGTCTAGACCTATACTATTAGTTTATACCGACTCGATCCTGTGTTAACGTTGGTATTATAATTTGTTCGAGTACAAGTCTACGGTCTTGGGATCACCTTCAAGCGTACTGATACAAGTAGGAAATATAGAATGTATAGGAACTGAAACGATAATAATATATTGAAAAATTGTTTTTTCAAGATAGTAATTTCCAAATAAGATGAGATGGAAAACCATTAGCAAGTTGTGTGTACAAGGATTTTCATCAGACCTTTTGCCCTAATATGTCTCATAAATAGAGAATGTTTTTATAGCGTATTCTAGAATATTGTCATTATGTAATAAAATTTGTTTCTCAATAAACAAATCAAAATGATTAGATTCAGCTTGTAAAATAATTTTCAAACCACTTTTGAATCATTTTAGTAATTATTCATTTTCATCTAAAATATATACGTTCTACTCCTAGCTATCCCTAATTCTGGATCATTAGATCATTCGAGATTTTTAACCAATCTAACCAATTTGAAGATGAAGTAATTTTTTGTATCCAATATATTGGATTTTAGCTTTTTTAGCTATCGATAAGAAAGCAATTCATACAAACTATTATACAATCACTCATTGTTTGTAGTTTGTATACCCCTATCTTTGTCTAGGGAAGAGCCGGTTAGGCCTAAAGGTGGTTCTTTGATGTCCAAGGTTATCCACGCATGTGAGTCGAAGGTTACCTAACAGTTTCTCGGGTGAGACTAAAAATTCTCAAGTTTAATTATTAAATGATTGGTTATAGTACGTAAGTTTAATAATACCTTTATGTGCATTTATCGGATTAACATTTTAATAGGTTTTCACATATTGTTTTTACGCTTACAACGTCGGTATTATGACACGTGATCTTCTCTATAGTCTGTGATTAAGAAATATAATTAAAAAGTGGTTTACTATTATTGCCCTGAGGTGAGATTCATGATTTCATTCAACGCTATATAAAGTATTAGTTCACGCATGAACAGTCAATTGAGAAAAAGTAATCTTCTACTCTTTTAATGGTATAGTTGACATTCAGTTGGAATTTTCTTGAATAATATTTTCAGTTATCAAGGTTCTTATTTGGAAAGCTATTTTCAGGAATGTGATGTTTCCCACTCAAATTGTATTATTGTAGATGTTATTGTAGAATGTTGAAGTTATAATATAAGTCAAATTCCAATTCCGTTTGTATGAGATTCAAAATATACATATTTTAAATATAATATTCAAGCATAGGATTGTCAAGACCCAATTCGAGACCCGAATATATCGAGTTCGAGATATTCCTTATTAAATGAGTTTATCTTGTCGTGTGTTTCACTACGTTTTGCTATCCATGTAGAAGTGTTTTTGAAGAGTATAAGAGTTTTTGAGGGGGGTGAAATTGGGTTAAAGTTATTCCGTCAGAGGGTTAGGAAGGCGTTGGGATAGGGATATTCAGGGAACTTGCCACCGCGCATTCATGTGCAATTGTAAGAGTTTTTAATTAGATAAATAGACACTTTTTTCGAGTGTGATCGTCAGTCAATTTAGGAAAAAAACGTGTCTCTGAAAAAAAATGTCTGAATGTTGTGAATTGTGAAAGACTCAATATGGAAGATGAAAAGTCGAGTATTCGTGTATCTCACACGACAAACCCACACATTATAGGATGATATATATATATATATATATATATATATATATATATATATATATATATATATATATATATATAGACCCAAATATTCATGTATATTTTGTAATGATTTATGTCTGATATTTTTTCCCAGTTGACCAAATTATATTGGGTCAGTGGGTTAATTTCTTCAACTTCTAGGACATAATTCTAACCAGTTGGTCTCTTTCAGTTCATATAGCCAAATATATACATGAGCGTGAAAATTAGAGTTGAACATAATTTTAATATATATAACTTAAATATATATATATATATATATATATATATATATATATATATACATATATATATATATATATATATATATATATATATATATATATATATATATATATATATATATGTATATATATATATGTATAAATATATATATATATATGTATATATATATATATATATATATATATATATATATATATATATATATATAAATATATATGTATATATGTATATATATATATATATATATATATATATATATATATATATATATAATATATATATATATATATATATATATATATATATATATATATATATATATATATTTAAGTTTGAAAATCCCAATCTCTTCATACTTCATGATCTGTTTACAAGAATTCCATGTAGATATCGTGAGTTATTATTAATTGATATTGATATGAGAGTGAAAACGAAAATACTACATTCTTGAAAGTTTGAAATCAAACGAAGGATCCATCGACTGGATGAAAAGTCCATTTCATTATGCACCTTTTCACACGATCTAGAATAGTGATGAGAGCATATAGCTGGTTCAATAATGTGTAATATTTCTAGTTGAATCTTGTTCTATACAAAGTCAAAGTATTCGTACTCTCACTTACAATTACACATGGTATGCATTTAAATTGTGATTATTCCAAGTATAGATTATATCGTATACAGTTAATATCGATTTAATCGATTATAATACGGTACATTAAGTAATGTTATCTCTAATCAATCCCTTCTAGCTTCGTGCAAAACAATTCTTTCAAATAACGATTATAATAAATACGTATATCATCTTACTTTCCGTAAACACCTGTTTTTTTAATGTTTTAATCGTCTTATTCGATCCAGACTCTTGTCTTTCAAGATTCATTCAAACAATTAAGGCAGCGTATCGAAGTCAATCAAATCTATTCAACCATCGAACAATCCGTGTCTACCCATGTATGGGGTTCGGTTGCTCTCTCCTCTCCAATAACTGAACCACATTTCGCTTCATTATGCCAGATTACTATCTGTCAAATAGTGATAAGATAATTGGTATTCATTAGAATCATATTTTATGATAACCTTGTCATGAATATTATCGAGTAAAGGGTCCGGATTCGTTGATTAATGATCCATGCTAGACGTATGGGTATCGAGTTTTTTCGGTGAGAGCCAGACATGAGTGTAACCTGTAAAGACCTGGCCTAGAAATGTGCTTAGCAGATTTCGTGAATTCTCCTTGATGGCTGGAATATACGAAGATGAATTATACTATGAGGTTTTTGTTATACTTTGTTTCTTTGGACTAGGATAATTATAGTAATATATCATAGATCTACTTTGGAGTTCCTATTGCTTCAGGCTACATAATTATGTGAAAATTTAAAAATTACAGATATTTTTGGATGGTATACATCATATAAACAAAATCATGCATTTATAAATTCATATATATATATATATATATATATATATATATATATATATATATATATATATATATATATGTATATATATATATATATATATATATATATATATATATATATATATATATATATATATATATATATATATATATACTCAGGTAACAAGAAATGAATTTGAATAATTCATCCTTTGAGAATGAATGAATGTATCATTATTTTTGCGTGCTTTAATATGACGGTGATACTTATATCTTCTAGTAGTTCACACTATCGATGGTCGATTTTTCTCCCTCTCTCTCTCTCTATATATATATGCATACAATATGTGGGTATAATTATCGTATGCATTTTGTTGTTTCGAGTTCTTCTGATTCCTCTTGCTCCATAATGACAAAACACAACTGCACATAATTACATATAATTTAGTAAAAATAAACTAGTCGCGACAGAAAAGAGAGATATATGGAGATAAAAATGTTGGTAATTACAGATCTCGTTTGATTTCATTTTTTGTAGCAATTTTTGTCCGAAAAGCGTAACTGGATATAGGATTTTTGTTCCATTCTCATTGCAGTATGAAAATCGATGAAGAAAACACTGCAATATATATTTTCTAGATATATTTTTGACTATTTTTGTCAACACACATCAAGTACACGTGAACTGTTACCTACTTTACAAAAAGGCTTGCTTGTGTTATTTCATGTTAATCAATGAGTTATTTCAAGAGATACAAACACTTCTGTAATATTTAATAGTCTTTTATAGACGGTCATGAATTCAGTTTTCTCTATTATGAGAATACAATAAACATGCAGTTTTGTTCATCTACTTGTCAGGAGACTCATTATCGTCATTGAGGTCTTTATGGAAGTGTCAAATATAGTTTCGATTCAATTTAATTCAATGCTTTATTTGCCAAGTTGATTCTTATATTCTGAAAATATGGCATGATATATGGCACGTCAAAAATATACATACAAATTGGCATAATATAGATCAAAACTGAACTATATGTATGAGAAATAGGTCTACACATAAAAAATATGGAAAATAAAAAATACATTCATACACAACATGCAACACATTCACACATTCATTCCCCACATTTATTCATAATAAATGAATCATTAATTCATCAAAATCATTAATTAATTAAATCCAAAAAAAAAAAATTAAAAATTAAAAATCAAAGCCATTTATGGCTTAGTGGACGAGAGTTCAAACTGTATTACTTTATTGTATAATTTAATTTGTGACAATGAAAAAAAAAAAAGTGATTAATTTCACATTAATTATAAAACCCATCACAATGAGAATTTTTTACATTCTCCAAGTCTATTATTTGAAGTGTACATATTCAATTTTGATTGAAGTACACATTTTTATCTCATCTTGATTACTCCCCGTAGAAAAAGCCCCCATTGTTCATTTCAGAATGAACAATTGGAAATATGAAATAATCTGTACTCATTTTTTCACCAAGAAGGGTGAAAGTGATCCAACTGTTACTTATTACAAATATAGAACACCATTATCCTCAGAATCAATTTTTGATTTGAGAAAATGAAATTAGTCCTCAATTTTCCTGGGGTTTGCTGGATCATTTCTACGGGATTCTTGAAAAATTAATTTGGGTTCTAGTTGTTTTGAAGTGGTTTAGCCGTTACATAAAAAAAAACTAAACAAAATTAATATATTATAGGCCTATTTGTTCTAGAATGTTGAATGGATTCGCTCATAATACGCTCTTCTAATGAAGTAACGACACTTTCTTAACTAATGAGTATTGATGTCACAGCTTGTTTTGTATATCTTTCCAACCAAATATGCACTTCACTAGATTTACCTCTTACTTGAGGTCATGCATATTTATTCGGAATTTTAAATTGCATTTCTCTGGATGTCAGTCTTGTTCTTCTTCCGTCGAATCCAATTCGAAATACAATACTGCGATTTCTATATCTCCTGGATCACAAAACAGAGTATTGCATAGTCTAGATAACTCGTAATGTGTATAAGATATTTGTTTTTAATCTGGAATATCCCTATACCGGTAGTAGCCATTCACTTTTTCTATTTTAATCTACATGAAATACTGAATAAAGTGCACTCTACACAATCCGAATTTAAGTAGACCGAGTAAGTTATATGACGAAGTAAATAAAAAAAAATTGGATTTTAAATCACGCAACCAATCATGTATATTTTTGGAATAATTCATCCTTGTTTTTGTCCGCGATTTCTTGTATAATCACATTTATTATCGACCTGATGAAATTCAGGTACGATTGCGGTCGAAAGTGGTCGACCAAGCTACATTAAAATGCATTATGAAGGAAATATATTGATATATACGTACAAAAGCTAAAGAACACAATGTGCATACGTGTTTCACGCGTAGTCTATATGAAAAATCTACGATTCAGTGTGCGTAGTTTCAATTCAAAATACTATTTTAATAGCGGATTAAACTATTTTATGTGATCATGCTTGTACCTATAGTTACGTAATTACGTAATTACCAAACGATATTATAATTACAAAAACACATCCGTACCAATTGCGCATGAGAGTCGATTTTAGAAAAATGTTATTTTTTTGTGAACTTTCAAAAGTTATATCAAAATTTGTATTTGGTAGAAACACAGCTATCTTCTGAGTAACAGGTTAAAGTTTGTTGACGAAGGAGTCAAGTGTAAGAACAAATATGATTAAACTTTACAACGTCACATATGATATTCCTCTCAAAATGTGATGGACCATTTTTTGAACACACACAATGCAATGTGCAATCTGTTCATTATAATTATGTAGTCATAATGTTCTATGATATTCTCATGTCGAAAAACTGTATATCTTTTAATCTCTATATACACACGTGAAAGTAGGTGTACGGTCGCAAATAAAATAGTTATTGTATGTTTCTTTTCTTATGTATTAAAAACATCTGTGTTTCTATAGAAACGGAGTTTTGATAACTCATATCGCGCGAGAGTGATTATGAAAAAACTGTTATTCATTTAAATCGATGCGAGCATTTTGTTTCACAAATTTTGTATGAAAGTTCTCACCTAAATGTTTTCACTCCCCGGTTATCGGCAATTACTTTTCGGGTGTATAATAAAATACTTGACACAAAACAATGCTAAAAGTTGACTCATTCCTGATTTTCAGATTTTAATTACAACTATTGAACCATATTGAAATTGATAGTTCGTCAATATCCACACCTCTCATATCCTAACTGCCCCCAAAACGCTTTCAACGTTGCAGTTACACCCTATTTATCCAAAGAGCTGGGGTGTCTGAAGGAAGTTTCTCATTAAAGGGTGGGGTAGTCATTAAAAGCACGAAAAGTGCTCGTGTGCCAGTCACTGTGTAGTCGTTACTCGTACCAAATTACAAAAACCTTCATCACCTATCCTTGTTATTTTTATAGGAGGTATAAAGAGCGGTCCCTCGTAACAAATCACAGAACAAATAATTATTTCGTGCGATTTCTAGTTATAAACAACGAAATATAAGACGATAAAAAAGATAGCCAACGCATTTTTTGTGAACAAAGTGAAGAAGTATAGACACTGATTTCTGTCTATAACTTGGTGCTTTCCAGAATTTGTGTAATCATTTTGTATATTTTTTTAATTTTTAATACTCAGATCTATTAGGCGTTCTCTTTGATTTCTTCTACTTTATTTTCTTCCCATCTTTATCCCTCACTTTTTCTCAGAACATATTGTATGATTGCATTATTTATTTGTGAATTGCGACGGGTTTCATCTCTCTCTCGTATGGGTTTTCTCTCACTTGGAGTTCATCTCCACGAATACTATAATTAGCTAACTCAGGACGATAACAAATTAACGGAGGAATATAGACTTTATCCAATTCATAAGCGCAATTAAAGAACAGCATTTACAACTATACATTATTCAACAGTAAACAATTTTAGTACTGTATTATATAATTGCATGAAGTGCAAAATATGAAGGAAATCAACGTTTAGTCTTGAAAACGTGGACATAGCATCATTTAATTGTTTTCATAATTGGATATAAAATCTAGAAATCACTTGAACTTATTATTTTCATACACCATGCCATAGAGTGTACATTAGCAAAATGAGGATTCAGACGACTGCCGTCTCTTTCGCTGTTGTGCTTACACTTACGATATGGAGCATTGGTCTGAAATAAGAATATATATATATATATATATATATATATATATATATATATATATATATATATATATATATATATATATATACATATTCAATACAACATAGTACAATATATTATACGAATATATATGAATAGTTTATTCACGAAGTGAGTAGATCGACCATAATGTAAGAAACATATACATTTCACTGTTGTGCTTGTTTAGATCTGTGGTATGTTGAGTCAATGATTTTTCAGGACGAGATGGAATTATAAATACAACTTTACGTCTTCTTAAAAGAATTGAATCAATGTTGAAGCAGTAGTTAATCTAAAATTACTGAAATGCTTACAATTATTCAGTTGGTAAACAATCTCTCACTTAGTGGGTACAAGTGTAATGAGCAAGCCCCTTAATTAGTACGTATATGGTTTTATCTTTCACCTCCCAATGTGAAAAAAACGAGTAACGCACACTTCGTTTAGGTGAAGTTATAAAGTAAACTCAGTTGTAATCCGACTACAATAGCAAACCACTCAAGTCACTCCGCGGAGATGTTTGAAATAAGAAGGTACACACAAAAAACTTCTGACTTCTAAAAATAGTTGGCTATAGTTCTTGAAATGATGTTTAGGAGCCATGAGAAAGAAACTAACGAATGTTACGCAGCGTTTTTTTTCATCCGTGTTTTATTTTTTTTCCATTGAATGGCTCAAGGAATATTCATTATTCTTTGTCACTTATTTTTACTTCTTGTTCCGGTTAAGAGATGTCAAATTGTTTTTTGGTTGAATAATTTGTTTAATGGACTAACTGGCGCCTGTTTGTCACATTGAACTAGAAATCCTTCAATTTACTCCGTTTGAACAATTACAGCAATTGCTTTGTAACATGACGAAAGTGTATACATTTTTCCTCAATTCGCAAATAAATGAATGTGTGCCCAATAATTTCTACGTTGGCCATGTACGAATTATTATGATGCGTCATTATGACGATTTGCTTTACGTGAACTCTGAAATTAATTATTATGGTTTTCTAAAGCAATGATTCACTTTGTATTTATAATGTTTTCTCAAGCGTGTTAATTGGAAGATCTTTGTAATAGGATTTTGGGATAACCTTGGCTTTTCAAAATCCACATAGTATTAATATGTTAGAATGTGCCGAATCATTTTATAAGGTTATTTATCTACAACCCGGCTGCAAAGCACATATCAAGACGAAAGGCAATTTATAACGTAGTCGATATATCGCGATTAAATTCTCGAACTTGTATTAGGTTCAAAGACTCTGGGAACAATTGAGAGCGAACTATCTTTTTTTGTTGATGTAGGCCGAGTCTTCGTTATTTTAGTAAGTGCAGCTGAAGGTTAGGTTGTGCAGGTGAAGGTGCACCTCCTGAAATAACGAAGACTATAACTGGAAGGGTATAAAATTATACGACGAAAATAGAGATTTTTCAAATACTATCAAGCTCGTGTATAGGGCCTACACCACGTATAACACTTACAAAGTATAAAATATCGTTCACATATATCGTTCACAAAACCATAATTTTTCAACTGTAGGCCTATACCTGTGAAAATGTTGAGATTCTGGGTGAATAAATTTAATGCGCATGGGCGTGGCCTATTATTTTGAAGGTATCGAAAAATAACTCGGCATACTGTGTATATTAACTTTTTGGAGTTTTAAGAGAATTGTACATTAAACCTTTGAATCTAGATTACGATTAATAATAAAGTTTTTTTGACCATAAGCTTGGCGACCATGGTAACCACAGAGCACAACTAAATTAATATTCAACTTTCAGTGTCAATCACACTAAGCTTCCAGTTATCCACCAGAATGCGTATTAAAGATCAGTGGGAGTCGATTTGACGGAATATCAGTTTTTTTTGTGATGTTTTGAACGGTAGGCCTACTGGAGGTAGCAACATTCTATAATGCGGTGGAAATACATGTTTTTTTCATACCTGTAAGGTGACATAAGAAAAAACTATCCAACTTATATCGCATTTAATACTCTCAGCTACACAGCTAAAAATACATTTTCAGATGTTTATCTGTGAACATGTAAGAATCCAAGGTCAATAACATTATTCCACATCATTTTGAAGGGATTTTGAATTATGAGGATAGCTGTGTTTTTCCGGTATAAGAACTTTGATATCTCATACCGTTCAAAAGTTGAGTCACCAAAAAACTAAGCTGCCCCCGTGGCTCAATCAACGATCGCACTGCTTTTGGAACTGAAGTCAGGGCGGGCGTGGGTTCGAGTCCGGCATAAGGCATGGGTTTTTATAAATGTACTTTTACCCATCATCACTTCATCGTTCCATTATCATCCGCTTATTCGTACCCGCATATAACTTGGCTGTTGGTGGGGTCGTTAAGTAGCATTATAATAAAATAAGAACTGATGGGCCTAATTCGATGCACTCTTGATCGCTGCAGCTCTTAATACATCCATCTATTAGGTGATCACCCTTATAGATGCAAGTCTAGTATAGAGTATAAAGGCCAATGTTGTTATCCAAATAGCCGTGCCACGAGTGATGAATGATCGATGTTGTTGTTGTTGGGTGCACAGGAAGTACCGCAGTCGTCGGAGAAGACGCCATCGTGCCAAGTCCCGTGGGTCGCGTGCACCCCCCTCCACCACCACCGCCAGCCGGTACACGAGCACCGAGGAAGACGACGGCGACGACGACGACGACGCAGGATGTAGCGACGCCACACACTGCTATGCCTGTATGCCACGACGACTGATACCGCACAGAAACTACAACTCGGACACGGCTACCGTCAACATGCCTGTTGGTAAGAGCTGATGTTGATGGTGATTTGATTAGCCACATCCTCCGTGGCTCAGTCAAGTGAGGCACCGCTTTATAAACTGAAGTCACAGTTCGATTCCCGCATAAGGTTTTTGTGAGCGTTCTGTAACTTATCATCACTTCATGGTTTTATATTATTATCAGATCATTCATACCCCCGAATAACTTGACTGTTGGTGGGATCGTTAGGTAAACACTAATCATCATAATGGCGATTTTTGGATAGTGATGATTTTACTGTGTTTTTTTCTTCTATGGGACAGAGGGTGGATAATGAAATGGTGGAGTGATGAAAAGTGAAAGGCCGTTCACAAAAAAGATGCTTCATCTAGGATTTGAACCCTAGCCTAACTTGACTTCACTTTTGAAAGCGGTTTCCTGAATAAGCGTGATGTTGTGATGTTGTGAGCGGTGATGTTTGTTTTCTCAACGACCCCACCAAGAGCTAGGGTACTTGGGGTTACGGATGATCGGGATTCGGGTGATAAGATGGGTGATATTCACTGAGGTCCTTGCATGCCTTGTGCAGGACTCGAACTCACGCCCGACTGGGCTATAGTTCCTAAAGCAGTGCTAATTAGCTGCATGACTGAGCTGGGGCAACTTCAGTGTTATTGATTCTGTTGATAGCATTGATTTGAAAGATAATCCATTGATTATTTTCGAATCGATGCTGAATTTTGCTTCTTCAAATTTTGCTTTGAAATTTAATTCTTCAAACAAATCACATGCCACAATTGTTTTTAGCAATTAAATTGAAAAATTTGGTAATAGTTCTAACCATATATATATATATATATATATATATATATATATATATATATATATATATATATATATATATATATATATATATATATATATATATATATATATATATATATATATATATATATATATAGGCCCTATATATAACTTTACTTAAATTTTCACGATTCATATTTATTTAAATTGACTGAAACTGGGCTGTTTTTTAATCGTGATATATTTATTTAAACTGACCAACGTTTCAACGAGATTGGTCTCGTCCTCATCAGGGTCCAAACTATACTGTCCTGATGAGGACGAGACCAATCTCGTTGAAACGTTGGTCAGTTTAAATAAATATATCACGATTAAAAAACAGCCCAGTTTCAGTCAATTTAAATATATATATACATTTACATATATATATATATATATATATATATATATATATATATATATATATATATATATATATATATATATATATTACCGAGATACTTTACTCAACGTTAAGAAGGCATGCGTATTTGTTTCTCGGCAGTAGCTTCACACTGCGTTGCAAACCAGGAAGTTTCCACCATATTCGACATATATTAGTGATAATATGGAATGTCTCGCTTAGATTCTTTTTGTTAATATCCAATATGGCCGCCGAGATTGGAACGAGCATATATCGCTATTGGCTGTAGTAGTAACGTACCTCGGTTAGATAATATATATCCATAGTCAAAATATATTCTTGGTAAGCTACCAAGAATATATTTAGACCATGATATATATATATATATATCTATGTTTTAACAGAAATGATTTGTGCCATGGTTTTTATTTTGAAATGGCCAATTTAATATATCCAAACTCCAAATTCACCAGAACGATGGTCTAAAAGGTGCACATTCCTATATTATATCGATTGAAAATGCAACCAAAATGATACATGTTTATTCTCACATGAATATGATACAATATGCTAACCACAGCCTTCTTTATTCAAATCATTCTTTCATATTATTGTCATAAACGAAGTTGGCGAACTCGAAGTCACGGCCTAATAGATGTGTGCGTAATTTAAATTCTCGTACCCAAAGTTGTTCGTATCTTCGCAGATATGACATGTCAAACAGAGTGTATACTTGAACAACTTTGGAAAGTGACGTCATGGTCTGGAAACAACGGCACCATCGGCGATTTTGTAAATTAAAATAATTGAAGCATACCCCGAGTGAAAGGGCAGTATCAGAGAAGAATGATCTGTTTGAGGAAGGCTGTGATGCTAACGAATAGGAGCGATTCATCTTTTGAACACATATATAGGCTGAGTAGGCCTAACGAACCAGATATTTTATTGCACACACTCTTTATATCAATGGTTTTTCTCTAATCTTTGCTAGTTTAATTGCAGTGTTAGTAACATAAACTTATATAAGCATAGTTTTAATGGCATTGGTTAAAAGGAAACAATACACTCAAGCTCTGACCCTGATTGGTTAGTATGGCCATGGAGTAAACAGTTAGTTGTATAACTTTATAGAGTAAGATCTAATTTGTTTATTACATCTCACAAGAGTAGGTCACAAAACCCCGTTGTTTTAATCTTTTTGGGGTTCGAAATGAAAACAAAATATTATATGTATCCAGTGCTGTTTGTGTGTCCATGTGCCGACTTCTTTAACGAACTTCGTAACCCCATATCTCAGCTATACGAATTTTTACGAGGGTTTATGCCACAGGTGTGGAATATTGGATATGTGAATCCAACCGCTTAACTCTTATTTTGCATATATTAACCAGGAAAACTTCTTAACAGAAAGCGCTACGCTGGACGCAATTGTTTTAATTAACCTCGAAAACATGATATAATAATCATTACTTCCTATTAAAGGCTAAGGACCGGTTCTATCGACCTTGTATCAAATCATCTGTGTTTGTGTTATCGTATACCTTCTGTTCAAAGACTTCATTTCAATTACTCTTGCATATTTTACAAGTTTATATTAATTTCGTTTGTATTTTTTTAATTGACGAATTTATTATAACCGTAACAAGACATAAGACATAAGGGGGATGAGTATGTATTATGTATTTATCTATCACTTGGAAAGAATAAAAATCCATTCCGTCTCTATCTACCTAAAGGTCAGATTAAAGTTGTTGATTAGCTTGAATACCAATAGCATTTTATTCATTTTATTATTAGGTCTAACGCCAACGTTTAGGTTAACAAGTTGGGGGAGTAGTTCGGGCCCTATAAGGATGATAAGTTGGTATAATTGTTTGCACAGTTTATACCACAACCGCGCTTTCGATTAGCCGCTCACTCCAAATAATTCATATTGTAAATAGAAACTCAATTTTCACAAAACATCACGCGTTTTTTAAAAATATATTCAAGATATTCCTGTAACTGAACATTTCAATAACTATATATTAGTAGGCTTTATAGTTTATCTTTGCTCTCTGCCTTAACCATTATGAATACATGCCCGGTAAAAGAGCTTATACACACAAGAATTGATTCGAATATACATAATCATTGTTGCTATGTGTCAGTGCATTATTTTACTGCTTTTCACTAGTTTCTCTGATTTGATTCTAATACTGTCTAAGACAGTCTTCTTCCTATTGTTACTCTTCAAAAATTTAACAATACTCATCAATATCTATCAAAATCTCTGTCTCTAGTAGAGATAATTGGTTCAGATTGGTTCATTTAGTTCTAGTAAGTCTTCTATTCAACCGCATATGGTTTGCCTTTAATAATAGTAACTGAAAAGTAGATCAATAGTATACTTGTCTAAATGTCTACATAAAGATGTATTTTACTCTGTCTTTTAATAACCTGCCACATAAAACCTTCTATGGATGTTCGTATTATTATACTCGTGTTGCTTGCTTTCTATGAAGATCGTGATAACTCTCCTACGCACCCTAATACATGATATTTTACCCATTAGTTTTCATTATATCTATTCCTGTAACTATATAAACGTGCACTTGATCAACGTATACATTTCTGTACGGGTGTCCACGAAATAAGGTGGTCTAGCAACTCAATAATTGTTGTACAAACTTCGGTAATTACATAATCTCACTGCTACTTCAAAGATTTAATGGTTTTGAAAGATGACGTTGTGTATTTTATCGTAAATTTCGTTCGGGAAAAAGTCATGGTACCCAAAAAATATCGTAGCTGTATAACGGTGCATAACGGGAATTATAAACGGTTAGAATTGTATTTTGCATTCGGATATTTGCCAAGTTGAAATGGCACACGGCCTTACATTTACAAAATATACTTATTTACAAGTATACAGTTCAATTCAATTCAATTCAATTTTTAAATCATTTTATTCATGTTTTGTACCTCTGAATTTGTAACACTTTCACATTTTCATATAATAAACCAAAACAAGAAGCCCGCGTGAGACAAAGTCTTGTGTGCGGGCTGTCCCATAAAAATAGAATAAGAGTAAGTCGGTACAAAAACTATATAACTTATATATGAATAAACCTAAAAAAAGAAAAACAAATGCAAAAAATAATGTATCGGCCACTATTACAATATTGGACACAAAACAAACTCCTCCGGGAAAATCCCAATCAAATCAAAGCGTATAAACCTTTCGACACACCTACACACCAACAGCAAAAAAAAAAAACGAAAGAAAAAACAAAACAAACACAGCTATTAAATTTTTAAAAATCCATCAGTTTCAATATAGAGGAATTTTCAGTGATATCTAGCCACCTGCTGAGTGCCTTTTTAAACGAGTATAGTGTACTACATTTTCTAATATCTAATGGTAATTTATTATATACATATGGACCCAGGTAATCAGCCTGTTTCTGGCATAAGAGTTTATTCATTTTAGGTATACTCACAGTGAATGGAAAAGTGGACATGTTATTCAATCTGGTGATGTGGGTAGGTGGTATAGTAATTACTTTATATTTGTCGAAATGTTTATACGTATTAACCAAGATTTCCTTCAGAAATATCTGTTTTATGCCCAATATCTTACATTCTTTGAAAATTAATGTGGAGGGGAACTGATAGTGCTTTTTAAGAATAACTTTAAGTAGTATCTTTTGGATAATAATAAGAGGTTGAAGATACGTATCGTATGCTCCACCCCATCCAATTATGCCGTATTGGTAGATTGAATGGACAAGGGCATTATACACCTGTAGCAGCAAAGTTCTCATCATCACATTCCGTAGTCTATAAAATATATACAATAAATAACGAGTTCTTTTTACACAGGAATTGATGTGCTCATTCCATCGTAGGTGACTGTCCATCATTATACCGAGATATTTTACACTGTTGCTCTTTTGAATTTCGTAGCAATTGCATACATTGTCGACAGCGCAATCCATATTATGCAATTTCAATTTATGTTCTTCCGAAGGGTGAGTTTTAGACGTAATTGTGAAATTTAGATATACTGTCTTGATTTTATTGAGCGTTAGTAAACTATTGTTGAGCCAGTCAAAAATGAGTCTAAGAGAATGGTTAGCCCTACTATAAACGTTACTCCAGTTGACATCTTTGAAAACTAATGCTGTGTCATCGGCGTACGTCACTATAAGACCGCCAATATCAAGATTACATAAGTCGTTAATATAAATATTGAAAAGAGTTGTTCCTAAAACCGTTCCCTGTGGTATCCCACATTTAATTATTTTTTTAGAACTTGAATCGCAATTTATTTTCACAGCTTGTTCTCGACCTGAAAGATAACTTTTAAATAAGGCAAATGCTAAACCCCTTACACCAATTCTCTCTAGTTTCAACAACAGTTTACTATGATCCACTGTATCGAAAGCTTTGGCTAGATCTAAAAATATAGCGAGTACTTTATTATTTTTATCCAACGCTTCATAAATATGACTTGTTATTCTATGAATCGCATCATTGGTACTAAGGCTCGATCTAAAACCAAATTGATTAGGAGAGATTATATTATATTTTTCCAAAAAAGTTGTTAATCTAATTTTAATACATTTTTCTAAAAGTTTAGCCACATTGGATAGGAGAGATATCGGTCTATAATTTTCCGGTTTGGTCTTCTCACCGCTTTTATAAATCGGTATAATGATGGCCGTTTTTAAAGTTTGTGGAAATTTCCCTTGTTGGAAACATAAATTGAAGATGTGTTTTAAAGGTCCAGCAATATATTCTCTTAAACTCATAATTACATTTGCTTGCAAGCCATCATACCCGCAGGCTGAGCTAACCTTGAGAGTTTGTATCATTCCTATTATTTCAGACTCTGTTATAGGTGTGAGAAAAATAGAACGATTATTTCTGGGTATGTGAGTTAAATTATCATCATGTTTATAATTCTCCGATATTTTTATATTATTTGCTAGATTTTCACCTACGTCTGAGAAATAGTTTACCAGTGCGTCCACTGTTTTTTGCGGATCCATTTCATTTATATGTATTTGCCCATTTATTTCAAGTTCATTTATAGCTGTGTTATTATTTTTATTTTTCCTGTCAGATATTTCATTAATAATTTCCCAAACTTTTTTGGGGTTGTTTTCACTCAAATGTATTTTGTATGCATAGTATTCATTTTTAGTTCTCCAAATGAGTTTTGTCAAAACATTACGATACATTTTGTATTTTTGTATCAATCTTTGTAAAAATAGTTGATTTGTGTTCGGAATTATTTTCAATTTATTAATTTTGAAATGCATTTTATCTCGTTTTCGTATTGAGACTATTAGTCCTCTGGTGATCCATGGCTTCACCTTCTTAAATTTAGCACTGTTATTCGATTTCTTACAGTCATAAGAGGTGTCTATATGTTTACCAAGTCTATTATAAAAATGTTCAAGAGAATTATTCACATCCAAATTGTTGTATACGTCATCCCATGTTTCGCGTTCTACACTTCGTTTAAGTCTATCAATGTTCAATATTTTTATACTTTTTTCCTTGGTTTGGTGATTTCTATCTGCTATGGGTGTATTATTGTTTTGTGTCGGTTTAGGTTCCCAGCCAAATATAACTGAAAAATGATCTGTAATTGTGGATTTATATAAACATGTAAGGGCTGACTTCTTAGATTTTGTTTTTATAAATATGTGGTCTAAACATGTGCTACTCTGTAAGGTCACTCTGGTATGGGCATTGACACAACATGCATAACCATTCGAGTGAAGTAAGTTAAGATAATCATTTTGAATCCTAGACATATCTTCAGCTAATATGTTGATATTACAAGTGTATTACTTGTACAGGATACAAGTGATGAGCCTATGCATAAAACAAATGTATTCCAATGAACAAATGTTCACCGAATGAACACTAATAGACTTTCCTGCTCAATTGATGACACTGCATGCATCCTTGTACACAATGCCTTCAAATTGATATAAATTACCAGGTCACAATCTTTGTTAGTTCCATAAATACCTTTTATTACTGTGTCAATGTTGTTGCATGGACATTTGTTATATGAAAGAATTGTCTTATCGCAAGTAACGACACTCATGATTGAAGGAGGGACAAATGTTATCAACTAATTGACCAATAAACAGTTCTTTATTCACTTTATAGATGAACTAATAGATGAACTAATATATCAAATAATTAGTTGTTCTTTCAGTATTCATAGTGATATTGTATACACAAGTCATTTTTCATTTCTATTATTCACCGTGATTCTAATTTACCACCACCTAATTCTGTTTGAACCACACCGAGGGTTGCAGTTTTAGGGCTTTTGCCTTCATTCATAGTGACTCACTTATCCACATCCCCCTTCTGACCCTAAATCCTACTCAAAGCCTCCCCTTGTTCTATATTATGCGGTTAATCGGCCTTCTTAGTTCCTAACACTCGCTCGCTCCGTCATATGCTCGTCAGGCAATAGTACACTCATGGGCTAATTATCATTGCCAGCAATATCTTATTGCAACATCTCTTGGGGACATGACCATGAGGAGCTAAATAGTCACCCAAGATCGTTTTGTTTGAAAGTATATGATTTATTTAAATTGGAATGATACGTTTCCATTCACCGCAAATGGAATAATTTAATTTAATTTGTTTTGTTTACTTCGGTAATATACCTTCACTTCAAGCCTGTGTTATGGACAGCTTTGTCTTACTTATTTGGTTCAAAATTTGTTGAAAATATTTGAAAGTATTCCTCATATCACTGCACCTAGAATTGTTTTTTTATAAATCCATTTTTAATAGATGCTATGTTCATGATAGATTCGACTATTGGATTTTTGAGTTCATGATAGATTGATTATAGGTTGTTATTATTTGTTATTAAAATTATTTCAGGTGGAGTGCAATAATAAGAACAGCATAATTATAACACTGTTACCCTAGAGGTTTACGTATTACGTGAAGTTATAAATTGTTTTCACTTCTTTCCACTTGAAATGACTTCTCTAAGTAAAACAAAAAGCGATTTCAAGCCTGCCAAGCATAATTATGTTGGTAACACTTGTTAATTGCAATGTGGGAATGAAAAGCTAGACTTTTATCTTAAAATATAATAATATTCTGTTGACTTGTTCCTGATTTGTAAGTTTGGACCGAGACTAAACTGTGATTTGTGACCATCTGTTCACAAAACGAACTCCATTTGGAATAATACTAATTTGATTATCATCGTGATTCACAATGGTTCTTGGTTGTCATGCCATCTAGACACATAACTTGTACCAACCTTTTATTGATATAATTGATATCAATCGTCAGTATTAGGAATAAGCTGAGCATTTAAAAGATAATGAGCGTCTCGTACCATTGAATAAATAATTATAAATACACAAAAGAAATAATTGTCAGTGAAAGTAAAGTCTCTATTTTGATGATTATACTCATTGTTACCATATCACGAAATTGATCTATTGATACCATTACTATTCAATCGTTGTAGGGCCTATCTTATTGTAGAACAAATCTAGCTAGAAATTGATATTTATAAAATAAAACATTCACTAGCTTGAATTAAAAGTGGAACTGTATGGAAAAAAATGTAGGGCCTATAGTGTTGCTTTGATATTTTAATTCTAAGAAATAATTTAACTTTTCACTTGCTGAAAAAAACTCGATTGATCATTTTAGCATTTTATCACACCATCTATTTTTTTCCATCGTATTTATACCATTGACAAACATACATAGCTTTTAACTTGAATAATTGTATGTAAACGTATTGACCTATACGACTAACCCGAATTTTATATACTAGCCCGTACTAGCCTACTTTTAAAATATTGGTCACCAATTATCATATCGTATAAATAGTGGCTTCTAGCAATTGTTGTTTTATGGAGGAAGATGATATGTTTAGATCCAACACATTACAAAATGATAGACAATTTAGATTTGAGAATATAGTCTATCAATTAAATAATTATATCTACATTCCTAGAGCTGTTATAGGACATATTCGAACGCAACAGCTTTCAGTTCAATTGCTTTGTAGGTATTTAGTAAAAAATATTCTATAGACATGCGAGTGAAATAGACTCACTGCTTTTTGCTGAATTACAAGATAAATACATTAGAAAGACTCTGAACATTTTGATTGCATGTCAATTTTTTTCGGAAACCTGTTTTTTAAATGATGTGCGATATAATGATAATTACTACCTTGTATAAACGTGTACGATTTACATATTTTATATATATTATTATACAACCGGATGGATAATATTAAATGGTAGAACTGATCTGTTCGTTTTCAGTTTTATTTTTATGTGGACTAGTATGTGTGGACTATGTTAACTTATGTGGAAGTGCCGAGTTCTATGTCAGGACTTTATCATTTTTCTAAGTGACTAAACGTTATCATTTCATCTGCACAGACATAAGTGTAGTATCTGAATGTGTGGTCAGTTAAGTTACTGTTTAATTTTATAAATACGACAGCCAATAATTGAAATATGATCATTATTATCTTTCATCATTATAGGGACACATCTATAGATTGTATAAATGCCAACCCTTTAAAAACTATTTGACGCATAAGCTTGCTATTTTAACATTATTGATGGAATGATAATGATAATCATATTTGATAATTTATAAAAACACTATTTTCTAAAATCGAATTTCTAAACCAGTCTACATTATAGTCTATAGTTTTGAATTTTATGTAATGAATGAACCAACAGTTGAATCATTCACAAATATAATTATAGATCAGAATAACCAGTTTTTCTGTAGGTAAATACTTGAACATGATTCAATAATTTACCTTGCAATCAGAGTTTTATTAAATGTAGGGCATATGACAGTAAAATGTGAATACGTATTGTTAGTATTCCACATATTTTGGTTGCAACCGTCATACCAGTCACCATCAATTATTGTCAATTTGATGATAATTATGTGTTGTCTACGACTTTCATGAGATTGTTGGGGCAGTGTATAAATAAATGCAAGGAAAGGGAAGGAAGCAAGCAACCTGCAGCTTACCTTGTCATTTTATCATGATAGATAATTATTGTAGATGTGAATTTTTAACCATGTAAATCAACTAATTTCAAAAAATCATGCAATGTGGCCATAGTTTGATGATCAAACATCTTAGTCATTGATAAATAATCAAGAAATATTAAATTATTCAATTCAGCTCATTAATTATATCACTAATGGCAATGCCTAGAACTCACTCCAGTCCATGTATGTGTACATATTTATTTAATTACTGACATATTTTTATTCTTGTAGCATTTGTGACCATTTTACATCAAAGTCATGTTGTGTAAATATTGTGAATGGATGGATTAGATTGGATTTGCATGATGAAAATCGTATAATTCATAATTGCTAAATAAATTGAACTGAATAATAATAGATGCGTAGAGTATTTAGTTAATTTGCTGTCAAGTCAACATTTATGCTGGATGGTAGATAGTTCATTTAGCTTCAATTGTTGAGACTATAATCGAGAGAGAATTGTTGTCTAAACGAAAGTAGCTGGCATCCAGCGGTGCACAAAAGTTCATACAGACATTTATTATTTGTTCTCAGCCCCAAAACTTATTTACTCACTATGATAACAAAATAATTGTATTAAATCAAACACTCATTGAGAAAAAAAAATTGGAATCACTGAAACAAGGAAATATAAGTTGCAATTGTGTCAAATTTAATTCATTCAACTGGAATATACATTTTCTTCACTAATACATTTGTATTCATTCATGTTTCAGGTTTTGAAAACTCTGCTCTCAAGATGAGCTTCTCGCTCTCCTCGCTGCAGCCCTCTAGCGCTAGTCTAGAGAGTCCCGAGCAAGCGAGGCTGAGATCCGAGAGGCCATACAACTCGCTAACCAAGAAACCACGCAAACACCTCGAACAGGTACTATTCTATGAGTAGACATATCGATTGTATAACTGTTATTTGGATTGATAAACCGTCAAGACCATAATAAAAAGAAGTATCTTTTTCACAATGAACTGACATTTTTATTTCGAAATGTAGCTATATTTGGATGGATAATTAATATGAAACAGACAGTGTATCTGATTCATGCAAGATTAATGCATGAAAACAAGAAAGCCTATATTTATTCTGAAAACACCGTATAATATTGATTATAAAATTTTCAACAAACCAGTGCACTATGCTACGAACCTTTTGTAATCATTCATGATTGTAATGTATTGGAAAGACGAGATAATTGGATGAGCGTAGCGAAGACTCAATTTCACTGTACTTGAAAAATCGAATGTGTTTTTTGTTTTTTTTGTTTTTTGTTCGCGCTCTACAGGTCAAACAGAGATTCAGATCATAATGAAACTTGGCACACACATGAACCCCTATCTGACTTGATGCTGTATAGTTTTGAGGCGCGATCGGTTGAACCACTTCTGAGAAAACTCATTCCAAAGTTTTCAAAAATCCCATTTATAACCCAGAGGAAAACATTCGTGAAAAATATTTCATCTGAGAGGATTCAAATAATTTGAATCCTTATAAAAGAATTATAAATATAAAGAATTATTCTCAAAGAATTTCAATCTGATAATGATACACATTATTCCGAACTTTCACTCAAATCGGATCAGCCGTTTCGATGTAAAAAAATATATAATGTTATTTGTGTTAATTATTCAAAGCTATTAAGATACCTATTAAATCAAAGCAACAAGTGTCACCACTTGATTGTAAACGATTAAAACAAAGCCTTCTTGATTATCATATAAATTATTAATGGAAAATAAGATGGCAGTGATGTAATGGTTTGGATCTCAAGGTGTATATATATATATATATATATATATATATATAATAACCAATCCAAAGATAAGTTGATATGTTCCAGCTCATCCATCAACGCGGAAACACATAACGCGTTTGCCTAGTAATGGTAATACTGGTAATAAACAGAAAGCTTATAACAGTTTCACCTAAGAGAATGAAATCAGCAAAATGTTCATATATTCTGATACTGAGTAGGCCTATTTGTACATACTGCTGTTCATTGTTAAAATATATAAAATATAATACTCTGTCAATAAATTGTCAATAACTGTCAATCTGTCAATAATCAAATCTCAGGTTCTCAATTCTCACGTTCAATTCTCAATTCTCTCAATTCTCAGGAGGCGTGGCGTCGTTCTTGGGGCTCTCGCGATGAGACGAAGGACGAGTTCTGGGCGGCGCTGCAACCCAACTACAACTACCTGATGGACAATAACCTGATCGACAGCTGCAACGAAGCAAACGGCGAACTCTCTTGCGATGAACACGAGCTGAACGAGTTGAAGACTCAGTTCACCGAGTTGTACGCATGGCTCAATAACGTACAGGACGGAGTCTACGGCAAGGAGGAGAACGTCACTGACAGAAGTCTAAGAGTTGTAAGTTTTTGTGGATCTATTTAGGTAGGCTATCTGCTTGGAAAGATTAATCAATACTGAAAATTGTAAATGTAACATATATTACAGAAATGACAGCAGTATGATTGTTTTAATTATATTTGATAATACTTATTACCGTATACATATTACCGTTATTACCGTATGGGCTAACTGATATGCAATGTACGTCTCGCCATTAGTCGAGTCTTTTGTAAATGGCACTCAAATCGAATCGTTTTTCAGAAGTACGGTACTCTGAAGAAATATATATTCAACATTATAAATTACGATTGATGTGTAGGCCTCTTCATTTTTAACTTCATCAAACACTCCTCTGACGATCTCTGATGCTCTGAGAGTCTAGATAACAAAAACAAATGGTTTAAAAATGCAATTGAAATAATTGAAGTAATTGTTGATTTGCTGTTGATTAAACAACTGCTATCTTGGTGTTCACTAGTCGTGGTGTTAAATTGATTTCAAATATATCTTGTATGTAGGCTACTGCTGAGTCAAATTTACATACCTCTCTCTATAACATCAGCTAAATCTAAATCTTTCAGTTATTTTCATCTGTCAGTAACTAATAACGAGTTCATTTGTTTTATAAAGGAAAAAAAACACTTGAAAGCAAAAAATTATTCAGTTTCTGCTGATTTCAAGTTCTCAGATCATCCCAGTAAACTATTGAATCCACATGCGCTATATATTTCAAATTTGAACAGTCAGGATGAGAAAAGTAACATTTGTAAAAACTAAATATTCTGAGCAAAGAAATAAGTTCATCATATATGAATTGGGTGAAAGGGAAAGAAAGAACAGCAGCTTACCGAGATTTATGAGTAGAGAAAGGCCTAATCATAGTGGAGAGCCCGTTGATAGAACACATAGAGATGAAGGTTACACGAGGTTTCGAAGTTTCGGCTATTGCCTTGGTCACAGTAGAGTAGAGAGTGATGAACTGATGAAGGCTGCTTGTTCAGGTGGGTGGGTGTAAATGGGGGGAGGGGGAAAGGGGGAAAAACAGTAAATATAAAATGAGGTGAGGGGGGGGTCATATAGGTTGGATGTGTGGGAGGGGGCTAAAAGAAGCTGTGGAGTGGAGTTGAAAAGTTGAAAGGCAGAAGAAGTAGCAGGGATGAGTTACCTAAGGTTGAGACCTGGGGCAAAGCGAGACTTAGTTATTCACTGGTGAGCAAGCTCCCAGCGTCTTAACTCCGAGGGTTGGCACGAAGATGGGAGGGAACGGATTATGCAGGTTATGAAGCAGGCATTAAAGTCTCGTCCATGTGAGAGTGCATGGAGCGGAACTACTTTGTCCATGTCGTCAGGGTTGATGTTACAATCTGACCAGTGGCCATTCATACGGGTACGTAGGGTATTGGTGGTTAATCCTATGTATTCGGCACCTGGGGCAGAATTTACATTTAAGTTGGTAGATGACGTTCACCATTTTGCAGGTATTCCGTTTCGAGATGGGATAGGAGAGTCCGGTGGCATGGCTGTTGAAGGTGGTGGAGGGTGGGTGGATGTTACAGGTTTTTTGCATCTGGGTTTTTGACAGGGATATGAACCATGTTCTTGTTGTAAGGGACTGGTTTTGGGGTCGGTGTGAACTAGGAGAGTTCGGAGGTTGGGGGGGCATTTGAAAGAGACTTTGGGTGGAACTGAGATTAAATTTTGGGTTTGGGTCGAAGATGATAAAATGTGAAAGCCGTTTTTTAGGATGGTGTTGAGGCATTCGAGACCGGGATGAAATTGAGTGATGAGTGAGATGCAGTCTGCTATGGGGCGGGAGGTGTCCTTGTGTTGATCGGTTTGAAAACCTGGTTAATTTGTTGTTCCACAAGGCGCTGGGGATAACCCCTGGTGGTGAATGCCCTAGACAGTTTCTCACAGTACTCTCTGAAATCTGTGGCGTCAGAGCAGATGCATTTACCGTGGATGGCAAGACTGTAGAGAAGGGACTTTTTGGAGTGAAATGGGTGGCAACTGTCGAAATGGAGGTATTGGAGGTGATAGGTAGGTTTTTGGTGAACTTTGGTGCGAAGACCACCTCTCTCCAGGAAAATGTCCACATCAAGGAATGTGACGTGGGAATAGGAAATATCCCAGGTGAAGTTCACAAGTTATCAGTTCTTGTTCATCAGTTATAGTTCATCTGTTATTGTAATAGTAGGCAGCATTACATGATATGAGAGAGGGGGTTTCAGGAAGTTTTTATTTTTAATGTCTCAGTGTGGATTCTAGATGATGAAACAATATAAATTTACAAAAGTATGCATATCAGGAATGTGAGTATTCATCGATGGTTCATTATTCTATTTAATATTTCATTTCATTTCGTATTTCATCATAAAAATACGCAATTTTAACATGATCGTGGCTCAAGATCTCCTAAAATAGCGTACCACATCATGATGAGTCTGCCATAAGGCAAAAAAGTCTTCCTGCTCAATCTTATGAGCCTTAACAGTTATCGATAAAGATAGAGCCTCTGAAAACCATGAGTTTCAATTGAATCAACAGGTGTTTTGTGTGATAATTACTCTTCATTATCAGTTCTTTAAATTCTTCATTCTCTGATTCCTTCATTCTTTACTGTTTGTTATTTATTTGTTGTTTTAATCTTTACTCAAAAAATGCGATAATAATTCTCAAAGTGCATGCCGCCATGATTCTGGTGAACACTTGCCATATTTGCCTGCAGGAACTTGATTCAAATCAGCATATTTTCAAGTTGGCTCACAGGAATTTTTTAGGATTGCTGCTCATTATCAAAAAGTGACAGCAAGTAATTTAATTTACCATGATAATCAATAATTTCACATATTAAAATGATTGATTGTTAATCAACCGTTTGACCAGTCCTCAAGTACAGTACTGTACGTAATTAGCAATAATAACAATCAAAATATAGTTGTATAAATAATATGCTCAATATAAGGCCAAAGATTTCATGGATAGAATGGCTTCACCTAAATCCCTGTGCTTCATTAAGACCAACCCTCTACCAACAGTACAAACTTCTGAAGTGAGTTTCAAATAAATGTCGATAAATAATCAAATGAATGATAATCGTTAATCGATTGATTTTCCATACCATGCTTTCAATGAAACCTCAGTAGATCTACGTATTTACTATTTAGCATTAAATATTAATTTGTGAATATTTTTTCTTCTTCTTCCAGAGTCACATGGAAGAGATGCAGCGTAATTCTTTCCGCCGCGAATCTTTCAACGACAAGTCGGCTAACTTATTAGAACGTTGTCCGAAGCTCAGCGACGAGGTGACTTGGCGCGTGTCGCATCTCAACTCAAAGTGGGAGATGTTGGAACAAGTGCTGACACCTGTGAAGAGCAATCCCAACCAAATGGACGCTGGCACTGGTACGTTTCTATGAAAAAATGATAGTAATCTTCTCTTGAGTAGGCCTACTGACAGACCATGAATAATATAGTTTACAAGTGTCACGATTCTGTGAATTCTCGTTTTGATATTCTCTAAGTGCATTAGATATATCACACTTTCTAACAAAGTTTCACAGAGAAAAGCTTTCATAATGCTCAAGTGTTGGTGCATCCGGTTGTCTGCATCTCTGCCCCACAGAAAGCTGTCTTCTGAATAACTTATCTCCAATGAAACTCTATTCTCATTATAACTAGAAAAACAAGGGATTTGCGTTGTGAGATGAGCTTAGAAGTATGGAAATCTAGAATGAAAAATATTTCGTCAGATCAATCCACATCTACTGACCTTGCATTACTTCGAACGTTCAAAAACCTTACCTGCAACCTATGACTATCGATTATGTAATTGATAGCTATAGTCATAGCCGCAACTTGTTGATATTTATAGTGCTGCAACTAAAAAATTGATACTTTTATTTCATTTTCTTTGTTATTTCCCATCCGAATGTTGTGAAAGTCACTGAAAATATCCGTAATTATATTTTCCATATTCAGTGCAAATTTTGAAGTTTTTGAAAATTTTCCTCACTTCAAGTGCTTTCCATCCGTGTTATTCTAATAAGGATTTCTCAAACTATCCGAATTTTTTCCGGGAAAACTTTCCGATTGATTTTTCTGAAAAACAGTCCCAATCTCTTCTGGTATGACAGAAATATGTAGGAAAAGTTTCAAGTCGGTAGTTATTTTTGCCTGACCTGTATGCTGCGCACAAAATTATAAAAAGAAAAAAAAACATCTCATTTCTTTATGTGTAATGGAATCTTCGCTACGCTAATCTAATCAAGTATATTCATTGAATATTTGGTAACCCCATTGAAAGCCTATCTTTTCAATACTCTTACCCTGTTATTAATATATTTTGAGTTGATTTAATTAAATTCTACTCCAAAATTAAATGGAAATTCGATGCCAATAAAACTTTTCTTACCGGAAACTTTCCCTGGCTATACAACTCTCTTGTATAATACTCCAACAAATAAAACTTGTACCCACTGAAACACTACCCCACGGTAAATCTTTCGTATCGTTACCAAACACAAACATATTTTCTGATATTAATTATTATAACATTGATTTTAATGACCAACCTGTATCAAATACAGTGTATAATGGAAAGTGAATAAACCAATAAATTCTATTGTATAAGCCCATTATAACATTTAATCATTTTTCAGCTCTTCGCTTCTGTAGCTCTTCTCCTCGCCAACTTATCTCAAAGGGGGCAGGCGTCGTGTTTGTTGCCTTAAATCTAACTGTATGTGTTCACACAGTCAATTCACAAAATAACTGAAACACAGACAGTTTCATTTCTCCTGGTATATTTAATTATGGTGAAACCTCTATGCATCTTTGCTCGATCCAATGTTTTCCTGCTGTATCATTCATTTTCTCTCTACAAATACCCCACTACCAAATATCCACCCCACTAACATATAATCAATGTCAAATTTTCTGGGGTGGATGGTTTTCCTGCTTGGATGGTTCTATTTTCCTGGTCCCTTGAAAAACGATGGATAGAGGTTTCACTGTGGATGAATCCAGAAATTTTTCAAGACATTTCTGATTGGAAATATAGTAACCAGCCTGACCTAAACCAACCCAACCAAACCTAACTTGACTCAGCCCAACCTAACAATAAAGCCGCTGTGCGTATGTTTGTGAAGTGACTGTATATGAGGGATCACGTGCACTTAGATTTCGGGTAACAAATTCGATGGGGTCTCTCTTAGAGACGAGAAGGTGAGGAGGAGAGTTTCAGTAGGGGTAGAGTTGGAAAATAATTTTTTGTAAGTAATAATACAGGCATGTATGAGGAGCAATTTTCCGTGGGTATATTTTCAGTGGATATGAGTTCTATTCATAGATTTATTTATTATTTCCAGCTTCATTCATTTTTATTGTCTCTATTAAATCCACATATAATAACTACATAAAACAATTTTACAATTTACATCATATGTTATTGCAGGATGTTGAGACATTTATTTGAAACAATAGATAGTTGATGGATCTTGATCAAGTTAAGTCAATACATTAAAAAATGTGATAGACCGAGTACAATTTAAACGACAATCTAGAGCTACGTCATCATGCTAACATATGAATTCATTCAAGGAGTATTAAGCTTTGTCTAGCAGCAGTAGCGGCTGGTGTGTTTTGAAGTAGGTGGGCCGCAATTGAAGAGATGAGAGGTGTATGACTGTGGTCAAAGTAGGCTGTCCACCAAACGGCTCCCAAAGTGCGCTTTGAGGAAACTCGCATAGCACCCCTGGAGGGTTATTGTCTACGTAGCAAAATGCTTCCGGGTTTTGAGTGTATTTAAACTCTATTTTATACGTTTTCAAACATACCATTTTACAAATTAGAAAGAGGCAGTGAGTGCATTGTGAGATAAGCTCAGAAGTATGAAAATCTAGAGTAAAATATATTCTGTCAGCTCACTGTAGAGTTTTAGAACTCTACCTCTGACTAGTTACTGTTGTTAAGTGTGCTACTGGTTGATGGAACATGTTGGTTGATGGAACATGGTTAATTTAATGTTGTTTTTTATACCTCGTGGATTCATTTCACTTTTGGTTTGTCTATTCACGATTTGCAGAATTGCTTTCGATTTGTTGTCCAAAACTCTTATCTCCACCTCTATGTCTTACTCTATACTAGCGCATCTACTCACCATACTTTCAAATAAGTATTTTAATGAAGTATATGGAATTTACGAATGAAAATTCGTACAAATCATACAAATTATTGCTGATGTATTTTAAACTTCTTTTATTTGTTGAAAATGTTATTATACCTACGGTTATCCATTTCTTGCCTTTTGAATCTACTGTTCAGCCTAATTTGTATTATAGGATAAGCTGGATAACTCATTTGAAATTTAGCAGGGAATAGACTCATAAACAGGGTACCAATTCACTGTGTCGAATTTTTGTTGGAAAATATCAAGATTATTCTCATTTGAAATTATTCTTGTTATAATTACTGGGTTATCATAAGGTTCATATAAATCACACGGTACTGTTACCAGCTTAGGTGAGGTCATCATCTACATGATATCTACATCTGTTGCAATGTTTGTTGAGTGTTGTCAATATTAAACTTCAAGGTACATAATTCAGATCAATTACAGTTCGTGTTTTTATCACGTAGTCCATAGCATACGTAGTCCATAGGCTTCAATTGCGCTTTAAAATTGTACACTTTCATTTGTTTCTTCACAAGGTCTATATATTAAAATCTCCCGCTATCATCCTGCCATCTTCACCTCCAGCCAAATCAGATAATAAATATATTTCCTAATCCATTAAAGAATATTCCAATATTACCCTATAAATATATTTAATTCTGAACTGACCAGTATTATTATTATTTGTAGAAGAATGGCATTCAATTGTCGGCTTTGTTGCACACTAAAAATTCTGATTGACCTTTTCCTCGATGGAACTACTCTTTAATATCACTGTAATCTATTAACCAAATGTTTAGCAAACATATATTAATGCACCATATATAGTTATATTTTTTTGGTAGGTTATAGATGGTTATTTTACTTATTTATATTGATAGACATTACCTCATGCTCCTTCAAATGATGCTCAGTGAGATGTGAAAAGTAAAAACTCTTTGTTTTTGAATCTATTATGCAGGATGCAGAATATATGTAGAACCTACAGAACTGTAGTCAAAAGCATTAGAAATCTTAGTTTAGGAATTATCAAGGTAAGCTGCGGGTGACTCGAGCTTTTACAGTATATTGGTAGTGAAATCATCTAATTTTATTCACTTAGTTTGCTAAGAGTTGAGAAAATATGCTACCAGTATATTTTAATTAATATTCAACTTTATGATACAAACGTCACTCATCTACTTAAGCCAGCTTGTTTCTATTTATCTAGAGAAACATAGAAGAATTTGTCAACTAATATTAGTGTAAGTTATTCAGATTACTAAAATAAATATCATCTCTTTATTACTCTCTTCCATTCATCTTTTTATACACATGAGCTACTACTCCTCATTTTTTTGTCTGTCCCCCTTCTACCCATCACATATATCACATCAACTTTAAATTCCTGCTCACAACCTTTTTGCTTCCTTCTCTTCCTCCTGCTTTCTGTCTACACGTCTTGCATACCCACCTTCTTTCTCATTCACTATTTCATTCAAATACTATTTTGTCACCTTTCCAAGTCACATACTCTAATAATTCCTTATGTTCCACGTAATGCGTGTGTATCATTATCTCGACTTATTTCTAATAGAATGTATCTGTTACGATGTCGTAGTAAGCTACTTGTGTTGTTGCGTTCTTCGTGGCGAAATAACGTGCAGGGTGTACAGCGAAATGTGGGGAATACCGGAATTGTTATTACGAATGTGATTATTGCTAATATACACGTTGTTAATGTGATAAAACATTCAAGATGGCGCACAGCAGCAGGCGAGACACATGGAAGTGGGTTTTTATTTGTCGAAGATGAGGAGCAATTTTCCACAAAGTTTTTTTTGTGTTCTTTATTGTATTTTGCCTCTATTGAATAATGTACTTATTTTGATTAAATGTTGTACTAGTCGAGAAATGAATTATAGAGATAAATATGTTGAAATATCTAAAAAAAATATTCTGAGCTGCTCATTCAAAGTGCATCATACAGTACAGAGGCAGTTTGAACAAAAAGGATCAAATGTTTCTCCATCCAATTTTCAATATGTATTAATTTTTGTAAACTGGTATTTAAATTACGAAAACCATTAAATTATTGTTTTGTAGTGTTGGCCTATTGTAGTTTTGTAGTGTTTGAGTGTATATTCATCATTCTTGTGAAAAATTCAAACAATGAAAAAAGAATAGGCCTATATATGTATATACAGATTTCAACTGTGATAACATTTCTCATATTATTCAATATCAGAATTCGATTATCGATAAGTAAAAAGTTAAGTTCTGTTAGCCAAGCTTTATAACCATTACTTATACCAATTCGTAATTAGTTCTCATACATCGATTGAGCATACATTAAAGTAGAACGATATTATTGCTCCTGTGTTCCAATGACTACAAACCAACAAAATAATGTATCACCTTTGAAGATTATGAACAGTAATAATAACAGCGTTGTTGTGTTTTTGTGTTGTTGCAGACGTTGAGCATGAGGTACGTTGTCTACGCAAGTGGCTTAGCGAGATGGAAACACGACTGCAGCCGCTGGACTTTCGTACGACCGACCGTTGGACCAATCAGGAACTAGATGAGAAGGCCAGGGAGCATATGGTGAGTACACAGTTATTTATGAATGTTATTTGTAGTTTTATTCTTGAAGAATTGTTGCAGTTCGGGTAAAAAACAACAACCATTGTGATTTCTTATTTGAATATCTGGTATTTCTACTGTATTGGAAAATTGAACACACACACAGTGCAAACTAGAACTTGTGATAAATAGTTCTAAATTCCTAAAATGTGTGAAGTAAAATTGTACGAAGTAATTAAAATATATGTCATTGGCGTATATTACAACACTTGTTGCATGAGCTGTCAGAACTCCCTTATAACTATAAATCCAAGACTAAATGGGACACATATTGAATACATCAAGTTTACCACATCAATAATTTTGACTGTTGTGTAGGAACTATATGAATAAGATAACATTGACTCCATCTCTTTTTGTCTGTTAGGCGTACATATATGCAGTATTAAAGTTTTTTACTCTCTTCTAATTCAAATTCATCTTTCATTTTACACATATTGTATCATTGTACTAGATGTAATCAAATAATTAATTGAATAGTAGTTTCTTTGAAGAAGCACTGTAAAGTAAACTCATTGTGGTTGTTGCTGAAGCATCTTTAAATCAATCAAATAGACCCTAAAAGTAGTGAACAGGCTCTCAAATGTCGGAAATTTCAACTTAGGTTGTTCCTACGGTGACCACTTGGAGGCAGTATAGACGAAACGTTCATTTTAATAACCCCTCGTGTTTTTGTGTACGGTTTGTATGTTTTCATGCTTTCGTGTGTTTTCGTTCCTTCAACGGCTTTTCCATGATGAGTTGCTCGACTCATTGCTATATAAGCTGCTGCTATTTCTTTCCTGACCAACTTTTCCTGTGATGTTATATAGAAAATTTCAAATTAATGTGACTTTGGTATCTTATGATACCTGTGTACTGTACCTTGTGGCTTCTCACATGTATGATTACATTCATGCAGTGATGTAGAGCTTGAACTGAAAGTGAAAGACCATTTTCTGTTTACCTGATACCTGTCAAATCCTATGCAATAACACAAGGTTGACTGGTTAGCTATGTAGAAAAACGACTTTTACTTCTGGTTCAAGATGTACAGTGTATTATATGATATACTTTGAATATTATTAGGGTTTTAAGGCGCATCGACAGCGAGCTGTCATTCGATGTACTTTGAAGTCAAGCTTTAACAAAAATACACCTGGATCTAAACAATCAGTGGAGGTGAATTATGAGTGATTGGGCAGTCATTTCACTTTTCTGAGGTATTGGCGTGAAATTAGATTGACTTGATTCACTTGTTTGGTAGGCTCATAGATAATAAGAGAGGAAGGGTAGAGATTGTTGTAAAAATTTAATACACAAAAGATTCCAACACATTTGAAAATTTCATCAATTAATTAGATTAATTAAATCATTTAAATGTGTAGGCCTATATTGCAATTGAAAAACTTTAACACTGTCTGAATCAAGTAGGGTTCAATTCAAATGTATAACATACATTTTAAAATGATATATAGGCCTGGCCTACCAAGACTATTGATCTATTGACTATTGACTATATTGGCTATCTATCTAGTAACTATGCTGATAGAACTGTAGAAAATATGTACAAATGGTATCTTCAGGTATGAAATAAAAATGTTCAATTTCTAGAACAGAATAAGTTGAGTTTATAACTCATTAATATATAATTTAATTATCAAAAATATAAGAAAAATCTCAAGTTTTTTTATATCATACAAAATATATAGAATCTATGTAAATCATTTATGTGAACTGCATACACTTTTCCACTCTGTGTGGTTAGTTTATTCATGCATTTTTATTTTCATATCTCGTATACTCATCTTTACTTGGGGCTATCTAATACATGTCAATTTGCGTTCACGCCAATACAACAGAAAATTAAAATACTCTATCCCCGAACTGCTCAAAATCTAAACTTGGCACCTCCACCGATGTGGATTCCCATCAATATCAGTATGATTCCCTGTTCGAACACTAATAAGAAGATCTGATAACATCAGAGAGATAAAGCGGGTAATAAATTATAAAATGTAGCTGCATCAACCGAACGAAGTAAATAGGCTAATAACGTCAAACACATTAGTGACTGAAGTTTCTTTACTTAGAATGCGTCCACATCAACTTCACACTCACTCACTACCAACAGCGGGCTTTGTTATAACTATCTATTACTATTAGGAACTAACGTTTAAAACTTGAAAATACAAATTAGTGCGTCTATCTGAGTTCTTCTCCGCGTGGGTCTTTGTGTTTTGACACGTGCACCTCAACCAGAGATGAGTTTCTGTACATATTAAATGTACCCCAGGAAGTATATCATTTATAAATAAAATGAAAAAAGTACGTAAAAATAGTCACACAGAATAATAATAATAAAAATAAAAAACTCCCGGAAGACGTTTTTCACCGGCTCGTTACTTTTTATTCTCGCCTAGCTCTTATCTGTTTTTTCATGATGTTTTTAA
This sequence comes from Brachyptera risi, assembly GCA_964007535.1. Taxonomy (NCBI): domain Eukaryota; kingdom Metazoa; phylum Arthropoda; class Insecta; order Plecoptera; family Taeniopterygidae; genus Brachyptera; species Brachyptera risi. The sequence goes on along the minus strand of OZ023329.1, from coordinate 30,178,026 downwards.
TTTGAACTGAACTTGAGTTAGTAATTCAAGCCTAGATGTTCGGAAATAGATTCGAGTATCTTTGGCAGCAATATAAAGGAATCGTGTTTCGTGGAGTTAGTTAACTTCATTGACTTCTCAGTTTGTCTATTTACATTTTGGAAGCGAAGAAAATGCCTGTGTAGAAATCGTTAAACTGGGACTGATTAATCTGTAATGCTATTAGTGTCACTTCTGAACTTTAGACATTGTTTGTTGACTTGGGGTTAGTTTTATAATCATTTATTAGATTGGATGGGATTAATTATTATGTACAAGTAAGATTTATCGTTTTGACTTTTGAGTGGCAGCTACTGAAATTATCTGAAGGGTGTGGTATGATGTTCATCCAATAGGATTGATGCTCAGTAGGTTACAAATTTGATAGTCTTATCCGTTAAGGCAAAGGCCATTTTTTATTTATTTTATCCTACACCATTTTATTTTTCACTATTTTGAATGTCATTGACGGTGGCGAGTACTCCACAACAGAATGGAACTTCAACGAGTAGTCAAATGTAAATATTAATAATTCGAATTTGCGGTTAATAAGTACGGTTGGAAATTCTGGGATACGAATACAAAATATACTTCATATATAGAATTCCATTGACACTTTTCAGATACCTAGAGTCTTCCAATATCAGTTTTTCAATGAAAAATTCGAGACTTGCCGTGAAGTGTTGAAGCTCATATACATGTAGAGGGGAAATACTCTACTGGAGTACGGAATTAGTGATGTGGGTTATCAATTGATACGATCAGTTTTCACGATCGTTGACTTGATTATTGTTCTCGTATTAGATCAAAATTCAAAATTCTCAATCCCAAAACTTGTCCCAAAACTGTATAATACCGATACAATTTTTTCTAGCATATGATACTAATATTAGAGAAAGGTTTTTAAGTTAATTGGTTTCTCCATCAGACGTGTGGAGCACGCACACAAATCACTCAAACTTTTTACAACTATACAAGTCCAATATATAAAATTTGGTCTCTATTTACTCTCATCTAATTAACTAAAAGCAAAATAAAATCATGTTGGATGGGATATAAAACAGATCGCAATCACGCTTTTTATTCTTGTATCTTTCTCTTGGTCCACGCAGGTAACATGCCTCGAATAGAATTGTGTTGCATATTTTCACCGTCACGAACAATGCAAGGGTGGAGTTTACAACATTCCGTCCAGTTTATTTTACATGAGTGGACATTTGGCAGAGTCACGATTTCGAGGTTTTCTGTTCGTTTTTGTGACCAGATCACACCTGAAATCGTGTGACAATACAGTCGGTCATTATTCACAAGCAATTGACATGTCGAATCCTCCGGTTGTTCAAGTAGGGAATATGGAGTCCCATTAATCGGAACCGTCAGTTGTATGGAAGTATATGTGTTCAATTACGATTTAGAATTGCTCTCAACACTTCCTGTTTTTATAGAAAACAGGAAATACGATTTTGCTATTGGATTATATATTATATTAGTGTCAACTCATGAAATGATTTTTGTAAATGTTTACCGATTTAAAGATCACTGTTATCAGAACCTTATTTTTGGAAAAATGATTACACAAGGAAATTTCCTGTTTCATTCATCACGAATCAGGAAATGTGATTTTTTTATAAACTCGGAACCCGATTGACGAATAAATCATTTCTAAAGTAATAATAGTGTCCAAAAAAGCGGAGTATTTGCATAGTTATTGTGAATATTTCAATGCATAAAATGAACAAGTTATTGGCAAAGAATCACGAAACATTCACCCTATGAATTATTACAAAGAATCTCCAAATATATGCCCAATTTAAAAAAATATATATCTTTCGAACATAGAAGTCTTATGTGGAGAGAATACACTGAAGTTTTGCTTCTATCTTGTGACTATTTGATGTGGATTGTGTAGATCCTCATCTACTTTTTGGTCTTATTTTTGGCCATTTAGTTCCGTATCAGTGCACACTGTTGAGAATATTGAATCGTTTTCTATTTCACGTTATCTCGATGTAAGCAAAGTACTCATTTCATGGTACATTATCTCGGTACTTGTGTTTCGCACGAATCCTAGTCATTATTCTCAATTAACCTGCACGTATATTTCTACATCTGACGGTCTATCTCAACCGGAGAATAAACCACCGTAGACGTTTCGTAAGACGGCCATTTCGTTATTGAAATCTTATTTGGAAAACGTTAACGCCTCGGAGGGTAGACTACCCAAGTTACTGTGGTGTGTCACAGACACGTATATATCAAACGGGGTTTTCATGAAGATTTGTACGAAAATGTTAACCATTTCTACTTTTCACACGAAATAGCCTAACATTGATATTATTTTATCGTTTTCAGTTCTCGCCATTCATTTGAGTTGGGTTACCTCTTATCGGAGATTATTCACGCCCACTTACGTTACGAATGAGGAGTATCTAGGGTTTCCCACATTATTGGAATCAGTTGATGAATACAAATTGACAAGGAAAGACAAGAAAGACCGCGATACCAATAGGGGAAGCTCTTGAAGAGGCAATATAGCAACTATAGGCTCCTCCCATCTATATACAATGGTTCATAAACAGTACAACTAATTGTATATATACACACACACACACACACACACAAATATATATATATATATATATATATATATATATATATATATATATATATATATATATATAATTGTATTTCTCAATAGGTTATTCAAAGTTCATGAATTCAAGAATGAGAGTCAATTGTACTTTCCTTATATACATTCGAGAAAATTTACATCTTTTTCACCTGCTATGTTTTGATAATGTGCAAATTACCACCTTCATTGCATATCACATCAAAAGTGAATACTTGGGTCTGTGATACTTATCGATAAGAGTAGTTTTCTGATGAAAGGCTCCAAATTGAGAATGATTTCTAACAATGAATTCATATTTTAATATAGCTTCTATAGCTGCTACTGATATACCTGACAAATCAAAACTTTTTACAGGTTCATGTAAACAAACACACAATAATAACAACACTTCTTATAGAAGTACTGATCGAGCTATTTGTGATAGAAGTAGAACACTTTTTTCAGTAGAGCGCAAAAAATATTCTATACGTGCCGAAATGGTTTAAGCATATCATTTATGCGTGTAGCTTACATCTGCAGGCATCAACTCATTTTGCGTACTTATGTGCCATAACCAACGTATTATTTTCAATTCGCTATTCAAATTAAGACCACTTAAAAACAAGTGCTGTAATAAACTATCGCTGTGGGATATTCAAGTCGAATTTCCATCAAACTTCACTAGACTCAGTTCGAAGTTGAGACGCGGATTACTTCGAATACAATTACATGTAAGTATACGCAAAATCCATATAATTTTCGAACCACTAGGATTTTTTACCCATCAACTTTTTTTATATTACCATCGTAAATGCATTATCGTAAAAATTACAATTACTGTTCCGCTGCTTATAAATTAGATCCGTGTTGTGAGTTGTATTAGGTAATTGGATGGGAAGTGAATGATGTAGGGAGTGATGTACTTCAATTCGGCTCAGAAAGCACTTTACTATAATGATTTATATCATTTATTATCCTGTATTACTCACTATCCAAATTCCATCAAATATGTGAAAGCTTTGCCATTAGGCTTTGCAGAATATCTTGGCCAATTGAAAATAACATATGGTAATTCAAAATTAGACAGTATAGTGACAGATAAATATACACAATACAACGTATTAAGTTCTAGATATCGAATAAATATAAATGAATGTTGTCTCATATCGAAACTCGATAGTGACATTATGTATAGACTCTTTCATATTCAATTTTTCAGACGAAATTTTCAGACGAAATTTCCACCGTGAATTCTGCACTTGTAGGGTTGATTTTGTCAGATTTTTAGACGAGTTCGAGATTTGTTTTCTTCAAGTGAAAACAATTATTCACATCATTTTCATGATCTATTGAAGTGAACAAATGATTTTCAACATTTTTTTCTTGAGATAAATAACGTTACGAATACATTTGGAGAAAGAATTGGAGTAGTATTCTCCACACGGTTACATGAAAAAATAATAGCCTGCAGATCTGTACTGAAGTAAACAGAGGAAATTACAATAATTATCACGAATTAAAACTGAAATGAAACTATAAGGCATAATATTATGTTGGTCTTACCGATAGTACAGCTAAAACTCATGTATATGTAACTTATATAACGAATCAAAGAAAAGAGGATGTTATAATTTCGATTAGTTTAATTTATTCTGCCTTTATTTCATATACACATTTCATTGATGCTACCTAGAATGACATTTATAATTATTATAATGATATAACGGGACTACTTTCACACCAATAATAAATCTTATTGAAAATATATCGTAAACGAATACAACCTCAAGTGCATCTTGAAATATATTTACAATTTTCTACATTTCAGGACAGACTTGAAATATGACATTAACTTCAGTATACTGTTTCTCCGACAGTTCTCTACTACCGTTATCACAATTCACTAGCTGTCTATTTTTCCCAGCAGGTATATATAGGTATACTTATGATTAAATCGTATCAAGATGTAATAATGGCGGTCTGCAAAGTACGATGATTAGTTATGGCCAACTTTAGTAGGTCACTGACCTCTCAGGATATATAGCCTAATTGTACTAGAAACGAGCATTGCCCGCATTAGATACCATTATAGTCAGTTGTAGGACAATAAAAAGAATCATGGCTGCCGGGATAATTGGACAACATGCACTTATACGTAGTCCTGACCGTACGTTATGTAATAATCAAATTATTCATTATTATTATATTCAATTTATATTTTTTTCCGGTGGGGAGGAGGGGAAGGTAATTGGTGTATATGTACAGTTAAATATTTTTAAACTTGGTAGTAACAAGTTAGGAATTATTCTTTGAGTGTGCTTGAAAAAAATATGTTCGCTGGTTTGTTTTCAATAAAATTCGGAGAACTATACGAAATTAGTAATTTCCTCTCGGAAATTGGTAATTTCCTCTCTGAAATCGGTAAATGACGTAACTGATCAGTTCACGAATGGACACTTTTTGTATTTGGTATTGTTCCGTGCAATCATAGTTCACATTTCACGAGCAAAATTTCTTGGATGAAGAGAAGTATCTCTATCCAACACGAACTTACTTATCCACTTTCCTGTATTTCTGAATTATATTTCAAAGTATTTTCTTCGGTGGATAGTATCCCAACAAAAAGAAATGAGAGCCGAGATCAGAATGTTGACTAGATCCATCCAATTATGTAGCTTGGTTTACCTATGCATTACACATGTACCACGCTGTTATACTGTCCATATAACGATGATCTCATATGGCAATACAAACACTTATCTAGTCCATATATTTACGAGACGTAGACGAAGTATTGTAATTTTATAGAAGGCCTTTTACGAATCGGAACATAATGATACAGATGCAAGAAGCATTATTTCTTGTGGTATTGATTTACTATACAGAAGAAACTATAATCATATTGGTGGAAAAAAAAAAACTGAAATAAAAAATAATTATGTAACCCATGGTCAAATCTTCATATTGTGTGGGCTACTTTTCCATGCTTGACTTCACAAATTTCTAGTTAAAATATTTGTGGATTTTAACTAGTGGATTTAGTTTACGTTAAATAAATACAAATCATACATGCCTTCATTTTTTTATTGGTGAGGTATTCTTTCGAAATATTTAATGATAACGTGTATTTTTATTGGTCATCTAATTTGAATTATTGAATAGGAAGATTACTATGTATCGATCTTAATGCGTGAAGACGTGATGTAGGCCTAGGTAAATGGTGATTATTGTTTTTCCAATAATTTCATGATAATATTCATTTCATCTATTGAAAGGCAGTGATCGTATTTATAACCTAATTATTTGTACTCCGGAGAGGTCGTACGTGAGCAGTAGGTGAAACTCATTGTTGTACACGACAAAAAGTGGTACAATGTATATACTTTTAAAATTATTTTATTGTTTTATGTTTTATTTATTTTTTACGTGGCATTTTAATTCATAATGATTGTACTGTAACTAGAAAGTGTAATGATTGTATTTGTAGAGGCAAATGTAAAAAAAATCCCAATGTAAATGAAAAGTTGAAATGCAGAAGGTGGGTCCGGCAGACCTATTTCGGCTGACGCATAATCATTCTAAGTATTGATATTTGAAGAGTAATTGATATACATTAATGAAATTTGCCATATTATTCAATTATATCATTCATTTTTTTGATATTCTTTCTTATAAATACCATATAAACCATGTATCATTTGAATAATTATTCTTCATCCGAATAATAATACTAAGACCCACATTTGAAATAACAACAACGTATTCTTTTTCATTACTTCATGTTGTATACAAATTGCGATAAACCCTCGAGATCATTATGATATTTGAATGAATTGATCAATGATGTGCTATTGCATAATCAGTAACATCAATTTAGGTACCTTTTACATTACATTCTAAGTAATGCATTTAACATGTCACAGCAAACAAAATGTTTTATAATTAAATCAACAAATAAATAAATCTCATTACATTAAGTATACAGTTTATTACAGACTAACACGACTTTCCACTAGATTTGTCCTGATATCCCTTATAGCAACAATCCTTTCAGTACATGACATTGTTGTATCTTGACGATTTGTATGCACTAGATGTATACTATTACACTAAGCTTAGAAGCACGATTGAATTGAATGCACGTATAGGAAGTATCACGTAAATCATGCATCTCTCTATATGCATCTTCTATCTCTCTTTCTCTCTCTCTCTTTGTCTCTATCTCTCTTTCTCTCTCTCTCTCTTTGTCTCTCTCTCTCTTTCAGTTTGATTTAAGATCAATCTTACATATCGACAATTGTGTGGAAAGTATCAGAATTAGTAACCACATCATATTAGTGTATGTAGTCCGGGAGTTTTGTATTCCTGGTGGGTAATTGACAGACTTATTAAAATACTGAGAAAACGCCTGCTTTGAAAGGATGTAACTAAGAGAAGTTGTTCTCGGTGATTTGGGCCCAATTAAAATAGTACCGTGGGTGTAGATGTAGATTGTTATACGTCGTTATTTTCGTGTATGTGATAAACGGGAAAGCATGCGTGTGTTCACGCCCGATGATTATACGGTTTTCTGAGGTTTTTAGTGTAACGTATAGGATGTGTTGAGCGTAATGTGTTGTTATTTAGTATAATTACTTACAAAAGATTTGAGATTTTGCCATTCGATTATTGGATGAGTTACCTAACAAATGAATAGGTTTTGCATAAGCCAACTTGAGCAAGGATGTAACGTATATATATAGTCCGTTTAATTTGAATAGTGATCAAAGAAGGTAGAATCTTGAATCCTTCTTTTTCGCAGTACAAGATTCAAGGATTAAAGAAATTATTACGGAAACTACGAACCAAGAACGATATTCGAAAATATCGAAACTTGAGACCAAAATCATTGTTCTCCAATTAAGGGTATTTTAGTGAAAAGTGTCCAAAGTGTGGATTGACTTAGTTAGGCATATCTGCTCTTGACTATCATTATTTATCCGTATTCCCCCACTCAAGTATCTTGATTGATATATTTTTTTCATGTAACGGTCGTCTAGAGTCTAGACCTTTAAGCCATTACCTCAAACTAGTTTTGTTCTAAATCGTGAATATTATACGAGTTAATTTCGGCGTACTTTATATATGTGGAGTCGCGAGAGACAAAGCAGCGAACCGCCCGTAGTGGTGTGGGTTAGGGGGGACGTTCGATTGGAACACTTCCATCTCTTCCGGGATACAAGAAGACAATTGGTGCCCCACCAACAGCTATATTAGCGGGTGATGAAGTAACGATGAAGTAGGCCTATACACAACTGTTGCTACTAAATTGTTGTGCTTTTTCAAAAATTGTCATTGAAAGTTGATGCAACCGTAATTGTTTCACATAACAGAAATGATTAGTGAGGACCACTTCGACATTGGACATCACAAAGATGAACTTATAACCACCCCAAATAATTCAATTTGAAAATGTCATATTTTCACATTGTATGTTACACTGGAATCTGGATTATATTATGAAAATGTTGTATCAACATTCGAATATAATTAGTGCTTTCATAAAATTTAGTCTGCCACATTAGACGTGGTCGACCAATAAAACATACTTGCCGGTAGCCAAAGTAGTGTGATAGCTGTTCCGATCGATCGTTTTCCCTATCAATTCCATGGCACCGCCACCCACGCTAGCTCGGTTATCTGAGCTAACGAAACTGAAGTCACCGTTGGGCGTGAGTTCGAGTTCCACATAAGGCATGTGAATTTGTAAACGTCCATTTACATCACATCACCTCATCACTTACATCATTACATCACTTCATAGTTTCATAGTCGACTGCTTATTCGTACCCCCGTATAACCTAGCTGTTGGTGGAGTCGTTAAGAAAATAATGACCATCATCATTAAAATCCATGGAACCAACATAAAGATATGTTGATTCGTCACTGTAGCTGACGGCAAATACACAAACATGAGCAATAAACTATTTTAAGATATTTACTATGACTTCACATCGACTTGATATCTAGTTTTCACTTTTCATACTGAATCTTATTATTCTTGTTCAAGACATTATTTTTGACTCGAGATTTAGAAAGGTTCGATATTTTGAGAAACTCATTTTGAATTATATATTGACTAATTTTTTAGAAAGGAATTTCATGTTCTTATAAAAGTCAAATATGATTTCGCAGTTGTTGAAACGCCTCCAGCCCGGAAGTACAATAGTTTTCAGTTTTTGCTAACATTGACTGCTCATTTCAGAAGAGTGATTTATTTGATAGGTTCTATTCATGAAAGTTTTTATGAGTAGATGATGATGTCATATATCAGACTAACTGGTTTAATAACTATATTGATATAAAAGTGTTACAATTTATTGAATTTATAGAAAGGATACATATCCGTTCAACGTCAAGCCTAAAGCAAAATCTCTTTGATTGCTCTAACACGTCTCATTTCATTTTATCCGTCTAATTAGTATTCCCTCAACAATGATTAATCAGTATTGTTTCATTGTTAATGAATAGTCATTATTATGTTACCTACTCAAATAATTGACTTAGGCCCAGTATTACCAAGTCCAGTTAGTATTTATCTGAGAGTTGGTGAAAACAAATACCACAGGTAACCATGGTGATAACAAGTTTGAACTGTCATACCAAGTCCAGTTAGTATTTATCTGAGAGTTGGTGAAAACAAATACCACAGGTAACCATGGTGATAACAAGTTTGAACTGTCATACCAAGTCCAGTTAGTATTTATCTGAGAGTTGGTGAAAACAAATACCACAGGTAAGCATGGTGATAACAAGTTTGAACTGTCAGATAAAGGCTAACTGGACTTGGTAATACCGGGCCTTACATAAAATGAATGGAAATCGGGAAAATTATAACTATAATACTAATGCCACTTCTCGTTTACTCATTCTCATTCTTCATTCGTTTTCTCGTTTGCTGAACGAAAACGTATTCGCCATAACAAATCTCTACCTATATAGTTCATTAAATTTCATACATATTACCAAACCATTCATATTTCAATTCGTCTTTTAAAATTTGAACGCATTTCTAAGCAAATCAACGGTAATCGACTTTTTATTCCTTTGATCTCATAATTGATAACAATTTGATAACACTATAGTACTTATACGCTGACTTTACTCAAGTGGTATATATATAGGCTACAAGTCGAATGTTTATTCAAACGTTTTGCGGCTTCTTATGAAGTTATTGGCAGGCTCGGTTCTACGCATAGGCTGGCAAGGCTGAAGTCCAGGGGCGCGGGAGCCCCTGGGGAGCTCGCGCTCTTCAGGGCTTTCATATTTTTATTCTAAATGAAATGAAATCGTATCAAAAAGTACAACACGAAGTTTCATCATTCGTAAAAATGAAACCAAAAGTAACACAAACATATTCTCATTATTATTATTATTTATTTTATTTCATGTTGGGTTTTAACGACGCACTTTACTGATGGCTACGATCTATTGGCGTCGGTGGATGATGAATGAGATGACGAATTAATGAGGATATTATTCTCATTCATATTCTAATTACCACTATACAACAACATTGGCCAATATCTACAACTTACAGAATATAATCTAAGAACATGATATTTCAAAAAAATTCCCTGCGAGGCTATGTTGTCCCTCCCCCCTATTGGATTTACCGAAATATTAAGCGCCCTGGCATTCTAGGACTTCACCCCGGATAAGTCGCACCCTGTCGTGTCAATATTACGTTAATAATTAGTAAGTCATCATTAATAATGTCGAGTAACGAGTTAAAATACGTTGACGTGCACACATTGACCGAAAGATGTTTTACATTCGTGACACTAGTCTTACACACATTTTGAAAATAAGTACAGGGACGCTAAATTATGTTCAGCCTAGGGGCGCTTCTCAAGTCTGGGCCTGTTATCGGATGTTTTATGTTACAAACAAGATTGACCGAATTGGAAGAATAATAAATGTACGCAATGAAGAACCTTTCTGTTTATTCTGTTTTATTATGTTATAAAACACTTGGTTTGATAGTTTACTGAACACAATTGATAGCTAGGTTGATATATAGTTTTTGCTTTATATTTTTGTTGCTTTATGTTGCTAATTAATTAAAAACCATCAACATTATAGATATTAAAGATGTCAGTATATATTATACTAGTAATCACTTGATGATAATTATAAATGATTCATGCTGCGTACGACTTTTCATTCATGTCAATACTATAAATATACATTTATTGTGCTAATGATTGAACGATGCTTTCTCCGGAAATCCTCAGCAATTGTAGATCCATTGAATTATGAAACAGTCTGTTACGAAACTATTAATTATCGATCAATTGATTTTCGACTTGACTTTTATTACTTCTATTAGTTTGTGAGGTGACCTGTAGGGTATAACCATTGGTGAGTTTGGTTGTGAAGCTTCCTGAATAAATTGTTTTGGGAAATTATATATTTACAAAATTCTCATGTTTGCATGCTGTTTTCAGAAAAATCTGTGTATGCTGTATGTATAGGCTAGGATATGAGTTGCACTGTCTCAAACTCATCAACATCAAACTTCATCAAACTCGAACATTTGTATTTTAGTTTGTTATGTGTAGCTTAATTACGACTATATGCACGTATAGATATATACTTTCAGTTAATATTGTGGCTGTATTTTTCAATATAGTCATGTATTTTATATCATACATTTTTTGTACACGTATTTTGTTCTACACACATTTTATTTCTTTGTCTTTTACATACAAGCAGTAAATATTTTTACACATCCATTTATACTGTATTCTATTTGATGAAGTTTCATGTTCATTTAATCGTAAGATGTTTCCAATTTTTATCATGACCAAGCAAATGCAAATGCTACATACATACACGCTTGTTGTGCCACACGTTTTCGTAATTACGTTTTGTTATACATTTATATAATATGTGCGTATACATTCTGCCATGCACACAATCTTCAGGTAGATGATTGTAAAATGTTCAGAAATTTACAATCATGTTGTTTATTGTATCGTTATTTTGTAGATGCAAAACTACGGTTGAACTTGAATATATTTTGGGTTTCTTCTTTTTTTATATGTAGATATTTTGGTTTCATATATCGTATTTCTCTATACCGATTAAATTGAACATTTTCAGAGAATTGCAGAGTAATGCGTAAGGTCTTAACAGTCTTATGATAATTTGGTAATTGAATTATTGATATTGCCATTGTTTCCGAATTGAGGCTAAATATATGACAAGATATGATCACAAAAGCGATATTTTAACACCTGGAGAAAATTATCAATCATGAGTTGGTTTAACACATTGTATACGATGAATACTAAACTTGGAAATCCAGTTTATTGAAGAATTCATTAATTTGTGTCGAGAAAAAGGTATTCACGATTCCTAATGTTCGTCGTCTTCTTTTAAAATTCATATTATTTCACGTCTTCTCTTCCAGATTCTAATATTTTCTTCCAATTCATTATATATATTTGTTTCAATTGTGAATTTTTTATTCACCATCTTAGATCATTTCATTTGACTAACCTCTTCATTTGGCAGTGGGCTAATTTCTAATTTTACATATTGGTATTAATTAGTAGTCCTAATGGTAAAATTGAACATTAGCCCAAGAGCCGACCGATTAAATATTTATGTACACATTCATTATGTTCCGATTTAAACCATATAATGTATTATAGGCCATAGGACATCATTAATCCAATGCGTTGTAGTCGATGCCTTGGGGTGTACTACTCGTAGAAGTTGTCTTGTAGGAAACGGATCAACACTTTATGGCTGAACTAGTCCAATTAAAATATTGACGAGGAAAGGTGATGATCAACACATTGTTCGTGATAGTTTGACCGGTTTTGTTTCGCCCTAAGCCTGACCCAGTGTTATACGACACATAGTAGAATATGATCTAAACTCGATTATCGGTACACGAAAAAAAATTATATTTCAATATATTCATGTATTTATTAATTACAATAGATGTTTCACTAGTGTGTTTATCACATAATTTTTGTACATATGTATATATATATATATATATATATATATATATATATATATATATATATATATATATATATATATATGTATATATATATATATATATATATGTATATGTATATATATATATATATATATATATATATATATATATATATATATATATATATATATATATATATATATATATATATATATATATATATATATATATATATATATATATATATATATATATATATATATATATATATATATATATATATATATATATATATATATATATATATATATATATATATATATATATATATATATATATATATATATATATATATATATATATATATATATATATATATATATATATATATATATATATATATATATATATATATATATATATATATATATATATATATATATATATATATATATATATATATATATATATATATATATATATATATATATATATATATATATATATATATATATATATATATATATATATATATATATATATATATATATATATATATATATATATATATATATATATATATATATATATATATATATATATATATATATATATATATATATATATATATATATATATATATATATATATATATATATATATATATATATATATATATATATATATATATATATATATATATATATATATAGATGTATACGCTCAGGCCAGTTCCGTTTTTTTTACACGAAAAAAAATTACATTTTAATATATTCATGTATTTATTAATTACAATAGATGTTTTACTAGTGTGTTTATCACATAATTTTTGTACATATATATATATATATATATATATATATATATATATATATATATATATATATATATATATACACATATATATCGATGTATACGCTCAGGCCAGTTCCGTTTTTCAAACCTGTTGTCGTTAGTTTTTCGAGCGAATGAGTGTTAAATCAATGATTGTTGAATTAAAATGATGTTGGTATCCAAGCTGATCTGTAACTTTCATCCAACTTTGATTAAAAGTCATTTGAGCTATACCGCTACTTGCTCGAGTGAAAATTGAACACAGTTTGTGAACACGCGTCAAACGCATATAATATTTATTCCACGATTTTAAGATTAAATATATATATATATATATATATATATATATATATATATATATATATATATATATATATATATATATATATATATAACGATCAAACTAATTATTTTCACTTTTATGTAATATATATGTGTATACAGATGTAGTTTAAACGTGAGAATCAGCTATACTCTGTTTGGAACATTGTTATATAGTTAAATGAGTCTCGAGTTTATCCATGATCTTGTCTAATGAATTATAAACTGATATGGACACTATTAAAATACTATTCCAACCCACTTGATGTATTCATGGTGTTTCATATATGAGCTTGGATGTCGATTTTCAGATCATTCAATATCATGTAGTAGGTCTGCAGTAGAAAATATCATGGTTAAAGATGTAGACAATATTAAATTCTGTTTTCCCATGATTAAATAGGTTCAATTTCTTGGTACGTCTTCTGTTTTACAAAATAACCATCTCAAATTAGAAACGAACTGTAGAAATATCACGGGTTCATGCTGGAAATATATATTCTCTTCTGGGTTATTAAAAAGCATTCAATTTTAATCGCAACTCTTTTCAGTTTTATATATATATATATATATATATATATAACTTTAATGCCTCTCGTAGTGTTGGGGCCTTTATTCAATAATAATGTCATATTAAAAACACAGGGAAATTTGAGAAAAAACTGAAATTACAGAATAATGTGACGATGGCATTTGTATATCAACAAGCAATTACTATATTTAATTGTGGATAATTTTTATTGAAAACTATAAAACTTCAATATTTTTCATCACTTTATTGGTTGATTGAACGATTTTTCTAAATAATAAAAGTGAGTAAAAATGTTAGGGGAGAACGGTTGACTTGTGCTTCTAACGAGATCGGCGAAGGTAGGATGTCGGAGTATCGAACCGTAGCTTGCACCCTCACTCCAGATCCGATTGTACCGGAAGAGGGTATGTCATTAACTATAATTTCATTATAACTGAATATACTCACTTCCAGCTAGATGTACGTGGGTACATTATTATTCCTTAATTTTTATTATAATCGAAAACGATCCGCTCATTGTTCGCAAATCAATTAGCTAAGTATTTCAAGGTAGTATCGTTCGGACGGGGAGTGATGTAACCATACATTTCTACTCATCATCCATTTGTAACTAATAGTTGCATATTACTAATTTTGATAGTAATAATCTTTGAAACAAGCATAATTATTTTACTCATGCACTAATATGTTCTAATAAATAAGTTATATGTATTGTCGAAAAGTTTAATAATCACTATACAATTTTAAATTTACAAGTTGAATCGTAGGGTAGGTAAAATTAAGGTTTCGAATTTCACCCCATGTGTTTTTATTTTTTTTTCTCCACAGTGAAATACGTAAAAGTAACATTGATGAAAATAATGTTTTTCAGAAACCTTTTTCTGTGCTCTCATAGGTATGAAGAATTGTTGGATTGAAGTTGATCTACTATATCTCAATCTCAAGTCTAAAATACAGAACAGTATTTAAAATATGTGTATTATCGTGATAATCATTTTTTCTATGACAAATTAGGCCAACTAAGGATACGTATTATATACGGTACATCAGATCTATTTCTTATCAAAGTGAGATTTGATTCAATCTCCAATGATTATAAGTATTTTCTCTACTATATTATCAGAATAATAGAAAAAAAATTACTATTGACAATAATTTCTAGTAATAACGTATTACACCCCAGGTGTTTATATTGCTAAACCATTTGCTACGGTCTTTGCATTATGCAAAGCATGCAATTTCCTAAACCACATGCATCTAACGCGATTCTCCACCAGCAGTTACATTGTAAACATCAGCAGCCAACTAATACATCCTTTTGGTATTATTGATGAAATAGGTCATTCCGACGTGTATAACTGAATCATTTTTAATAATATGTTATGATGAGTTAGTGTCTATGATGGGCTGTGTATTGCAATTGAGAGCAGTGGTCGCCCGAAGAAGGATGTATCTATCGTATTGAAACCGTTACCGTTTGTTTCTTTTACCGGCGAACCAATAGGCGTTATTGATAGTTTCTTTTTCGTCCGAGTATCGTGCGCTACACCGGACAATAGTCTCCTGATTGGTGTACACCAGTTCGAAAACCACGGCCGGAACGGATCACAACCATGTAAATTGATTGTACGTGATGAAATGAGAAAAAAGGACAGTTTTTTTTCTATCTTGGTTTTGATTTTCTTCCGTGAAGACGTTTTGATCACGAAATGACGTTATTTTATTATATGTAGAAGTTGATTTCTATTGAATTGGTTGTGCGATGTATTCGTTACTTGTATCACAAAGTATAATCGTGAGTTTAGTAGATTTGGCTTTAAATTATGCATCGATAAATGTTTGATATACAGGCCTATATGCCATGAGTTCACGATTTTTGACGGTTGTCTATACGGTCATAACAAAGCGAAACATGATCTACGTGTTTGAAAGTTGAGATTCAAGAAGCACAATATAGTCCAAAATTAGTGTTGTAAATATTGAGAAAGAAAACCTAGGTAAAAGGTAAACAAGTCAGTCGAGTCATTATAGTAATTACGAAAATTAAATTCTAGTTTGCCAAAGGTACGACTCTGCATGCACACAGACTATATTATTCTAACCTCCGGGTCACAATTTAAAACAAATTGGACATAAGTAAGATTAGGGTTTGATATATATATATATATATATATATATATATATATATATATATATATATATATATATATATATATATATATATATATATATATATATATATATATATATATATATAGTCGAATCAAGTCAGCTGTCATCATGTCAGAGTTCATCATATAGACCTATACAATACACGCAATACAAGTATTCTATTCATGTATTAAGTTTATATGGTATAGCGTATTTTGACTACTATACAGTACAAGTAGTACATCTTTTGGTTGGTATCTGGTAATACTTGTACGTTTGTACTCATAGATTTTGCAACTTTTCGTTTTTCAATCATACTCACATATTTCATCTCCCCCCATTCATAATGTACACGTTGATCAAAATCCGAATCGAGCAAATTATTACTTTTCAACACTGATAATGGAAGTCGAGCGATTATAAAATGCTATCATTATTAGTTCTAGTGATCATATTTTTATTGCATTTTCATATTTCTCAAATTAGTTCTATGTCTAACAGATTATGAATAGTTGTAAAGATATCCAACCAATTGGTGAATTATTTCGTGGTTACATAGAAAAAATTGCTTCAGTACACAATGATTAACGTTTCCATTCTATAGTGGACCAATAATTATAGTAGTTTTATTGTTTTTCGGTTGAATATACTTTTTGATGGAAACAACCATTACATTTATGATTAGGCCTATATCTACAGGCCCATTTATATTCGTTCACAGCTCGGGACAATGATTATATTATGACGAAAATTCAACCTTTATTAATGATTGTGCTAGGGTAATTCATTTGTGTAACCTGCATTCATCGATGTAGCCTAATTTATAATTTCGTATACTCTATTTTCACATTGAAGGTCCAAGCGTGGAGATCCATTCTTTACGGATATCTTTATTCAGACTCTGTCTTACATTAAAAGATTGCAAAAACACAGAATAAAAATCAATTAATTAAAATATAGAACAAATTATCAATAACAACATTTTAGAGAATAACAAAATATATATTCCCAGAAAATGGCTACTGAAAAAGTTTCAACCTTGATTTGGTTATATTGCATTGTCATCTCTCATGCACTTTGTAAAGATTTGCATGGACGAATTTAATAATATCCATTGCAATTTGTATTTGGCATGGAGTTTTTTCATTACGACACTCTGCTTGAATATTTATTCACTTTCGACTTATATTTAATAAATTACAATTCATTTTCGTTCCTTATTGCACTATTTCTTGTATATTCTTCGGCCAAAAGCTATTTTTATTGAGTTATGAAAATTGCTTTCGTTTCTTCTTTTACAATATGCTATGATGTTGAATAAAACACTCGGTTTTCTATCTTTCCACCTTTCCTTGGTGTTTTTGATTTATATCACCGACTTCCATTGCTTCATCACTCGATACCTAGCGTACACACTCAGTCCACTTGGAAAACATCCCTATTCCCATTGTAATTATATTTCAACAATATAAATATTTTCTGTCTCGCATTTAAATCTTATGGGCTATACTTATTCAACTTTCAATGATAATTATACATTTTATACATATACAAATACAATCAATTTTCATTACGTTTATATTTTGAGTGTAGATTCAAACTGTATGCCTACTTGAAGCTGTATCTACTATCTACGAAAGGAGCGAACCACCAGTGCGACAATCGGATGAGATAGGGGTCCGTTCTTTCGGAACCTTCTTCTTGCGTGAACAAATGCTACATAATTATAATTATATGGTTACAAAAAGCCTTGCATAACCAAAACTGCGATTTCAAATTCTCTTCAGTATAATTCAACTACTAAAGTATATATTTGTAATGAGGTTTCATATTTTACTATGGACAATATTCAAGGGCATATAGTAGGCCTATATCTATAGCTGAGGATAACATTGCGTTTGCCTTACTACGCTGTATCATTCTATGGCTGTATATTAAAATATACAGTTAAAATAGTATTGAAAATTCGATGTTAAACTTATAATATAACTTGTAAACGTAATTCTCTGATGTAAATGAGACTATAATATTACAGACCTTCTGAAACAATAACTACAGAAACTACAAAGCAGTTGTTTAAATTCTTTCTAAGCTCCATCGGTAATTCTACTCTATGCCACACTTGATACATAGCACTTCTCAAAACTAAGGTTAAAAAGGCATATCAATCAAAATATTTCATCTTTCTTCGCTGACAGAAGATAATAACATGATGTCGGCTTGAGAATTATGGTGATCCCGATCAACCGTCTCGTTCATTCGTTATGTCTGACGACCAGGAGTGTCGACCCGTCAACATGTGTATAATGAAGTATAGATACAATGCTCACCTCAGAATTATGTACCATTAAACAATGTTAATTATTAATGTACATATATACATCCATAGGTGACGTTTGTAGTGAGATATTCATCACGCAATGTTCACCGCTATACGTAAGTTAAGAGCGCATTAGAGTCGCGTATACTCTATACATATATATATATATATATATATATATATATATATATAAATATATATATATATATATATATATATATATATATATATATATATATGTATGTATATATATATATATATATATATATATATATATATATATATATATATAATATATATATATATATATATATATATATATATATATATAAATATATATACATATATATATATATATATATATATATATATATATATATATATATATAAATATATATACATATTTATATATATATATATATATATATATATATATATATATATATATAAATATATGTATATATATATATATATATATATATATATATATATATATATATATATATGTATATATATATATATATATATATATATATATATATATATATATATATATATATATATATATATATATATATACTTTCGTACTCTACTAATTTACCATCTACTCAGTTCAGTTATTGAGAGCATCGGATGCAGACTGAGAGGTCCTGGGTTCAAGTCCCTAGCTGAGTGGTTTTATGTTTTGACATAAACGTTCGCATATATAACCTCGGTAACCTACAGCTAAGAATATGTATGTGATTTATTCTATCGCGTAATTATATCGTTCTGTAGGTATTGGGTTTTAACGACGCACTGTAATGATTACTAAGATCTATTGGCTTCTGTAGGTATTAAAACGGTGTGTTTTTACTTTTTACTGAATCTTATTTCCGATTTCTCTTATAGCCCTACCTTCTAAAAGTTATCACAAATAAACTAATACTTGGTTACATCTACTCCCATCATGCACTCTTAAGTATGTGTGTGTAGAATTGTTTGGGATTAGTTATAAAAGTTGGTTTTGATCCCGGTGATGTCATAATGACGTATGTACACGTGACTGGTATCGAGCCCTCGACTGACAGGGCGGCACCGTGACATGTATTAGGAACACGTATATTTAACCCTGTCATTTGATTTGGAACATTATATGTGCGAATAATAATTGTAAGTTTGTGTGATATGTTTCATAACAATAGCCCGCCTTGATTGTATCATGCTCACGCTGATTAAATCAGTTACATTATCAGATATTAGATTGGTTCAGAAAGTTCTGTATTTCACATATCAGTGTGAAGTGAACGTGACGATTATAAGGTTTTAATATTATTATTAATGGTATATAATAATAGTTAGTATAATGTGATTATTTAACTACATAAATTCAGGCCATTCCCCGCGAGGTAAACTAAAACGTATTTCAAATCAGAGCTAACTTTAACTTGATAATGGCAAGAGCTATTTATCGTTACACATCTCAATTTATAAGTTTGATACTTGATTGCGGTATGAATTAAGCTCACTTGTTTTCTTCACGATAAGTGGCACTTATGGATTTTTAAAAACAATTACCGTTATGAGGCATATGTTTCACCATTCGTTTTTGATTAAGTTTTTCTCAATTAGACCGACAACTACTCTTCCGTTTTGTATTATAGCCTATATACCATTGTTTGTTACCCAGTTCGTTGTTACACATGACACATGTAACGATTGCCGCAATGACTCGCTACTTTTAAGCAGCCGATATAATTATCACAGCTAGGAGTAGGTTCTCATCCAACCTTTAGAGCGTGTATATTTTGATTTATTCTTCTATATATATTTATAATTCATCCATCATTATATACTACCAACTATATACTTCGGATGCTGTATACTTCATCATCGTGTCAAAACTTTCAATATTTAGCTCAAAATGACCTCCTTTGGTCAATCATTTCTATATACCATGTTTCACTGTAATTTCTCTTTGGAGCCCAAATACATGTTTGTTTTGTTTAGTAGAATGGTCATTGCACGAAATCAGTTCTACATATTATAAGTATGTACCTTATCCTGGCTGTCCATTAACAGATTTCCTCTCGTATCTTCACATTCATCTCCGAGACCTCATTCGTGACTGCTCACCTATATTTTCAAACATACAGTTCAGTAATATAAAAGTTTTAAAAAAATTGTTCATTCCAAAAATACTATTAGTCTTTTATACGCCTACGACAACTATAATTAGGCCCACATATCGTATGTGTACTTATAGGATCTGATGCAAAAGTTTTTCGTAAAAAAATAGTTCAGTCCAACCGTATTGCCCACAATGTTAGTTCATTCACAAAAACTCTCGCATCTGACTGTACGTGTTATCGAAACCAAAAATAATTTCGAAATAACCATTACAATCGTATTTGTATGAATGATTAATTGAAATGCAATTATATATTCTGTGTTGTGCCTATGACTGTACGGAATACGCTGTCTTACCTGGAGGCTAATCATGTTACTTAGCTCAGACAAACAATTCTATTATGCTATCTGTGTGGATGGGAGCTAGAATAACTGTGCTAATTGTTCTTTGGTCCATAGATATAGGTAGATATACATGCTGTCGTCGTGCGCTTGATATAAATCTTTGATCGTAACCTAACCTCCTATTGTTCGAAATTAATCGTAAAGAAGTAGATTAACAGTACTGACACTTCATTGTTTTTTCGTTTGTTTGTTTTTAGAAAATATAATTACTGTTGTTGATTTATCTGTAATGGATCTTTGAAATGTGTATGCTCTATTTGTTTGTATACGGTGTGTGTAATTCACATGTGTATACGGCTATAAGAAAGTGTCTATAGTATGAGAGTGCGGATTCTAGGGAATTTTCACTGTCGTTTGTTTTCAACGAATTTTATATTCTATGCATTTTTTTAGGAAGATCAACTTGTTTCGTATCAATAGGAAAGGGAATTATTATTCACGAAGGAAACACAAAGAGAAACTTCAAGGGTTCTATATTGTAATTTCCATTATCTCGCATGTTTTTACTGGATTTTCTACAATGGTCCTGAATTGAATAAGTTGTTTATAGAAAAATGATCACACTCAATAGCCATAACGGATTTCAATCGATATAGTATACATTGTAAATTGAGCATATTTTATTTTCAATTCCTATTTTATCATTGAATTAAGTCCATAGTTGAATTTTGATTTCGTTTACAAGTTATTGATCAGTTTTTGCATGACAATAACAATATTATTTTCGTTCATTCATTAGCCTGTTTTTTTTTATTATTGATTGTGTTTGAATGTTCAAAACACGTATTTTTACGTAGGCGTAGCCTTGTAGCTGCTTCTTCAGATGTGTAGATGATCATCGTTCATTCTGTTCTCCAGAATTACATTTCATTGTTATTATGTTGTTTGCTTTCGATTATCTGAAAATATTGATTCGAAAAAAAAAACTCAAGGTTACTTATTTATTACTTTGAGGTCTTATGCTTATAATGGTATGATTTCCTCTATTTTTGTCACGATAATGCTTCAAAACAAGAGAATTTCTTCGAGTGGTTTTTAATGACTGGGTAGAGTCAGGCAATACGTTTGTTGAGTATCGTTGGTAATATATGTGATTAACCATAATAAGATGAATTATTAGTTTCAATTGAATCGAGAATTGTGAAATATAACAAGGACTAAAGTTACAGGCACATACTAAAAATAGGAATGATTGCGATTTCGTTTGTAATTCTTTGCAGCCATAGCTCGAATAGAAATTCAATTGTTCAGAGTTTAATCGGTTTGCAATATATATATATATATATATATATATATATATATATATATATATATATATATATATATATATATATATATATATATATATATATATATGTGTAGGCGTATATTAATGTACTCTGTGTCATATGTCTTCTCTATTTATCTTGATGATTGAGGTATATTATAGGCCGATCGATGTATCAAGTATAAGATGAGTAACGAACGGTACGAATCCTAAATGAAAATTCATCCTCTCTACCGATCTGTCGTATTTTCGCGCCATATATATATATATATATATATATATATATATATATATATATATATATATATATATATATATATATATATATATATATATATACACCATTTTTGTATTATGATACTCGGAGTGTTGTTAGACGTTATTAGCGCAGTTTGACATTGACTCCAATTTAGAGTACGCTAATTGAAACACTTGAAAACTAAACTACTAGAGAAACCAACAATATTGTTCTGTCTGAGCTAAAATATTCGCCATGCGGATGTATCCACATATTTCAGTATTGCTACGTGTAGTATTCGTGGTCACGTTGATATGTTCACTTTTTACAAGATTTGCACGGTGTGTGCTCTTTTTTCTTCAATTATCTATTCGTCGTGAAATTATGATAATGACTGTTTACTTTCGTGAATAGGATTTTTTTTTTGAACTATTCTCATGTATGCCCCAACGTGTATGTATGCGACAGTGTTCGCAGTACAGTTGAGGCCACATAAACTGATGTGATGTGTGATTGAACTTATTCCATATGTATGTATATATATATATATATATATATATATATATATATATATATATATATATATATATATATATATATATATATATATGTATATATATATATATATATATATATATATATATATATATATATATATATATATATATATATATATATATAAATATATATACACTGGTGTAGTAAACAAATATGTATAAGCTATTATGGACGTACGTTAGTGTATAGCTTAGAAAGGCGAATACGATTTGAATTAATTATTATAATTTACAACAATTGCTGGAGATTTAGTTGTAATTTGGTGAAAGGAAATCATGGAGACAATTATGTATTCTTTTTATAGTCATCACGAAAATATTTAATTATTCTTATGCGTAATAACCCATAAGGTCTTCGTTTGGATCGTCATTTTTCATCCATAAATTATTATTCCAACCCTGACTAATTACGTATTTTAAAACAATCTAGAATCAAAACAATTATTCTAGAAAATGAGGTCATATTTATGACGTAAGCGGCTTCATTTTAGAATGTATACCTTACGATAGAAAAGTAAAGTATAACCTCATGTTTTATATTTGTGCATATTAATAATAACGATTTTGACTCTTTTGTCATTTGATTTGTATATACCTTTCTCCCTTTTATTAAGTTGTATACAAAGTAGTATTCGTTAAAAAAGTGAACAATGGTTGCAGAAAATCTGCATGTTAATATTCGTGCTTGAGGAGTATTCTTCTAATTTTCTTGAAAGGAGTTGTCATCTGAATCCTTTTCACAAAACAAAACATTTAAGTGAAACTTGTGGTCTGATTTTCTCAGCAAAACTCGTTGAAAATCACACACTTATAGTTCAAACTGTTTTCAATTCAGTAAATCTGTTAAGAATGCTTTTTTCTCTTTTTTCTTTTTTTTCTTCATTTTTTATAAGTATGAGAATGTATTGGATACGATTAGTCTCGGTGGGGAACATGCTCGACATGTTGTTGTATGTCTGTCGATATACCAGTGGCGTGTTCCAGGTAGTTGTGATTTATATACCATCGAAGCTGTATATTACCAATATGCGAAGTTCCATTAACAACACATTTTTGATAATAAAATCATAATTCGCCAATACAGGCCAAGGATAATTCTTTTGGGGCACCACAAGAGCTGTTATATGCCTTCCTACTGAACGAGACCTTTGAACTGTGACGCCACAGCGGTAAGAGAGTGGGGGGAAGGCAATTGCACTCTCTAGGTGTTGTCAACTTGATTTCTCCAAGTTCCAATTTTACAATACATTTTGGAATTATGAGTAGATGTAATAATAAAGAGATGATGTTAATATTTTTCATTCTTGCGATCCATATTATTATTTTTACCCATAAATCCAAGCGAGAATTTATAACCATCATTATAACATTGATATGACCAATTGATATATGTATATATATATATATATATATATATATATATATATATATATATATATATATATATATATATATATACACATATACGTTTTCAAAACAATAGTTTCAATCGTTTTGTTAGTAGAATATAAATGTTGATACTTCTTTTTTTCCTTGATGCTCAGGCGAGTAGAACGAAACGTTGATTTGCCTGATACGTGAGATATTGAAAATTATAAGTTCATTTACTTGATTTGCGGAACATAGAATCAAAATGACTTTACACAAACAACTACTGTAGTAAAACATCGAGGGATGGTCGAAACATTGAATGCAATGATACAATAAACGATAATAAATGATGCAACATACAATAATTATTACAAATGTCTACTCTTCACTTTAATTTAGTGAATTTTAACTTTTCGACCAAGTTATAGTTTAGGTTCGAAATTGTTTCTCCATTATATAAGGTGTATAAGGTGTTATATAAGGTGGATGGATACAAATGATTGAGTCGTATATATTTCCATACTTTTCTCACTCATCTGATCAAAGTCATCGTTACATCTCTAACAGCTACATCTTGCGGTAATATTCGTATTCGCCACTGCACCCAGCATCCATCAAGTAGCTTGATACGAAACCGCATGCTATCTTCACGCTTCTCTCTCTCTCTCTCTCTCTCTCTCTCTCTCTCTCTCTCTCTTTCTCTCTGTGCGCGACAATACACTGGGTCGTGATTGGTGATTATTAATGCGATGTGGTTGTTGTGGTCGGTTGAGATGCCGGACATTCTCTTCAACGTTGAATAGCGCATGATTTGTCATTATGTCAATGTAGTTCAGGAGTCAACAGTGTGCAACTCATGAGAGATGAAATGGAGATGGGAATCGTCCAGTTGAAATGTCCGGTTCTTTTTGGAGATTCTGTTGAAAGTGCGTCGAAATTGTTGAATAAGTTGATTAATCAACTTTTGTTTTACGATGAGCGTGCGAGCGATGAGTGGTGAGCGATGAGCTGGGTGGTGAGCGATAGCGATGATTCCATGTACGTTTTTTTTGCGTGCTTCTCAAGTATAAAGTCATACGGAAAACTAATCAACCTGAAAACTTGAACCAACTCACGCTTTTTCCTGGAACAAAACTACACTTTTGGGGCAAAATTCAGAGTGTTATTTGAAAAATACTCATTGGAAAATCCAGCGGGAAGAAATAGTAGAAAATTACGATGACATTGAACATTATCACCGGATTTGAATACTTCAATGATTCATGATACTGATAAATCTTACATAAATCGAGCGAGTCAGTCAGGGTACAAAAGTTGAAATTGTTAGTTTTTTAGATCAAGCTTGCATTAAAAAAAGAACAGTATACCGTACAAGAGAAAATTAGGATAAATCAAGATAGGTTATAAGATGAAACAACCAATTGTGTCTTGGGCCAAGTTTGCGAATATCATTTTTTTCTATTTCACATCACATTTCTTCATTTTCTCCGTTTCTTCAATGAAACCAACGGTCATCAACATCTTCATGATCTTACAACGCATTTACTACGTTTTTCCATTAGTATAATTCCGTTGTTACGGATGATGATTCATAAGAAATAAGTTCTTCGGGAAGATATATTCAACTGCATCCAATGGTGTACGAATAACCTGTAAATTCATCCGGCCCGTTTCTACTTGGTACTTTCAAGTACAACCTTTATGAATACCTTTTATTTCAATTTTCAATACACATAGACAAAATGAATTTCCAAGATGTGAGATTTCATAGATTCTGGTTGTAATTGATTTCAATAATTTCATTGGTTAAATGTTGAATTGAGATGAAGAAATAACTATATATAGATATTTTTCAGTATTGAACAAAGGCGTTTTGTGAGTGAAATGCAGCATATACATTATTTTTTTCATATTCACTTGGATAAACTCATGATTTGCAAAGTAAGTTGAAGGGTTCATTGGGTCAAGTTTTCCATTTGTTTTCACTGTATTTGAAAAGTTGTAAATATCACTTGAGATATATGCGAACTCGTGAGTCAAAATGATGACTTGACAAAGGTACGATAGGTCAGTGATTTTCACATGAGAATTTCACCAACAATTCCAACAGAGCGAATAGTTTAATTTGAGAACATGGTGTGTAGATATTTTCTAAAATTTACATTCGGCAAGTCTCTCTCTCCCTCTCTCTCTCTCTCTCTTTTTCTCTCTCTCTCTCTCTCCCTCCTTGTGTGTATAGAGAGTGAAAAAGTGAAACGTGAAATTGAGTTCGTATAGTTCCAAACAACTACATTGAACAGCAACTCCATAGTGACTATTATGAACGAGTTGAATATCTTGTCAACATTAGTAAGGCATCTATAGTAATGACTGATTCAAGTTTCATTAAGTATTTTCAGTTATGATGACCGATGAAATGAAGTAGGCCTATACCTACCACCACCGAAATTAACCACAGTTTAGGAATAATAATAATATTTCAAATGGTTTCAAATATATATATATATATTGGCCTATATATATATATATATATATAATATATATTATTATAATATAATATAATATATACTATTGCTTCAAATAAGTATATTTACAGAATCACCAGTTTATCAAGTTTGACCAAATTTTAAGTTTCTGATTTCAAAGGAGAAGAATTTTTTTATTGCAGTGCAAATTTCATGAGTACAACAAATGTAACTTGATATACTGCATGTACAATTCACTATCGGAACTTGATATTGAAATACTATCTACTAACAAGAATATACTTCTTCTGTGCCATGTAACAGAAATAAAAAAGTATTGTGAAAATTATAGCCACACTATACTCTGTGGATTTCAAATTTTTCAGACTCCAGATTTTAATTAATATAGTAGCAAACAATTATTAATAATAATGCTCAGTACTGTTTGGTAATAACCTGACGAATGTTTTCATTTTTAGAATATAGAAGCACTTTTCAGTCATTATATGCCATTATAAGGCATTATATTGCCGATTTCGTTGGCGATGAGTGTACCTTATTAACATCTATGGATAATGTTCTTATATTTTCACTGTCATCTAAGTGAGTTATTTCTAATTTTGAGTTAGTTAGTTGTACCTGTAAGTTTGTAACTCGGGTCAAGTTTTTTTTTTACTGGGGTGTTCACTCACATAATTTATGCAGTGAAAGCCAGCAAACAGTAACAGCGAGCAACAATTGAAACCATGTGTACATATGTAATATGTATGTGATATGCGTAATATGTAAATTGTGTACCGATTTCCTCGAAAGAGGGTTAAAGTGAAACACTACTACTTCTACTACTACTACTACCACTACTACTACTACTACTACTACCTTTCCTACCTTTCATTTACAGCCTTAATGAGGGAACAATGATTTTGTATCAAGTTTCGATGTTATTAAAAAAATATATATATACTTCTACTACTACTACTACTATACTGTTCCACCACCCATGTATAACCTATATTTTCTTTACGACTTGAAAACTATTCAAGCTTGATAAGACACATCAAGATTCGATGTTATCTCAGTCAACTGAAAAACTAAAAGTGGAATTGATAAAAAATAAGACTTCACTTTCCATTTTATGACTTGGATTTTAGATAGACATCAAATTGATAAAAAAGTAAAGCATTGTAAAATAATGAATCGAAATGTATTCTGTCATTCTATTTCTTAGAATTAGCTTTGCTTTACTGTAATTATCACAATTCGAATGAGTAATGTGGTGTTTGAAATTGGATCATTATTAAATCAATCCATTTTTTTTTGTGTCGTTAATTTTCAGAAATTGAATCTTTTATGGATCTACTATGTGTAATTGATTTCTTCATCATCAGTTTGTGTACCTTAAAAGTACAATCACTTGTGTGGTGTTGTTTTGCATCAACTTTATTCTTATTCAAAAAAGTATTTGCCACGTTTGACTTGCAGTCACAATTGCATTGTAATAAACAATTAAAAGTGTTGGTAGTTTTCAAATTGAAATCGGGTTTGATTGCATGTGCATAGTCGAGCGTTGCTATGAATTTGGAAAGACTTACACACTTCATATACAGGTTCTTTTGCTCTTTTATTCACTTCTTAGTTGGAACATATTCAACTTATAATCATCATTATAACAATAAGACTCGTTAGCTAACTTTCATTTATTTTCATGATGTTTTTCAATTCATATTTCGATTGTAATTCATCGATGTTTCGTAATATCGATCAATTGTAACGCTTCTCATTATTCGAAACTTTAAATGTTACGGACTTATGAAATCATTCGAATCAACTCCCCTTTTGTCTGTAAATATTTATGATCTACTTGCATCGTTTCTAGCAACGAAACACATTATTCGTTCATTATGGAAACTCTTTCTTCTTTAATTTACAACAGTGTGCAATTTAATTTGTAAACAGTTAATATACTTTTAATAACTTCTCAACAGATTTCTACGATCATTTGGGCCTGTAGTATATTTCGAACTATGAAAGTATGACTAATAAACAAACTGTATGTACAATAGTGTAGAATTCTTTCAACAACGACAATTAATCGTTATCTACCATGACCATCAAAAAATCTATAACCATGTAATGGTACGTTAAGTTTGTGGTTATAAAGTTGGCAATATCTTTCATCTTTACTTGAATTCATAGTGAAGACAAGTCGGGCGTGGGTTCGAGTCCCACATGTGATATGTGAAAGTCTTGTCAGTCTTGCGCTCTCAATTACATTGTAGTTATAGTGGAAAATCCCCTTTAAGCAATATTAATCATCATCATGTTGCTGCACTTGCATATGTATTTTTGGAATACAGTTGTTTGATCTTTAAATTATGATATTTATCTATTACATTGATAATTTATTATATTTGAGAAGTGTAATTTTTTTTTTTCAACCCGACTTGTCCATTTCATTTTTGTTTCTATGAATATCTCTTTATCAATAGTTGGGTATCAGACCGTTATTGAAAATACATTTTGAGTATAATCTAATGTGTTGTATTATATGTTTATCATGGATAGAAAAATCAAACGAGATTATTCTAAAAATCTCCATTCTCCATACTTGAATTCTCTGTTGCTTTTGTTGTATGATTTTTGTAAGTGTATAACGTATTTTTGTTATATCTACCTCCTTTATTCCTTTCGATTACCAACAATAATTTTATGTCTCAATGTAAGGAAAAACAACTATAGGCCTACATAGTCACCTTTTTTATAGCAAAAACGACCAACACAACGGAAACAACCATAATCGTTTCACAAATCCGTAGTTTAAGCCAATAATTTCCGTGCTACAAACGTATATTATTCTTCTCAAGTTTCTTCACCCGAAATAACATCACGTACAATCTTATTTTTTTCTGCTCTATTTTTCATTTTGCTCATCACTTACATAATATTCGGCCGATATTACAGTGTTGCCGCGATATCATGCGAGGCTTGTGGAAAAGTTTGTGGCAGTCGATTGGAGACGTGATGCAGAATCTATGGAATGGATGAATCTATAAATTGAAGTCAAATAAAAATAAACAATCTTCCAAACACGTTCCATAGAAGACTTGTTTTACCTTCTGTTCTTATAACCTCAGATGACGTCATCGTTTGTCGACAACACCGCGGAGCAAAAATAAGGAATAATATTATGTGAAATGGTAATATGGTGATTCAATCATTTCAGCTTTCAGTTGGATTATTTCTTCAGGCTATATATCTGTAGTGCCCTTCGTGGCTAATTCATCCAAGCTACTGCTTTGAAAACTGAAGCTATAGATCGGGTGTGAGTTCGATCTACTGCATAAGGCATATGATAATTGTGAATTCATGAACTCTTTTTCGTACCCCATAATATTTTGGTAAAGTTGTTGGACAAGGAATATGATGATCTATAAATCTGTAACATTGTTTCATTTTTTCACCCATGATATGTTATACTGCTGAAACGATGGACTCACTTTTATGAGATATGTATATTTAATTTCGGTCAAGTATCTGTACCGTTGTCTTAAGACTATTGAATGAATGGTTTATATTCTTTGATCACCAATTTTGTATAGGCCTCTATCTTTCAATTATAGTGTTATAACAATTAAATAACAATTTTCTACTAAACAAGTAAATTTTCCATTAATTACAAATTAATGAAATTATTATACCAAATTGACACTTCTGTGATTCAAAATTATCAATTTAATATCAATTTTTAAAAGATTTCAATGTTTTGTGTGCTGACTGCATTCGACGACGTATTAGCATTAAATTTCCAATTAAGCCACATTAAATGTATTCGTATTTTTCATCATATTTTCATATATATATATATATATATATATATATATATATATATATATATATATATATATATATATATATATATATATATAAATATATATATATAAATATATATATATATATATATATATATATATATATATATATACATATATATATATATATATATATATATATATATATATATATATATATATATATACATATATATATATATATATATATATATATATATATATATATATATATATATATATATATATACATATATGTGATATATAATATATTTTTTGTATTGGCAATTAATTGTCCTGTCCTAGAAGTCAACACATCATGAAATGCATAAATCATTCTCATTTGAACTTCTGTGTGTATTCTTGTAAGCCATAAAATGTATATAGGCCTCCTTCTGAATAATAGCCTCTAGCATTTTTTCTATTAAAACAATCTGCCAATCATTTGCATTGGATATCTAGTTTTGTTTTTTCTTTCTAGTTGTCAAGCGCATGCCAATGGCAAGGTTGTACTTTCTTAGAATTGTAAGCCTATATTATATCTATAATACAAAAACGTTTCTGATCTCAAAGTAGGCTAAATACTTGTAAGCTATTTACCTGGTTGACCACATCAAAGTGCAAGACCACATTTACTGCATAGTTATAAATAAAGTTGATGTAATTTTGAAAATCTTTTACTTCTGATTCTAATTTCTATAGCTACGATTTATTATAATACAAGAGGCAAGTCAACAGTTTTGGCCTACGCTTAATAGGCTAATAGCATATTTTCACGAATTGCGCTTGCAAAGAACAATGTGGAGCAATTAAAGAATAAGAACGATTACTCCGGTAATGTGAATTGCAACTGTAATTTAAAATGCAAACAAAAGTTATATATGTGATATTTTCCATAAAAATGTACAAGAAAAGCTTTCATGAAGGTGAAAACACAGTTCTTCTCAGGGAAATATTTAATTGCTAATATACTATAGAAAACGCAGCATTTGCCTTGTAAGATAAGCGATCAAAATAATAATGATGATAATAATAATCTATTTCGTCATTTTGATTCCAAAACAAGATATCAGTCAGTCAATATTTCAAATAAAATAATACGAATCACAAATTACAAGGACGGTTTACAAAGACAAATTACAAATTACTAAGGACATTATACAAATGAGTTCTTACATTATATATTGTTATATATATTGGGTTTAACGACGCACTGTACTTATATTTTGTTCATGTTCTACATAATTTAATATAAAAGCGTTCAACGATTGCAGAAACGAATGAAGTGTGAATAATTTATTATGAGGTTAAAAATTCTTGAATGGAGTAGGCCTAGTAACTGTTTTAAATACGATTTCAGTGCAATTTTGAAAGATTTTCTTTTCTGTTGTTTCAATGAACTTGGTAATTTGTTATAACATCTTAATACTAGGTCTATGCATGCGTAAGGAAAGCTATACACACACCTCGATTTTAGCAACCATCGAGTCACTGACGTATTTTTCATTGTTGACTTATTGGTATAACATTTCGAGCCCTTTCGATAACATTTCGATAACCTCTGAGCCCATATTAGGATCATCGAGATTCGAACTCTCGACCCATTCAACTGACCTAAACAAATACATAATAATAATTTCATTCAAAATGGCTGATCCGATTTATTTGAAACTTCGAAAAAAGTGTGTGTTATTTTAATATTTAAATCCCTCGAGAATTTGAATTCATTTGAAGAAACTCCTCCGGGTTATTCTTCTTAGGTTTTTGAAATTTCAGAAATGATTTTTCTCACGAGTAGTTCAACAGATTACACCTCAAAACTATACAGAATCGAGTTGGATGTTAGATGTATGCTCCAAGTTTCAACAATATTTGTGCCTTCGTTGACCTGTGGAGCGCGAACAAAACCCCCCTTTTTTTTCAAGAACAGTATTGCGGCTCCACTCATCCAGTAAGTAGTTCGAAATCAGATGAATGGAGGAAACTTGTATTGTTCGGTATTGCAAGCAATATTTACAAATGATACAATAAACACAAATCAACTTGTCCAATGATACTAATTAGTAATTACAACTGATTCAAAACAGTTTATTCATAATTCGTTTCACTGGACTATATATAGAGTTTCATTGACATAAAACTATATGCAAAACAACGATACGAAAAGCTTTTCACGTACCATACTTTATTACGGTATGATATCTATATATTATAAATATTATGTTCAAACTTTCATTCAAGTTTATGTGAAAAAAGTATTTCTTAACACATATATGTTTCTCAATGTTTGTAATTAATTAATTAATTAATTAGTCAATTAATTGAATAATTAAACAATGGAATTACTTTTTGTTACTCAGTGAGTTATTTGTGGATTTGTGTGGAAAATGTGAAAATGGTGAACAAATAGAGGTAAATAAAGATGAATAATGATTTATTACAGTTATTTTTATCAAAGTGTCATCAATTCGCACGTTTTTAAACTCGGCTCATATGAATTAAATTATATCGATTAAATTTCCATGTAACTTTTCTCTCATCACTTAAGTGTGTTGAAATCATTGTCATGACATCAGCATCATAAGTTAGGAGTCAACCTCTAAGCCCATATTAGGATCATTGAGATTCGAACTCTCGACCCTTTTAACTGGAAACCTAACACACAACCGCGAAGAAAGTAAATCTTTGGTTATTAAAGCGATCGCTTATGAAAGATAACATTCATAAATATAGATGCAACTTTCTATTATTGAGTATAATTGTGTACGGTATTGATTAAGTGAGGTTAAGGGTTGCAGCCAACAGTGTTCCTGTTGATAATGTATTTTAATTTAATATAAATTTTCAAACCACACAATCTATGGTAACTGTTCATTATGTACTTTGAAACTATGAGAAAAAATCATTCAGTTAGGTACTTATTATTCATTTTCACTTGTATTTGTGGTTTGAGCAGTTTTTTTTACCAGTGTTTTCCAATTACAGGAAAAGAGATCCGATGTGTTCTATCATCATTTTCCATTTCACCCATTTTACGAATGATAATTGTCGATGCTGTTAAAATGCCTCGAGTCAGTCGTGTTCTGCTTTCAAAATAAGCACAAAAACTTGAGAATTTTATATAAGATTCATCAGTCAATCAGGTCATCACTGTTTTGGACACATTTATTAGTCATTACGAATGTCACTACTACTTGAGATTGTTTGATGACAATCTTTTCTCATAAATCGCATAGATTTATAGGATTTTCGTAATAAATAATATCCTTGTCAAGTCATTTAAGAATTAACCAATCTCTTTAAACCTCGTCGTTTCATCACTGTTTAATGGTTTTGTATTTGTATCGTTTATTCTTGACTATTTCAAAAATACTATTTATTACCACTGAAATTACTTTATTACTCAATTAATTTGAAAATAGTCAAAATCATTGAAAGGTAAAATCAATCGCTTCTTAATAAAAAGCAAATGTTCGAAAGAGGAGCTGATCTGATTATTTTCAAGTCAAAGGGGGCTCCAATAGGCTGAAGGGGTCTTGAAATTGGTGAAGTCGGTGAATCTGTGTTCGAATCCTGTTTATAAGAAAATGAGGATTGAGATATTTGTTCTAATCAATGTATTTATCAACCCTCAAGAGTTTGGGTTTTTGTGTAGTATTTTGTCATAGAGTGAAACGTATAGCATGGAAAAAGATTTTTTTCAAAATACAAAACCGGCACCTCCACCAAAACAATTATTTCTCACGATTTCATTGTTAAAAATATATAATGATCAGATTTCTTATTCGTCATTACATTCTCACTGAATCTCGAAATAATCTTATGTAATTATTCATCGTAATTTTTAATTATTCTTTTATCACCTATTCCTGAGAGAGATGTAATTCCGATATTTGCGAGTCAATGTTCCATAGATGATTTCTCCACGCTTCAATGACCTTCTGAATAAGCGTCTCATGTTTCTCAATAGTATCTCTGTATACATGCACCTTCAATTACTCGTAATGCATCTGGGTTTAGTTGCATTAAATTTCATTATGCAAGTTAATCATAGTGAATCTCCTTGTCGGAGAATGCACTTATGCAACTTGCACCATAGCTTCAAATTATAAAATGCATTCTTGTGATTTGAGTTGATTCACGATCGGTATTCGTTCGTGTTTGTTTTTGAGATGAGTTGTTGAGTAACAGTTGTGACACTTTTTTTCTGTCATCGTGTTTGGTTCGTGATATTGTGGGAGAACAAGTAAGACTTGAGTCGAAACTCTATGTACACTCTCGCTAGAAAATTATCAATTATCATTGTTTATGTATGATGTACCTCAGCAGGTACCAGGACCAATTGCCCTTTCAATCCTATTCGATTTTTCACGAAGTGGTTTATTCTTATAGTCAATTTACATTATTGTAAAATGACAAAAATGAAAATAAATGCAAAAGAAGAAAGTAAATATAGTGTATAGGCTAACATGCCATAAAATGAAATATGAAATCTGCGTAACGAAGAGTTTTTGTGGCTCTTTCAATTCGATCGAGAAGTCCTACGTGTGTAATTTATATTTCAATCGCTCCCGACTGATGATTGATCTGGACGGCTCGTACCACGTGAATTGACATTGATATTGACGTACATTGCCAGTCGTATATTGAGCTCAGTATCAAATTTGACGATTATATTTTGATGTTACAAAATATTGAAAATATTTTCTCTTATTTTTACCCATTACCATCAAAATTGTATTCATAATGAACATAGTTCTTTACTCATACGGAATATGCATTGCATTTTTTAAACGCATGCTTTGCCTATTTTACATATACTCATAACCTGAAATTGAAAAATTTCATTTGAATACTCGTGTCAGTTTAATAGTTGACATATTACCTTATCAGTGCTACCATTCATGTACATGCATTTTTACATACTATATAGCAAACGTTAGGGATAAACAAATTTCACTACCGATGATGTGATTGGAGCACAATACAATTTGGGGAAGACTGTTGTCCATTTATTAGAGCAGTGTATAAAATTACTTGACTCCAGGAATAGCAACTGTTAACAATGCGACATTTCAAATGAAAGTTCTTGTTGAATTGTCGAATACTTCTCACAGTCCCATACTTTCAACTTTAAACAACTATGCCTATATGCTCAAGATACTTCAGTAAGATATACTTCAGATATACTTGGAATGAGTTATTAACACATACATTTTTATAAACCATGATGAAATAACGGCTGTAGATTGAACTATTGTCTTTCAGCAAACAGTATAGATGATCGAACTATTTGTGTATATTGTAGTTTCAATCGGATTTAGAGAATGGATTGTAATACGCTATATCAACAATTTCTAAATATATATATTTAACGATATGAATTTCACGTCCTCATCTACAATATTATATGATTAAATTAATTCATCTTGATAGTTTAAATAAAAAACACAATATGTCAAGTTGGCTGGAGTGCCCCATTAAATTCCTGTATTGATACTAATTTCTGTGTAAATGTACTAATATTATTTTACATCATTATCTATCTCACCACAAAATGCATTTCCACTAGTTCTTGCATATTTCTGCTGCATTTCTCTCTCAATAATGACCACTACAAAATAACGCATTCCCGTCTTTCTTCAATCTTGAATGCGGTCTACCAATAATGCATTTTCCATCCCGTTACAAAAAGGATTCTAAAAACACCATTCTTTATTCAAAATTGTATCCTATATATATTTTTTATCGTGTATAAGTATTTCACGGTCTGTTGGACGTGTTATAAAATATTTCCTCGTTTTATAATGACTTCCTACTTGTCAATATCATTATTATGCATCTTCGATTCTAATATATGAGCACGTATATAGAGAGAAGTATGTACAATGAGCAGCACGTGCCATCGCCGGGGTTTGAACCCATATTCACTCGACCATGGACCCACAGTTGTAGTACCGTTTAGTGAAAGGGGTAAACAGAATCGATTATCGACACATTGTGTATGTATACATGAATTGAGATAATTGTTCTGCTTTAGAATGAGTTATAAATATACCACTGTATATCTATCACATTTTTGTCGAAAGATAAGAGAATCACGGATAATTATGTTCTGTTTGAACAAATACGATGTTGTTGATCGGTCAAGCTTTCACCATCGTTGGTATAAATAATGATAATTTCATTTTTTTCATTTTGGTTTCGTCGGAGTTGAAAAATGTATTTCTTTTTTATGATGTTTTTTGTTATTTGAATGTTGAATAATTATATAGATAGGAAAGGGCTAGAGCAATTGCGTCTACTTTACATTGTCCAAAATGAATTATTATTTATTGGTTATGATTATTCCATTATACTGATGTAAATTTATCAGCACGAACAATTCTGTCATAATATCATTGTGATTTCGATTTCATTGGATAATAAAATGTTCATGATTTTCTGACATGTTGTGTTGTTTTTCATCTTAACTTTCCATTCAACTGTTGAACTGTTGACTATTTCTCCATGCATCTCAATTGATGAAGTTGAAAGTAATCTTCTCCAATAATGAATTATTCAAATAATTACAAGATTTGACTCATTGAATTCAAGTACATATGAATTAGGCTCTATATGTTTCACAAATATATTTCAAGAAGTTAAGAATTGCCTCCATTGAATAGCTGATGACCGTTCAAAGACTCGTTCGACTCGGCCTTTTCCTTTTAATACTCATCTAATTTTTTATTTCATAAGTTTAATATGTTCAAAATCAAAAATTAAGATCTTCATTAATCATTACGTTTCTTACACATTTAATTGATCCTTTCTGCAACAATTTGAATGACTCGTCATGAATTTCATCTTCAATAGTAGTGAAAACATTTCCAAATTATCAATAAAAAAAACTCGATTATTCCTAGTATACCGTAATATTTGATTATTTTTCTTATACTTCTCTTTACGATAGGTAGCAACACTTTTTCATATGAATATATGTTTCTTTATTTTGCACACCTTCTTTGTCACTCTAACACTACATTTCTTATAACTAAATATAAAATGGCAAACTATTTTTTGTTCTAAACCACGCGATATGCTCAGTGGGTTGGTAGGAGAAACGAAACATACATGTATTCCATACTCTTCTGACAGTCCACATCTGGTCGATAAAACCATGATAAAACGACGGCTTGTAACCGGCCGGTGTATAGCCACCGCGTCAGTCATTCGTTGTCAGCCATCGAGTGAGGTGCTCGAGCGTCTGTAACTTCGTATCTGTTCGGGTGATTCCGCCGCTTTACTTCGTGTGTGATTATCATTGTTGATATCAAACAGACACAATAATAACAATCATTATTATTTTGGAATATACTTCAGTGCCTTTGAAGAGAGCATAACGTATGCTATAAAGTGGACAGTTTTAATATCAAAATATATTTGATATATTCATTTATTTCTGCAGAGTGCCTTCGAATATCACCTGTATAGGTACAAATTAGAGACATTTCGGTATCATCGTTATTGCCGAAACCTTGAACAATTTCAGGAATTAACATTTCCAATTGTATGAAATATTCAGTTTCTTTTTTAACTATATCTATAGCCTTTAGCTGCTTTTAAATTTTCGACATCGTTTTCGTATTGGTTCGTTACTAAAGATATATATATAATTTTCGTTTTGTCACAGTCCATAGAACATTCTCTTAGTGTGTGTTTGTGTGTATTCGACTTCTTTTAAAAGCATTTCGGTGAAAATCACTTACAAACTTTGTGTTGTTTTTTTCCCATAGGGGTTGCTGTGCTTTTCAACCCCTTAACATTTTGTCACGTGTTTATTCGTTTGTTGACACCGCGCCACAAGTTTATTTAAAAGTATATTTTAATCTATTCTTGTCACATCGTTTTGTACGTCTTCATTGGATATTCTCACCAGCAGAAGATTCGACTCGAACTTTTTTTTAAAACTTGATCTGCTCAACGTGAAGTCGCTCGTGCTTTATTATTAAGTGCACCCTTTTAGACCAGGTAAGAAACGCACCTTGAGCGCCAAAGGGCTAATTATGGACCACTGCCCTCTATTATACAAACTGATCTACTGCCAACTATAAAATGTCAACTATTGTATAATAATAATAATAGTCCGTCAAAACAAAGACCCCGCCTATATTTTTTCACCATTTTCAGTACCAGTCCCGTTTTAATTATGTCCAACTTTTTACGAACAGATAATAGTAATTTACTTGTTTTTTGTTGCTTATTTGTTATGGCAGCATAATTTCAATTATCGCTTTTTTAGACTTTGGAAAACCGTTCTAACTTGACAGTATGAAATATGTCTCATGTATTTAGAAATGAATTGAAACCTCAAGGTTGCGAAGTGCAATATATATTTTAATGCTTGTGAATAGAAAGTGATACAAATCATTTATAAAATTCTGGATGAAATATAGTGACTTTATATTGTATATAACTTATACGTGTACTCATAATTAATTGGATAATCTTGCGTTATCGATTAGGTTATTATACATACCTTATGGGACCGAACCTGAATCTTAACACAGTTTAGTCATAGCAGCAAAAGTATTTCACCCATCAAAAAGCGTTTTTTCATTCTCTCCAAATGTACCTACATTATGATAACTTGTTCTGTGTTTCAAAATAAAACATACAAAATAATAATTACGGAGATTATAGCACGATATACGCTATTGTAAAGCGTGTGCTCAAACCGTAATATATATACAGCAATAGGTAATTCTGCTCTAGGCTGAAGGCGTAATTGTGATGTGATATTTGAAATTCACCACTTTAAATGTCCATATCGCATAAACGTCGTAGCTAAGTGGATTTGTATTCACCGGTAATCATTTGTTCTAGGAAAATATTTCAATGCGTGTATTATTCACAGGATTATTATATTGCGGTGTATCATTATTTGCTAAGTTAATCAAATTTCATGATCATTATCCGAAATTGAAAAACAACAACAATACTAATATTGAATGTATTTAATAATAGTACTCAATTGGAAGTTCTCATATTCTCTGTAGAAATATGATCATCAAATAGTTTCTATACAGCTTGAACATGAAATGCATATTCAACATCATATTTAATTACATATTTAACGAACTCAATATTCATTGATTAGTTATGAAACCGTGATTTATTCTCAAAAAAATCAGCACTAGGTTATAAGTTATTTGAAAAATTGTGAAAAAATCCAAATTATTTGATACCCATACTTATTTTCTACCTATAGAAACCTAAGAAGTTAGTCGATCACATGTCAACTGTGCAGGCTGCAGCTTCATTCGCTGTGCTAGGACACCGCCCACAATAAGACGATAGACATATAATATTCTTTCGATTGCATCAATAATGCCACGTGTGATCGATCCCAACGTTTTATTATATTAATCTTCCTCCGTTGCGATACGGATGATTGAAGATTTCAAACAGCAGAAGGTCATTTCCAACCGGGGTTGTCGTCCCCTTAGAAGAAGAACTGTCTTCGTCGTCAAGTTCACGTTATAGAATATGCCACTGTTGGTAGCCATTTTTTTTCATTTCGCTCTTCAGACATTCGTTATGTATCAGTGAAGAATCGTGATCGATCGTGAATCGGGGAAATGATTATCTATTGTTGCAAAATGCCAGATCACAAGGAGGGGCTAATTTTTCTGTCATTGAAAACGTCATTGGCTTACTTCTCTCGTTATTATGGCCGTCAAAGTCGTGTTGTGTCAACTTTTAGACGTATCATTGCACTGGAAACGTGAAGGAAATATGTTGATATATAGACTTCTTTCAAGTGATGTCATTCATTGTGGAGACAACAATGTTCTCCGATTGATTCTAACCAATCACGATCCTCGTTAGTTCCTCAGTTCTCTGTGTTGCTATGGTAAAGATTGTTTGTTTTTTGTTACTCGACCGTTTGAGAATATATATATATATATATATATATATATATATATATATATATATATATATATATATATATATAATTTATATTACATTATTTATATCTTTAGGATATAATAGTTATGTCATGAAAGATACGCCTCGACCGGGACTCGAACCCAGGACTTTCTGATTGCCGGTCATGTGCTCTCCATGTGTGTGTATATATTTATATATATATATATATATATATATATATATATATATATATATATATATATATATATATATATATGTGTGTGTGTGTGTGTTTTTCTATTTGTCAGTCATCAGCTGTTGCATTGGACCATATTTTTTAACCTTGTATGACCTGACTTGAAACATAAACTAACCGTGATTTTCTAAAATATTATCATTTTCATATAGTTACTCTCATCACTCATTATTATATATTTTTTACGCCTAAGAATTTGTAGTGCTGTAATTTTGGATAAAAATCATAACAATACAAAATCTAATCAATGTTTTTTTGTATACTAAGGTCCCGTTTTAAAATCTAACTAGATATAATTTTGATATGCTATCAACTTATAGGTGGCGTTCGTTGGTGAAAGAGACATACAACAATGTCGTAGGCCTACTGATAATAGCTGACCACAATCTTTGATAATTCACTAGGCCTAACAATGCTATGGATTATAATTGTTCGTCAAATGTTGAATGAAAGAAGCCTACTTCAGGTTGTGACACTTTATATGGCTTTTTTAGAGTAACAGACAGCAGACGAGGAAATCTTTTCTAGGTTATTCAGTGAATTATAAAGTCTGGTCGAAAATATGATGCATGCGTGTTGTATAAAATTTGTTATCCCTACGATCATATATCAATTTGCATATTTACAATTAAATGTAGTATTTCCTCTAAACGGTCTCGAATAGTGACTTCACTCCACGAATGTATTCGTAGTCAACATTATTGTCGATTCGATAGCTTCGTGAACAGGGATATGCCATTTTTGATAATTTAAATGATTATCATCTATATGATTATAAAAAATATAAGGTTTCAAGGAATATGGGCTTAACCAGACCATAGGCCTATATTTTTAATACTGCGATA
The DNA here is from genome assembly GCA_964007535.1 of Brachyptera risi. Lineage (NCBI taxonomy): Eukaryota > Metazoa > Arthropoda > Insecta > Plecoptera > Taeniopterygidae > Brachyptera > Brachyptera risi. The sequence continues at coordinate 30,135,963 of OZ023329.1, read as the reverse complement.
GACTGTCTCATGCATATATAGCTTGGACTGGTATCAATTTACAATCGTTGCTTTGGCAACTTCAGTAAAGTTCGGAAAACAAATGGAAGGCGCGATTTTAGGGTGGCATCACAGTCTGCTTGACAATGCTCAGCAACAATGAGTGACTTCATTGGTACTAGACGCAGATTAAAATATAATATAAAGATGTATTATGAAACATGATCGAAGTTAGTCAATATAATATGGATATGAAATATAACTTTCGATTGACCTGGGAAGATTATTCGAGCTTTGTACGTGTGAGAAACAATGCACTATGGTCATATACATTGCAATTGTAATGCACAAGACAATGCATATTTCTACATGAGTAATTATTATAAGACATATTGTTCACGATTTGTTGGCTTTTTATACGTGGCGAGTGTACATAAGTGAAATATTTTCTGTCACCATCGTAACATTTATGTATGTATAATAGGAATAGAAATCGAAAATATTTTCTTCAGCGTGGAAGATTTGAAATGTCAAATTGAATTGTGATGATTTTTTTTTTTCGAAGATATGTATATATATATATATATATATATATATATATATATATATATATATATATATATATATATATATATATATATATTTATATATATATATATATATATATATATATATATATATATATATAATATATATAAATATTCAATTGATAAAAATTACAGAATTAATGTGATAGACTTGTCAAGTAAATAATCTCAAACAATCCTTACTATATTAGTGGTCATTGTTTCCTGTCTTTTAGCAATCGAGTGACAATACGTGACAGAAGACCATGAAATATAGTAAGGATGTAATTCATCCAGTATCATTATGTATGCTCAATTGTCATTTTTGCAATGGTCAAAATAATCTTTATAATAAATTGAAATCCGTGAAATGATGTACAACTTCGTTAATATTCATACTCTTGAAGGTATAGGATGGTAATATTGTTAATTTAAATGTTTCTCAACAAGTTGATAAGCTGGATATGAAAAGTACAAATGAAAAAACTGATATTACACATTTCGACTAGTATGACCTCTTCAAAAAAACTGACCCAACAATATTGTAATTACATTTATAAATTCTACTTAATTGCGTGAAAAAAATATAAAATCATTAACCTTTAGAGATCACGCTTCCTATTATAATTCGCGTCTACGATAATGAGTGTTTTTATGTAATAAAAAGTCTCACACTGGCCAGATTGAAATGTTTCCAAGTCGTAATTACAGGTATATGAAATTCGGCTAGCCTAATTAGTATTTATTTATGTATATACATTTAATTAACACACCGGTGATTATAAGTGGAATGTGGACGATGTTTGTGTTTATTAGAATAGAAAAACACATAACCCAATTTTGATCGGTCAAGTGCTTTTTATATGTGTGGTGTGTGTGGGAAGGGAGGGAGAGGGGTTCAACAAGTTGAATGGTGACTGGTTCAATGTCTATTGATATTCAGTAGCCAAGTATTTTTGATGTTCTCTTTCAAAGAATTGTCAACTATAGTTAATGCAATAGGCTTACTCTATGGGTAATTCTATACATAACATTTTTCATAGAAACAATAATATATTTCATCACTGTATAGGGCTTGTAGGCTTACTCATCGATAAAATGGAGGAAATAATAGCTCACATCATCGCTATCATGTTTGAGTATTAATGCGAATATTTCTACTTGGGTTATCTACCATATAATTCAAAGTTGTAATAATCTTAGGAGACAATGTGTTCATATATATATATATATATCTGCTCGACATATTTCTTTCCGGTTGTATTCAACAGGTTTTCCAAACTCTCAAGATCCATCTTATTCACTAGCTACCAATATTTCAGATGACTTCTTTGTTAGGTAGTCACATCGTGTTTAAAAAACAGACACATTTATTTCACGTCATGAAGAAACTGCTTTTGAATATTCCAAACCGGAGGGCTTTTATTGCCTCCAAAGTAAACCATTCTAAGAGCTTCGCCTAGTTACATGGCGATCCTTCATCTTGTTTTGGTCACCCCCGACACGCCATGTGTAATCATTCAATGCAACTGGTACATCCAAAGTTGGTACTTCTCTCGACACGACCTCAACATCTCGTTTCTGAAGTTGGTACAACTTGCTGTATACCGTCTGGTCTAGAATAGAAAATAAATTATAACATGTACACTTGGTGTCGTATGAAAAATAGTTTTTTTGCACATTTAAACTTTTTAAAATATGAATCGACGTCATCAATTGAAATGTCGTAATTTGAATTGTCGTTGTTTTGACAGTGGAGGTATTTGTGTACCCCACGGAATAATTTCCAGCTTATTCTTAGAGAGGATTTAGTTCTTGTATTCATTCATTTCCAACATGTCTCAATTGCACGAGTTACTGTGTCTGCAAGTATACATTGTAACACCATTACGTCATCATGATTCACAGCAGCAGTACAACTTCAATTAAACTAGGTTTTTAATTAGAATCTTTCATAGAGAAACATTATAATGATTTATAAAACATGTATTATTATAAACAAGGTATTGCTCTCCATGCCATCTGTTTCATATTTATAGTCTGCGATTTGTTATTGTACCTGCATATAATAAAAGGGGCACAGAACTCTGTGGGAATAATTTTAATATTAATAATATAATTGCGAATGACTTCCTCTTCTTTTAGTTATATGGTATTAGCTAATTTTTGTTGTGCAATATTTATGTGTTAGAACTTTGGTTTTTATAATGCACGTAATATAAATATAATGTGAGAAGCACAAATAATGAAATAACAAAATAATATTATATATTATATATTATACAAATAATATTTATGTTATGAGATCAAGATTTTAAAAATAATATCAAGGTATTTGTAAAAGTTTTCAATTGCAGTACTAAGTGCACTCATACGTAATAACTAATAATGAGTCGAGACAATAGTTTTACACTGAAATAAAACAATTGATTGTGATGCCGGTGTATAGAAAGAAGTAAACAATATTTTTATCCCACATACATAATCGGCTTGTAGATTCAGTTAGAAAGTGTTTGAAACATAATTAACATCTATATATCATTATAAAGTAGCTATATGTTATAGATTAGTTTAATAGTCAGATATGATATTTGAAGAGGTGTTGTTGAAAAAAACATCTACTGAATAATACCTTGATATCGACAAAGTCATTTAGCGGATGAAGTAATTATAAAGTCCATGTATTGCTATCGTAGCAAGTACACTTGCGGTCACATGAAGTGGTCGAACGAGATACATTGTGATGCATTCCGAAAACATTTACTGACGTCAAAACGAAGATGCAATGTATACAACACATACGCACTTGACGCACAAGTGTTCAAATCGTTCAAATAGTGGGAAACAAATAATTATAATGTGCTTATAGATTTGATTTGAATTTACATTTCTGAAAATTTTTTGATTCGACCTCGAATGTACACAATGTCAAATGACATTGGTTCAACACTTGACGAGATAACACATGATTAACATAACGAACGAGATGATACGTTGCAACTAACGAGATATGTCGTGTCTGGTTTAGGTATATACGATGACATATTCTTCAGGCAACTAGGAATCTTCAATAATTGAGAAATCATCATTGGTGTCTATCACGCAACGAAAACTCTGACGTTTATTTTATTATTCAATTAAATAGTGGTAACAAGTTACTGTATAAGTGGTTTTTAATGAATATATTCTATATCAAAAGTGTGTGGTTTAAAAGTAGAATAAATGCCTTGTTCTAGATGTGATAACCTAATATTAATAGTAGTAATATTAGACTTGACTAAAGGAAGTCTATAATATAGTCGGTCATTTTATACTTCTAACTTCGTGGTGAGGTCATTATTCGTTTTATTCCTTGCCTCGTGGCCGTTTAGTCGTACTGCATGTCTCATTAGATTCTGAAGTACGTTCTATTAATGTACCAACTAGTGATGATAGTGATTTTCAAAATAATTAGAAGTCATACTGTATTTTCCCATAACGTCTCTTCCCGTGTAAAGATTTCGCGGTAAAATTGTCAGTATTTTTTTTTCGTTCATCTGTTTCTTTATATAATTTGTTCAATGATTTCCACTTCCCGCAGAGCCTCAATGTATTTTAAACACATATGGGTTTCAATTTCAATTTCATAGTTATTTCGTAGGTTTCCATACTGAAAATAGGATATGTTTCACTTAGTATCAGGGAAATACATTGAAAATAGTATTATAATTTCATACAATCCTCTGGAAATTTTTACTGAGATGAATTATTTATATGAATAAGTCTGATCGGAGGTATTAGATGGATGACCAAGGGCCGATATTATCAAGTCTAGGTATCCTTTATCTGAGAGTTGATGAAAACATATAGCAAGGGATAGCATAGTGATAACAACTTTAAACTGACAGTTAAACTGCCCTCGTTTGTTATTCAGGCACTAATTATGGAGTGATATATGGAGTAGTCATGTTGTACGCTTATACATCGTTATTTTGTCATAATAAAATGCCAAGATCCAATCGATTGGGAAGCGCACAGATATCCAGATGGCAGTGAATCGTAAGTTGCTGTGTTCATAACACATCCTTCTTTATTCAAATCATTGATTTCTTATATCAGAGAAGAATGATCTGTATGAAGAAGGCTGTGGTCCATAACGTCATAACCATAGTGAAATTGACGACTCGAAAATAGGCTTGGCTTTACCAGTCAGCCAGTTGGATCATATTTTGTAGCCATTTCAAAATACCCCGATTGGATATTTGAATTTGACTACAGTTCTAACAGCCTTGTTGATTGGACGGTATGATTTCTGACGTCATGGGGGCGGAGACTGCGAGTCGTCAATTAAGAGAACAACCAATGATCCAATTTTCACTGGCATCTAAACTGAGCTTTTTAATTAAACCAGAACGTATATTTGAGTGCAGCTACTCCCAATTCCTCTATATACATTCTAACACTCTGTCTTCTATTTTCTCGCTTCATTTCATCGAATTTAAGTCTCAACTCGTCCGTCATATTGTGTACTGCAGTCTGTGGTTTGTTATCTGCGTCACGTGATCTGGTCTGTAAATGATGAGAGTGGACCGTGAAGCGCCCTTCCGTTTCTATGTCTGATAAATCCTTCATTCATTTACTTGGTTTTTTCTCTTCTTTCTTGATGAAGATGTTGCTTCGTGTTTTCTCGTCTGTCTTCCTCCCCCCCCTTCCCCCTCCCCCCTAGATACATCAGTTGTATGTTGACAGAGGGATGCGCGTCTTAGCGTGTCAAAATAAATACAAACTCAGGAAACGAGCTTTAACCCCCTTTTCTGTTTGATTATTACTAAATGCTGACGGAGAAAACGAGTCTTGTGACTTTGAGTTATCGCTATATTTTCTAGGGTAAGAATTATTTTGATTTATGTTTCACGTTCAGGTGCAGGTAGTAGAACAAAATAGATGCGATAGAAAAATTATGAAAAATAATTATAAAATGGTTTATTAAAACGATTTAATACACTACCTGTGTTATTTGCTACCTAAAAGCTTTTAGTGATGCGTGATTTGAATACATTGGCGTCTTCGTTCTTCAACCCTTGCGTTTTACTTGTGCATGATCGGCGCCTCCTCTCTACCCCCTAATCCACCCCTCCAATCCCCTCCTTCCATAAACAACCACATGAGCGTGTCTTTTGACCACACACCTTGCCAGCTATATCTGGCTTCATAATACCCTCATATCAAATGAATAATGCAATATTGGTGTTTCGCCTGTTTCTGGACATGCACATAACCTAACATTATCGGGAAAATGAAAAAAAATTATTAATGAAAAAATTATAATCACATTTCAGTTCGTTCCTTTAATTCTAAGAAGCATTCAAACTTGACGTTCTCTTTTACTGTGACTGCAGGAATCAGTATTGTGTAATTTTCCTCGTTATTCAATAGTAGCCTGAAAGAGTACATTGCTCTTATGTAATGTACAGCATGGTAATTAACTAACATTAAGTTAACTACAGCACCACAAATTGAATATACAAATTATATAATGAAGTCTCTTGACGTCTCTGTTGCCAAAGAAAATACCTCCGTCACACCATTATTTACATCGTTAGTTCTGTCGCTGTCACAGGTATTTTGGGCGACAAAGTTTTCAATTTTTTTTATTAAAATTTCATGTGACTGTGGCTTTGGGAATAGTTCAAGATCATTTAAAGTATATTCAAGATCCATACTCTCTGACAAATGGGGATCAGACAGAAAAAAGTCATAGGTTGGATATCATTGGCCGAAATCTGCTAGTTCAAGTGTATAAATAGGATTAAATGAAGTAGTGTGGTACCAGACCATGGATTTCCTCTCAAGTTGAACAAAAAACCCTGTCACTAAACATCGAAATGAGATATTAATAGCCAGTGACGTCATCGCCAGCTAGAATGGTGCCAAGGTAGCGTTGGTCTTTGTGGTAGAAGAAAACTTATGTTGTGTTCTTTTCTTCTATATAAAATCTGTTCAATCGAGGTATATTCTTTTATCTATATCTCCGTCTCTAAATGGCACGTGGGTGTGCCCCAAGGATTTGATTTCATATCACTATCTTCTTTTCTACTCTCATATAATGTGATGACCCAAAATAAACGTTAAACTCGATTTTATTGTACAACACATGCAGCGTGCTTTTCAAGGTTAAATATCACATAACCCTACTCAATCTTGTCAATAGTCCTTCCATTTTCAAAAATTCAAAAGAAGTAATTATCATTCTAATTTCAAATATCTGTTGGACGTCTGGAACGCGATAACAATGAACTTTATCTGCACAGCATGCATCCATTTTATTTATGTTGTATTATAAAAAATAATTATATGCATTTTTTATTTTTTTTATTTTATTAAATGATTTAGCTTTTGTCCTGGAGATATTTTTTATTATTCTCGTAGTTGTATCCTCATTTCATTTGACCGTGATGTAGAGCATCAACTAGGATGCTTATCAAGAAACTCTTGAAGACATAGCATGCATCGGAAAAAAAGAAGAGAAAGATGAGCATTTGTTTTGATGGATGTTGAAACTCTGAATACACTGACATTGTTTGTATTGGATTCAACATGTATTGCAGCAGCTACATGGTTGACCGTTGAAGTCCAACTTTTTGTAACGTATAGATTTAGAGAGTATTTTCCTCTCATCTGTGTGATTTACTAATCGTACTAGTAAAGATGTTCAATCCCTATTTGAATGTAGTCATATTGTGAATCTAGGTTAAGGGTTAATTGGAAACTTGAAATACTGGCATTTTATTCGCACTTATTTAATTAATTGATCCAAATTTAAATTACATTATGGTTTACTTTGTACTTTGTGTCAATTATGTGAGAATATAAAATACATATTTTTCAAATACTATTTTTTCAAATTGATTAGTCAGTAAAAACGATGTGAACCGTGCGTGAAATATATGCTCATTGGTAATTAATATAAAATATTATGAAATAATCAGTCAACTCTACATCATTTATTCAACTGCAATGGCAGTAGGCCTAATCTCTTATGGCCGTATACATGACAAACGCATCTATTCATTTCTCACGTGTGAAGAAGAACGAGAAAGTAGATATACAAGATGAGCTTATTGTGAGGCAAGGCCTTTACGAATTAGTAAGAAGTATTATTACTTCGGTCGGTCGGATGCATTACTTTGTGTATAACACTCACTTTGTGTTACACTGATGTGTTGTCATGCTCGTTTGTTCTTGGGAACATTTATAATAATGCATTTATATATAACTATACCGTATATTTTCAAAACGGTATTTTAGCGTGAATACACATCTGTTATCGTTAACTAGGAGAATTCATATCCGCTTTTTACTTTTCCGAAGTAGTCACGATTTTTTTCCAACACCCATTCTAAATAGAATTGAACGGCATATTATCATTCAATATAAACAAAAAAAAGTTGCATCATAACGTTTAGAATAATGATACAGGAAAGAATTACATGACGTAGAAATAAGGTATTGAGCACTATCGTTTATGTTTCACATGATTTTTGGTCAATGAATATGTATACACTTGAATTTGATCGAGATGGAGAAATATTACATACAGGTTTTGAGAGCAAACTTTTCAAAAATGAAAATATTTCTTTAACGGTCTTTCTAATAATAATAAAATTATTCTGTCATTCAATTGTTGTTTCAATGTCAACATTATACTGTTTGTAAAGACATTGCAGGAAGTTCATACCGTTGAAAGGTTGTCTAAGAAATTTATCTACCTTCGGCATATAGCAACTAAACTGTTCTAAGTTTCAAATGCCGAAGTATGAACTCCATATCTGTTAATTTATTCCTTCACTAAGAGCTATGATACATGTTAATTGTAACGTACTTGCTATCAGCAAAAGGTTTTGTATTTGACTCTTACCCAAACTGAATTGTTTCAAATATTAGCACCTGAATATAATTTGTACTTGTGAGTTGTGTTACTTACATATACCACGTTCACATCCTCTTTCAATATATATATATACAATATATATATACAAAGCACACATATGGACCTCATATGAATTTATATACATTCGTGCTCGATTACTTTTCTATACAACCCAGTCTTGCAAATTCATCTTTAATGCCGTAGCAACAGTAGCTACAACAGGTGGAATCATATATTCACTGATGACTCGACAAATGAGGAATTATCATTGCACTTATAGTTCTAGTGTCGGCAATACTGTTGGATACAAATCATTCATTTAGTCTCATAAAATTGTCGTTATATATATATATATATATATATATATATATATATATATTTTTTTTATAACATCGAAACTTGATACAGAATCATTGTTCCCCAATTAAGGCTATGGATGAAAGATAGGATCGTTTGGACGGGGCACCACGAGGGCGATCTTACCACCCCATTTTAATTATTCAAAACCAATCAACTTCAACACCAGGACTGCGCTGTCGGTGACCATAATTTTATATATTTGTGAAATTATATAAAATTATATAATTTTTCAATTCATAATATATCTTCATAATTTTATATAAAATTATATATATATATTTATATATTTATTAAATATATTTATTATTAAATATATTTATTTTTTATATATTTATTAATTTATATATATATATATATATATATATATATATATATATATATATATATATATATAAATATATATATATATATATATATATATATACATATGTGTGTGTGTGTGATTTATACACTCGTTCAACTACTGGATGCCGTTTGGTCCGTATAAATAGTGCACATGTGCTCTCTATTTCCTGGGTTTAAGTGGTCGAATAAAGTGGAAGGAGGGGGAGGAGGGTCATGACATTATGAGACCGAGAGAGAGATGAATGAAAGAATTAATCTTGTTTGAATATTCGGTGTGAGGGTTTCATATAAATGGTTCTCCTGCATCTATCTAATATCTAAGTAGGCCATGTCTTTGTTAACTTTTGAAGCTATTATTGGACTGTTGAGTCATGTGTCGGAGTTCGCAGACATTAGTTAAATTGGTGACGCAAATAGATGTTATTTTGATCAATTTTGTCGTGAAAAGTTTGCAGTAGTCTTCCCTCGGGTTTTTCGAATGGGAGCTCTATTTCGTATTATTAATTTAACTTAAGAATTGCATATAAAATCGGCAAGTGCAATTTATATGTAGCATCAGCTCTATAACCTATATCTACTAATTAGTATTGCTTTGAGAGTGCTTTCGTTTCCATAAATTTTCAATAACAATTTTCAAAAGAAAATCTCCAATTGTATATGGTATGATGTGTAGATGTATCCACAAGAGCGGGAGGCGCGAAACCCCCGTGCACTATAGTGATGTAGGATCGGAGAGACGGTCGATTGGAACCGTCATATCTCGCGGATAATACGGTGTTCACAATGGATATCATAATCGTTAGGCTTGGATCAAGATTTTCCTTTGCTAATGTCTTTCTCTGTCATTATGAGGTGGACGAAAGTTCCATGAAATGTAACAGTTATGTTTAAGGAAATATGTTACCCTGTTACGTATAACTACACACATATAAAGCTTATGGGATCATTACTCCTCTCCCCGTATAGAACGTGATGGACATGGTTTCTTCCGTGTCAATTGTTCTTATCGCAAGTTTTTAACACATTGAAACCACATGATAGATAATCTTGATGATCAATTCTCGGGCACGTTTATTCGTTTGAGGTAAGTCGGATTACTGTATCATGTATGTATATATAAGGACCTATATGTATAGGCTCAGTTTGTTCATCGTTACGCTACCCAAGCTGTACAACTTGTGTGTTTTATGTATGCACCACTATACAACGTACACGTTTTCAAAAATAGTTTTTAAAAATACATTAGAACGAGATTTTTGAAGAATAAGGATCGAAATTCCTCTTTATCTTCCTGTAGATTATTCTTTTTCATTAGTATGCACATACCGAAGTTCTTCTTGATCTTATTCAAATATATATGTTGTGACAAGATGTCACTTCATGTGTTCTTGTTTATGCATTCGTTTACGTACTCGTTGCTGCAGATGTGGGCCTACATAAAACACTTCATATATAAATCCCGCAACCATTTTATATACAATGCAGATGCTTATACAAATGTGCATGTTTATAAAGTTTGACTATATCAAACAAATATTACTGCCAGCAAATGTGCAAATTTACGAAAATAACTCCCGGAAATAATTTTTTGCTTCGCGCTCATCTACAAAGGAAAGTACCGTATAAAACATATTGAATAAGAATTGAATTTCTTCAAAGTTACTGGGTGTGAATCCATGCTCCCAATTTCGATCTGAAGATTACGCCCAGTTGATGATAATTATGTTGAAATTCACATCTAAAATAATGGAAATAACTCTGGTATAATTTAGTGGAAGATGTAAAGTATAACAGCAGCTCGAGATATTATCTACACTATTATTACATCGCAAACGTTTTTCTCTAATCGGTATCGTGCTCTTCTTCTCCCCTCTCTCCGATCTCTTTCCCCCCTCCACTACACCCCACGTGTTAAGGGTTGTGAATTGTGATTGGGGATGCACCATAGAACCCATAATGCTTGAAATTAACCCTCAAAAGCCCGAAGGGGATGCAATATTTCACAACATGCTCTCGAATGGCCTGGCATTCATACTCGTCGTTAATGTATAAGGGATGTGATATATAATGGTAAACGACCCTCTCAGGATGACGCTTATGGCCTTCAAGTATTTTGATAACAATCCTCATTGATTTGACCTATTGTTCATTCTGATTGGCTCATAGTTAAAGTGTCGATGAAATATAGTGGCGCCAATGAATTTATGTAACATCTGCAATTTAAACTTGAGTTTGATACTAGACATCATGTTTCAAAAACAAATTAATCAGGACGTTATATTATTATCTTGTTTGTATATCATTGTATTATAATTATACAAAGTTTTCAACTATGCATAATATGATTGAATTTGAATTGCAAATTTGGTTGACCGCAACTTGTAATTTCATGCCTCATCCGAAGCTAACATTAAAGTTCTATTGCTTATGCATTAAATACATACATGCATGATACAACAAAAACGTAATGAAACTCTGATTTATAGTGTTATTAAATTGACAATATTATTTAATTAAGATCCTTAAGTTGATGTTCTAAGCATGAGGGCCGTCACCCGGTGTACGTTCATGTATAAAAACCGTGGCAAATAAATCTTGATAATTAATTCTCAACCCTTATACGGTATAGAAAGGATTGCAGTTTTTCTACCCTCGAGTCAACATACGCCAATGGTGTTTTGAGGTCTAGTTACTGGGTAAACCACATGCGGGGGAGCGATGTGTCCCCATAACTACTATAGGGTAGTTAACTTATCTCCCCCATTCTGAAACTAAACGAAAAAGAAATAAAGTTGAGAACTTCTACATATGATACCACCCATACAGATGTCTCCCGGAGTTCTGAAGGTTCATCTGTCGGGTAACCTCGGGTTTTTTCGGTATTTATCGGGATTCAAAACGAAGTGACACACACCTATTAGAGATTAGGACCACCTGGTATAATACTGGACTATCAATTGTTGTTAGTTCATAGAATATATTAGTCATGCAACTGACAGACATCTCACATGTACTTGTAACTTATTTAAATAATCTTATAAATAAGATAAGAGAGATCCTTTTACTAGGAAAACCTCTCAAGGTATTTCATCTCAGGAATAGGTTTATTTACTTTTATATCAGTTGGACAAAAAGAAGAGTACAAATGTACACGATGACAATGCTTTAAATCTAAACAAATATTATTCAATTTGAATATTTTTTCAAATCTGACAAATGGTTTAACCCTGTAGTTTTTTCAAGTTCATTACTACCAACAGTTCATCGTGTAAAAACTCCTATATTTACTGACGTCATGCGACAGATATGCTATCTGTTGAGTATTTAAGGGGAGTGTTTCAGTTTCAGTTTTTTGGTTCTTCATTTCGTTTGCGGCATTGGAGGTTGGATTTAATTAAGCTGGCGTTATGAGACCGCTTTTAATAAGCCAGTTGTCTCTGACAAGATGCTCTCTGTTTTAATGAAAGAATTACTTCACATATATCTGTTTTGACACCGTGAATATTGAATTACTTCATTTTTAATGTGAAACATATTTTGGTGTTGGAAATGTGGCTCTTGTCATCTAGATTCTTGAACCATGATGCGATTTCACCTTCAGATATCAGTTTTGTCAACACTGTTCTTGACGTAACCAATTAGCATAATCTGTTTAATTCATAAATATTTGTGTATGAAATATTTTGCCAGGACTGAGATCACCTTACAGTGTAATCTAATACACAGTCGTATTAGAATATATATATATAATATATATATATATATATATATATATATATATATATATATATATATATATATATATATATATATATATATATTGTTTTTATAATAGTATGAGTTTCAAAAAGTATTTACGAAAATGTAATGTTTAGAGTATACGATGCCCAAGTTCAGTAGTTCACTTCAGACTGTGTACAGTCTAAGTTAGCCACAGCATTTTAAAACTACTCGTGCAGTTTAAATGTTGAATGAATAAATACAATGGCAACTTTTTGTGAAAATCTTCATTCTGATCTTTGAGGATAAGCATATGTGTGTCTATATTAGCTCGAGGAAATCGTTCAACGAAATTTGTAAATATGAAAACAGAGAGCAAGATTGGAAGGCTACATGATTTTAATTGATCCATCTTGAAATCAATCAAAATTAATTGAAGCAAAAATTTTTCACATGTTGACTGTGTTCGTCCTAAATTTTATTCAACAAAAATATCTTTTGTTCTTTGTAATGTGAAAAATGTGGGCAGAACATTAGTTTATGTCCGACTTTTTCAACATAATGATAATGATCATGCTATATTTCACTGTTTAGATCTAAACAAAAACGAAAAAAAACGGAACAAAGTGTTACAATCGTTAATTAACATTTCATTATCAGATCTTATTTAAATACACCTGTCGTTTTTCACAAAGTTCACATCCTTGTTGTCTATAACCTGACCGAGTCATCCATTGTTGATACCATGCGTTCGATTATTCAAACCAGCAGCTACACGCGTTCTATTATTCAAATACACATTCATCAACATCGTGAAGGCGGTTTTGAATTACGTACACACTCCTAACTACTATTAGTCACGTGATTGAGTAATCATCGTTTATTGCTCACAATTCAAGATCGATATTTGCAAACATTTGGTTGCTCGTTGCCTGGTACGAATCTTCGCAGGTGATTTATGTATACTTATACAGTGATATATGACACCCCCCCACATGACAGTTCAACTGCAATAGAAGGGTGTATTCGAACCAATTGCATTTTAATTCAGGTTTAATATATAATGAAATCGTAATGAAGGATATTTTAATGGCCTTTTATGTGCTATTACCAACTCATTGGCCTTTGAAGGGTATCATTTAATCATGCAATTCACATCATCTCTCAATAGCCTCCTTATCTTCATCCACAATTCTGCATTTAATTCAATTCAAAGATCTGGGTAATCTTAAATAATTTTGTGATGAGGACGCAGGAAGCATAATATGTATAATAATGGACGAGATGATCGTCTGATTGGCATTTCATCTTGATTGAACTAATCCGAACAGTATAAATGTGTAGCGTACCCAGGTTTTATGTGATTTACTGATACCTGGTAAAATAATTTCATGATTTATTATGAAAATTCAAAATTTTGGACAGCTTCTTATGACTTACTCACTGCAAAAATATAGGTTGATATTAGTATTTTCATTAAAAAAATAATGATATTTCCATCTGTCTGATTAAAACATAATGTCAGACTGCAACATATTGCAGCAATATATATCTATCTATATTTATATATATATATATATATATATATATATATATATATATATATATATATATATATATATATATATATATCTATCTATCTATCTATATATATATATATATATATATATTCATATATATATATATATATATATATATATATATATATATATATATATATATATATATATATATATATATATATTTCAATGCCTTTAAATATGAAGCATAATGTAACTTGTCGGTACATCTTCTGATATTAAATTCGTTGACTATATCTAGAGTAATTGTAAAATACGTGTTTTTTCTGTAGGTCACTCATATTTTAACATGATCATTTTCCTCTACGTAAGTGTCCTAATAATCACAAGTCAGCTAATCGAAATCACGTTTTTCTTCAATTCGATTGATTCCCACATGTTGCAAGTCTAACCGTATCTCGTATTATTATGGTCATTTCATCGCCATTCTCTCACAGATTTGATTGGCAACTCACAACTAGAGCTCTGTTGCCAAGGTAACCGACTTGCTACGAGCATGAAACCGCCGTTAGGTCAAGATTGAGTTGATGACATGATTGTTTCTGGTTCTCAAACGTCCTAGTCTTATTGCTTGATGTAACGGTCTTCAACATGCATTATCTCAGAGGAAATTAATGGAGATTTTTTATTCTATTCTTTTGTCTTTCATACTTGCTCTATAAGACTCTAATTGAAATCCATTTGTCCATTTACTTTTGTTACTTTCTTTGTTGAATAGTGTAAAAAGTTATATTTTCTCATCAATTATATTTATTCCTAATATTTACAAAGGTATTCATTTATCAATAGAAATGAAAATTAAGCAATGTTGAACAAATATATTTCCAATGCAAGTGATGTTTACTTTGATGTAGGCCCTACAATAATGATTTATGTTTTATGAAAGTTGAGACCACATTTAATGATCAACTATAATTATGCAATTTTAAGCTCTTCGTGCGTACTGTTCCCTCAACTCTAACTATTTTGAGTACATTCAGACATTTTATTCATTTGTACAATACCACATATACTACGTTTGCTTGTAGTTATTAAAAAAGGTTTATGATGATCGATGTGGTATAGTTGAAAAATCAGCGTGGATGGAATTGCAGTTAAAATGTTTACAATTATTGTGGTTATAATTAAACGGCAGGCTCTCAAAGCAAAAGTCGAATCGTACTGTGCCACCATATATATGTGTGGGTCTTTGGTCGTATAAAGATGTAATCACAATTGTATACACAAATATTCAACAATTCAATCAGGTAAATATAATAATCTACATTGGTTCGTATGAATTCTACTATTGTGAATGATGAGTATTTAAATGTTCCATTCCATTCGGAACAGTACGCGTTGAATAACAACAAATCAACTTAGATTCCAAAATGTTTATTGGACAAAATAAAAGTAAAATCAATTGATTCAAGTAACACAGATAGTCATAGGCCTACAATAATTATTTTTTCATGTTTCATCTTATAATAATAGTTTTTCACTTGTTTGAACTTTTAATGGTCGCATTCGATGTAAACCTGTTTCAAATATCAATTGAATGTAAAATGAATTTAATGAATTTCAAATCAACTTTTGTTTAGACAGTTCGAAGTTGAACCAATTATTTGAGATGGTATGCTATTTCCAACTTTTCACCCGTGCGTTATATATATGCAAGCATGTTTCAGTTCATATCTCCAGTAAAACATATACTACATGTTTTAATTGGATTGTAGATATAATGGCTTACTTTTTTCTATACAGCAACATCTACGAGCTACCTATGCTAAATTTATCACGTCAAATCAATACCTTAATAGGAATATCTGCAGCTATTTCTGGCAGCCAAGATGCAAGCTAGAATATAAATGAGGTCGTCGTGAAATAAATAATTATAAAGAACGTAATTGCGGTCATTAGGTCTGCATATATGTAAATTAACGTAAATCTTGAATCGGGAAAGTTAATTGTCAATATTATAAGAGTCTGTGCAGTGTGAGTGTGTGTGTGTGTGTGTGTGTGTGTGTGTGTGTGTGTGTGAGTGTGTGAGGAAGCTAAATTTGCAATCCGTTATGCACGATTAAAAACGTAAATGATGATCAATAATACCCTGAGGATGTTTAATTGTTGCTTCTTAGTTGAAAGAAAGTCAATTCACTTTTACTCGTTGTCTGTTCGTTTATAAGATGTTGGATGAGTCAATTCACAACCTGGATGAAAAAAACTTGACTTCTAATCATTTTTGCGTGCTTCAAAGGTCAAACGGTAAATATCATTTTCAAATTTTTCTTCATTTTTATTTCTATGCCAGGAGAGAATCAGGGCCTCATATAGTTCATGTGAACATGAAATATCTTGAAATTTTCTGCAATTGGTAAATAAGGAATTTCAATTATAATTGGTTAACAGGACGAAGAAAATCTTCAAACATCCATCACTAAAACTTCATTCACTTGGTATAAGGACATTATTGATCTATATTTTTCTTTTCACCGTTTTCAGTAAAATCTAGAAATTATCGTATGTCCTCGCTTATCTCATGAAATAGTTCCTTTTTTATTTGTTTACCTCGAATAATTAAAACCCAGACAAAACAAAACATAAAACATGTCTTGGTTATTTCAGGTCATGTTTTATTAACTATAACGCACGTGCTTCGAACATGTCATTTTCTACACTTGCACGTGCAGTAACTATAACATGTAGAAATGGCTTAACCAACCATACTTACATACAATAACCATGACTATAGAGAATTATTATTTTAAAGTTTAATTAGTAATTACATATGCTGCATTTCAGGTCATTTACCCTCGAAAGAAAAAACTTTCCAACTCCAGATAATATACTGCACACCTGGTCCAATTTTCTATAAAATGCAGTTAATTCTTTTTCTTCGGTTTTGTTTTTGTGTGATGTTTTTTTAAAAAAGTGAAGTTGAGTGAGCTAGCTCATTCAGTCTAATTGCATGGTCAGTTTGCATCACGTTCGAAATTTATCAGTCGAGTAAAAACACATTCGAAAATCGGGTTTTAGACGAAACGTATAATAAGCGTGAATTACCTATTTTTACTGCTGTTCTCGAACTTTAGTAGAGCACACAGTTTTTGTGGCGTCAACGTGTACAATTGATTAGATTTCCCAAATCGATATTTTTCATTTGGTAAAAAAATATATTTTCTAAATTTCCGAATGAGACCTACGTATGGCGTTTTTCAATATAATAATTTTACAAAAGTACAATTAAATTGAAATAAGGTAGAATTATCTTGTACAGTAAAAGTTACATAAACATGAAAATTTCCTTCAAAGCCCTATAGAACGTATTACAAATGACAGCAAATAACAATTGGGTAAAATTAGTTTGAAACAATTCTTCAAAGAGATTTGTTGTGTATTTTGTTTGTTCTGTACCGTGTCTTTAATTTTTGACAAGTTGCATAACATGACGCGTAAAATATCTGCTTCTCATGTATATTCTACTGTTTCGGTGAACGTCAATTTATTCATTGACAAATATACAGAAGTTTTTACGAGATTTCAAAACAAGATTACTTTATGAATAGCAAAAACCGTTAATTAAAAAGATTAAAATGTCATAAAAGAATAATTAAAAAACGCGATAAAATCTGCAATTGTTGAATTATTAATGCCACCTTTTGAATAACAAAATAAACAATTCGTATTCATGCAATATATATTCATACAGAAACCACAACACACCCACATCCCATTGTATTGTCGAATAAAGGTTTTGCATTCTAAACCAAAGTCGGTCCATTAAAATGAAATGTAATAATATGCAATGTGTGACCACACTAAATGAATTACATCGCTTGAACTCTTTCGAAAATAATAGTAATTTGGCAGCATTTTCGTTCCGCTGTGGCATTAGTTGTTCGTATTTCCTGCAATGAACGCATCACCATCGCGCGAGTTCGTTCTATTTTCCAGTTGCACCAAAACGCGCATGCGTCCACCAATCTTTTCAGAACAGCTTCCGGTGACGCTCTACGCACGCTTCACACGTGGTGTTGAGTCACGCTTCCGGTTCTTAAATCTTTCAAATACTATGAATAAGACTTGTGTGTTTGTGATTCAAGAATGTTGTTTTTCTTCAATTGTTGAGTGATTTTTTTTTTGTCATGTTGACAATACCGTTGTGTTGACGTGATGAAACAAAGAGATTTGTTTGTTTATGTACTTTATTTACCTTTATAAGTGTTTATCCATGCAGTCCTATATAAGTACTAGTTATACTGAGAAGTAGAAGAATAGACAAAGGCTTGAGATGCGTCTATATATTTATATATTAGACATTAGACATACGTGCCATTGAGTATTGGAGAACCTGCTTGGATTTGATACGAATCTTGCTGAAGTTTGTGTGCATGGGTATTATTGAAAGAAAATGATGGTACTTTGGGTAAACATAGAAACCATCTGATAGAATCTCATGTATCACTCGAACGCACTTGGCAGCTACAAGATTTTTACTATAGAAGCCAAATGTTCCTATAGGATATCGAGTGGGCTATAAAAAAATCGCATCAACTCGGTAGGTTTACTGACTATACTAAGGTAATTGCGTCACTTCTTGAATCTCTCGAAGTTGGTTGCTAGATTCATCTTGATTTTTATTTCGGAAAAGCGAATGTTTATCTCTATTGAACCTGCGTGAAATGAGGGAAAATAGCGAATCTTTCTGATGATCCATCAGAAATGATAATTATCTTTTATTGTTTCTGTACGGAAAATTAAGAATAGCTTGTTCACATAGTTTCAATCAATATTCATAGTTCAAAAATGAAGTGGATCGATTCGAATCCGTTATAAATATTTTTTCGATCTATTGAATCGAGTGTCTTGACAGTCGACGACAACTCAATGAAAACTGGAATACCAGTTACTTCCATTACCACAATAATAAGCTGGAATTACCAGAATAATAAGCTTGTACTGTACATGTACAATTTATCTGTAGGCCTACATTTTATTAAGATATAAACTGTTATTATCGACATCTACACGTTTACACAGTACTCGACAGAGCGTCGCAATAACACGTTAAAAGAACAGATGAGAGGAAAACTGCTATATATATATATATATATAACTTATATATGTATATATATAGGGCCTATATACATACGCGCATATGTATAAATATATATATTTTTTCCCCCGAGAGAATATATTTCAATGAGACATGATATCAGCAATATTCATCTCGCATTCTAGTTTTTCGTTTTAATTGCAACTTCTACTTGTATTTGTAAAATGTGATGTAAAATCTGTAATGTAAATTTAATTGTGAAATCATACTATAGTATATACTCTATTTTTATTAGTGAATTTTCTTATTCTAATCAGAACAGATTCCACAGAATACCATGTGTTGAATCACAGTTCTTATTCTATTAGTACAATTGTGAAGTGCATTTCCTTATATATGTGTATGACCGATTAAAGAATAGTATAATATATCAACAACCTGTATAAGAAGTGTGAGTGTGGTTTATGTTTCGTACTGAGTTTAACCTCGTGGTAAACAAAACAATTAATACCGAGGTGAAAAGTGACGGTTATGCCATTGTTTTCGAATAGAACGAAATTAAAATGAGTTGATGAGCGGTCGTTGAAGAAATGCAGGGTATTTGAGAGAAGTAATGTATGTATATGTTTTATGCATATATTTATAGAGAAGTCTAGACATGCACTAGACATTAAAATATAAGTAACGAGGCAAAGCGTAGGCTTCATATAATGGAGGACTAATTGCATACATTGCTCAACATGGTTTGTTTACGTGTGTGCGCTGTCTGCCGACGAAATCATTAAAATGCTTGCAATTATCAGATCGTTCATTTGGATAGGTGTGCCAATTATATGCTCGCAATTATTTATGCAATTACAGGCGAATATCGTATTTGTTGAAAACCTTAACTGAAAACTCGAAGCACTCAAGTCAAGATTTTAACAGCGGATGTGAGTCAAGGTAGCGAATTATCACCATCAAGTAACGAGTACATCTTCCGTCTATAATATCACTGGTCTGAAGATAGCTTTTTAAATGTATAAAATATGAAAATCAACATTTCGTTGAAACACATCTTTTTAATTTCATTTTTTTTCTCTCTCAGTTCCATACAAACCGTTGAACCATTTATATATACACGAATTGTTTTCATAAATAGAAACGTATAAAGCCACTGAAGTTTCGATCCCGCTCCATTTCTTCCATCATATTTCTCACTTCTCTCTCTTTATTTTTTTCCCATTCATAATACGGCCCTTCATTCCTGTTTTTCTCACTTTTCACTTCTTATCTCACTTGTTCATTGGAGTATATCCCTTTTTTCGATCTGATTTCGATCCTGCTTCTTCTGCTTCTTCTGCTTCTTCTGTCTCACTTTATTCCGCAATATTTCTCATGGAAAAAACTCCTCACTCTTAACTCCATTTCTATAAGCGCGCACTGCTATCCATTTTTTAAAAATACCAATATGCTATGTAGTGCAATATCCTAACGTCCACCCTCTCTTCTGTTCCAGGTTTTACAACGGGATGTGGAATCCCACGGGAAGATCGTCTGCTCCGTTGTGAAGCTGTGCGAACGCGTTGCACGCACCAAGTCACGCACGGGAAGGCGTCACGAGACGACCGATGCGTTGGGCGTAGCAAGGAGCTTAGAGAGTCGCTGGCATCATTTGTTTCTGCGATCTTTGGAATGGTCGTGCATGATTGAGGCGCTTGCTGATAAACTACGCAATATTGTGAGTACTCAATACATATAATAACAAAGGCGCACGCATGTACTGAAGGTGAATAGCATTGGTCGAGATAGTTATTATATACAATATGGAAATAGTATTTCAAACTTGACCCCAGATACAGTTTACAGTATGAATAAAAAATATTTTATATACGATCAATTATTCCATAAATTATTAATCATAACTTATTTATCATTAACTGATCTTGCGGTTTGTTGTACATTAAAAAACAAAATATTCCAACAAGTAATCCATCTGTGATGCGTATTCAACTACCCCACCAACATCTAGATTATACAAGGCAATAACTTTGTCTGGTACAGGACAAATTGGTTATTCAGGTATGATTTTCTTTTTCATCATCTACAAGGTTCCTATTGCTACAAAGTAAACAATATGGTTAATTTGATAAATGTTGAGTTCCGAAATGATTAGTTTCTCCCTCAGTTTTAACCCTATAAGAATCTGAATTTAATAATTGAAAAATATATGGTACTAAATTCAATCGCGAACCAAAACATTTTCATCGCTACGGATCATTTCGATCTACTTGGCGACAAACTATAAACACAATATCATTTTCATTGAAGGTTTCGTGTTTTCGACGTTCTTCAACCTTCTTTACGAAATCACTTATTTATACGTAGACTATCCATCAAAATCGAAAATGCATTTTGTATTTTTATCTTTTGTTCACCTTTATATAGGCATCTTCTATAACGCCTCAGGAAAGGTAACCAGGCATGAAATGTAAAAATAAGCTGCATCTTAAGTTCAAAGATCAAAACCTTAGAACTGTATTAATCGAAACTTGGCGCGTTTTACTGTATACGTGCTGTTTGTAACACATAGCAAAAAGAGGGGAAAGCGGAAACGTATGAACAAGGTAAACGCTGTAGTAATAACACTTTCTCAACCTGGTATGAGCGATATTAACACTTTTTTTTACAACATTGACAACCTTATAGCTATTATAAGCAGTCCACGAATAATCTACCGCGTTACACACATCATCAGTGTGGTATTATACTGGTCAATTCTGACAAAATCGTTTTCGTTGTATGTTTTGATGTTGTTGAATCCTGAGAGAAAATAATAATATATCACATACCCAAGCCTAGTTTTTGTAAACAAAGTTTATAATCAATAGGTTTTGCTTTTACAACATATCATAAAACATACTGAGCAGTGATCACTGATTATCATCTACAGTTTGAAATAAAACGACCATTAAAATTGATCACATATTGTTTTTTTCTAATACAATTTCTTAGTATGTTATATTACACTCGTATGAAGGTACGAGTTACAGAGAAATTACACATTCTTGCTTTCTTAGTTGTTTTGCATCATTTTCAAGAATATATATTTTGTTGATAATCAATTGTAGATCTCGATAGTTGATTGAATAATTAAGTGGATGTGTTCCGGGTAATTAAATGTCAGTGAACGCATACATTTGTATACGGATTTAAAATTTCTTCTAGATGTGTAGAGTTTGGAGTGAGCATATTTGAAATATTACCTGACTGGAAAAATTACGCATTTTCAATATGAAATAATATGAAACCAGTGAAAATAATTATTCATATATCTTCAACATCATTTGATTTTAAAGCCATCAGTTTTTTTAGCTATAGTATGTTTAAGCTATACTTTTTCTCACAAGTGTACAGCGGTACATGCATGCATGCAGCAGCGATACAGCAGCTAAAGCAGTGAAACGTACTATACGTCAAAATCCTCTACAATGAAATCTTACATCGTATCTCGATTATTATTATTCATGTATTGTTCGAGGCCAGGAAATCTTACTCATCGTCTTGTAAATCGAGAGAACAATTCTTTGTTCTATCTTGAATGTAACAAATCTTTTAACGAGAAGCATAACGTTACAAGTATAAGATATAATGCTATTCTACAGCTGTGAATTTTCAGTCCCAATTCTAACCATGGTAGTTTTTACCTCGTAGCGTAGAACTATCAAAAATTAGATTCCTCTATATAAAGCTTGTTTTGAATGGGTATATTATAAAGACTTTATCATTGAAATAAATTTCGACCACTATTTTATGTTTTGCTTCAAAAGTATAATTTGAAATTAAATTCATGTGTAATATTCAAAAGAGTCAATATTCTGAAAGAGTTTTTTTTTACGAAAAATTGTGTTGTACTTAATTTCGTTTGACCATATTTAAACCAGATGTTGATCAAATGTTGAACTTGATGAGAAAAAATATTGATACTCATTTTACCGTTTTTTCTTTGCATGTTATACCTTGAATATTTTTTTAGGATGCGTCCATATATGAGAATACAAATACAAAAAACGAGAACCATCCCACTATAGCATTATATATCGGATGATCTTATTTCCATATAACTATCTTTTATTGATTGGTTATATTGTCAGACAACCGTAATTTCTCTTTTGGCAACAGGTAACTCAATCTTACCTAACCATATTTGACGTGATTTGTTGCGGTCAGGGGCCCTACCTTTCATATAAATAATTATCTCTCGTAATATTATATAATTATTATCACGCCAAATAGAGATGAGAACCGACTGCGCGCGCCGAGTAATTTATGTGAGAACTTATCATCTAGAGAGAAACTAAAGTCAGATTTTTCTTGACATTTCAATGACAGGTTTCTCTGGTGAATAATTTCCTCACGTCACTGACATTATACGTTCACGTTTGACTTCTTGTATAACTATGAAAATACAAAGATTGTGTCTGTTTCTCATCATTTATATCGTTATGTAGGATGTAAGGTTAAGGACAGGAAGATGATATACTAGTATGTTGAGTACAGCCTTGGAATAAATAAATACAAAATTGATATTAGAAAGACCACAACGAAAATGATGTAGTTAGTTTTATACTTTGTATACATTGTGTGAATGGAAAATTATGAACTGACCCAATTTTCATTTCATAACATCGAAACTTGATCCAAAATCATCGTTTCCCAATTGAGGCTATGGATGAAAGACTCACAAATAAATACCCAAATTAAGACCCAAATATGTAGGTCTACAATTTATATAATTCTATAATTTCATTTTTTCCTCTGAATTTGTACTTCATTATTCTCTAATTTATTAGTCAATGTTATTTCCATGTATAAACTTGATTTTTCTTTCATATTTAAACATGTCCGTGATTAATCCCCAAGTTATCCTTTTCATAAGCTCTTATTTATATAATTTTGCAAACACTAAATAATCTAAATTAATTATTGAATTCATTAACGGTATATATTTTCCCCTATACCACATTTTTGGTGTCGAACGATATTCAAAATAAAGGTGTTGAATGGCGAGCTTGCGATGTGCGTGTTCATAAAGATCTACATCGTATCGTATGCAGATCATGAACATTATATGTTGATTAATTATATTTCAAAAAGATGCGTAGAGTTATTTCTAGTTGAATTCAAAAGGTCTCATGTGAATTAAAAGATCGTGGACTATATCCTTGTTTTGAGCATATAAAAGAATCTTATTATAAAAAAAATGTCGGTAACAAAACCATACCCTGTAGGACAATGAAGAAGATTGCATACTGTATAAAATTGATAAGTTACTGTGACGAACATTGTTCTAGAACACAGAAATGTCGACACACAATATTGCTCAAGATAGGAGGTCGAATCTCAAATAACTCAATGAAACTACAATTATGAGTCAATCTAGTTTATAACTTTTCTTAAACATCTCATCACATGAATTGTACGACTATCATTACTAAATTGTAGTCGAAATAATGATCGTAATATCATGTTAAATTTGAAAAAATGTCTCAATAACGATGCAAAGTGTGGGCAAACCAATATTCAATCGCTACTCTGGCATAACATAATATATTAATGTCACTAGTTTGGCAAGACCGATCGACCGTCTCTCGTATTATTTAGCAGTAACGATCGGGTGTGTCTGACCACCACTCTCGTATCGTAGGAAGTATATAGAGTTGATAGTAGACCCATCAAAACTTGTCTTATAGCCAACTGAGAAAAGAAAAGAAAAATATCGTCATTGTTCGATGAGATGGTTTCTGTCGGTTCTCTTTGAACTCTCCCGCCAGGTGAGAAAAAATGATTACATTATATTGAAATTAATCAATAGTATACACCTACTCTACTATACTGCATAAACTAACCATCAAACTTATAGAAACGTCTGGCATTTTCTGTAATGTTGATGGATGAGCGTGTAATGAGAAGTATTTCATTTTCGTTTTGATACGGACATAATAAATAAGATTCATCAAGTAATTATTTTTCTGAAAATTATGAGCAGTACTTGAACATTTTTATACATATATTGTGGAGATATAATAATTAAAACTGAATATTTTGTGAAAATATATATCTCGAATATATAATATTCCGATATGTCGAACATTCATATCCTGAAATTAGTATTGGAAAATATATATTGTCGTTTTTCAATTCAAATCTAACGATTCAATTCAAATAGATCACGTAGAATGTATTCAAGTCCGCATTATTTTGTTATTACAACATTCTCAAATTTGTAACTTTGTAAATATTTAAATATGAAATTCTTCTCATATATTCTCAAAACAAATATGATAATGGTAATGAATATTTCTCATAATTTTATCACAATCAATTTGGTGCAGGGAAAGATACACTTTCAAATTAAGGTGTGAATAAATAATATATGTAATGATCCTTTTCTAAATCTGTGGATTTCTCATTCAATCAATAAAATAGTAAGTCAATCCTTTCACATTTATAACTGCAATCAATCATACACTTTGTACATGTGCACCTATTATTGTAAGTATGGTTCTGGGTGAACATCCATTTGTACGAGCACTATATATAAATGTGTTGGGTGTTACCCTGATAACATACGGTATATCGTGCGTCATCATATAACATGTAATAATAGCGAACAAACACGTTCAAGTTGTCGACAAACACTCGTATAATGTTAGACCTCGTCATTTTGAAACTAGAGAAATGCCACCATATGTTCACCTATATATCATATCGCTGTCATGAAAAGATATCGGTAAAATTAATTTGAAAAAAGGTGTTGTAGAAACTGATCATATTTTCTATATAGTCAATGTTTCTGTAATAAAAACGAATGCTCTAATGAGGAGTGAAAGAATGACAAAAAAGGAACAGATTAAACACAAAAAATTAGATTTATAGATGTGATAAGTGATATATATATATATATATATATATATATATATATATATATATATATATATATATATATATTTATTATTTAAAAACTGTTCCACTTTAGGAAAAACTTTATGGTAAAACACAATTGTAAGATATTTATGTGGAAGATATTGAGACATTTTTTTATTGTGCTCTATACGATTTCTCTGTAGTGTATGATTTATTCATCATGTAATTATTCGTGATCATTCCTACGAATACAATCATTTTACTTTGAGGTAATATTACTATTTCGATGTTTTTCTCATTTATATTATTTGTTGCTATTGTCAATTGCACTTGTGTCCCAGTGGCAACCGTATTGTCGGCAGTGTTTCAATAAAAACATATATATATATATATATATATATATATATATATATATATATATATATATATATATATATAAATGAAAATAAATATATATATATATATATATATATATATATATATAAATGAAAATAAATATATATATATATATATATATATATATATATATATATATTATATATATATATATATATATATATATATATATATATTATATATATATATAAATAAATATAAATATAAATTATATATATATATATATATATATATATATATATATACATATATGTATATATATATATATATATATATATATATATATATATATATATATATATATATATATATATATATATATATATGTATATATAATAGATATGATATTGAAATTGTAAATGACTTCTTTTCGGTGAACGTTTATTGTTTGATCATGTTGTAAAATGAGTGTCTTATGGTTGCACGATGCCACATCATTGTGATATATGTGAAATTGTTTTATTATTATTTTACAACATACTTGAAAGAGTCATAAGCCGCCTTCGATTTGTATAGAAGTAGACTTATTTCAATCATGATGAACCTATGTATATATTTTATTCTCTTCAAATTTGAATTCAATTGTCATTTTGGCAAATACTAAATGGGCCAAAATGTAGTTTCTTCACATATATTCTTCGAACTTCCAATGTGGATTTTGACACCGAAAGGTTCTCAAATGTGGGAAACCAAGAAGTTAGACCATATGTTTTCATGCAGAGGTTGAATATATATATATATATATATATATATATATATATATATATATATATATATATATATATATATATATATATATTGGATAATATATAGGCCTGCACATTTATTCATGGATTTATAAACAACTCTAAATGATATGAAACACGTTTTGTTGAATCACGCATACGTTTCGACCAGACGAAAATTAATCGTCGTTCAATTCAAACTTATAATTATAGAAATGGCTTGGGGGGTGCACATTTTAATAGAATGCATCGAATTGTTCTATTTCTTTTCAAAAACATGTTTTTAAGTGTAAAAGTTTCGAATTTATTCTCTTAAACACGATCAACTTTATAAATTGTAATCGTTTCCCCGAAAACCATTTTATTCTAGTTCTTACCTGAACACGAGTTGGTTATAAAAGTGCGTTATACTCTGTCACGTGACCGCGTGACGTTTCTATCTGTCAGCTGACTCTCATACAAGTTCATGGAACATACTCAATGTCCAATTTAAAAAAACGATAGATATATAATATAAAAAAAGGTTGAAACTTGGATGCGTTTTATTATACATTTTATTGACATTTATAATCAAAACAAAAAATGCATTTTTCATTCATAGTTCCAATGTAGGTAGACCTATTATCATAATTATCATTATTATTGTCATCATTTGCCTATATGATGAATTGAAATGAAATTGTTTTGATGTTCCCCATGTTGTTATCAGTGGGAACTTGATAATTACCAAACATCAACATCTATTTATAATTACATTTTTTCAAACTGGAAAGAAATATTTCATCATGTCTCGTCAAACCCAAGGAAATGTTATTCAATTTTTTTCTTTCTTTTTTTTAAGGTTTGCATGGTTTTTTTAATTATCAAACAAATACAAATTTTTTTCAAAATAAAATGTTAATAATGATGATCAATATAATAATATAAATAATAATGTAATATATTAAGAATGATATAAATAATATAAATAATAATATTAGAATATGAATTAATGTACTACAAATTGCACAACTCTTTTGGGTTCTCTAAACTCTAAAGTATCTGGAGTTTGGGCAGGTTGCGTTTCATCATAGGTTTTATGTACTGCTTGATTCACAATTTGAAATTGTGTATATACGAATTTGGTTCGAATATGTATTTGAAAAAAGGCACCTCAGTTTTCAGATCTGGGAGACATAAATATATTATATTTACGTTTGTAAACTTATTCTCGTTTGCTCACCTCGGCGTTTGCCCAGCAATAATGTATTGCAGTATACCAGACTAAAGATTGCAACTTCAGAAGTAATCCAAAGAGAAGTATATAACAAGGTGCATATTGTGAATATAGTACATTGTGGTATCTAATTATTAGCCACATGCATGCATATAAATATATACATCTAATTTCCAGTACGCCGGTGGCTACGTACCAAGATGGCATGTACAATGCATGCACTACCATTATATATAAATAAATATATATATATATATATATATATATATATATATATATATATATATATATATATATATATATATATATATTAAAGAGACGTATTATTTTATAATTATACTAATTATGCTAAGTGGAAGTGGAACAATAAATTAGGTTCTAGGCACCGTGTACTACGTATACTGCACATTATTTATTCATCACGAATGATATTAATATTGAATAACAATTGTAAATGCTCTATTGGGAAGCGCAATAAATATCTACGTGTTAGTGAATCATAAACTTTGGTTGATAATAAACTTGGAGACCATGGTGAACATCAAATGACAACCAATAGCCAATTTGTATCATCAACTCAACTGAACAGAATGTGTATTCACGCGCTGCGGCTTCCGACCAATACTAATAATGTTCAACGATTTTAATACATACACAACCTTTTATCATCATAATTAAATTATCATATTAATTATATAGTGGGGAGATTAAATTGAAGGATATGATAGTGTAATGATTAATAATAATCAACAAATTATATTTGTTCACAAATGAATATTCAGAATTTCAAATAGGGTAACTCAGAGATACGCTCACACTATTCTAGTACTTCGGAAGAACTATTTTTCAAACTATATTTTCGAATCAACTCATGTCATTAGTAAGATTTAATGCCACAGGTCTACTGATCTTTACCCTACTTGTAAATGACATATTTGTAAAAGTACAAATCTAGGCGATCATTGAAATTCACTTCATTATTTAAAAAATATCCTCATATTTGAATTTCCACTTGCCGCGTATCAAATCGATTGAATTACCAGAAATGCACATAAGTGTTTTTGTGACAATATTTCTATGTGGTTCATCAGAATGAGGCCTTAATTGTTCATAGTGCTGGAATAAATTCTACCATAAAAATACAAACATGAAGATACGTACAATAAAAATCAACAACACGTGTCTCTATACAAATTTATTCCTATGATTAATTTAGTAGAACTTCTCGGTCAGCGAGTTTCTACGAAAGTTGGGGGTAACAAAAGTGATTACACGGCGTTCTTGATTGTCTTGTCTTACCATCAGAACTTGTTCAACTCGCAGCAAGTATGATTTGTTCTCGGTACACACTTGTAATTAAATTAGTATGTTCATCATGCTAGCGGTTTATTTACATTTTTGTTTAGCTAAGTGATTGAAATGTCGATAACTGCACAGTATACTATACAGGTATAGGTAGAATGCAGTGCAACAGTTTGTCTATATATGAGGATAAGTTCAAGAATAACAAGAAAAGCCTAGTTCACGACTTCACGTTATGACTTAACGAAGTACTCCGTGTTTATATATCGGTAATGCTTCTTCACAATTGACGGTAATTATGCACTGAATACAATCACAACACAAAAATAGGTGATTATAATTATCCACATTTTTTTTGAAGTGGGATTTTTAGTGGAACATATTTTCATTCAAAATCTTGTAGCTATGGATTTGGTACTTGAAGCTAAGCTAGTATTTGGCGGCATGTATCAATGCACATTATCTTTTTTATATTGGACTTGACGTCACAGGGATAACTATACGATCTATTAGGTATCCGATGAATAATTAATGAGATGGTAGGATGGTGAGATTTAGGTTTCTTAGGTAATGGGAAGAAAGCGGTCGTGCATGGTCCATGTTGTAAGAATCATCCCAACATTGGCCTAGGCCCTAGACTATACAGAGGAAAGCACAAAAACCTCTGTATAAGATGGACGGTGGCGGGCATCGAACCAGGTCCGATATTTATCCTCATCTTCCGGATCACATAAAGCAAGCGCGTTACCAACTGATCTCCATGTGGCGATAAAATACAGTATCACTGTCAGTCTGTCATAGTTGACTGTTGTATAACTTGGTATATTTCTTGTGTTTTCTCTCAAAGCTATTCTTGACGTAAATCAGCATTAACGATAGTCTATAATCGTTCTCAATTTTTGAATGAAGAAGATGTTAGTGACATTGACGTAAATGACTATAACTTGGAGGAAACATACTGTAGATACACAATACACAATAATACACAATAATATGTACACAGTTATATGTTGATTGCATTTGTTATATGATGAAGAATTGGACATAGTTACTAATATGATATCCATTCATATATTATTTTTTTTATTAATTTTATTTTCATTTTTATTTTGAATGAAGATATCAATATTTCTGCTCACGGTTATGATAAAGGGTAATATTCCTGACTTGCAAATTGTTTCAGTAAATTGGATCAAATTGTTTGATCATCAATCTTTAACTGTCAAAAATAGCGGTATTGTATATATTTAAAGCTACATTACTCACGTCCGCATCCATGCTAAGCGCCTACCCTTAGGACAGCTTTCCAAAAGATCGTAGTATTCTTCCACTCAGAATTGTCTGTGTCAAAAGCTTTTTGTTTCAAACTAGATTCGTGACTTACTACTGATTGATGGCTTCCTTTAGCAAAAGTTTAAACCAGACTAGAAAACTTGGAATTATGAAAAAGTTATCATATTATACCTTTTAGAAGTAGTTACGATGTTCAATCCAATTAAACGGGTTCGGTTAAACCATAGACTAAAGAATATGGTTAAACGTTTACGTTAATGGATTTATAACAGCACCGCGGACTATCTATTTTTAAAATGTATGCCTATAGTTGCTTCCTGATCTGTATCTATTCTCATTTCATACATACTATATGAAACTACACATTTGATTCAAAAGTACATCTAGACAATATTTGGAATTTTGATATGTAAGAAATTAGTGACAGCAATAAACTTGTTCAGCAGAATGTTCGAAGTGTGTGTGTGTGTGTGTGGTGAAGGGTCTTCCTATTCTCTCCTCTTAATTATTTTGTTTCATTACATTCTTTATAAAACGTTTATAAACGTCAATTGTGTGAAAACTTGCACTCTCAAATCCACACGTTTATACATATATCTATAGGTAGTTGTTTGTATGGTATGCCATGAACTTATAAGAAATTGTGTAACTATTTTGAGCCAAGCAAAAAATTCTCGTAAAATATTATCATGATTAATAACTTACTTGATGTGATTATACCGTGTAAAAATAAGTGATATTACACTCATGAAAATTCCACAACAGTATTTCGTATCTTTATATTATACACTATATTTATGTATATGTTATGTTATTTCAACATGGAAAGTTATTCACCATAAAGCTGAAATGTTATCCTCACTTTCAAAAAGTTTGACCATATAATAATAAATTCAATCGCTATTACTAGCACTTGCTGTTGAACGTATACAGTGGCTGACTCGCTCAAATGATTTCAACTAACGATTCAATCACATATAACTGTGATGCAGAAACACCATTCATTACATGAACGTTGCTTGATGAAATAACGCTTCGAAAAGTGGTTTATTAAAAAGCACCATTATTATTTCCCAACAACAATCAATTATTTTCCGTACATTAAAAGCGAATTATCAGTTAATTGATCCCTCAAGTCGTGTCTCGTATGTAATCGATCAAAGGTGGCTGGCTGCATATAGGTGCAAAATGCGGAAACACATGTAGTATAGTATTCTGGATAGAAATAATTAATAACGTACAGAATAGGTTCAAAGAGTGTGAACGTGTATCTCGTATTTTCTTATCGCAATAATTCATAAATTGTATATTATTTAAACAATTAGAAAGCTTTTTCCAATCACTTTCAGATTTAAAGATTTCATTCAACAATGAAAATGCAAATATATTTTATGCATTTCTTGTAACAGATGTGTTTGATCATTGTGTATTTGAAATATGATTGCATTTTTGTATAAGTTGTAAAATATGTGTTTGCAATTGAAACGGGGAAAGTTGTTTGTTGTCTAATTGCTATTATAGAGCCTATTCACGCCGTGTTGATTTATTACTTTTTAAATCGTTTTTTTCGAATATTCTATGATTCTTCATCTACAGAAGTTTTTCATCGACTTGTGACATGGAGAAGATTGTTCGTTTAGCTGCATATAATTAACATATAATTAAATATAAACAGATATTAATACATATTACCATGTATAATATAATCAATCATCAATATCATTCATAATCCAAATGAAACTGAAACGTGAATATCTTTTGTTTAAAAAATGTATTCAAATAATCTAATAAATATTTCTCAACTTATATTTAAACTTACCACAAACTCAAAATAAGTAGGCTAAGGTTAGTCATCAATGAAAACAAAATAATAATCACAGTATTATATGTAACGTACCAACCTCAACAATACTGACTCCACCCTTGAAAAAAATTATAGTTTCATTATTGTACAAGTAAATTGCCTCAAAAAATGATGTTGTTCACGTTTGTGCGTGTGGCGGGAAAAATTAATTACCAAGCTTGTTTAACTTTTTTTTTTAATAGCGTCTCCAATCTTTTGTTCAGCAGAAATATACAAGAAGCTCCAATTTTGATAATCAATATTAATTAATATTCAATATTTAATTGAATTTTATCAGGCAGGACCTATATCAACTCTTTTGGTCCTTATAAATTATAGGAAGTGTGTATGAAAATAATCAATATGAATTATATTCAGATGATATTACAGTACAAAATAAAACGAATATGTATTTGAAGGAGTTTTAAGGAATAACATCAAATAAGTGATGAATGAAATTCACTGATGATCACTGTTTATTTAATTTTTTTTTTTAAAACATCGAAACTTGATACAAATTATCATTGTTCTCCAATTGAGGCTTTTGAATATGAATTATAATAATACATTCTAAGCTAACGCACCTCGTCCATATAATACGAATATAAAATAAATAATCGAATAACCTCAACATCTTCAATTATTGATAATTGTCTATACATTTTCTGATAAAAAATGAATACACAAAGGTATGTGTACCGTGATGCGACAAAGTTCCATACCTTGAAATATTTTCTCTGATACTTCAATTAAATCTCAAGGTGGTCCTCACTTAACAACAATAATAATAATACGTACCCACCTAGAAGACTAAAGAAAAGGCGAGTCATCAAATTTTATTATCAACATTAACTTTGAAAGTCTATCCTCAAGAAATGTTGTAGGCCGTAGTAATTAACCGAAGTTTTCAGTCATCGTTGATTTTTCCATAAATGACCTTCATCATTGAGATATTCAATTTTAATTTCTACTTTATTCCCGGAGTTAATTATAACTAATGAATGAGACTAATAACACACCTTATAAATATACTAAGAAGAGATTAACTTATATAATGTGTGTATGTATATATATATATATATATATATATTTATATATATATATATATATATATATATATATATATATATATATATATATATATATAAATATATATATATATATATATATATATTCAACCTTTGGGCTTATAGCTTATATGTTACGAGAGCTTATTATTGTACCAAGCGTTCTTCAACAAATATATTCTGAACATATTATTAGAATCGGATTACTGAAGCACACTCCGATATAAGTGTATAGAAGTACTTAAATATCGATTTAATTACAAGTAATGATGATATTTCGTTTATTCCTAATGGATAGCTGCATTCTAGTAACATAACGCATTAGTATATAATGCACTGAATGCTGGTGTCGATCATTACACTCGATTTGTCGCGATGATTACTCAAAATTTATACCACGGTTCATGATGAATAATAATGTAAGGTTTACAATTCAATCTGTCGATAATTAGGTTTTATAAATACTTTTATCAACCTGTGGTATAAATAATGAGATGTGTGATTTTCTCTTTCCAGTATACATTTTGTTATACTCGTGACTGAATTGTCTGCAATAATTATAAAGGGATCTCGACTTTTCGGTGTAGGCCTATATATATATAGACCTAAAACTTGATAATATATTCTACATTCTAATTACTATTGACTGATGAAATCAGAATAATATAACAAGATAATTAAAAAAATAATATGATATCTATATCTATATGTATATATATATATATATATATATATATATATATATATATATATATATATATATATATATATATCTATACATACAAATATATATATATATATATATATATATATATATATATATATATATATATACAAATATATATATATATATATATATATATATATATATATACATATAAATATATATATATATATATATATATATATATATATATATATATATATATATATATATATATATATATATATATATATATATACATATAACACGTGGTCTATATATATATATATACAAATATATATATATACATATAACACGTAGCCTTTATAGGAAGTGTGGTATAGTTTAGTGATTATATTGTAGTTCTTGTGTTTCAAGTTCAACATTTTTCATGTATTCTACCACGAAATACAAACATTATATATACAAATACTCTTGACGTATGTATCAAAAATAACTGTTCATCTTGTGTGTTGGCCGAAACTATCTTACAAATGTTCAAAGTCTATAATTGAATAAAACCATCCCAATAAACGCGATAAACTTACCGTCGATACGAGATCGTCACATCAATCATCTATCCGATTGGAGTTTCAATCTGAATCAATGTCTACAATGTGTGATGACTGTCATTCTCCGACATTGATATTTGGAATGATGTTTAATAAAAGTTGTTCGAAATGAGAGTATTTCTTCCCTTCCCTTCCCATCTCATTATTATTATACTCATTATTCGACCAGGTTGTTGGTGCGGAAGGGGAAGGGGATGTTATTATGACGTCATCTCCCCCTCCTTCCAACAATTGTCAAGCACCGTGCTGTGTTCATATCCGGTGCATGTAGCTATAGCGTTTGACACCTGGTTCTACCTTGCTTCCGTCAATGTTGCAATTACACATACACAGCGGGGCGCCAACACCATAGTGTAAAGTCTTGATTAGGTGACTGCAATTGTCATTTTCACAGTTTTCATTCTTTTTTCATTGTTGTACAGCTTTTTCCAGAAGTAAAAGAACTTTTTCTACTTGGTAGAATCAGGAAACCTTGTGATGAAAAGTGACGGACAAATTGAAATTGGATTTTTATTTTCGGTTCAAACTTCTACGCAAGTTTCAAGAACATCAATGTAAGCAAGACTAGTCGGGAACGGGAATCATGTGAAATTCACCTCAGCGTTTATTTATATATATATATATATATATATATATATATATATATATATATATATATATATATATATATATATATATATATATATATGTATATATATATACATATGTGTTTATATATATTTATTTCATTCAATTATAACATCGTAGGATTGTCCAGATCAATCGGGGCATTATCACCATCCCAAAAAACATATTTTTTCTCTAGAATCATTCATATATTGTTTGTAGGTTTATGAAAATAACAAACTATATTTTTATTATACGAAAATATCCAATCGCAGCAGCGTCTCCACCCTCCCGGCCTCCTCTCTCCCTCCCCCGCTCCCCTCACCTCCTCTCCCCCCCCACGCACTAGAGTTATTATAAACAAAGGTAACTTGTTTTTAGCTCTTTGTATAAAACTGTATTAGTAATTCGAGTAAAAGTAGTATATCGAACTGCAGATTCTGTCTCCAGATAAGCCGTTATATATTAGGTCGACCCATACAACTTAATTGGTAAAAACACTTCCCTTTTACCATCATTCTCTCTTGTCTATATCGCTCATTCAAATCACTAAAATTGATATATTAATGAAAGTTTATCCTGTAGTGAAATTAATTTGTTACTTCAAATTGTATGCTGTCCTATCAAACCATTATTACACTGAAACATATTCGATAATTCGCATTACATTTTGGTATCATCTAGGTAAGCCATTAGTACTTACGATATACGTAACATTACGAGACGTAACGTAAATTACATAACATACCGTGTAGATCGTAGTCATCAGTATAATGCGTCGTTTTAACCCAATATAACATAACTTTACGTACATTAACGTACGTACGAGACACATTCTGATTGAATCGATTCATATTTGAGAAACGTGAAAAGTAATTGGAATTTAGCTATATTAACTAAAAAACATTTATATTGATATGAGACAATAACTAACTTTAATTATTCTCAAATTATCTGAATAGGATAAAATCCTACTGCGAACCAATGAAATATTCACACTTCAATTAGATATATCTCATAAGATCCGTCTTATCATATTCGTATACATTTTTGTATCAGCAATTATCTTCACCATAATGCTAAATTGCATTTAATTTCGAATTTAAATTGTATTTGATATAGTGATCATTTCCACACTTCAATATGAATATATACATTAATTCACGTTCTAATAAACTATAGTTTCACAATTTAATAGTTAACAATGTGTAGTTTACTCAGTTTAATTCAAACGTGTATTGGGTATCAGGAGCCTACAGTGAGTTCTGTCTCCTTGATCCTCGATTTCGTTTCCTTGATCATAATTGAGATTTACATTATATGTGTGCAATGGTGATCTCGCTTCATTTCTCTATTTCACCACTATTAGTATATACTCTAGTAATATACTTGTAAGTTTCATTTTTCTTGTGTGAATGAAAAAAAAATACCAACACATATTGTGTTTTTATAATTCAATTTGAACGATAGCTTCTATCATAGTTTCTGATACTATTTATAGTTTTAAGAGCTCATACACTCTGAAATAAATATTTTTTCTATATTCTCCAAATACTCTGAATGTATAATGGAGTGAATACTTGATCATGATGTATCTAGATATCTCATATTCCATTTCATATGTCATATATGTCACCTCCATCCACGTTTTCATCAAATTAAGTTTCTTTGTTGCCATCATATAATTCATATACGTGATAGATTTGAGTGAACTACAAATTGAAATAGGTGGATGTTTCGTGTTTGCGTGATCCTTTATATACTGTATTTCTATATATTTCTATTTACCCTTGTTTGGATATATTTTCGTTCAGTTCAAGAATATAACTATATATGAATACATATACACATTATAATTGTTCTGATTCTAATTCTATTCAAAACAAATAAAAATAATTTGTAAATCATAATGAGAGAGTAATGTTGTATCATCACCGCGATAGGTAGGCAAGCGGTCTTTCTCTGCGATATTGCAGGAAGTCTAATCAATTTGCCTCGGGCGCTGTCTGCATTCCTCTCGTCATCTTTGATAGGTGGAAAGTTATATTCTATATAGACACGATATGGTTATTCGCTTCAAGGCTTCATCAGAAACGCAATGCGAAATGTGATTCCAGTTTGAGTTTCATCAAATAATTATGACAATATTGACAATATTAAGAATATAGATGAAACAGATAGCAAAGAATTAATATTATTCCTGCATGAATTCATAAAAAGTTATTTTCATATCATCAGATTTTAGTAAAAATAATAATTTTTCATCACATTTATTATACCACGTTAACGGTAACCAAATCATGCTGTGAGTGTGTTCTAGTAGATAAATGCCCGTATGCACGTCTGTATGAGAAATGTACAGTAATACACACCTATGTACAGTTGGTCTTATCTCTGCATTATCTTGCTAGAGTTATAGCAAAGGGGGACGGGGTACTGATAGTGACTTTGGGACACGGTCGTATGATCGATTTGCGTCAGTAGCGATCAACTCTTAGAGATCAACCTTTAATAACCGTGTATGCTCTCATGGCTCGAGAATTACAGGAACTCATTTTGAAACTACAAGCGTTTGTTTTGACAGCGGTATGTATTTCTATATGGATATTTCAATGATGTAGTAAATCCACTTCTTCAACGTGTTCTGTAATAAAGTGGATAACGTTTAATATCCATTTCTACGGTGTTGTGATGAAAAGTCTGTCGTATAATGCATTCCTACAGTAAATCACGTACCCTACTCGATGTTATAGGCAACCTGCAGTTTATAACTGAATCACAAACAAGAAAATATTGTATAAAAGCTGTAAAATGGATGGAGTACGATAGCATCTCTATAAATCGATATATTGTTGTCATTAATTTACTTGTAGAAGAGTCAGACGCAATCTTGAGTGGGATGTATAATGAAGAACACTGATTCTCACACACACTTACACCCACACCCACCCACACACGCACCCACCCATATATATATATATATATATATATACATATATATATGTATATATATATATATATATATATATATATATATATATATATATATATATATATATATATATATATATATACATATATATAAATATATATTTATATATTTATATATTTATATATTCATATTCGAATATATATTTATATATCGTGTGTGTATGGGTTTCGATCCTCAATGCGGTAGCACAATTTTCATTTCAAATAAAATAAATTCGGGCTGATAATTCGGGCTGCCTCAAATACGTACTTATTATTGTTATTAATCGTATGATATGAATATATAAAGTTTGCATCGTGAAACACTCAGGAATTGAATGAACAAATATAACCTGATGAAAATGTTTTCGATTTGTTCGCTCTATCTGTTCAGTCCTATTCTCGTCATACCATCGATTTCTCACTCCTTTTCGAGGGGAACAACCTTTAAATGTATAAAAAAGAGGATTCCTGTAATAGTGTGCTTCTCATTTCATTAGCTACAGTATTGTAGGTCGTATGTCTACCGTTTACACGAACCACCCTCCAATCAATAACACTCTACACACTAATAGGAGTTGGTATGGGTAGGAAAGACGTCAGGAATGTAATATAGGTATCTTATAAATAGATTGACAATAGAATAAAACTTTATGTGAGTGGTTTTTGAGACTAGAAGAATGTAGATTTGTGTTGATGGTTCAGTTTTTGAAAACTTATACCGCGGCCAACTTCTGATCAACGTATACACTACATCTTTGACGTCGTTAAAATATGAACACGCCAAAAATAAATTAAGTTAATGTCGGATATAATCTTCGATTCCATCAATTCGCAACCCTCTTTTATTAATGTATCTATATTTCTATATTAATGTTTTTGTATCGATCGGTTCAACCACGTCTTAGGAAAACAAGATAGAATTTCGTTGACATTATGAAATTGATCCTGTGGAAATTACGTATACACATGCATTTTTCAAGGAGTTATAGGCTACAATAGTTCTAACAGAACTGAATGTAGATAATCCAGCCATATATCGAAGTGATAGACTTAGTTTTAATCTCTACTAGATGCACATATGAGAAAATCAATAAGAAAGCTGAGAGGCTAGATAAATATTTTGTCTCAGATCCAATGTATAAATTTATGTTGATCGATTTATTTCGCATTCTAAGGTTACTTTAATCTCGTGAGAAAATGTTGAGTGGACATAATATAATAATCTCTGGTGATAAGTGACAACGGATAAGGTAGACTATCAAAAGGCAATTTGTTGAGGAAAAGCGGAAACGGAAATAACAGAAAAGTTATGAAAAGGGTTGATAACCTCACCCTCCTAGCTTTCATAACAAAACAAATGACTATCGCGACCTTTCAGTCCTATTGTTGAGTATGTATTTTTTTCTGAGAATTGGTCACAATTGTTTTACTGGTAGTCATGGCAACAACATAAGTACTGTAATTTAGTTTATCAAGTTCAGAATGTAGTGAACACAAAGTAGAAGTGCGTGTGGTCGAAAGGTGCGTAAAGGCGTGAAGGGTAGATTAGGATCATGAACTATAACGCCAAAGTGTTGTATGCATGAAAAATCGCGTCGAGGCTATAGTCCTCAAAAAATTATATACTTTTTCACGTAATAGCTTACAGAACAACATATCGCTTGCTTATTTTCGTGAGAAACTATTGTTGTAGAAGTGTGATATCCAGAAATCTGGTATAAGGTAATGCGTGCAAAAGCTAGTATACGTTCATTGCGTGCGGTCTTTAAAAGGTATAAGAAAAATGTTTTGCCATGTTTGTAGATTTAGTGAAATTTAATTACTCGTGTAAACCAATATAATGAAGCACAGCACTGAATTTGAATGACCTATAATATATCTTCAATTTGGAATTGAGATGAAAACTAAATTAATGAATAATAGGCAAAATATGATATAAAAATATAATTTCAAATTACTTGTCAACACCTCATCTGGAGTTGTAGAGTTTTGGTAATGATATATGATTTATTCAAGAACTTATTTTGAATCATTTAGACCATGCATTT
The DNA here is from genome assembly GCA_964007535.1 of Brachyptera risi. NCBI lineage: Eukaryota > Metazoa > Arthropoda > Insecta > Plecoptera > Taeniopterygidae > Brachyptera > Brachyptera risi. Next base: position 30,094,819 of record OZ023329.1, on the reverse strand, counting down.
TTGAAATTATTTGCAATATATATATATATATATATATATATATATATATATATATATATATATATATATATATATATATATATATATATATACCGGTGTATATAACATTTTTTAAGTTTGTATCTCATTTGATTTCAAATTTCTGTCTTATTTTATATTTATATTTTGAAATTGTTCATCACGCCGTTCAATTTTCAGATGGAAAATGAGAAATTTGGATTATTTTCCACCCCAACTTGATCGTTCTGTGTCCCAATTAAAATTGATCTCTCCATCAGGTGTTGACTGAACGATTAAATCAGCGTGGTATTTAAACGTATACAGTAACATTCGAAAGTCGTGCAGCGGGGTGCATAGCACATATACCAGACTAATTGATATGAGAGTGAATAACGCGATGTTAATGACAGTATGGCTATTAAAACGTACTTCTTTTTTGTTTTAATTGTGTTTCCGTTACAATATATTGAGATTTTACGATTTGAACATTTTTTGTTTCGCAAATAGTTATGAGTGATATGTGTTGCACTCACTCCAGACAGATTTTAATTCTATCTCAACTAAAGCTGTCTCGAAATGTCTCAAACTTTCTGTGGTTGGACAAGTAGCTATTAATTTTTAGTATACCTACCAAGGCTACCATTCTCATTTATTTCATTTGATAAAGAAATAATAGCATTATTATAAATGATTGTAGTTCAGGCTTGGACAATAATTTATTTATCACAATGTATAGTAATAATAATAATTTATCAGGTATCCATGAAATATTGCTGTCATTGTTGCCACAAAATGAACTGGAAATTCATCGAATTGTTTTGTATTGCATTGGACACTATGCAACGTCTTCATGACGATCAGGAGAATTGGTTCCTTGTTCACTTACAATTTCAAAGTCAATACAAAACTAATCATTTTAAATAAAAATGTGCATATTTTTCATCCATATCTTAATTGGGGACCAATGATTTTTTGTATCAAGTTTCGATTTTATTAAAAAAAAAAATATTTTTTTACATCAAAAAATGTTCTATCCAATATATTTTTATTACAGTGATGCGCCCTCACACAATCGATTCAATGTTGAACAATTATGATGATATATAGATAGGTTCATGTAAATGTGTTTTCTTTTCAAGTCATAAGAACGAAGTCATAAGAGTTTTTGTCGCACTTTCTCATTGTTCTCGTAATTAGTTAGTATATTTTTTCATTCCATCGCGCTCCAACCAATTCACTTCAAGTAAATCGTAAAGCAAAAACAAAAACACGTGATTTGTTGAGAATTATAAGCAAATTACTTATCAAGTGAATTTCTTTTCGCGGTATCCGACAGGCATTTGACGACTGCTTGATTTCAACGATGAGTTTTTTTTAGTCAAGTTAATTGTCATGGTATAAGGCTGTTTTGTTTTGTGTTTGTGTACTTTCATTGACTGATTGCATTGATACGGAACTGAATGTGCATGCATAAATGAAGATTAATTGACCGTAGGATGTTGGTTATTCACACTGCATTATCATGATTGTAATTGCCATCATGATACGATTTTTTCGAATGACAGAATCATCCGTTTTTTCATTGTATACTGAGCGTATGACACTCATTTCAAATTTTCCGAACTCATTTGATTTCTTTTCGATTAAGGTAAATTTTATCCGTGAACCAATATTCAATACTATCCGATAAAAATTGACAAAAAATGTGATTGTATGTGGAACATATTCTCGCTGCGCAATCCTCAGTTCTTGTAACAATTGACCTTTGCACACATATTTTTCATATATTTTCCGTCATCATTACATTATTGCTTCTGTAATACAGCATACAATACAATACAACCAAATACAAATAAAATAGTAGTAGGCCTTGTCCAAGTATAGGGGAAAAAAGTACTTTATATATTTTCTGAATTGGTAAAGTCTATGTCTCTATTCAAGTTATAATTTTATTGAATTGGCATTCTCATAGTTGCTTGCTCCATCAAAACCAATTTGAAGTTTGACCTAATTTATATACTTGTATCCACAAAAGATGAAGGCCGTCTACCAACTGAATAAACACAACTATCACCGTTATATTTTTATAGCCGTGATATGTTTAGGGTATTATGATTTTTCTGAATGAGATCTACGATAAGAAACGTAACTTACTTCTTTCAAACCGTCCAAAGCTTGAAGTAACAGAATGTTACGGTATTACTGAAGTATTTACAATGTTTTTGTTGGTATGCGACCTTCTTTTGTTTCGGACCTCATATCTTGAATAAAATTACATCTACTATCAGAGAAACGAGTAGTTTGTATTTTCAAAAAACAAATCAACCATTGGCATGAGGTCGTCTGGTAGAATTATTTGTCACAACATGCTTTACCAAATTGATTAGATAACTATTTTCACCCTGTTTCAGTACCATATATTACTATACCATACACCATTACCATATATTAAAAATGTAATCGAATCTACCACTTGATATATTCTAATTTATATCACTATGCTATTGAAAATACTAGAATCTGACAAATCCATTTTTCCACAACGACTTATAATTAATTTTGGTTCTGTTTGTCTTCTCTCGAATATCAAATATTATTTATGTATTCCGTCTCTGCTACGAGCTACAAAATTCATGAATTTTTTTTTTTCTTTGACAACCCGCACTCAAGAACTTTTGTTCTTACGCGGACTACTGTTAGTTGTATTATCCTCACTTATATTATGCATCGGCCATTATATTATGCAGAATAAAATGATATGAAAAAAAATGTATATACAGTAGTATAGTAAGTATACGTAATTTAAATATTTATTGTGTATATATTTTCATGATAGTTGAATCAGTGTTGAGCATTTGTATATCAACTTTTATCTGGGCTCGTGGATCTCATCGACGTCGGTACATTCTTATTAGTTATTACATAGTTTTATAGCAAACTTGCACATACATCTAATAGTGTAAGTGAAATGTATACGTAATGGGATGTAATAAACGTCGAGTACTTTCAAAATTATTCAGTACATTTATCAGGTATTATAACATCAGGTGATTAAAATGATAACATGTGTTCATAAGACCAAGATTGCAGCATCAGTTCAAGTGAATAAGTAGCAATTACCTCTCCTTCAATATTTACTCAGCACATGCAATTTTAATGATGAATTGAATTTATCTCAAATCAAGTAATACCCAAGTTAATTTTGATGAAAATGATATCTATTAATTTATTCGAATGCTTGAAAATATCGTATTCATGGGAAACCTGGTCCTTATTAAAGGATCAGGAGTATTTGTTATATTGTTATTTATTATTTATTTGGAGAGTATTTATTATTGTTAATACCTGGTTTATTTCTAATTGCCAAGACGGAACGAATCATGAATACTAAGCGTACTGGTACCAACTCAAACGATCACTAATTAAATACATCCACATTTTTAATAAAATAAATACTCGACTGTTTTCTTATGGTTATATTAACTGAATGAAAAGAAAGCTCATATTTAGTTTACCGTGCACAAATAAGACAAACACATGTAATTAGCGTGTAAGTTTGCCGACTTGCCATGGTACTGAATTAATAATGAGAATATACAAAACGTTTACGGTTAAAACAATGTACGATTTTTATCACTTTCCAACACGCGCTCACAAGACCATGCACATAATAAATCCTACATTCGAATCGATTTACGGGAGCAAATTCTTGTGATCTTTCATATGATAACCTACAAATCAATTCAAATAAACTGTTCTAAATTATATTCGATAGTTGTAAAACATATCGTGAGAAACGTTATTTTAAGACGTTCATTTTTTTATTTTTTATTCTTTCCCTTCTCTAATTCGTGAACCTTTTATACCCATTCCCTGAGGACACAAACTAGAAAAAACAATATGATTTGATATATTATAGTCATAAATGCCTCTATAACTTTCATTGTCTCAAATATATAATAACGTCTTGTACGTATTTGGTATGTGTAATTAGACTGTAACGTGATTATGGTGTACTTTTTTGACCATTCGAATATATCCGTCCGTTGTAACATTTCATATCAACATTTAAGTGCTATTCCCACTTTCTCTCAACCCTGATACCGAATAGCAACACCCCATCTAAGTTCGTCAATCTTTATCAAGGAAGGATGCACTCAAGACAATTGTTTACGCTCGAGTGAGTTTTGTTCGCACAATTGTTGTGTCGGAATAGTTTTGTCAATGAAGCCATGTGGAGTGAAGACTTTAAGCTGCTGGTATTATCGAGGGATATATGTTGATTGTTGGATATCGTGTCTCCCTCCCCCCACTCTTTATCAGCCCACCCTTCTAAACCGTATAGCGTAACTAGATCCAAGAGGGTGTGCAAATTTACCCTCGATATTAAACTGTGTAGATTTTGGAGAAAATGAAAAGTTAGCCGGAAGGATATATGTAAAGAAGGAAGAATAGATAATTGGGTTCTGTATTGGGTGTATGTTATTTGTCCTCTGTAGTGGCGGGTTATTGAATTATCTATCTACCAATGTGATATTCATGTATTCAAAAACCTCAAATATATCCATGCATATTGCATATGAAGTTTTGACTATACGTTATAACTTTCAATTCGAAATGTAGGTTGTAACCAGAAACAAAATCCCTCCATTTTAATATAATCATCTTTTTGATATTTCATCTACAGAATTTGAATAATTGAAGTGAGTGAAAAATCAGTGTCCTGTAGAAATTGACTTCGGTCAACTTTCAAATACATTTTCATTCAAAAAATGTTCGTATAGGCATACAGAGTTCAAAAAACCAACACATGTTACATACATTCCCTTTATATATCGTATGCCTGAAACATTTCGTAACATTTGTTTCACCGTCATTTACTCGTACTTAGTAGTGTTGATGGTTGAGAGTGATTTTTAACGGATTTATTGTGATGCAGTCTCATTTCAGTAATTGAAATCTCTCATTATGAATATATAGGCCTATAGGCGTGTGTATACAAAGCTTTGTATTGATTCTTTCGTAAGAATATTTGAAGAAAAATATGTTTCAAACCATGTATACTTATTTATATATATTCATGCCTCTTCGTAATCTTCTTTGTTTTTTCTTTCTGTTCACTCATGTTTTTAGAGCTAAAACGTACCCACCCACATTTACTTTGCACATGTTCACCATATTGTAACCCACCATCATAATATTTTATGGACTTCCCCTGAATCATGATCTATCCATAACTCACCACAGAAAGACTGTAAAAAAAGTAATTACATACAGTTGAAAATATGTTGTTTGTAACAACCTCCTACGTATTGAATATTAAAAAGGTGATCAAACTCTGCAGGCATTAGTCATGTTCGTTGTCATCAAGTTGGTACAGACGAGTACGTGCAATTAGAATAATTGTGAATAGGGGGGAAGTTGTGGCTACCTGCGGGGGGTGTATTCATGAGTCTTCAGCTTTCATGGACAATGGACGTGTATAAATGTATAATTAATGAACATATTGTTCTAATAGTTCTAAAACCCCCTTACCAGTTAGACGGGGTGTGTTCAATTCAACGACTGTCGGTGGATGTGCATTGATCATATAGTTAATAACAGTATCCACAAGCTCATTATGAAATATCTTCTTTTTTTTATATATACCTAAATACTGTAGATATGAAACATTTTGAGTAAATGCCATTCATTTTATGTGAAATGTTGTTGAGTTTTTGGATATTCAACCATGTTTTCGATCACAGCTATAGTGATTTTCTAGCTCAATGTGAGTTGAATCTGTTTGACACATTTAACTGCAGCGCTTCTCAGTTAACATGACCCCAAATAGTGTACAATGCACCCGTCGGTTCGGCTTTTAGTCCCCATATGGTAGCACCCACCGTTTGACTGACAAGCTGTTCAAGTTTAACATTAGTGCATACACGCGCATGGCTGGGACCATGCATGATTCATCTGTTTATTACACACTTGATTTATGCTCCTATCTCCGGGAGAGATGCATGTATATACGCGACAGGACTGTGTCTGGGGGACGGTGAGGTATGAAGGTGAAGGCGTAGCCATAACTAATGAACTTACCGAACATGACCTTCTGTGCGTACGCTGACCGACTTTTTAAAGACGCTGTCCTGTTGATATGTGTGTCACTATGGACCATTCTCATTCTCAAGTTTTCTATTTTCTTGATATTATCTTCATTTTCATTCTAGAATTGATTGTATTATGTATTCTATATATTTATGGTACTTCATTTTATTCACGTTTTTTTTTAATACAATCATGATTCAATTGAGATGCAATCTGTCTTCATCTCAGACAGGTAGCGGTAGTGAGTGGCTATAAGTGCAGAGAATAGTAATCAGATAAAAAAGTAGTAAATTCTTCTTTTGGCTTCAAGATATTGTTCAAGAATATTCTCTGGAGAAATGTATCGAAATAAATTTACGATCATTGCTAAATTCTTCAGATACTGATTAAGATTAGCTGCCCATTAGGCTTTGTATTGTTATTGTGTTCTAGATATTTTCAATATATAAGTCAACATATTCTGAGTGAGCTCGTTCTAGAGATGTAGTGTCGATGTAGTGTCGAATAGCACTGTGAAATAAAGTGGGCTTAGCGTTGACGTCTGCTCTCAATGATATTGGGATTCTGAATGATATCGGGGTATTGTGAGTTTAAAGTGTGATTCATGTTGATTAATCAAAACACGTTCTTATCTTCAATGTTAAATTGATAAGTATATTTTTATTTGACCTACACGATAAGAACTTGTGTATACATACTTATTTATAGTCATATAGTTTTTATTTTCCATTAAAGTGTTTCCACGTTCGATGAGTATACCAGTCTTCACGAAATTTTGGTGTGGCGTCACTTTATACAAATAGCTATTATTCAAACTTTCTGTATATGTAATTCATACTGTGATATCTAATCGAAGCTGACGTAGAACTGTTGTAAATTTATGTGAGTCTTAAACGATTAAAATTAATGTATCAACTCATCCATTGTTTAATTGGATCAACTAGTTTAGGAACCTTATGATAATTTTAATTTTCGGTTGTAAAAATTGGTTTTGAAATCAACCAATCACAATTTTACAAGCACATCTGAAACAAAATATAACATCACGTTTCAATCAGAACAATTGACTATTTTCAGATTAGTGATAATAATATGTTTTTATAATCACATTTTTCTATTAAAATAAATTTGAACGTAATCAAATATTTCAACTCATATAGGCCTAGTACTATCGTCAAGTCGGTACGCATATTGTGCGAATATGTATTACATGTATTGACGAAACCCTGCTAGACCTTCGTCCGCAGTCGTGAAAAATTGGCAAAAAATTGAAAAATAGTCATAATTGGCTTCAATATTTTAGTCCCAAATTAGATTCATCTTAATCTTCAAAATTGTAATTGTATGTTATTATCCATTCTGAATTTGAATTTATTTGTTATTCTGTGTCGATTCAGGCAACTCAATGTACATGGGCAGAGATCTCAATAAAGATTTATATATATATTGCCATCATTAGAATTTCCTTCCCCCACTTAACCAGTTGATCGTGTAATTAATTATACGTCACTCACCAATCAATAAACATCTGTAATGGAGCTATTGTCTTGAAAGTGTACTTGTCACACCTCATTAGTGCAATAAAACGAACTGTTCAACGTGCTGATCATATTTTTACATATGAACCTTGATTTTTGTTTTGAATAAACTTGCATTTAACCACTGTTTTTTCGTTTCAAACGGCAACTCTCACATTAAAGTGCCCTCCATTGTGCGCAGAATAATTCCACAAACTTAACACATTCGTCTTGTGTTATAAGAGGTGAATAATTGACGTCAACTCTTTGGTATTTATAATAAAACGGGAAAGTCTGAGAAAAACAGATATACTCTTTTGTTGACTCTGAAATTAATATACAGGAAATGTGGGTGTGTGAATTCCTTGTTTTTATAGAAATTTGTTTCTATGTTGCTCCAATATTGAAGAAATTGTTGTGTATTGTACATGCCACATGGAATTATAAAGACGTTCTGTTTGATGCCTAGGCCGATGAAAGTAATATTTTATATTGTGGAGAAATTTGTTTTGCTGAAGTTAAACTGCACACAAGTGTTGTCTTCGCGGTCCATTTAAAGGAGAATGGTATATATGGTTTTTAAAAGTCATGCTCATCCAAACTCTTATCACACCTTTCTTTCCATCATTATTTTTTTCACTGTTATTATTGTTATTTATTGTTACTAACGATCTGGGTGTATTATGCTATAAGTGAGAGATGATTATTATAGTGAACAAGTACCGTATATCATCTTCATATAGTACTATATTTTGTTAAGGTCCATAATTTATACTATTATTGTTTGAATTATCTTTTGTGAGAACCACAAATTATATACTTGAAACTGATTTGAAGATAACTTTGCCTGGCAAGTCTATTATTGTACTTTCTCAAATTAAAATACTCCATATATTTCTCATGATACTCGGAATTTGAATAATTTCAGTATATTTCTTGTAATTAATATCCAGAAAATATAATCATCATAAAGAGTCAATCAGAATTGTTTCCGGTATACAATTATTTGCCTCTGTCTCTAAATTACATGATGTTGAAGACCTATAAACAGATGTGTTTATATCTATAAGGCTATAGAAAGAAATCGAAAGTTCAGTTTAAAAAAATATATCATATATAATGTAAGCCCAAATCAAGTACAAGTACATCCACCGGTAAGGTCATGGTACATTTCTATTCGTCCATGGAAAGTTGTTAACAAGATCAATTCCAACAAAATCTCACAATATCTGCTTTCGCAAACAGTGAGTTTACCCGCATGTTTCTCGCGTGCCGGGATCCGATTCTCGTTGACAATTCCCCAAGGCATAACTTGCTCTTATACAAGATTCATAGCAATCATAAAGCAAAACGACCGTTCATTACATTACTGTTCTTGAGGGCGTTTACTTCGTATTTTAGGACAAGATTTTTTTTCTTCTCCGAGGACTTGGATAAAATGCAGTTAGAAGACCTAGCTGTAATATAACTCATCCATCTGACTGTTTATAGTGGTAGTAATAAAAAGTGTAATGTCACAATGACTATTCCGAGTAATGCACCACCTATATATATATATATATATATATATATATATATATATATATATATATATATATATATATATATATATATATATATATATATATATATATACATATATATAGGTAATTTTAAAATGGTCCCCTGAAGTTACACAATAGAATTCTGTTATATTCACCCCCCACCATACTACAACCACCTACCTATATCTATTGTGTTGAAATTGAATATTTATATTACCCGGCACTTCCACCAAAATGAATTGTGTGCTAATTATTTGATTATGCTTTTAACAATCTGAGAGACATAGGAATGTATTTTTCCTAGATTTGAACCATCATTAATTGTAATCGAAGTATAATTCTTGAAACACATTCGAACATATTTTCAATCATCAGAATATAACTATATTTTATTCATTTTTTGAAACATATTTAAAAATGTATAGCAACATTCTCAATTTTAACGTAATAAAATGTCATTCCACGCGTCGTCAGTATCTGCTTTCCGCGATGGGTTTCACTTGAACTCATATAAATGAAATATTTCATAGAAATTCATGCATATGCAGTTTTAAGTGACGCTCAATTATTTCACTAATTAAATTGATGGGAATAATTGACGACTCGAAATGGGCGTGGCTTTACCAGTTCGCCAGCTAGATCTATATAATTTGTGGTGATTTGGAGATACCTCGATTGGATATTTGTATTTCACTCAAGTTTTAACAGCCCCGTCGATTGGATGTTATGATTTGTGACGTCAATGGGGCGGAGAATGCGATTCGTCAATTGGCCATATAGGCCTATGATGTACGATTTTTTTCAAAACTACTGTAAATAAATTTGGGTGTACATACTTTTTCAAATTCATTTCTATTTATCATGATTGTACTCAATTCTATATATTGTCTCAAACTTTCGTAATTCTGCTCGAAAACATCTGTTTTCGAAGCTTGCCGTTCGCGTGCACGAACTCAACGTGGTGGCACGGGTCATTATCGTGACCTTTGTACCTTGGACGCGTGCCATAGCCGATGTTACTCAAACATGATTAATGACATCTACCTTTTGTCATTTCACTACATAATGCTACATAGGGTGAAAAGCAGGGAATAATTGCTTATAGTTTATCAAATGTTTTGAATAACGTCATTTCTAGTTTTGTTGTGCGGTTTTTGTATGTATATGTGTGTAGTCATGTTTAGTAGTAGTGTATGTATAGTCATATCTAGATATTAGTAAACTTCGAAGAGATATAATTTGTTGTGTGCTATTGACCTTTGTCGTTTTTGACACCAAGTTATCGATTACCGCCGTACTGTTGAATCACTTGAATGTGTTAGTATACAGTTCTTAAGGTCAATGTTGAAGATAATGCTGTAATATAAGTTTATTGTTCTTCAATTTCTTATTGATAACGGCTAAGACTGTAATGGTTGAATTGAAATAAAAGTACAAAATTATATACTATAATGTAATTCTCAAATTAGGCACACTTTTAAATTCAGTCGTATCATTTTTGTATCGAATATTCAATTATTCATACTAAATTCTCATCGGTGTTTTTTTACAAATTTTAGTCCATCACGGTTCACCATCTCAAATGTGTTTGGGCAATTTTGCCCCAAAACGGAAAGAAACACACGCCTTGATGTCTTGAACCTGAATCTTAGCTTACGCCCATCTATACATGTTGAAATCATGTTCATTATTATGCCTATATTATCAATTATTTACGCCATTATCACTATAAAATGCAAGTAATTACTATAAGAGTGAAACTTTGTGACGCCACAAATGGTAATTAATTTAAACTTTTTCCCAATTGGTTTCGTCCAAGACTGTACCACACACTGGATGTGGGATGGGGTGGGAGTGGTGGGGGGCTAGGTGGGAGTGATTAGTTTTTTGTTGTTCATTAAGGTGGTACATTGTACGCGAGTAACGTAACAAAGGGTTACAGCACGAGCTAAAGCTTGGACGGGAAAGTTGCCTATACCTGCGGTCAACACCTGGACTTGTTACATTTATTAGTACACTCAGTGTCGCTAAGGACGAAAAAAAATACTAAACTTCATGCCTCAGTTCACGAGATTGGCGACTACCAACATCATAAAGTTGATATCACCGTTATTAATACAGTACCGGTACGCATAGATTGAAAATATTGTGTTTCAATTTTTTTTAATGTTGATGAAAATGATGTTCTGACTATCCAAACAAATTCTAGACCTCACTATATGTTTTTTAGCCATCCCGTACACCTAGACTGAAGTAAAATGATGGTACAAACTCAGTGTTTTCGCTACTTGATTTTCATAAAGATCTGCTCTCATGCGTTTTTTTATTCTTCAAGGTTTTTAACGTGATACTGAGTAACTATACTATATTTGTAATGGGTTAACGATATGAAAACTTCAAAGTAGACCGTACTACTTAACCACAATTGTTTTCTTCATTAACCTATTTCATTATATTAATTGAAACAAATAAAATATTACAATTCTAGGAGATGTTAACACGATTCATCATAACGTCATTTTTTGGACTTTTATTTTGTGTCTTACATTAGAAATCATGTGATGTTTTGACGCGTTAGCGTAACGGTAATTATTGTAATTTACGACCTTATTGACCCACAGCTTACCTGAGCGATCATTGGTGATAACGAAATATAGGTTGTGACGCATGTTTTGTTTCTGATCCCCGCTATCTAGATACCCTGCATAATTACCTTTTAGAGTTGTTATACCACATTTTATTACTATAGAATTCACGTTAAATTACCCGGAAGCGATTCAGTTTTTTTTCATCTGTATAGGTATAATTAGTTTTTGATCATATTTGCCACATGCCATATCTGATGAGAACTCTTCACTTCGTCAGAGAAACACACATATTTTTTGTATACATATATATATATATATATATATATATATATATATATATATATATATATATATATATATATATATATATATATATATATATATATATATATATATATATGTATATATATATATATATATATATATATATATATATATATATATATATTTATATATATATATAAATATATATATATATATATATATATATATATATATATGCTCATATATATATATATATATATATATATATATATATATATATATATATATATATATATATATATATATATATATATATATATATATATATATATATATATTTATTCATTTATATATAAAACCGTGTTCATAAAACGTACTCCGAATGATTTTTCATTTCAATACTAATTTGATATATATTCAAGTTCTAAAATATTCATGTTACCCAGTATACATTTAGACAAACAGGGATATGAATAATTCTCAAGTTATTGATTCAGTACATGTCAGCAGTAGATTCAAGAAGATATCGATATTGTTAGTTATTCCTTTCGTATAGTAGGCCTATCATGTATCAAAGTTATAATTTGATAAAAAAAAACACAGATATTTCACATTGATAGGTATTGAAAATATTTGAATTATTTTCAATAATTTTACAGGTACAAAAAACGTTTGCTGTTATGCCAACATTTGAAAATTGTAGGTGGTGATTATTAGAATCCAATTATTTTCTCATTATTATCCACTCATTATTATAGTATATATTCATATATAACGTACAAGTGTCAATTGTTCATACATGTATTTGCAATTAAGACTATTGGTTGTGAATAAAATTTGTGTGTCTTTATTATTGATACCAACAACTGGTCCTGTGGTCCTATAGAGAAAGTTGATTTTCTTGTAATGATTCATATTCCGATCAAGGGTAATTTAGTAGGCTTAAATTGGAATATAAAGAGAGGAGGGCTCATTCTGATATATAGGTCATCACTACCCCTATATGTGTTTTTTTATTGGACAACAGCAAATAGCCGTTTGTATACGTTTTCAGTGTGCATTTCGAATATTATATTGAAGCTATCCTTGAAGTATGACGTAATATCGAGTTTGACGACCCCACTATCTGTTAGATTAGATGGGCGTGTAGTTGTGAACAGTTTGATAGAGTGGGAGCTAGTATTTTGTGAGACGATCCCACTATTTGCTGGAACATAAGTGGGAAGTGGGAAGCAGTAAAGTTAGAGGTGTGTTTTGCCAAGAATGACTTTGGAGGATTTTTAAAGATGACTTATACATCTTCTGAATTGTATGATAATACAAGAACTATGTGGGAAGAAGATCGTTCATAGAATATGTTGCGTTTATTTGATTTAGCGTGGTAATTTGTGAATTTAAAATATGTAGGTAAAGGAGTGTTTTTTTTTTCATAAGTGCTCTCATAAGTACGTTGATTTTTTAAATTTCATTACGTTCGCCGTTACGATATTATATAGTGTTTTCTCAAGTTTACCTAGACACTTTTATAAATTATCAGAGACGAAAACAAAAACCGACAGAAACGTACCCATCAGCTTCAGATAGTTCTTTATAAATGGACTCTCAAACCTCGTGAACTTGCTCGTTGGCGGAAGTGAAATGTTATCATTTTCTCTTACTCGTCTTCACCATAAAACCTAGTTTGAAATATCAGGTAACTTGATGAGCACCAATAGCTTTAATACATAATGTGTCCCTCATGCAATTTTCACTCAATTTTTCTCTCCCATCAGTCAATTGAAATATTTTCTTTTTTCTCTTCTCCAGACTCCATCATTGATTGGTACCGACAGCGACGAAGAACCAGCCAGTAAATATCCTCGTCTTAGTCGCAGCACCGACCTCCTCCGTTCATCCTGCAGCGGTACTTCCTCCGACGGTGATCGTCGTTGTGTCACGTCTTCCGACGATGACGTCGACGACTTGATGGACACCAGTCCTCCGTTGACCGTCGTCGAAGAAGGTAGTGGTGGTGGTGCTGATATGGGGGGAGCCAAGGGCAAGAAGAGGCGCGGAGTGGTTTCGCGGGAAGAGGTCCAGGATAGGGAGGCGTCGCAGAGAGTGGTGAAGGGGAGTTCTCCGAGGAACTCGGACGTGGAGAATGGGATTTTGATGTCATCGCGGCGGACTGGTGAATCAAGTTTCAACAAGTAAGTTGTTTTTTAATCAATGCTATAGATTAAACTTACTTGTAATATAATATATCGTCCGTTGATAATTCGGTATTGTCTCTTCTAAACACGATCAATCGATGCATTTCTTCTTAGTTTTCTTGGTATACATTTAGTATTTCCAATTCAATTTTAGGAATAGCATTTATGATGTATCCATGGTGTGAAAGTATTCGAGTATCTTACGTGACATGTTGATTTTTTCAGTAGTTCACACCAATTACTTTTGTATAACAAATTTGTCTTTCTATAGTCTAGACCTATATATTTCTCAGATTTCTAAGAACATTCGAACACACCATAAGAGAATGTACGCGTATTTTAGGGTGTCTTAGATTTGTTCAGTTTTGAAGTGATATTTTCCTCCAGTTATCATTTACAAGCCTCCTGTTTCTAGTTCTGTTATTACCTTATTTTGTAATTGTGTTCAGCATTTACTGTAGTTGACTAGGCTAGGTCATGATACTTATATTTTTAATTATGACCGTTGCAAATTGTAATTATCGTTTTATTTTAAACATGTACATACATATGGAGACATTAAAATGATTTAATCGCACATCATAAAACTATATGAGCAGAAAGAATATTATTGTTTTTCTCTCTGTGCTTTCAAAAGTCAGTGTTTCTGAAAGTGGCCTAGTTATGCAATATTTCGAATACATTATTATTTTATCATAGAATCGATATTAGTATACTTATAGATTATATTATAGATATTATAGATTTCATCGGCTTGTTTGATATTGATTAAAATATAATCAAGTGTAATGTTATAGGTTGGTTGATATCTTTCAAGTTATTAAACATACGGTACGTGTTTTTTTATTTCTCATTACAGAACAGACCGTGAGGCTCCGAACTACGCAACGTTTTACTTCAAACATTTAGACACCGATTCGGAACAAGACGCGCGCAAAACTGGGTTACTCGTAGACGGCGGTCGTAATACGTCGGGTGGTTCCGGGAACGAGAAATCTCTGGAGGACTCCTCCGAGGAAGAGTGGACGTTCACAAACGGAAACAACGGAAAACTAGGAGACACATCGGGATCGTCTTCCGAAACGGCGACATCACTGCATCGTGCTCGTAACGGCACCAGAGGGTCCGTTGTCGTGCGTTTGGACTTCAACGAGGACATGGTCGATATGGGAGTTGATAATGAGAGTGTACTAGTCAATGAAAGCAATCAAAGAGTCAACAATAATGTAATATTAAATAAAAAAATACCGTGGAAAAGCAGTAGGGAAAGTATACAAAGACTTGTGAGCCGCGCCGACGAGATGGTGATGTCTCCTGTAAATATGTCGGCCGCGATTCGTGCTACAAGAAATTTCGAGCCCCTCGTGTTCAACGAGAAATCGTCGAATCAAGATACTAAAACAGCTCGAATCAATGAGTGGCTCAAACTTCATCCTCAAGAACTAGAACAACCCTTGGACAGCTGTGACGCGAGCGGGGAATACACGACAGGGGATTCTGACGAAGACAAAGAATCCCAAAACTCCGAGGATATGAACGTCAGCAGTGTGTCAACGTGCCGCAAGGGACTCTTGGGGTATTCTCGTTCCGGATCTTCCGACGCCATCCTAGAAGCTGAAACACCACAGGATGACACCACTTCACCTTTACGAACACCCACTCATGTTGTACTCCGTTCGAAAAGACGTCAAGCCGACCGTCCGTGGAGTGTCTCCTGTGTCTCCCAGCTTCACGACACGGCGACTGGTGAACCGTTGGCACACTTTTCGATCTCGGAGTCGGCGTTGCATCACTTGGGGATCGGTTCGCCGCAGAGCAAAGGACCACTGATGGGATCTGGACTGATGAATGTGTCGTCGTCGACGATTGATGGCACTCCGATGATGACGTTGGATGCGGGGTTGGGATCAAGGACGGGTTCTTTGAGAAGAAGGAAACTGAGGCTGAAGAAGAGAACAATGGTAAGTGAATGATAGAAGAGGTCAAGGTTAACTAACCTCAACCAGTCCTGATGTGTTTTGTGTTTACCTCCATAATGACATGCTATTGTTTATTGTTGTGTATAGTCATTGCGGCTAGACCACAATATACAATATAATGCACTTTCTATACAATCTACATTGCAATCTTTTATATGCCTTGCTATACTTATTACTACTACAGTGTAGGGTAGCTTATGTTCACAACCCTTCCGGCCAAAGCCATCAACTGTAATTCCCCATTATTTTCACATTTTACGCTTGAAATATAATGTTTCTATTTGGAGACCGCCAATATTGGGTTGAAAACTAAATACCAGAACAGATCCGTACATGGTTCGTGAAACACCAGCATTCGTTTTAGAAGTATATATATAGACAAGAGGTTTTTAAAATTCAATTCACATCATAGTGTAGCGTAAAAGAATTGATGATATGTGATGGTTCCATCCCATCTCATCTCCTTTTACCATACTAATAATTATATTTATCGAACATTATAAATTAATTACTTAGCAATTACACAAACATTTCTGAAATTTTCGATCGCTACGAATTGGTTAATTTCTCCGCTAAATCGTGCACATTATTTATGCAATTCTAATTTCACAAACAATCTATTCATCGATCACCAAAACGAAATCCAATTACACTGCACATGCAGTCTTAAACCTTATCTCCACAGTTAACCAATTTGTCTCTCGAAGTAGTCCAGGTGTGAAAAGAGTGTTGATCTAAATGTTAACAGGGACGGAAGAGTGAATCCGGGTCGGACGGTGTCACGGTTGGTCATTCCAACTCTGGCGGCAGCGATACACCGCAATCCCCACAGAAGCTTCTGACATCAACACCAGGCATGGAAGGTTCACCACGCAACAAAACCGGCTCCTTATCGGGACTGACAAGGAAGATCATCTCCAACTCTGACTCCATGGTGAAAGACAGCTCGTCCGACGACGATGAGAGAATCACGAGAAGAGTGCTTCCCGCTTTCAAACTAGGTCCCGAAGGAGGATCGGTATCCTTCTTGAACGGTGATAACAAGCTCGTTCTGGTTGGCGATGAACCACATAGTTCGTTGTCGGAACAAGCGTGGGATAACTATCAAGAAAAGTATATGAGTGAACCATACAGCGAGGAGCTAGCCGACACGGAAGCGGCAAGGAGGTTGTTAGAGTTCGGTGATGATTATCGTAATTTTATTGACAGCCAATCGGATTGTGCGTCGAGTTTAAGTGCGAATCAAGTGTCTTCACCGGTGCGTCGGAGGAAGCTACAGGGCGGTGGTGTTAGTAAGAACCATGCCCTGGATAGTGATAGTGACCTGGAGGATATTAGACACGTGATCCAGCAGTCCAGGTCCCAGTTGGGATTCTTTGAACAGGTCTTCAGCAAGCAGTTTGCTAATGCTTCGTTGCAGCTCATTCTGGACATGGACTTTGTAAGTAGCTTCATTAATCATTTCTGAAATTAATTTGTTGTGAAGAGTAACTTGTTTTCTGTTCAATGATGTACTGTAGTTTCTATGTAGAAAAAATGTATTAATTCATTACAGGTTTAATGACATCAAAACTATACCATCTAAACTTCGGTAATTTGGTTGGTAGTAATGAATTCAATGAAAAGGATTTATCTCAGCCTGTATACGTGCATGGATTCATGAGTGTTTTTTTTTTCGTATAACTTTCAACTTCTGAATCTCGGTTCGGTTTCATGCTTCCGTATAAGCTTTAGTGAGTAAACGAGTCAAATTCACTATGTAATGTTCACGATCAAATGAAATTATGTACAAAATTCCGTACACAGCCCCTTTTCAACTTTCATTTTGCCTTCGAATACCCCCCAAAGACCTCTATTACTCCGTAAATAGAATTTTATCGCCGTTTAAATCAATGATTCGAAATATGGTTCTGTAAATTCACAGTTCCTGAACTCGTATTGCTGTGATTTATGTCAACTATTTACCTATTCTTAGATTGCATTGATACCGATATTAATGGTTCTTGATCGTGGATGATATGTTGTGTAAAAGAGTTACACATAGTTCGTCGTGACATGATTTGCGATTCGAGCAAGGGCGTGATTTTGTAGACATAGACATAGACAAATAGTTGGAATTATGCTAGACCGAGTATGGACCGAAATGTAATAGCCAGTAAGTGTTTGACAGTTATCTATATATGTAACCGCTTTTTCCATATGATCATATTTTATCTCAAACATTTCATTTCTCAAGTCATCATGACCTTGATATATAGACTCTATAATGAATCGTTTCCATTTTTCATAACTTGAAATGATCAACTATACTACAGTAGGGCAGTAGGGTTAATAATCAGATTCAACACGACTCAATTCAACATCTGTGAATTGCAATCTTCATAAAAAAAAAATTAGCAACTTAATCACTATATTGAAATATATTCGTGTAATTTCCATCATAAATCACTCTTTTGCCGTGATGGTGTCAACATTAAAAACGATAGGATTTTTATGTTTTGAAATATTATATTTTGAACCGCTATATGACCTAAAAATGAATGATTCGTAATGAAGTAAGAAATGTGAAATGTGAGCCATCGTTATACAGATGCAATCAGGTGTTAAAGGCGGGCTTTTTACGCTAGATGCTTTCTCACTATATAAATCATCAAAAAGATAATAATTTCAACTTTTGAGTTCATTTTACGATTTAGCATCAGTTCGTAAGCTATAATAGTATATATAATAGAATTTGAATAGCTGAATCATTACAAAAGACTCACGAAAATACCATAACGTAGCATGATTTCAATAGCCTATTATAATAGCAGACTCGCCAGATGAGAAGGATTGTTCGGCGAGAATAATTTACAGTTCATATACGCCTCCGTCAAGAGTTTGATTCGTTTTAGAACGCATGGGAGTTCTATGATGAAACCATTGGAAATTAACTCATTAATGGCACGAGAATAATCAGAATTTGAATTTCGTATAAACACAAATCTTCTTATTACCCCATTTGTGGAAATTGGCTTGCATTTGAAGTTACAACTATGTATTCAACTTATTCATTATTTCACGGATTCACATAAATAATATAAGCACTTCTCAAAAGTATTTATGGGTAAATAATAGGTCACAAGCTAAATATCATTGTGTAGGATATAAAAAATAATGTGTTTTTATGGAATTAGAATTATTGTGGCGTATAATCCTATAATTACGAAGTTAACTCAACATCTATGATATTTCCCTGAAACGATTCCGATTTTCGATTATACTACTTCTTTGAACTACAAATTATCTTCACTCATGATTAAATTATTTGTTTGTCCAACGACCCATCAAGAGCTGAGTTATTTGGGGAAATATGGATGAATTAAATATTCACTATTAGTTGCCTCCTCCTCCAAATAATTAGTTCACCGCAGTAATTTTCAGATCATCGAAACACAGCTTCACTTCGTCATCACCTCATATAGTTTCATTAAAACCTACTCATTCCATTGAAAAATGAGGGATCTACTTACTTTTTTTCAGAATACTCATTGGATTGTGACTATTTTCAAAGAAACAAAATTATAGTCAAATTACTGATAATTATTCATAAATCATTATAACTTCAGATTACACCTTTCAGCTCCAAGAAAGCATGGCAGTGGTTTCTACAAATTTATTATAAAAACATACATTCATTAACTTCTTCTCATTTTTCCACTCGAAGGATTTTTAACTTTCATACAGTTAAAAGGTCTGAAAATTGTGAAAACAACAACAATTCTTTACATTGTATAAATCTTCTTCGGAATTTCTTTTGATGCTTTCAACAGTTTTTACAATGAACCAAAATCTCGTGACTTTTAATAGAGAGATGTAACACAATGGTGCATTGTGGAATTATGTAATTATGTATAAAAGAAGATGTAGACAACATTCTTCATCGCGTCGCTCGCTCAAACATACAGTTCCAGTAATGTCACGATTCTATCGCGCCCTAGTAATACAAAAAAAGACAACTCTCCCCTTCACTATTAATCATCGACGGAAACTCTTGTACATGGATACATATATCATGATTTCCAGTTCTGAAAGTTAATAACTGCGTATAGGTAACGTACGTATGTGTTATCTGTATTGTTTTCGTAGGCGTGTTATGAGTGACGTTTTAAATGCAATCTGCATCACGATCAAGAATAGATAATCATAATTGGTGTTGAGTGTAGTTTTTTTGTAAACAATATATATATGCCGTGCGTAAATAATTCATGATCTCATTCTGTGACTTCCTGATGTCGATTATGACATGCAATAAGTCAGAAAAAATGAATGTATATAAAAGTTAGATGTAGACCTTCACCGCCTTCATCTTCGCCAACGCTGTGATTTAATTTCGATCATAAACTGTCCAGATCTATTATTCATGTTGCAAAATTGTTTTTTACCAAATCAACTGATTATATTCTTGACTCTTGGTATCAGCTGAGTTTATACGTCACATACATTAATTTTATTCATGTGTCTCCAACACAAAGCGTTTTACAGTTGAGTGCGACAAAAATTATCCGTTTTGTGCCTATAATTATATCTTAATAAAATGTCGTGAGTTATTATTTTCAAAACTGATAAATTATAGAATGGACATAATTTGGGAGAGTGTCATCAATTACAGTTACAATTCTAACTAAAATGTTTTTACAACGTAATATATAATATATGGTTTGAGCGGATTTACCTACAAACATTTGTGGCACACACGAAAGAGTGTATCATTGCTGGAATTGAATGGAACATTGAATAGAATCGAATGGAATGAATCTATATCTGTTTACTCAATTCACATTTATACATTCACACCATCAACTAATTGTGCTCGATAATTTCTAAATTTCGCGAAACAGATTTAGAGAACTTATATCTTTTCATTCGTATTGGATAGTCATGAAAATAATTAAAATTCTTTTAGTTATGAACTCGCAACGAATTTTCAACAATATGTTATATGTACTTTTATTGTGCTTTGTAATTGTGTAGGCATTCAGGCATTCAGACAGCCTTAATCCTACATCTCAAGTTGTAGGTCCTAAATCTTGAAAGTTTTTCTGAGAAAGGTCAGAGGTGAAAATGTAGAAAACGACATGTTCATGTTCGGCATTATCTATTTGTCTATATAAAAGCTTGTAAACTGTCGGCCCACTCTCACTAATCTGACTTATTTTGAACGACTCTCGAAAAAACAAACAAACCCAGCGACTAACTGAAACCTTCTCCCAGATTATGTTTACCGTTGTGCCAACTGCCAATCAGTCCAACTTCATATCTCTAATCGAATCTCTTATCTCTACAAAATACTTCCTATATATACCGAATCGATTGGGATGAGTATGAAGGTTTCAGCCGTACGTATTAATTTGAAAACGTGTTTTTCACTCGAACTTTTTTTCTTGAGAAAACAAGAAGTAGAAAAGTTACACATAGAAATAACAATCGCTTTTCAACAAAACCAAGCAAAGACCTTGTCCGTGGTAATTACGAAAATAATTAACTTTGAATTACAAAACTCAAACTGATAACAAAAACACGGAAAGTTGCAACAGAAATGTACAACTTTTTCACTAATGATAGCCGTCCTCTGTAGCTTAGTCAGCTGATGCATCGCTTTTGAAGCATGGCGTCATTGTTGGGCGTCGGTTCGCGCCCCCCTTCCCCCGGGGTTTTGCGAACGTTTCTGCTTTTATCACTTCACTGTTTCATTATATCAATTGCTCATTCATACCCCCAAATAACCGAGCTATTTTTGTTGTGGTCGTTAAGCAAACGATACAAAAAGCAAAGATCTAAATGATAACCAAGCCAACGACGGATTACTATTTGTAAGTATAATAATAAAAACAAAAACACTCGTGCATTGAAATGTGATTACCTTAAAATAAGAATAAATACACAACACACACTGTACCATGACTGAGTACACAATGTTCAAAAACAATGTTCAAAACTGACCTTATACATATACTTACTCATACCTACCTTACTCCTTCCCTCCTTGGTCCTTACCTACTTTATTCCTTACCTACCGTACCTTACTACCATACCTTACACATAAGCGAAACCCAAGAATACTTAATAAATAAGATATACTATATTATACGGATACCAAACAATATATACTAGTGTAACAATAATATAAGAAAGGTACAACAATATTATAAGTTGAAAAGTTTTAAAACTTGAATCCAAACCTACTAAGAATTGAACAAAGTTATGATCTTGCTACTGAACTTTCGTCGACATTCATCATGTGCACTTAGCTTCCATACACCGTATTGTTCCATATTATTGTTCAATGTTCATTAGAGTTCCACCATTTTTATGTATGAATTTTCACTAAATGCCATTATCTTATTGTAGTTCAACTGCTGCTACAATCAGAAATATTTACACTCTCCATTCGGTGTGCGTATACTAGCTAGCTAGTCTCAGCTAGTTTACTTATAGAAAAGGATAAAAACATCGA
This sequence comes from Brachyptera risi, assembly GCA_964007535.1. Taxonomy (NCBI): domain Eukaryota; kingdom Metazoa; phylum Arthropoda; class Insecta; order Plecoptera; family Taeniopterygidae; genus Brachyptera; species Brachyptera risi. The sequence continues at coordinate 30,072,146 of OZ023329.1, read as the reverse complement.
TTTATTTGTTCACCTGTGTTAAGTAAAACTTTCGCCTCTAACATACAGTTTCAATTACTAATTTTTATCGGGTTTAACGACGCACTCGAACGATAACCAGGCTACATTTGCGTCGGTGAGAGAATGAAATGAAACGTCATTTGATTGAGTGTTTGGATAGTGGAAAGGAAGCGGTCGTGTTGTAGTCTGCTCATGGGTTATACCTCGAACTGTCCTAGTCAATATGAAGTTGCATGCTGAAGTCAAGTGATTATAGCACGTAAACCAGCATGCAGAAATAGACATGCTGGTGATCTTCACAAAAGACATTAGGAGAACACGATAGTAGACTATCTTAACAAAATATTTGTACACTTACCTTTTGAATTCACTTTTGAAGGCCACAAAGTAATAATTAGGCCTGCAGTGAATTAGATTAAAATAGTTCATTTCTTGTCGTAGATATTGAAAGATATGTGTTTCTGTGTAATTTGAATGTTCATATTTAATGCTATCATCACGAATAAACTGTATTTCGTGAAATCGACTTCAGTGCGCGCCCACGGGAATCGATTTCGCGAAATATCAGTTTCTTGTTGATAACTTTTGAACGGTATATCAGATATCAAAATTCTGATACGCGAGAAAAACAGATAATTATATATAATAGCTTCAAGATATCATAAGTTAAAACTATTTAAGTCATGTCGCATAACTGTCAAGCGTCGACAGCTATAAAAAATGTATTTTTTAGCTGTCGACGCTTCACAGTTAGGCAACGTGACTTAAATAGTAATAACTTATATCATCTTGAAGCTATTATAATTATCTGTGTTTCTCGCGTATTCGAATTTTGATATCTCATACCGTTCAAAAGTTATCACCAAGAAACTGATATTTCGATAAATCGACTCCCGTGGACTCTTAAATGTTGTCATCCATTGAAAAGACGTCATATTGGCGGCAGTCATGCATGTTTTGAATGCCAACTGTCTGATCAATTATTATTCGTGTACTCGATGTTGTCAGACAGTTGGCAATATCACCAACTAAAAGAAAGATCATGTCCAATTCTCATTACTATATTAACTGTGCGTAATAGGTCACTTGACTACCAGATGTTTCATTTGCAATTCTATATTAGGAGCGAAACTGAAGTCCCAATCTCTCGAATCTATTCTTACTTTTCAATTCGCGTATATTCTAGTTCCGTCGGGAAGTGTAGGAGAAAATATTATTGATTACGAATTGATTGGTGGAGATGATTATTAGAGGCGATGTGATGTATGATCATTAGAGGCGATGTAGATTAGAGGGGATGGAACATTTCTGAAATTTTGGAATCCTTTAAAGAATATAGTTGAAAGATTCATTTTGTTTGTGTTTTGATAGATTTATAATTAATTATCTTCACATTAATTTTGGTCCAATTTATTGATTTTATCGTTCTTATGACTTCAGACACTTAGGTTCGTGGGAAGGGGAAGGGTGGTGTATGGTGGGGGAGGTGTGCTGACTATATAATGACTAAATTACCGTCTTAAAATTAGTTCTAAATAATAGGTTATATTTCCCCTCTACAATTTCTTAATTAATCAAAACTTGGCCTACTTGGGGTGAAAGAGATCGCTATATTCTACTTACTGTTGTAGTTATATATCAACTAACTGTGGTACTAACATAGACTCTATATATATATATATTATTTAGTCTTTGGTACAAAGAATCGGTAGTTTCGATAATTAGTCAACGTTACTTCAATGTGATTCTCTATTGCAGGCTGGTATTATCGCAACGTGTCACGAGAATGTCAGCGCTCTCCGAATGGTGCTCGACAATGTCGACGAAGACGAGGGTGGTCTCCTCTCCGCACACGAGTGTAAAGAGATACGTGGTAAGTGATAATAGCTAATTAACTAAATCTGATTCATTATTAAAATAGCAATAGGTTTTGTGCCAACTTGTAATCAAGTATCAACTAGCTAACTATCCCACAACACAATCCCACAAACATCTTGGTTATTTGGGGGTAGATAATTTCATAACTCCAGTGGTAGTCGATAAGGAAAATCGGGAAACGAAAGACAACATTTATTGTATGTACATCAATAAAGCCAACATTATGGATTATATTTTCTACTTCAATACGACTCTAAAATCGATGGACGAATCTTTTTAACTGTAAAATAAGGGACGTCTTTATGTTTGTTGCTACTATACCGTCAAATTATTGCTTATTGGCAAGAGCAATAAAATCAAATTAAGTTGTGAATTTGCATTTGCTACAAGAATAACTTGATGCGTTCATGCAGTGGACATACATGACTTCTAGTAATGCCATACTCATTTCGGTCGAGATAGAATCGGTGGTGTTATTCGATGATGTCGATAAAGTAGTAATGACAGTGTCCTATATGAGCGTTTCACGCCATCTGTCGGTAACATCTTCAACTCGTAGTTCGATTTTTCTTGGCGCGTTGCCGTAACGTCCCGTAGCAAGGACGGTCGGTGTTCAGTTTAGCCAACATTACCGATGACGTATTAGTTACGTCACTATCACCTGTGAAACGAGTTTCTTTATTTTAGTATTGTTGATCTCGCAGTTCAAAGTAAATGTTTTGCGACGTGCTTCGTTACTCTCCTATGGTTTGTCATGCATATGAGTTTACGTTGGTATACATTTAGAATGTGACAGTTTTTAAAATATGTAATACTAATATTCGTGTTACTGGATTTTATACAAATATGAAAGTTAGTACTGCGTCGCAGACTTTTGGTGAGTTAAGTATTATTCAGTGCACTTTTGTCATCAATTTATGTAGATGCATTTTTTAATAATGTATTGCTTTAATGAACCTATATTTTCAACATTATTATTGGTTGAATATTGCAGTATTTGAATTGTTATAGTTTCTAAAATATAAAGTAAGTACGTACATTGATTTTTTGATAAACATTCTTTTGACACATTCCTACCAACTTTAAAGTCCATGTTCTTTCAGTACCAGAGTTTTGTTTTTGTTTTGATTATTTAGTTCATGCACAAAATTGAATAACATATCAAATGATAAAGGCCCATTTTCTATAATATTTAGTAAGAGATCACGATCTACAATAGTTTGACCTGAATATATTTTCGTACTAGAATATATATATATCTGTCATAATGTTTCCTTCAATAAAAGCAACAATAATAAATAAACATAGGTTTATACATGATGTTTTAACTGCATTCTCTGATTTTCTTAGTTATACAATGTAAAAGAGAAATTTCTCTCATATTTAACTGCAGGAACGTTTTTTTTTCATCTGATATATGATTCAATCTTGTTCTTCACATCTTGGTATTGTTACATACACATGTTACAAGCATATTAGTTGACATCTGCGGTTGTAATATTGTCATACCGGCATATAAAATAATGTAGGCGGTGTACCTTGTTTTAAAATGGGGTCTATATTTAGAAAGTGTGAGGCCATCAGAGTCACGTGGGATGCGACATATATAGGTGGTTTAAAACAAATATCAGGGCACGCCTTGCGGTTTGGTTATACTAGATGCAAATTAATATTTCATTTATGCATACATTCATCAGGCGTATGCTTGCTGATCTCGGTGCAAATCAAATAGGTGATAAGCGTTGAGCCTTCGCAAGATAAATATGTTTTACTATGTTTTAATTTTATTACATATCGTTATTCACGCTCAAATGATTGCTATTCCGTCATTTTCAGAAATGTGTCAAGCCAAAAACCATTTGTGGTGAATTATGTATGAATTTTTGTATTTATATTTGTAAATACGTCATAACAACAATCACATATGGTTATGAATCCCGGCACCTCCATTAAAAAACAATACATACTTCGTCCTATTGATTTGTGAAATTAGCTCACACTAAAGTATGATAATTTCGAGATGGAAGTATATTTCTATTTCAACCTTGTAATAATGTCGCTGCAGTAAATAGTGAAAAAAATGCGGTGCCAAGTTTATCAATTCATATTATGTTCGTTTTAGTGTCAACCTTGATTCGAAAGGGAAGTGTTGTCGTTTTTTATTTTTGGTATAGTTCATTCTCTGTAAGATCGAACTTCCCTTGAGATGACATACTATGAATTTCATTGTCGACAATAATACTGTTCGGCCAGAATCATTGTTGTAATTTACGGTAATCCACAGCTTTTTATGGAAGCAAGATCACCTTTGGAGGTGATAACAAAATGAACAGGCATTGTAATTTGTAAGTGTTGAGATAATTAAAGCTCTGGCTTGACTCTGTTGTTCAAATTTGAGGAAATAATTACCAGTTACGTGTCAGATTGAGTATAGTCTCAATTATGAAGTGCATTGGAATTGTATTTCTATTTCAAACTATATAGTTTCTATTTAATGTTGCAATTATCAAAGCAACACACTCGATCATGGTGAATTGCAATGAGGAAATTAAACATCATGTCTGTAGACTTCCACTTGTAGCTTTGAAAGCTTTAAGCAAAATTACTCCTAATTAGAATGTGAATTACTACACCAGGTTTTTTATCATCTTATATTTATAATGAAACCGGAACGCAAATTTTACTCGAATCACTGTAGGCCCAACTGCTAATGCATGTAACAATCCTAAGACATATAATTGAAATTAATCATATGGAGAGTTTGTTGTTGATGGTGGAACGTAACAACAATTGTTACATACCGGTTCAAAAGTGTTCGTTTGCGCGTGCGTAAACCAGAATCAATTTCCCAATTTCGCTCATCAACATTCAACATTGGTTTCGTATCAGATGAGAACTATAAACGTATATAGTTTCTGCAAAATCGATTCAATTACTTTTAAGAAACATTTGAAGACTCGCGTAGTTGTCATAAAAATACGAATAAACATACAAAATAAACATTTATCTTCGATATATTCAATCATGTCCTGAATCTAAACATAACATTTCCTGTATTTGATCGAAACTAAAATTTTAGTAGTTCAGCTGTTTTTAGGAAAAAACATTTCCATTTCCATATCATTTCCATAACCTCGTCCTCACTCATCTCAGATGGACAGTGTTCTGTTGCTGTGTATATTCATTCCTTCATGTAATATATTCATATATATTATACGTATACTATGTGATGATTATACCTGATTGAACTATAACATACGTGTTAGTCGTTGGTATAATGCATGTAATTATGCAATTGCTTGCGTTATTGACTTCCTGTGCCATGGAATAATGACCGACAAGCTTCATTCAAAGTGGTCATCCAAGTGGTGTTTATACATAATTGATATCATTCCTAAAATCGTTCCAATGTTATAAGTTTCACTCGCATAAGAAGACAATTTTTGAAATAATTGGAGAAAAAGATATACATTTCGAGGCAGGAATGAGTGTGTGCTGAGTGTTGCTAACTTTCAACTATGTTGGGTATAGGCAGTGGCGTGTTGACCCATCTTATTTTGGTGCCCGGGCACCGGTACGAAAAGGGGTGGGTCCCCGCAGGGGACCCACCCAAGATGGATATAAGCAAACAAAATAATATCTGCTGTCGTAAAGTCACATTGAAGTAACACTGTTGACGCGCTAATAAGGTGCACTGCGTGTACAAAGAAATACTACATAGGGGTAGGGGTATAGGCATGATGTTCTAGAATCTAGATACATCAAAGAATAATATACGGCATGAGATCGCATGACATGACGCTAATAATATCGTATTAAATGATCATCAAAACTATCACGTTTACCGTAATATTAGTTTGAATTTGTAACAACTAGCTAGAGGAGTGCCTATATTCTTGGTATTTTATTCCACTAGTAACATAATAATTAATTGTTGCTTTCATTTGTAAGCTAAATTTTGATTGTTGTATCGATGGCGACTCTTGGTGGACAAGTGCCACCTGACACCTGCATCAAGTATCACCAGATTCGATGAGAAAATAATGAAATGGGGGAGTTGTGTTTTGCTGGAAACTACATGGCGTAATTTAACTTGTCATCATTGCGACAATTTATCGGTTAGTTAGGCCAGTTGAGTCAATGTGTTCATTGCAGAGAGGTCATTTGTGAAAGATTGAATGAATGAATATTAGAGTTTTAAGGCGCATCGATGTCATACCTTATAGAAATTTTAATAAAATTATGTCACATGTTGTGAGCTGTACTGGATGTGGAAAGTTAAAAGGCTCGTTGAATCCCACTAATTGGAAAAGACATGTGATTCTTGTAAGCACGTAGCTTCCAATACAAAATTCAAGTGTCGGGCAGGAGATGTAAGTTTTAGTGCAGGAAGTGCGTCGTCATCGAATAAAACCTACAACTGGAGTACTTTATTTACAAAATCTACATGCGACTCCAAGGCAGTGCCTGTAACTTTTAATAAGATGGCTGATATTGAAGGTTATAGTTACAAACTCGTTTGAGCCTTGTTTTTTAAGCCTCTCAAAAATGTGTTCTTTAGGCCTAAAAAGTACATTTAGATGAAGAACATATAAGAATGTGTAACCAAAGTACAGCATTTGAAAGTTGTGATTAAAAAGAAAACATCGACATTTCAGTTAAATTATGAGATAATATACCGGTAAGCCAAAAATTAATGTTTAAAATAGTGATATTCTTTCTTTTTAAAATCATTCAATGATCATATTCGTTCTATAGGCAATTATATAGAACTTTATTGGGGTTTGTACAGGAATCGTTACATACGATTTTATTAGATAATTTGATAATATTTCATTGCGTGACTTGTGGTAGGCCTACATTGGAAATGAACAATAACAAGTTGGGTCTGCACATAATTACTTTTTAAAATATAAAATATACAGCAACAGGCAACGGAATGAAATATATATATTTTTTCATTCAGAAGAGTTTTTGTTTGTGATCGAGGTGTTTTACTTGTACCGGTACTCAGGGTGTTGATTAGACTAGCGTTAGCAAATAAGTCTCTCGAAGGCTTTCCCCCAATCTCTCTGTTTTTTTTGTTTGTCTACTCTCTATAGACCAAACGGAGAAACTGATTGAATATATGAAACTTATAAGCATTATCGCGGAGTTTAAATTTCTGATATTAAATTTTTTTAAATGCACATAAGATGAACATTGCTGAAAAAATAGATTTGTTTTGATCGAAAATGAAGAACAATAATGCTGAATATTGCAAGATATAGATAGATAGCCTATATAGTTTTGTCAATTTCCAACTTTTGGAGTCAACCATTTTGAAGGAACAAAAAAAAAACTACGAGATAAATAATGGGTGCCGTGCATGTTTTAGAATCCAGATTAACACGCGTGATCTTTGCAAACGAAAAATTTGAAGCTAACCATTCCACTTCTTATCTAATTTTGAGACGCAATAGATGTTCATAAACATGTTTATATAAACAGAAATAGTGTGTGGCTATAGATTGTCATAAAAAGTATAATAGTGAAAAACTGTAGGAAGTGTTACTGAATTATATACTTCTCATAAGTTGGCTGCCCTGCTCATCACTCCTAAGGATATCACTGAATGAAATTGCAACCAACCCAACATCACAAAGACAAAAAGGCCGTCAAAATAATTGTAAAAAACAACGTCAAATAAAAAAATTACCTGCGGGGCTAATGTGGGGAGGCCCTCCCCCCCACACCCCCCCATTGGGGTATATATGTCTGCCTTTTTAGAAAATCACCGGCTTCGCGATAAATAGGGTGGGTGGGGTATTTTTCTTCAAAAGGGTGGTCTGGCACCGGTCCTTGTAGGGACTTCAACACGCCACTGGGTATAGGAACAGATTGATACTTCTTTTTCATTGTCATAAGAAAAGAATAACAGTGGTACAATAATATGTGAACAGTCAATTCGATTTATAAGAAGAAGAGAGATAAAATCTCAAAATGAATTAGAGAGAGCTGAAATATAACATATTCCTATGTCGCTCTGCTATCAAATGACGGTATAGCGTTTGTCATCTATAACCATACTTCTCCTTATTTTAACAAATTGACTGCCCCGCTATACGCTCTCTAAATTATATTATTACATAAATAAGTTTCAGCATTTCCCGTCGTTTCCCTTTTGTACGTCATAAGCTAGACTATATTAGACTACACAGACTATATTTGAATTTTTATATTGTAGAAAAAATGTCTATATACATCCTAGCAGAATATTATGGATCTTAGTGACGAAGTGAAAGATATTATTATCATATATAAGCCTAGACTGATGAAAAAAAACGGGTTTTACCTCTTACCGGCTTTACAAAAACAAAAAACAAAATGACCACTAGAAATCTAGAATGATACTGAAAACTAATCGACTATTATTCACAGTAAAATAATATGTACATCAGAAGCAATTGCTATAGGCCTATACAGTCCAATATATTTGCATAAAAAGATATTATTAGCTAGTTGTATATTTATAGCGTTATTCCTTGCAATACTCTGATCAAAAAATGACGAGAATTGTATTATATATAGTTTTATTGTTAGGCTATGGGTTTACATTTTATATCATTTCAACTCATTATAACACAATTGGCCATAACTTTTTCCTCAATTCTATGATTAAGTATACACTGCAATTATCTCAAAAACACTTTAGCCTGTATAGGCTTGTAGCAATATACTTCATTGTATACCACATATTCCGGGTACGTGTAAGATCCATCTACACTGCTACATATTGGAGAAAAACAATACATATTATGTCGTATAGCTGGGCAAAAACGTACTTCTATTTTTGAAAGCGCCAACTTCTTATTAACTGTGCGACTATCAAGCAAATGGTTTGTTGGTCTGGGCGTTTCTTTATTAACTCCTTAATTAATACTCTAACTCTGAAACAGATGGATAATTGTGGGAATAATTTTATTTCATTGTTTTCTAATTGCACCAACTACTTCCATTCTATAGTTGAATTTCTTCACGCTAACGCTAGTTCACTTTCGTATAATTTGGGCGTACCAGGGAAAATCATATTCCAAGTATAGGCCTAGTGGTACTTCTCGCAAATGTGTTTATATATTTATTTATATTTCATGTTCTATGAGTTGGTAACAAACTAAATTGTTACAAATTACAATGTATGATTAACTAAACGTAGTTTAGAAGTGACTGGAGAGATTTATTCAAAAATGCGAAATAGTTTCTCCTATTTGTGTATTAATATAACAAAATACGATGAAGTGGAAAGCGTCCATTTTCAGCCTTCGTTATTTCTCATAAGCAAATGGAATCGTATGAAAGTTCCATTTATACATTATTATACATTATATTATAATTCATATCTAAATTCACTCCAAGTTAACGAGTTATTATTATTTATTCATTCATCTAAGATTTGCACATGGTACACATATAGGAAATATAAAAACTTGAAACTATATCGATCTAAAAAAGTGGACAAAGATATGATCAAACAAATATGTTATGTTTGGGTACCATCGCATCTTTGTGTAGATCCATACCACTGATTTGCAATGGAGATGTTACATATATTACAGCTGAGGCATCATGAGCCACAACCCTCTATTGTGACCTCTTCACAGATCATACACCTCGTCAAGGTCTTTAATCGAACCAAACATTAACAGGTATTGTCACTTCATAATCATGACTCATAGAGTGGTCTAGAACAAGTTGTCAGAACGATCAAGTTGCAACGGATTACGAACGGAGATAATTTATGAATTGATCGAGGTCATAATTCCATATTATTCACCTTTTAGAGTTTACTAGGTTAATCCTTGTGTTGCATTCTGTATTTATTAATCAACTCTATAGTTGAACATGTCAATACTTTAAGAGTCTACTTTCGCCCTCATTATCGGTCGTGCAAAACGACTTGCCAATGTCAGTGTACTTATATGTTTGAGTATCGCACAGTTATAATCTGTTACACATTATGACGTAGTGTAGATAAGTTTTTAGTTCGCAATTTCGTATGAATTGTTATCTGCTATTCATATATATCATATGAGGGTGAGTAAACGAGTGTTTTATTGTATTATGAGCTTATTATTATCGTATATATATCCTGTGCAGATTATGAGTAAAGTTATAAAGTATGAATTATACATGTGTGATGATAGAAATATGAATTTCAATCGTTTTTATTCAGAAGTTCAGTATTTTGATCAAAACTTCAAAATGTATCAAAAGCTTTGTATACCGGTACGCGAAAGATGAGACAGCGAACTACCGTGCAGTGAATGGCGAATAATATAGGGACTACAAAATACATCATTGAATAACCTATCAAGCTTATTAAGGGAGGGGGGGGGGGGGGAGGCGATCGGAAACTTCTTGATTCGAGAATATGAGACAATACAGTCGTATTTATTTATTTCATAATATATAGTTTTTCAAAAATTACAATTACCAATGAACGAGCGTGGGTCTATAATTGATAGTTTAATTATTTTTCTTTCCATGAACCGAACAAATATTAGAGCACAACTTGTCGAAAATCAAACTTGAAATTATACCTACACTTATATATAAATGTAATAACGTTTTCTTATTGCTGATGATTATTGTATGTTCGACGACTGGGTAACGACCACCAACAACTAGATTATTTGAGGATATGAATGAGGTTGTATTCCTTTACTGCTTATTCCCGCACTGCCTAAAAGAGCACATGTTTCACTTTTTTATTACCCCACTGCTCACGATTTTTCCCGAACTGCGTATAAAGGTTAAGCTGACCGAATTGTTCCCGAATGAATGAATATTAGGGTTTTAAGGCGCGTCGACATTCAGCGCCCTCCTGCCTAAGAATTGGATCGTACTGCCCGAGATGCCCACTAAAATATTATTTGCTTTTAAAATGTTTTTTTTTGTTATTGACATCCCTGTATTGCAGCCAGGTGTGTGCTTTAAAATCAAAATCAAATTCAAAGAGTGTGTATAGGTAGAGGCTATGAATACTCATCGCGTTAAGAAATGAGCATGAGGGACTAGTGCTTGTATAACTAGTGCTATAGTGCTATGTATAAGAGTAATTTATAGAAATTCTAGTGACTCTGGAATACTAAAATCTCATAAGAATTATACCATGCACAGATCTTATAATATGAAGCGTCTGGGTCTGTCGATCTAATCGAGTCTGTGACTGACCCGGTGAACCACCCCCTCCCCTACTTCATTGATTCTTCCATTATCAGTTCTAGAAGTTAACCTTATTCTGAGATTTTGTGACAACAAATAGAATGGGTAATTACATATGAGTCATTATTGAAGTAATGCGTTGCATGGGCTATCCGTACGGTAGGGCTATAAATAATTGAAAGTGATTACCCACGATTTATTTTCTCACGTATAGCCTAATTGAAGAATGTGTTCTTAGTTTTCATTTTATATCACGTACAAAAATGATGAGTCAATTTTTCACATTCAAATAAAACTAACCTTTGTACTCTTGAATGATTTATAACAGAGATGTGTTATACTACAATTTGATTCGAGGTGCTAAGACGAGCTATCCAAACAGTCCTACATATGCATGCTGATGGGAAACAATGGCTTCGTCAATATATCTGTACTTGAATATCTTTTCAAACCGAGTTTAATCGGTGGCTCGGTCAGCTGAGGCACCGCTTCAGAAACTGAAGTCACTGAAGTAGACCGTAGGTTCGAGTCCCGCATAAGGCATGGATTTTTGTAAACGTCCTTTTACTTATCATCACGTCATAGTTTCATAATCTCCTGTTCATTCGTAACCCCATATAACCTAGCTGTTGGTGTGATCGTTAAGCAAACAATAATCAATTCAAGATACGAAATGCGACAGAGAAGAAGGTTGAAAAGCAAAACAAAGATTGCGTTACGATGGGCGAGTTTGTGCTAGAGTTCATGATTTATTCACCTGTAATCTATATATACAAATTTCTGATGGAAGTTTAGAATTTACAATGCTCGTAATATATTATTATCAATATGTTAGAACATTATTGAACATTTTCCATATCAAGTATGAAAAAACACCTGTGGAGTTCTTCATGGTTTCGCTCTATAGGTGAAATCCCGGGATGGTTCTTATAATATGGGCCAAGACAGCTTAACTTCATGCTTCAACCGTCCCATCTTCTCACTAATCATTTATCTAAAAAAAACTTCATTTCAACATCCCATCACCTCATTGATCATTCAATGAACGCCAATATATCTTAGTTAACAATGTATTGCGTCGTTACCCAATGTCAATGAATAAATCATAATATTATAACAATTGACAATATTTCGTTGATTTTCATACAGACTTCATAGATCTTTTTCGTTCTCAATGTTCCCACCTTCCATATCACATCATATTCTAAATATTTGACATACGGTATTGAAATATTTCAATATTCACGTTCTTTAAATATTCCGTATTACGATGATGCAATGTCAAAGCCATCCCCTTTCAAGCTGTGAGTTTTGCTCATATCTGTTGATATGAACACCCTCCCATATTTAATCTAATTCTTTTGTGAATGTAATACAAATTCGATTTTAAATCACGCGCCCGACTGCAATACAGGATGTCAATAGTATAGAGACACCGTTTGAAAGCAAATAATATTTTAGTAGGCAGTGGGGAACGGGCAGTACAGGAAAAATCGTAGGCAGTAGGGAAACAAAAAGGTAACACAGGTATACTCAGTATATACAAGGTATATACAGGGCTGTACTCTTTTAGACAGTAGGGGAGTAGGGAGTAAGAAGCAATGAATGGGCGGGTGATGTTTCATTATTTTCACAAAAACCCGTTTCGTACTTGGGACTCGAACCCACGATTCTAGAACAGTTCCTCTGCACATTGAGCCAGGGTAACGTTTTTTTTTCTCATAATTATCAAGTCATATATAGGTCAATTGTTTGACTTCTTCCTTTCACGTTGATAATGACTACAATCAAAATTGAAGCTCAATGAAAATATTGTTCGATCATACAATGATTGAACGTGGCATGAAAATCAAGTGACGATCTCTATAGGTATACCGGTTTTATATAATTCCCTGGCAAGGAAACAAATAATTGGCATTCATCTCGTGCTGGCACTTGGCTGTACTATTGAGCCGCAGAAATCGAGTTTCAAAACGTCTGGAAATTGCAATCATTATTATTATTCACTAAAAAAGTGGCTAAGAATATCTGAACTTGAACTTGATTGACCCAAGATTGAAAAATATTCTCCTGATTAGAACGATACTTCATTCACAAGTATTGGCAGTTGTGTACCAACATAATTTCCAATATTTAAACACTGCGTTTCGATTATGAATAGTGAATTTGTTATTTGAAAATCCAATAGTCGCATTTTGTGCAATTCAAATGATATTTCGATGTGGGTTCAGCTGACATCAGGTGTCATCGATGTCAGCTGACGGCCTGTATACGTGGCCTACCACGCAGACATTGTTGAGAGTGACATTTATTTCTCAAGTATATTGTATTGATACTCTTATCTCATCGATATATTCATAGAGAAAATACGATAGAATTTTCGTTGTATTACTATATTCATATTCATTTGTACAAATTTTGAAGGAATCATGAATAATTTGTCATATTTTTAAACGTAAAGATGGAACAGCTTCAATTAGGATTCAAAAGTATCGTTTTAATCACATAAATAATTTTCCTTTGTCAGTCGCATCCTTGGCAAGATGTTAAACTTGATGTTAATAATAGTAATATACATTTTTCTTTAATTCATAAAAACTTGGAAATCACGTTGCATAATCCAACTATTGTCATTTAAAAAAAAGTATCTCATCATTTAATTATCAAGCTAGAAATTTCATTTCATTTTTTTCCTTTCACATTGGCTTCATGACCTCGACCTTGAATCCTTTTCCTAAGTATAGATCCAAGAAAGTAAATGCATTTCATTAGTAATTAGTGAATGATTGTTATTGCGCTTTCGTAATTGAAATATTATTAATGATTGTTTGAAAGCAACTATCAGTCTTATAACAATTATATATATACTGGAACAGTCGTCATGCTAATCAATTATTGTTAGTCGTAATGTCTAAGGGAAGAGTAAGAGGTAAGTTCTTCTAGTTTTATCTGGTGATGGATTCACTTACATGTTTTCACGATTTATAAGGAATTAATGAGCGATCACGGATCGATTTAGTGAGATGTTATTTGTCAAGCTGGCTTATGTATACCTTGAACGAACTTTGTGAAGATAATAGAATGTATTAGATGGTTAATCTTCACTTAACAACCCGTTGAAATGAGTTTTTCGAATTGGATGAAGTCAAAGTTCAATGTATGTTGAATCCATTATTTATACAGCTAAAAATACATTCATTTGGTACAATATGTATAATATAGGACGTTTGTTAGAAATAATGGATGTCAGAACTCATAGGTCGTTAAGACGAACATGTGATTTTAAAGCTTGTTATTTTTTTTTTGGCATTTATAGTCAGTGATTTTATGTGAAATTGAAGGTAAATTATCAGACTCACAATTCAATATTTTCAGTCTTCATTCATAGGCATATCGAGACATTTTTTTTACTTATATTTCAGAATGATATCTGACTGTGCCCTCTGGTTCTTTCAGTTCCGCAGTATATATATATATAGTTTATGATGATATTGTAATACATTTCAAAATATCAACTAAATCGGATATTCAAGATTCATGTCTGCATGTGCACTAACGTTAAAACAGTGGTGTATTGACAATATGGTAGGTGATTTGACCTTTTGAGCCAAGGCATTATATTGAGATCTGAATCCCAATTTTACCACTCGGTGGGTTGTGCTGTGATAGCTGTAATTTAGTTCATCGCTGAAAAATCGATAATAGTAGAATAGCAATTCCCTGCAAAGGCAGCTCTGTGCTATTTTATCTCTCACACACATTGTTATATCATTAAATGTTAATCTCTACATTCCTGTTTTACCGACTGTTCCAGGATTGGTTGATCGCTGGGAGATGCTCCAGACAAACTCCGAAGATCTCCAACGAGTGCGATGTCTCCAGAAAGAGATGGTAGTCCTGAAGGATGAACTCCTTGATCTCGCGTCCAGGGTTGACGGCATGGAGTCGAACCTCCAGGACCGGGATCAACTCGAGAATCGTATCAGTCAAGTGAAGGTAAGAGAGATGTTTGTGTTATCGGCTGCACGGTCATGTTAGTTCGTAATTTACACACTAGAGTGTAGAGCTACTGGCGTGGATAGTTCACTGATGTGCCGATAGATGGTTGGGTGTATCTGTTATTGTAGCGGCAGACAACTCTCCAATTCTCGGCCTGAAAACATCGAGATAGAACATCGGCGGGTTTGAATTTGTTCACCTTTTGAAACGAGTTGTAGTAGAAACGGATAATAACGAGAAAATATTTTACTCAAAGTTTCGAAACTAATTTTTTTTTTTCAATAACATCGAAACTTGATACAAAATCATTGTTCCCCAATTAAGGCTAAGGATGAAAGATAGGATCGTTTGGACGGGGCACCACATGGGCGATCTTACCACCCCATTTTGATTATCTAAAACTAATGAACTTCAACACCAGGACTGCGCTGTCTGTGACCATAATTTGTTGCCATAGATAAAAGTCTTTCAGTATAAACACACGAATGTTGATATCTTCCACTTTGAACTAAGTCTCTTAGGCAATGATCACTTCTTCCCATTGACAGCAGATGTGAAGTTTATCACCATACACAATAGACAAATTAAATTAGTGATAGGCCTATAATGTTATAATTAGGCCTATCACTCTACTAATTAATGGCCATGGCCAATTAGTACTTCATCCAAGCATTTGCTTCGAGGACTGCGGGAAAACACACATTCATAGAAATTAATATTATTTGTTATTACTGTCATTGTTGATCATTACATGATATTTGATACGTCAGTTCATACAACACATACACACATACAAGACATACCGAATACATTACATACATATTCACACACATATAAGTTTAAAAGAAGTATGAATAATCATGATCAGTGTACTATTTCAATGATAGGTGTCCTTTAAGTAATGCCACTGCCTGTTGAAATAGACAGCAAGTTAATGCTGACCAAATATTCACAATACCAGCTACCCACACAATTTACGATAACAGTTCAATCGTATAACTATGGTTAATATCGTCGGTTCATTTATTAATTGGAAGTAACATATTGATTCAAACATACCAATCGCTCGCTCATTTATTGTCGAACTATAATTCTCTATAATTGTCTGTAATTGTCTCTATGATTTGTATTATGCTGTTCATTTTCGAACATGTTTTGAGTGTGTTAGTGTGAGTGTCTAACGTATACTTCACGTACAATGCCAATGTGTTCGCACCAATAAAAATACTCCGGGTGGAGGTGCCGGGTTTTGAGTGACGAGTTCAATTGCTGTTTCTATTTGTGTTACGACTGATTTAACTATATTCCGGATATAGGCCTAATTAGATATTATATTTACTCAATTTTTTTCTTTTTTTTTTTTTAAATATTGACACAATCTGCCGTATACCTGGTGCACACATTTAACGTTGGTTGAAGGCCTATACTTTAGTTATATGGGCCTACTCATGCAAACTCAATTTATTCAGGCTATACTGAAAAACAGCAATAATTCATGATCCCTCGAATTGGAATGAAATAAATAGATATTTCAAGTTGTATTTTCATTGACCAACCATCTTCCTACTACGCGTATCTTCAATCTTTGACAATTCCCAAAAAATAATAAGTTCAACAGCGAAGAATGAGTTAATTATGTATTACTAGCTTTTCCAAGATTTACATACATGTCTCTCACAGTAAAAAACGCCGTCCTTTTATCATATAACTCGCTTTGGTAACACATCTGCTTACGTAAACTCGGCACGCGCCTCCTCTCAATTTGCAGTGGTCATTACTGAAAATTAGTACCACTACAAAACTGTACAAACGAACTGAATTAATGTAAATAATCGTATTATATATAACTTATATATATATTATAAATAGCCCTATTAGTAGGAAATCTTGTTTACTCACAAATGTCGTAAAGTACGAGTATGTTAATACCGAATTCAACATCTGCTCTCGTGAATTGAATGCATTTTTTTTTGTCGAACATAAAAAAATCGTTGTTGGGAAAAAGAAGAATTTTTCCGTCGTTTAAGACCGTAGACGAGGTTACTACATTCCGCCGCCTGATTTCAGATGCACTACGAGTCGCCGCTTGGCTGCAGTAGTATAGTATATATATATATATATATATATATATATATATATATATATATATATATATATATATATATATATATATATATATATATATATATGTGTGTAGTGAATTCGTATATATACCAATTGATTGGACGTTGATTGCAAATTGAATTAGAAAAGGAATGCGCTTTTCTGTCTACTATAGCTAGTGCTCTCTGTTGAAGAACTAGCTGTACTGCATACAAATGAGGCGTTGTCGGCGTGTATTTGTCAAATGTGCAGTAGTAGTAGATTAGTAATAGTTGTAGTAGCGATTTCGTGTCTACAAAATGTGCAATTGCAGTTTGAGAGAAGGAGAGTATAGTGTATATTTTTGATATTCAGATGTAATTCTGAAAGAGATTCTATATAGGAGGTTGCGTTTTGTATAGCTTTGACGCGTGATATAATGGTCGTTAGTGCGGTCATATATTTCATTTATGCCCACATCCCAAAGATTTTGTTCTACAGCTAACGGTATGAAGCCCTTAGCATACATTATACAAATGTAGGGCTTACCAGACAAATATCATACATCTTGTAGAATTATATGAGCTTCCATTGAGGAGCAAACTTTTATACATTTTTCATATATTTTCATACATTTCATTTCATATGATATGTAATACATTAATTAAAAAACTATGTGGATTACAGTCAGATTTAGGAATAGTAAATTCAACACATTCAGAATTGAAGTTTTGTACATTTAAATACATTACCTGATTGAGTGGAAATATTGTTGGTTGAGATGGTTGAGGCGATCTTTAATGAGAACATATAGGCTTCCTGTAGCTCCTATAACCGTCATTTATATACCAATAGTGAACCTTTTCTGAATCAGTTGGACCTGGTCATACGTTGGTTTGAGTCCCGCTCAAGCCGTGGACTTTCACAAACATCATCCATCTATCACCCGCTCATTTTGTATCCACAAATTTCCTATCTCAGTTTACATTCAGAGAACATTCAATGTACTGCATTTAGTGTGTACATACGATAATAGTGTACATTTCAGTTCTCATGCCAATTAGATTCCGGGAGCTAAAACCTAGGATATATGTTCATTTTGAAAACTTTATCATTCTAAACGGAACTTATTCGGTGGTATCACATAGAATAATATCTTCAACCTCGATCTGACTACATGCCTATTTGATACTCAACATTTCAATGATTTTCAGTTTCTCCACAAATTATATACTCACCAGTATATAGTTTTCCCAAAATATAAGCCACTCTTATCTTTTTGTTGTTGTCGGTCTTAACATATACTATACTCTCAGTCTCATTCCCATAGTGTTTTCCCAGAATTCTTTAGAACGTAATATATTACTGTATAGGCCTTTGATGGAGCAATATAAAACTTCCTCATACTATTGGGCGAGTCACACTAGAACAGTCCGTATATCTTTTCCTGCAAGACATTGATGTTCAACACTTGTACATGCATTATCAAACGTAACTGCACGGTTTTCCCCGGGGAGCGTGATGCCCATGGTGTGGACACTACAGGCACTCCCCTGATGCAACCCTCAGCAATACCGACGTGTGACCAACACTAGGCAGGGTTACTGGTGGACTGGCTATAGTGTGTTTCGGCTGACATCTACATTGATATGCATTTTTTTTTATAATAACTTTGAATTTTTTTGTGAAGAAATTATTGTTATTTATTCGAAAGTTTCTATTTAGCGAAATGGCTATTCTGATTTCAATAGTACACAATCTTGAGCATATGATTATCTTCTTGCACCATAAATGAAAATCACGATGATTACACTTCACCGTTTTTTTTTTTTTTTTATAAGTCGGGACCGTTTATTCGGGGCACAGCAATGGAGGACTTGACCATCCGAATAATTACTATTGAGAATAACGCTTTTCACAAAACATGAAATTGAAAGTTTAAGAGTATGAAGCAAGTAGCAATAGAAATGGGGTTAGGTTCCCATCATGGTGGTAAGAATTAAAAAGAATATCTATGTTAATGTGGGAAGATAAATAAAAATGGAAAATACGGGAGGAATCGAATTTAGTAGTTCCGACTCTGAAGATAGTGAAGAAACAAATAGACCCGGAAGTGGCAGGCACCGAGTTCAAATGGACTCTACGCGTAGATTTGGTGGATAACACCCCCTGAACCCAATATTGATTGGTGATCTGGATATAAAAAAAATTTTCACCTTCTTTTCTCTAGGCTTATTGGGTTATAACTTCTTGCTCACTGAGCATACTATTCGAGAACCCTATAATTAAATTTGATTATTTAAAGTGTTGCATTTTGTAAGGAACTGTACTACTCCCACAGGAGACCACATTTGCAGTAATAAAACTTGAAATGCTCCTGAATACTCCGTGGGTAATATCAAAGAGTGGGGGGAAAGGGGGGTCATCTTCGAGCTGGCCATCGGGGAGAAATACGCTTAGAAATGACCCAATACTCACCAACACTTTCCAACCCACAGCTGCTCATTCCCGTTGAATGCATATATATATAATATATATATATATATATAATATATATATATATATATATATATATATATATATATATATATATATATATATATATTTATATACTTGGAACCAATACTGATGGCAACTCACTTACCGATACTTATGTATACCTTATTCTCCTTCTCGTTAAATAGACTTGGAATATTTCGGTTCCCTTTCGTCTGTGCTCTTTTATCATGTATATAAATATACTCTGTGAAATTGTCGCAATGAATGCATTTCAATTATTTATGGGCCTATATCGTGTGTGTATGTGTGTCCTTCTATACTTCTTATCGACTCCGAAATAAAACTCTTATATACGTTGACCTTTTTGTGTCAGAGAGAAACAATAGTAAATCTTCTGTTTTACTGTTGCGTAGGGAAACTTTGTAAATTATTGTTCCGTTATTCACTACTCTGTCGATAATGGTTTTATTTGTTCTATAAAACGTAATTTATTCATGACATCATACCTTGGATTTTTCTTCATATATATCTGACCGATGCCTTAACCGTATGTTGTGTTGTACATAGTCTAACAATAATTGACGGTTTGCGTAGTCTTTATCTTCTGTTCCATGTCACAAACACATGTTGATTCAATTTATATTTATTCATATTTTCATATTTATTCAATTGTTAGACAATGTTATTGATGAAATTCCAATTCAAAATATGTTCAATATATATTATCGAACATAAAACTTATAACTCGGTCGCCTAGAAGACATATTCACTAAACATGTAGGAACTCCGTTTCATTTCTTTGGAATATTATATATGTATATATATATATATATATATATATATATATATATATATATATATATATATATATATATATATATATATATATATATATGAATTAATGCATTTGATGTGCATTCAAATGATGCATTATATGTGAGAATTAGAATTATGTTTGTGGTCTTCAAATGCCTGAGGTGATTTCGACTCTTATTGAAACAAATAGTGTTTTTAGTACACATTTGATCATATTTATCCAGATCAGGAAATTAGAGTGGTACGATCGCCTTCAAGGTGCTCCGTCCGAACGAACCTACCTTGTTATCTCAAGAGCCTTATTCGAGGAACCGTGACATTTCGCGCAGTTTTCGGTGTAAATAAAAATAAAATGAGAGATATTCAAATTTCTCTGCAGTCTCTCCTTATTTCTTTATTCTTCATTTTCCTTATTTAAAGATATAATTTTCATTGGGACTATGATATGAAAAATTGTAATTTTTTTTTTTTTCCTGTCTGTTTGTTTATGTTTTTTTTTTTAAATCTTGTATTTTGTCTGCCTTTAATAGTAATCATAAGGAAATGTAATGTAAAGCCGAACGTTAAATATATATATATATATTTATATATATATAATATATATTATATATTATATATATATATTATATTTTATATATATATATATATATATATATATATATGTATATATATATATATATATATATATATATATATATATATATATATATATATACATATATATATATATATTCATATATATATATATATATATATATATATATATATATATATATATATATATATATATATATATATTTATTTATGTATATATATATATATATATATATATATATATATATATATATATATATATATATGAATATATATATATATATATATATATATATATATATATATATATATATATATACATATATATATATATATATATATATATATATATATATATATATATATATATATATATATATATATATATATATATGAATATATATATATCTTGAACCCAGGACCCTTACCTAATAAATTTCGTGCCAAGGCTAGCTAGCTCCACGAGGCTAGGACTTTGATTGGTTAATGTTTACTAGGAGAGCTACCTGCCATGGCAACATGTCTGGTCCCTGTGTATTTCCATTGTTGTTAGCACAAAATACTAGTCCTGCTTATGAGGTGGGCTTCGAAATGTGATGGAATTATTCAGTCCGGACCGTGAATTTGTTTTCATCATATTTTGTCATTGTTGGTAGCTTTTTTAGTGAATATCAACCAATCAAAGTCCTAGCCTCTTGGAGCTAGCCACAGCACTACCACGACATTTATTAGGTGAGGGTCCAGATAACCAATTGAATTGGGCCAGGGGGTATTTTCATCACTTTTTTTAAGGCAGACTTCTCACATCAATCGGTTCCTGCCAGTTCGACTTCTTCCTCCTCTTCTTCACTACTGCTAGGCCTATCCTCTGTTTCTTCTTCTCTTCCTACGAGTTCCCTCCACCATTCTCCATTCTGGAAAAAAATCTCAAACTGTAGGCTAGCTAAGTGTGGATTGGAAATGTTCGATCAAGATCTTAACATTTGTATTGTTTCAGATGGAATTGTCCTCTCTGCGTGAACGCAAGGCCAAGCTGTTGGACGTTAATGTTGCCGTACATCGCTTCTTGACCGACTCGGGACATCCGGCCGCCGTGCTTAAAGACGACGTCGCCGACCTGTATAGGGTGTGGGACGAGACATATCAGAGGTAACAACAACAACAACAACAACGTCAATTCATTCGAGCATAGGCCTATGTCAAAGCTATTGCTGTTGAGACAAAAAAAGTTATCTCCCATAGTGACATTTTCTTCAGTCTTGTCGTCGGTTTGTCTTCAGTGTGTGTATTAGCTAGGCATTTATCCACTACCGGTACTATTAGAAACCACTCTTCTACGAGGTAATTTAATTAGATCACTATGTGTCACATCTATATGCAACCAAAACATCTAAATTTCATATCGACATTCATCTAAACTTCGAGCTGATAACTTATTTTTAGTTATCTTATTTAAATTAGTGAATAAATCAGTTCCTTGATATTTTCTTACTGTTTTCACCTTTCTGGATAAAGTATCATGAATGTTTCATAGATCTATTCATGAAGTAAAATGAAAATGAGAAGGCTGTGTGCGGTATGTGAAAATATAATTAAAAAATCACTGATGAAAAGTACAGTATTTTGTTGTAACACATAATATGATTCTTTAACGATAACAAAGGGCCATAATAATAGCTATAGTACTTCACACAAATACGATGCAATCTAAACAAACAAGTGATAAATTGTGATCAACCAAAACGGGATCAGTGATGGATCAGTGTTGGCTGAGAAAAATACCATGATAAACCCAAAAGAGAATACATTTCTAATACAGAACATGTGTCGGAAAATATATAAACAAAGGAAGTGATTTTTTTAGTCTCTATATAGGCCATCTACCCTTGAATAAAAGTACACGCTATGTCAGACTATGAGTTAAAATGGGCTTTAGCGACGGGGTCACTCTCCATGATTGTACCCTCCCTCCTTCCCGCTCTAGGTTGTCGCACACGCGGCAGCCCCAAAACAAATAATTTATCACTTTCCACTGGGCCCCTCTGGTCATACTAATGCAAGGGATGTTTACCACCCTCCTCCCTTCACCCGACTTCTAATATCAGACGTGGGTATTGACCCTGGGGGGGGGGGGGGGGTGATGGTCAAAGTCGATCAAGATGTCACTCACATCTTCGCTTGGGCACGATTCAATCACACCACTACACACACGCTGATGATAAACACAGCACGCGTTCGGAAGTCGTGATGGTCAAGGCTTGAGAAGACAGTTTGTGAAATACCATTTTCTTTTGAAAGATTGTTTCAACTTGAAAAACAATTATGTTTTTTCTTTTTCGTTTTCAGTTTGAAATGAATAGTTTTCCACGTGTATGATAAGAGTAATATAACCGTTTCGTTTGCTTATTATATATCAACAGATTCAAATATAAAATACGAATAGCGTAACAAATATTATAATTCAATATGGTCACTTGTATCAAATGTTGATATATATGTCATGTGATTTTTGCCCCTAGGTAACAGAACAAATATTCTCACTCGATGTATTTGGTCAGTAACATAAATGTTTAACTTCATGTTTGACGAACATTGAACATTATGAATGAACTGAAGATTGAAGTTGAGGAGGTAGTGCTTTGAATGGTTTTGGTGTTCAAAATTAGGATATTCTAATTCCAAGTTATAATCTAACACAATCGATGAGCAGAATGAATCTGCTTACATTCAAAATTCCTATTGTTTTTTTTTCAATTTTCAAATCAAATATATAAAAATCCATTTTCTTGTATAAGGGTAGAATAAATGAAGTGTTCTCATACACCTGTATCTAAACTAGCTTCCTGTTTCCATAACAACAACAGGACGTATTTGTTATGCACACCACCCCACAGCGAGGGTCCTGACTCTTGACATTCTGGTTAAGATATTAGTCGTTTCCCTTAAGGTGTTTTGTCACGTACCCCACAGCTATACAGCCCCCTCCCCCCTCCTTCAACCCCTTGACCACTGTTCGGACTTCATTACTTGTACCAATATTGACCATAGCCTACAGGTCATCTTAGCTTGACTCCTGCATGGACGTCGGTTGGTGGAACGGGGGGGAGGGAGGGAGGATAAGAAGCGACTTAAGATCTTATGAATCTAGAAGCATTGTTGTCTTTGGTAACACTAGGAGGAGGATAGATGACTATATTTGTAATGGCCAATTATAAAGTACATGCTTAAGATTATGAAGTGGGCAATGACGAGGCTCGAACAATATAGCGTTGACCGTATGATTAAGCGGTGTTGAGTAAAAAACGTGATAATTTGTTTTTGGCAGAAAAGTTTCGATTTTGGTGGTGGTGGCAGGCACGATATGTTGAAGTAGTTAAATTTCTCATGAAACTGAAGGCAAGAGTTCGACTCTTGGCAAGAATTCCTTCTGAATTCTCCCATCACTGTCTAGCGGCATAAATCCACTAATTTGTTAACATAGTATATATAGATGAAGCCTGGTAGTCTGAAGATATTCAAACAAGATGAGACCTGTATATTTATGTATTTATTTATATTTGGATTCGACGACGCACTGTACTGATGACTACGATCTATTGGCGTCGGTGATATATGAGATGTTGAGATGATGAGACGAAAGGTTATTTTATCACGTGTTTTTGTATAGTGGGGAAGAGTCGCTCGTGGCTTGTATTTAAGAAACCATCCCAGTATTGACCTGAAAGACAGAGGCAAACCACGAAAACCCCCTGTCAGGATGGTCGACCATGGTGGAAATCGAACCCCCCCGTCTCTTGAATAACGGTTCAGTGTATTAACCATTCGGCCACTCGTATCAGTGAGTCTTGAAGGCCTATATAGTTTCGTTCGCCTTGCGGAAACGAATTGAGTGAAATTAGATTTTCTATAATGACTTTTGCTAAACAATAAGTTATACAATTAGAATGTAGAGCAGTTTCCAATTGCAAGTTTTCTCCGTACCGAGAAAGCCTGCATCTGTTGTTCATGATTTGTAAACAACTGAAAAAAGAGTTTTTGTTGTTTTAAAATGTCAACCCATACTGATCCTGGTTTGATGTATACAACTGCCATCCAACTCAACATATTGTTGGCGTGATATTTAGTTTGTATCATATTCTTGGGTAAATAATAAAACAGATAATAGTGCACTTCTATTAATTTCATTCTTTAATGTCATTCAATTCAATTTCATTTCATTCTATTCCATTTTGTAAAGCTGATAACTGGCTCATGATAGTTCTCTTCACGAGGCCGGGGTTCGATCCCTGCATTGGTCGACGCATCCTGACATGGGTTTTTCGTAGTTACGTACTCCTAAGGGGATATTTTCCTAATATTATCCCATGACCATCTCCTCAACATCGTTCCCACAACTCGAAGGATATCCATTAAACAGACAAGCCCTGCACTCATGGTCTGTAAACTATAATAACATCAAATATTCATTCCCCGTGCTCTTGAGCTGATTAGTGACGTCATGATATCAGATAAGGTAGTCACTTTCAGAACAGTGGCTGTCCTAAAGGTGGAACAACAAACAATGTTTTATTAAATGATAAATAAACACCATTTCATTTGTAAGCACACATTCATCACATTGAAAGCTCTCATTTATACTTGAAGATAACTTCACCGTTTACGTCGAGTTTAGAGGGTTGAGTGATGGTTTAATCAAGGTGCAGCTTATTTGAAGAATTGTTAAATTGATTGTTTGAATTTAACCATCCGTATCTACTGTAATACACATACAAACAATGAAGACAAATACGGACATTCTTGAGACAAAATAGAAGTAGAAAGACTCGATGGAAGTAGACGAAGATATTTCGTGAACACATACTGGAGAGTAAGAAGGTATACATTGACAGATATCTTCAGCTATGTGAGCGTCAACGAAAATTCAATTTCGCTCACTGTGAGAAGGGTTTGGTTTGAATTTTTGTCGTTCTCAGTACAAACAATTCGAATTGAAAAATCAATCGACTTGAGAATATTCCCTGAAGATCAACCATACCAGGGAAACATTGGTAGAAAAGATTTTTGAAACCCATTCAAAATTGACCGGTAAAACTTTTATGTCTGGAAAAAATCGATATGAAAATCCATCATTTTTTTTCGTTCCAATTTCAACTTGGTTTGAGAATATTAATGATCCCATTCCCACTATCTCAAATCTTAGCATCAATAAAAACAGCTATGTTTTCAAGAAAATTTTATTAAAATAGTCAATATTTCGTCATTTATTTGCCCAATTTTCATTCCTGAACAGTGACCATTACAATTACAGTACAGTTACATACTGTACAATCTTTCCTATTCACATATCCACAATGAGGACGTAATATTTCTGTATACTTCCAGTGTTTTATATGCACGTTGGTTAAATTGTCCTAGTTTAAGCCATGATTGCTAACGGGTATAGCCAAAGTGTAAGTCAAATGAATTTGTTGACTGATTATTAAGATTTTTTTTATTTTTTTTAATAACATCGAAACTTGATACAAAATCATTGTTCCCCAATTAAGGCTGAGGATAAAAGATAGGATCTTTTGGACGGGGCACCACAACGGCGATCTTACCACCCCATTTTGATTAGATAAAAACTAATGAACTTCAACACCAGGACTGCGCTGTCTGTGACCAAAATTTTTCGCCGTAGATAAAAGTCTTTCAGTATAAACACACGAATGTTGATATCTTCCACTTTGAACTAAGTCTCTTAGGCAATTCTTTCCATTGACAGCAGATGTAAAGTTTATCATCATACACAATCGACAAATTAAATTAGTGATAGGCCTATAATGTTATAATTAGGCCTATCACTCTACTAATTAATGGTCGTGGCCAATTAGAACTTCATCCAAGCATTTGCTTCGAGGACTGTGGGAAACCACGAAAAACCAAGTCAGGATGGAAAAATTAAGAATTCTGACATCGATGCCCGATGCGTCTTGAAAAATCCATAATAAGTGTTTATCCACGTAAATTGCATCAACTTTAGGCGCCATGTATGTGTTTCCAGTCGAGTACTTAGTCAATATCATTAGGACTTCGGACTTAGTCTATAGAAGTATAATATGGCGGGGCATGTAGAGGCATATTGTGTGTAAATGTATGTGGAGAAGCGATGACTACACTACCGAGGCGTGACTGGACAATAACTTGTACCGATCGACCGAACGTGTATTTAGTCTCCATACTGCTAGTTGGATGAGATTTAAGTAAATATACAGACTCTCTTCCGTGCTGCTGACCGGTACATAAACACTTCATTTCTTGAAATGTTTCAACATTCTATACAGCTTTGGGGAAAATTACGAATTCAACTGTTTGAGATATTATAAACCTAGAAATAAAAGACATTGTTACCGCCGATCTTAGAGATGGCGATGAGAGACCAGTGGACTGTATTCGGATGCCGACTTGGCATTAATAATCAGGCGAGCATAATCCAAACTCGGATTAAGCCTCACCCCAAAACGATACGTATTTGGTCTACGTCGACTTGACGTTGTTATTGACCAAATCAAAGAATAAATAGAAAGCGAAACAAAATAGATCAAACCTGAGTGGTGTCCCCGCACACCATTCGAATTAACAATAAACAAAAGCTTGAGAGAAAACAAAACACCCAAATTCGTAAATGATAAAGACCAAAACAAATGTGAAGAATTAGAAACAAGAAAGTATGGAAAGAGGTCCTATTAACGACTCAAGAAGAACGAAAAATAGAAAAGAAACAACTGCGTACATGCGAAATAATGTACAGTACGTCCGAACTCTAACAAAGTAGAGAAGGACGGGAGATGCTCACACAACAAGAGCTGGTCGAGAATATGACCGAATTCACCCACTTGACGAGCGACTAAAAGTACGTCCGACCTCAAGGAAATGTAGAAGATAACTGAACTGGATACTCGACGAGAGCCGTTTTGAGACGTCCGGTCTGGATCGAGTATAGCAAAGAACTGAGCTGCGAGGCCTGACGGGTTCAGGCAACGCGAGAATGGCGAGCTGTGATTGGATGCAGCACATCGCGTGACAACCCACCAGCCAACCAGCAATGAGAAAGGAAGGTCGACTAGAAACACGGTTTGCAATGTATAAACAACATTCCATGACGCAAACGAATGATTTCATGTTCAAATGACAAACTAGGGAAAACGAGCTAGCTGGTCTCAAAAGACCGGCGTTAACATACCGCCCACCAAAATGAACATTTTAAAGCTGAGGTAAACGATACGGAAAATTTGGAACATGAAATTAGTACAGCAAACTGTTCGTAAGAAGCCTTGTAACTTCATAGGCAACGTGAGCAAAAAGCTTTTCACCGAGTAATTGGCTTGCTTCCCAATTGGATCGGAGAACAGCAAAGAAATCGCACATGATCCGAGCGATTCATTGAGGAGAAAACGCAACCATTTTATTCAATGGTCGCTGACTTTTCAAAAAAAAATGAAAAAAGAGAGAACAACAAGAAAGTTAACATGAAGGAATGATCAAAGCACCAATGCGTGCTTTGAACAGAAAAAATACACGAATGAATGCAAATCTGCCATTGGAGGCTGCATAGGCTTTGCGCGAAACTTGTGGCGAGTAATGCACTGGTGTATGCGCTGCCTCAACAAACCGCGCAGAGAAACGATCCAGTAACGCTGCTGTATCAGCGCCTGTACCGTTCTCGGGCCGGAATGTAGCGATGTTCGGTGGAAGGCATCGCAAATGAGAGATGCGAGGTGAGCTTCTTTGGGGAGTAGGATTGGGTACCGAGCCTCTTCAGGAAGAGAAGAGTGACGCAATCTTCCGCCCACCTTGAGTAAGCCCGAGGGTTCGAGAAAAGGTTTCAGCGAAGCGATCCGGGATAGAACCTGTCCCTGTTTGGCAAGTTGGCTGATCTCGGTTGCATAAAAGTGGTTTTGAGTGACTCTTATGATCAGTTCAAGAGCGTCTTGCAGCTCCACAGGTTTTAAAGAACCCGTAGGAGGGAGAATCTTGGATCGTTTCGCCAATAAGAGACGGGCAAATCGAACTACATACCCAAAGACCCGTTGTGCTTTGAGAAGTGTGGAAAACTTTCGAAAATTCACCAGGAGAGGATCTACTTTGACCGTTGTGGCCAAAGTGACCATGGAAGGCTTAATGTCTGGCAATTCAGACAATAAATCAGTGGAAGGCACAGAGATAGGCCACAGAGCATGGGGACTCATGAGAAAAGAAGGACCCGAGAGGTACAACGGGTATTCCATGAGCTGAGAAGGCAGTATTCCACGAGAAGCGCAGTCAGCGGGATTTTCTTCGGAATCCACGTGTGCCCAATTGGTAGGAGTGGAGTTGTCGAGTATCTCCACTACTCGGTTGGCGACGAATGTCTTCAGTCGATGTGGAGGGGTGGCAAGCCACGCGAGCACAATAGTCGAATCAGTGTAGAGGGTTACGGACTCCACGACAAGAGTGCTGAGTGAGGGAAGAGTATCTTTCAGCACACGCGTTAGAAGCAAAGCAGCAGAGAGTTCAAGCTTAGGGATGGTCAAGGGTTTGACCGGGGATACTTTACTCCTTGCTCGCAACAAACTAATATGCGAAGTTGCATGATTCGTTGTGTGAAGGTAAAGTATCGCAGCGTAGGCCTTCTCGGAGGCATCACAAAAGCCTACAAGTCGATGTATGCCTTGTGAAGCAGGAAATGCGCGTGGAACTCGGAAGTTCGAGAGAAGACAGATCTCGGCTACCGCGTCCAACCACCTTTGAGCAAGAAGCGGTGGTAAAACGTCGTCCCACTGCACCCGCGATAACCAAAGTTGCTGAAGAAAAATCTTCATCCAGCATACGAGCGGGGTGAGGAATCCCAAAGGATCAAAAATGCGCGCAATGTACGACAAGACCGTGCGCTTCGTTACCACGCCTTCGAATGGTAAGGTGTGGAATGAGAAATCATCCGATCGGGGATCCCAGAACAGACCAAGGATCTTGATGCCCTGATCGTCATCCGAAAACACGACTGGAGTCTCTAGATGATCCTCCGGAAGTGGACTCAATGCTTCTGGGAGGTTACTGGCCCACTTTCGGAGTTCGAAACCTCCACTAGCTAGAAGAGCCTGTAATTCCGATTGAAGAATGCGAGCTTGAGCGACGTCTGCTGCGCCAGACACGATGTCATCCACGTAGATGTGAGATATTAAAGCACGCGAAGCATTGGGGAAAGGAGCCCCTTCGTCGTGCACGAGCTGCTTCAGCACTCGTTGAGCAAGAAAAGCTGACGGTACGAGCCCATATGTGACCGTGTTGAGCTCATATTCTTTTACTGGAGAGTCTGCATTGGGTCGCCAAAATATGTGCTGATATTTGCGGTCAGATGGTTGGACCAGAATCTGACGATACATCTGACGAATGTCAGCACAAATTGCGATGGGATGAGAACGAAATCGGGTTAAAACGCCCGGGAGTTCGCTCTGAAGCTTGGGACCACTGAGTAACAGCTGATTCAAAGAGGCGCCTCTCTCATCTGGAGAAGAGGCGTTAAATACCACTCTCAGCTTCGTGCTGGAGCTGGTAATCTTGTGCACACAATGATGCGGAATCACGTAGTTCGAAGAGGTGCTTGCAAGTTGCATGTGGTTCGATTGAATATAGTCTTGCATGAATGCTTGATACGCAGCATCATGTTGAGGATTGCGTTTCAGTCGCCGCTCCAGACTCAAATAATTCTGGAGGGCGGCCTCACGATTATATCCGAGAGGAGAGGATGTGTTCTTGAAAGGGAGTGCTACCGAATAGCGTCCGGAAGGGTTCCGTGAGTGCGTAGATAGAAAATGCTCCTCACAAAGTTCATCGTCCGGATCAACTTGAAGAGGACGTGAAACTTCTTCCGATTCCCAAAACAATCGAAGAGTACGATCCAATGGAGAACCAGTGCAAGCAAGCAGAGAGAGCGGAGGCTGGAACTCGGCATCCAAACACCGAATAGGACCCAAAACCACCCAGCCGAAGACCGTGTTTATGGCAGATGGACTGCCACTCATCACAATATCACCTGACTTTTCAAGAATATCAGGGTATAAATCGGCGCCGATCAAAAAGTCGATCTGATCGGGCACATGAAAGCGGTCGTCGGCAAGAGAGAGACAGCGATAACGTTCAAACACCTCAAGCGGAACGGTGGTAGTTGGAAGTTGACTCGCTATCGCAGGCATAACGTAGGCTTGTACGCTGAGAGAGGTTGCAGGGGTGAACCGGGAAGCGATGCTGCATTGAACAGTCCCGATTACCCGAGCACTAACGTGACCAATACCAGAGAGTTCGGAATGACAAGGATTGATTTTCAATCCTAGCTTCTGAAGGAACGAGTGAGTGAGAACAGAGATTTGTGAACCACAGTCGATAACCGCACGGATAGGTTGCAGTTGACCGTGAGAGTCGCGGATCAAGGCGCGAACAGTGCCCAATAGAGCTGTGGGTAGCACTGGCTTGCTTGTCTTGACTTGACAAGCGAGAGTTTGAGGATGAGGCGAGGTGGTCTCCGGATGAGAAGAGACTTCGGTTGCTATTGTGTCACGAGTCAAGGGGTTGATTCGTGCGGTGTGTAACAGCGAATGATGTTTGTTACTGTGACAAGTACCGCAAACACTCTTAGAGGTGCATTGCGGTCTGAGATGAGCGCCCATGCAGTTGAAGCAGCGTTGTAGGCGACGTAACGTGTTGTATTTGTCGTCAACGGACTGTTGCCGAAATACGGAACACGAGTATAGAGTATGCTCCCCTTTGCAGACTGGACACGAAGATTGTTTCGTGGTCGAGCTTGCTGATTTGCTCTGCTCGCGAGATTTAAAGCTGACGGGCGGAGGATTCGCAACTAACAACGAATTGATTCGCTTTGTGGAAGGAGGAATAGCTTTTGAAGAGCTAGCTGCTTGTTTGTCGAGACCACACAATTCCATCGTCCTGGACTGCTCTTCAATGAATTTGATCAACGACGCGTAGCTAGGAGTGCTGTGCGAAGAATGTTTCTGTTCGAAAGCCTTGCGCGTTGATGTGTCGAGATTGGTCAGTGCTAACGAGAAAAGCAGAAAATCTGACAAATCTTCGATATTCAGAGCTTTCAACGCTTCGATCGAAGTTTTGTGAACTTTCAGAAATGATTGCAGCCCAGAATGTGAATTGGTTTTGAGAGGCGTAAATTCTAAAACCTGTTGAACATACGTGGTGGCTAACAACCGAGGGTTATGATACCGACTGACAAGAGCATCCAATGCCACAGAATAATTGGCTTCCGTAATCGTAAACCCGGAGACGACAGACAAGGCGTTGTCTTTGAGGGTGGTCCTCAAATAGTGGAATTTCTGAACTTGATTCAGGTCGTTGTTCTCGTCGACGAGAGATTTAAATAGCGAATAGTATTCCGTCCATCGAGTAATATCACCAGAGAATGCCGGCAACGCAATTGTCGGCAATGAGATGGCTTGAAAACCATTTTGATTTGGCGGCGGAGGCGGAGTAGGCGTCGTCGCGGCAACGGCGGCGAGATACAGATCATGAGTCGCATACAGCATTTCCTCGAAGCTGGCTTCAATAGCGTCGACCGGCAAAGCATCGACGCCTTCGTCAAGCTGAGCGTTCAAAGCTATTACTTCGTTTTGAATGGCCTCAAAGTTGTCTTTCAAAACGGCAAGTTGGTCATAGCGAGGCTTGCACAACAAAGCTTTGGCACTATCAAGCGTTTTAAATGCGTCGTAAGAGCGTTGTAATGAAGCGAATATCCGCTCTCGCTTTGCCGTGAGCACTGCCTGTTGCTTTGCGATTTTAGACGCCATTGTAGCGAATGAATAAATTGCAAATGCAAAAACACGAAACTAAAACAAGGACCAAAAACTAATGATATGAAATATCACGGAGAAATACGGCCGAAATGCACAGAAAAAGAACAATGCAAAATAATTCAAGAACTGAATGTCTATCAAACAAGTTAAATCAAATTGTTGATAATAACTCGCAAACAAACAGAATAAATTATTGCGCCGTGGAAACCCAATTATGTGGAAGCCGATTCAGTGCGGAGGACAAAGAAGTCACCCATGCGATGCCTGATCGCGGGTGCTGCCACGAATGACTGTGGAATCCGGAGGTGGACTCCGCTTGGTGCAGAGAAAGGAATCCACAAATGGATTCCAACAAGTAAAAGCAATTGGAATCCGGAGATGGACTCCGCGTGGTGAAAAGAATGGAATTCACAAATGGATTCCAACAAGAGAACGAAATAAGAATCCGGAGATGGATTCCGCCTCACGAATGACGAGAAATTGGAACCAAAAATAATCTTTGGCTCACAGGGACCAAAATGTTACCGCCGATCTTAGAGATGGCGATGAGAGACCAGTGGACTGTATTCGGATGCCGACTTGGCATTAATAATCAGGCGAGCATAATCCAAACTCGGATTATGCCTCACCCCAAAACGATACGTATTTGGTCTACGTCGACTTGACGTTGTTATTGACCAAATCAAAGAATAAATAGAAAGCGAAACAAAATAGATCAAACCTGAGTGGTGTCCCCGCACACCATTCGAATTAACAATAAACAAAAGCTTGAGAGAAAACAAAACACCCAAATTCGTAAATGATAAAGACCAAAACAAATGTGAAGAATTAGAAACAAGAAAGTATGGAAAGAGGTGCTATTAACGACTCAAGAAGAACGAAAAATAGAAAAGAAACAACTGCGTACATGCGAAATAATGTACAGTACGTCCGAACTCTAACAAAGTAGAGAAGGACGGGAGATGCTCACACAACAAGAGCTGGTCGAGAATATGACCGAATTCACCCACTTGACGAGCGACTAAAAGTACGTCCGACCTCAAGGAAATGTAGAAGATAACTGAACTGGATACTCGACGAGAGCCGTTTTGAGACGTCCGGTCTGGATCGAGTATAGCAAAGAACTGAGCTGCGAGGCCTGACGGGTTCAGGCAACGCGAGAATGGCGAGCTGTGATTGGATGCAGCACATCGCGTGACAACCCACCAGCCAACCAGCAATGAGAAAGGAAGGTCGACTAGAAACACGGTTTGCAATGTATAAACAACATTCCATGACGCAAACGAATGATTTCATGTTCAAATGACAAACTAGGGAAAACGAGCTAGCTGGTCTCAAAAGACCGGCGTTAACAGACATCAATATTAAAAAGAATACATCTTCGAAAATGTTTTATTCCAGTGATTGTTTCAGATACCACAGCGTTATACAGTGATACGTTCAAGGCAAAAACAATAATATAGGTACCATAAAACCTTATTGCAGTCCAGCCAGTCTGACACAATGTCATATATAATAAAGCTTCATAGTATCTATTCTAATTTCAGCTATCCCGCAAATATAAGATTATACAGATCATATAAGATTATAAGATTATAATTTTATTATATGTTATAAAATATAATTGAAGAGAAAGACTAAGACTGGAAACTGTGAAACTTCAACTGAAATTGCAGCGTGTACTTTGAGGCTATAGAGAGCGGCGTTATAGAGAGGTCGAGAGCTCTCTGGCGCTCTAGAGGGCGTTTTATTTGTGTGTCTAAAAATGATAACGTGAACAATGAGTGACACTGTTATCATATCAAAGCACTAGTGTTTCTCGTTAAATTATCACCCTCACCTCACACTCGACCTCACCCCCCCCTCCCCTACCCCCCTCCCCCCTCTCCCCACCGTCCACCGGTTCACCCGACCTTATATACACTTGGTCATCGTACTCATCTTGATCAGTGAAAACTGCAATGATTAACTAGACCTGGCAAGACACTTGAACGACACCCTTGAGTCTTGATGTGCAGCAATGAGCAATAAACTTGGACGATTAGTCGTGATATTCATCTGACAATAGAAAGACAATCAATGTCCGACTACCCTAATCGTTAATGGTTATCTATCTAACGTGAAAGTAATTCCTTTTGTAGTTCAAATCGTTCAAAAGTTGTAAAATATTCGATAGTAGGTATAGGAAACTTAATATATATGTACAGATGATTCCAGTAATGATGAATTTTATTCATTCATATTAGATATGCATCATGATTACATGTTTTTTTTATTTCACATTTTCATCTCTTCCGACTTGATTGTATTTTCTTCAATCTTAAGTATAAGCCTGAAAAGTCGAAAAATCCGATTAAACTTCATTTCATCACTCAACTATTGTTCTTCTTTTTTATCCTCGTATTTCTCATATTATTGATGAGCGTAGCGAAGTCTCCATCCCACTCTTATAGGGCTTTGTCTGTGTGTGTTTTTTTTTTTTTTTTTTTTTTTTTTTTTTTTTTTTTTGTTTGTAAGCACTCCACAGGTCGCAAGGGTTGACTGATCAACATGAAACTTTTTTTGTACACGCAAACTCATCCAACTTAGAACTGTATAGTTTTTGGGATGAATCGGTCGGACCGATATTGAGAATCATCATCTCAAAGTTTCTAAAAACCCCATAAGATTTGGCTGGGCGGAAAATGTTGAAAAATAAAATCTCTCCAAATGGGATGAAATTTTCTCTAAATGTGTATACATGGATTTTACACATTATTACGATTTTTTAAGCAATTCTGATCAGTCGTTTTGGAGAAAAAAAATAAAATGACTGATAATATTCATAAAATATATCATAAAAATTATGACAGAATTAAGTTGTAGAGATTCACTGCTTTCTAGATTCAAGAGTTGACCAACAATGAAGTATTTTTTATATGCGTCAAGGTGTGTAGAATACTAGAGTCAATGAAGTGGCAAGAGTAGAACTTCTTTAACGACTTTTATAGCTTATTCAGATATCAAGGTGTGTAGAATACCAAAGTCGATAAAGTAGCAAGGGTAAAACTATTTCAAGGACTTTCATACCTTATTCAGATATCTCGCTCATCTTACAACGCATATTTCGCGTTTGACTAGTATAATTAAATTTTTTATTGATGAGCGTAGCGAAGTCTCCATCCCACTCTTATAGGGCTTTGTCTGTGTTTTTTTTTTTTTTTGTTTGTTTTTTTTTTTGTTTGTAAGCACTCCACAGGTCGCAAGGGTTGACTGATCAACATAAAACTTTTTTTGTACACGGAAACTCATCCAACTTAGAACTGTATAGTTTTTGGGATGAATCGGTTGGACCGATTTTGAGAATCATCATCTCAAAGTTTCTAAAAACCCCATAAGATTTGGCTGGGCAGAAAATGTTGAAAAATAAAATCTCTCCAAATGGAATGAAATTCTCTCTAAATGTGTATACATGGATTTTACACATTATTACGATTTATTAAGCAATTCTGATCAGTCGTTTTGAAGAAAAAAAATAAAATGACTGAAAATATTCATAAAATATATCATAAAAATTGTGACAGAATTAAGTTGTCGAGATTCACTGCTTTCTAGATTCAAGAGTTGACCAACAATGAAGTATTTTTTATATGCGTCAAGGTGTGTAGAACACCAGAGTCAATGAAGTGACAATTGAGTAGAACTACTTTAACGACTTTGATAGTTTATTCAGATATCAAGGTGTGTAGAATACCAGAGTCGATAAAGTAGCAAGGGTAGAACTACTTCAAGGACTTTTATACCTTATTGAGATATCTCGCTCATCTT
The DNA here is from genome assembly GCA_964007535.1 of Brachyptera risi. NCBI lineage: Eukaryota > Metazoa > Arthropoda > Insecta > Plecoptera > Taeniopterygidae > Brachyptera > Brachyptera risi. The sequence goes on along the minus strand of OZ023329.1, from coordinate 30,035,433 downwards.
ACAACGCATATTTCGCGTTTGACTAGTTTTATTCATTTTATTGATGAGCGTAGCGAAGTCTCCATCCCACTCTTATAGGGCTTTGTCTGTGTTTTTTTTTTTTTTTTTTTGTAAGCACTCCACAGGTCGCAAGGGTTGACTGATCAACATGAAACTTTTTTTGGACACGCAAACTCATCCAACTTAGAACTGTATAGTTTTTGGGATGAATCGGTCGGACCGATTTTGAGATACATCATCTCAAAGTTTCTAAAAACCCCATAAGATTTGGCTGGGCGGAAAATGTTGAAAAATAAAATCACTCCAAATGGGATGAAATTCTCTCTAAATATGTATACATGGATTTTACACATTATTACGATTTTTTAAGCAATTCTGATCAGTCGTTTTGAAGAAAAAAAATAAAATGACTGATAATATTCATAAAATATATCATAAAAATTGTGACAGAATTAAGTTGTTGAGATTCACTGCTCTCTAGATTCAAGAGTTGACCAACAATGAAGTATTTTTTATATGCGTCAAGGTGTGTAGAACACCAGAGTCAATGAAGTGGCAAGAGTAGAACTACTTGAACGACTTTAATAGCTTATTCAGATATCAAGGTGTGTAGAATACCAGAGTCGATAAAGTAGCAAGGGTAGAACTACTTTAAGGACTTTTATACCTTATTGAGATATCTCGCTCATCTTACAACGCATATTTCGCGTTTGACTAGTTTAGATTCCATTCATTTTCCTTTCCTTATAATCAACATATCACAATACACAAAAGATTAGATGGAACACAGATTACACAACAAATATACAACAGATTACAACAATAGAACAACAACACACGATGGAAAAAAAAATATATTCCTGAGTGCAAGAAAGTAGAAATCTTGTGTTTGAATTACATAGTCAGTCAGCCCTCAAATATCTTCACATTTTGAATTGTATTACTATCGACGGAATTTTCATTGTACTGGAGTCAGAATCAGGAGTGTAATTGTCAACCATATCATTGGAATCAGCTTCTACGCTTTGAATGCGATCAAGAGCAACAGTTCAGTTAATCCTCCCATCGTATGACTATGGATAATTTTGTCGCCTACCATTTCTATTTCTTTGATAATCTATTTCAAAACAGAATTGAAGAGTTTTTAATGATACGTGTATAGACTATTTTCATTCGGTGATGCAAAATATTCCACACATTGCTCCAAGATTTTGTTTCAATCGATTTCTACTCCATTTTGCATACATTTGTATTTTGGTTTATTTATATTATTTTAATCCTTGACGAATTGTTTGTACCTATACACTATTGTTCATCATATACAAATATACAGCAATACTCATATAGTAATAAAATGAAATGAGTGAAATAATCAACTTTTATTCTATTCTTCAAGAGCTTTCCTCTGTTGCTCAGTCAGCTAAGGCATCGCTTCATAAACTGAAGTCATCGTTGGGCGGCGTGGGTTCGAGTCCCGCATAAGTCATGGGTTTTTGTAAACGTTCTTCCACTTATCATCACTTCATAGTTTCAATATCACCAGCTCATTCGTGCCAACTCAACTTCGCGCTCATTCAACTTAGCTGTTGGTGAGGTCGTTTAAGCAAACAACGATAATATTAATGATATATTCTTCAACGCTATTCTTGTTTGTTTTATTCCAGTGTCTCCCATCGACTCAGCAATCTGCAGAAAGTGTCCACCACATGGCAACAGTTCGACGCCCATCTCTCCGAACTCCAACTGGCTTTGCGCTCCGACCAGGACACGTTGAACATGCTGGACACGGCACTACAAGGCGGTGACGTGACGTCCGACGTCGCGACGTCCATTAGAGACGTCGCCAAGGTGTTGTCGGAGAAGCAGGAGCGTTACCACGAGGCATTGTGTCAGGTCAGTGATGGATAGATCGTATTAGAGAGTGTATCCAAACATTTTGTGTGTGTTCAGTCAGCCAACGTTTACAACGGTTGAATGATAGTAATTATAAAAGCAGATTAACAATACATTTTGTCCTTTTGAACAGTGATATTATAGCAAAATACGACAAGTGAGCTAAAATCACAAATGGTGGCATGAGTTTTAACATCTATGTTCAAAAGGTCATTCTAGAAAGCTCTGTATACTTCTTGAGACATTCTTCAAGTTATACTTCAATCTATACTCTCTAAATGATTCAATAATAGCCATATTTTTTCTAAATTCTATTTTATTTCGGTTCCTGTGAACTTTTTTTTCTGAATATAAAACTGAGTTAGGAGACAATATGTTCCGATAATCGTTCGGAGTAAATTGTGAAATTTGGTTATTTTCTCGAGAATCTCTGCCCTAGACAAGAATTGCTCAAAGAGACAGAATAATGATCTCTGTATAGTGTAAGAATGTTTTCAATGATGATCTATGGATTGTCTAGCATATATTTCAGACAATGGATATAGTGCAGAGTGAATGGCATAAATCCATTATTGCATAACAATTCATTTAAATTTCCCATCCATACTCGACTCTAAATATAATCAGAAGCCAAACATTGTCGTTTCTGACCGATCTGATTAAGTTCAACAAACGAACCCACAACTTATAATTCACTCGTACTTGCTAGCTCTACTAGCTCTGTCCTGAATCCCGACTTCTTGCCATATCCCCAATATGCTCCCAGTCCCTAGGGACTCATATCTCAACATCCCCCCCCCCCCAACCCACCCCCCGAAATGCCGATGCATCTCGAATACTCGCGAGTGTGAATATATTTGAATATCCCCGACCATATTATATCTGTGCATTATTAGACAGGAATACGTGTTCATGATTTATCAGTCTGGAGCTTTAAATAGATGGAGTACGTTTGTATTATATCTTTGCATCATTTCCTCGTGCATCGAGTTTGCCCAAAACATCTGATTTGCATATAAAGTAAAATCGTTGTTAAAACACCAATCCGCCTGTCGTTTCGAGATATGTGTGTTCTCATGGCTGTTCCCAATGAGTTCAGATACGTTTGTTTTCTTCGGTTCGATTTCGTAATTCGATCTAAGGTGGAATTTAATGGTGCGAGAAAGACGTATTGCGAGGAGTATATTCTTTGTTGTTTTCGTAATGTGAGAGATCGGGAATGGCGTGGTTGTGTTTTGTTGTTGTTTTAAAATGGTGATTTTTTTTCATTTTTTTTTTTTAAGAAAGACATAGAAAACTTTTCCAGAGAATATATATATATATATATATATATATATATAAATATATATATATATATATATATATATATATATATATATATATATATATATATATACACATGTATATATATATATATATATATATATATATATATATATATATATATATATATATATATATATATATGTATATATATATATAAATATATATATATATATATATATATATATATATATATATATATATATATATATATATATATATATATATAGGCCTATATATTGTGTCGTGTGTGCTATGACGGTATTTTGTGATGCATAATTTTCTTCATAATTCAAATGTAGGGCCTACACATTAGTGTTTTATCATGAATATTATGCGATTTTTTTCAAAGTAACAAATACTTGGACTGCCATTACAAAATACTCCTCATTTGTGTATAGTATTATTTATGTGATGTAATTCCACTGCAAAATCAGATAGGCGTATAGTTTTAATTCAGAATTCAGTGTTAAGGAAAGTGTAAAATGTACTTTGGCGTACAAAGTGAGGCGAGGAGTGAGGGGCCTTGTTTTCCGAGCTCCTTTGAAGAAAACCCAGCATCTTGGTAGCTCTAGTTCAGCGAAGAGCCCCTCGACAGGAAACGCGGGTGGATGGAGGAGGAAGGAGGGGGTGGGGATGGCGCGGAATGAGGAGGCGGCCGCCCCCAATAATGAAAAGCATGGTCCCGCATATCAAATAGATTCCCTACTCATTCCCGGTATTCCCGGTCTCGTGTAAGACTCGAGTTTTATGGAACTGTTAGTAGTGTTTTCCCTAACCCCTTCAGGCGAATACAGTTGCTAGCCAATACCGGTAGTCGTGTATGAAAATACGTGAAAACAATTACATTTAGTATTAGATTATCGTGTACATGAACACAGGAAAACAATCGCGTGAAAATGTTGTTCGGTGGAGGGGAGTTTCAACTTTCAAACACAGTTTGTGTATAGAGATAAAGTCGGTGTCAAAGAGTATTAAATTGAACTGAAGTTGAATTAATTCGAGAAGTATCTGAGCCATGTTTTCAGATACCATCAAATATCAGTGTAGGAATTTTGAAATACCAATGTATTGATATTGGTGATAGAATAAAATGTAAGCCAAGTCAAGTGGACGAGTGGCTAGTTTAATGAACCGTCATTCAGGAGACCGGGGTTCAATTCCCGCCATGATCGATCATCCTAACAGGGGTTTTTCGTGGTTTTCCTCTGTCGATCAGGTCAGTACTGGGATGATTCCCTAACAACAGTCCTCCTTCCCACTATCCAAAAGCGCCTTATAAAATAACCTTTCATCTCATTATCCCACCATCTCAAATATCATTCACCGACGCCAATGGATCGTGTAGTCATCAGTCTAATGCGTCGTTAAACCTAATGCAAATAAGTGATACATGAATAAAATTTGAAAAATAAATTTCCGATCTGAACACAAATCACATAAGTGTTTAATTATTAATCAGTTCATTATTTATTATTAATTATTATTAATTATTTAGTTTGTTTATTAGTGTTAATTTATTCCAACGTAATCTTCAACAGTACCTGTACTGAGCAAGTTTAGAAAAACAGTACACATATTTTTTAGACGTATACCCTTTTCTTATTTCAAAATTGTTCATTCATTTCAATTGGGATTGAAAAAACTAATTGATCATCAATACTTTGAGATTCGCTCAATCAAGAACGTTTCTCACAGTAAAAATGGATTGTTTTTTGAAAAGCAGTCGAAATATTGACAAAACACAAAGTTATTACCTTCTAAATCGAACCTATCGTCCCTGAATATCTTTTCCCAGCGACGTATACATTTTTTTTTCAAAAACCACGCTTTTAAAATATTGTTTTGAGTAGAGATTCTACTCTTAACTCCACAGCAGTGGGTCTGTCTCTTTGTTCGCGCACGTGACCTGGGTTCTGCGACGAGGAACACACATCTATGCGATTAACAGCCTGCTATGAACCCTTCCTGAATGCAGGCTTGATCAGTCTGGTCCTTGCATGGTCGTTCTGACCGGTTAAGCCAATTCCACGCTGAATGCTCCCGCCCTTTTCTCTTGCCTCAGTAAACTGACCCCAGAGCTGTGCGATTAGCGACATAAATATTGATACATCGTGTCTTGTGGACGAAAAAAAAAACGATCTATACAATATTGTAGACGTTACATAAGGTGTACGTTTGTATGTTCGATAAAAATGTGGAAGATTATCGTTATAGGATAAATTAATTGGTACATTTTTTGATCATCAACAAATTTGAATCTCCCATTTTATCGCCGATGCGATATATGTTTTTCAAATTGAGAATCATATTATTGATTTTATTGGAAGTTCTGCAATTAATAATATAAAAAACAAAAACCTCTGCCAGGATACATAAGTGAATACCACACTGTGTTCCCGTTTTGCTTAAATATTCAACTCACTTTCAATTCGATGTTTTCAGCGATATACTCTTTTATACATTTTTACTTTTGGTTGGGCGTACATTGATTTGTCAGTCCCCGATTATGACTTCGAACAAGCCGAAATATTTTTTTTCTCACCAGTGTCTTGACTTTTCATTTTAATTGAACGTTGTTTCTGCTCTGATTCTAGAAACCTACAATACTAAACGACAGTACAACGAGTACAAACACGACGTTGGTATCTTCGCCGCTATGTACCGAGGGTTCGTTCTCTGACAGTGGCATCTCAGACGAGGGATCCGAACAGGAACTGAGCGAACGGGAACGACGTCTGGAGGCGCTCAGGCGTCTAGCAAGGCATCTGGAGGGAGTCCTGGCGCCGGGAAGCGCCGTCTTACTCAATATGGCCAAGGTAAGAAAATGTGACTCTTTTATTCGACCATGTCACTAATGTTTTTCACTTTCATTTGACAATGAATCTTCTCATTCTAGTGTCGTGCTGTGAATTAATTTTGGTGGAGGGGCCAGTTTTTCATGGCCACTCCACGGAATTATATTGCACAATCGTTGATCTTTTTAATGGATACATTAGAATTTCAGAAATTAAATGCACAATTGTTTGTGAATACGCAAGATATATGATAAGTCATAGGCTCATAGGGTCATAGTCATAGGGTCATAGGCTTGGAATATTCAGAATGCCAAATTTACTCTTACTACATTTTTTTTTAAAGTCTTGATTTTTCACATTTCTCGGAAATCCAGCTTGAAATATGTTTCAACCAATGAGAATTAGATTTTACGATCTGTGTGTGTTTTTTTTCCAGCGCATTGAACAGACTGAGAATGAACTGCGTGGTCTACAACGCACCTGTCGTGACCTGATCGTACGCACGGCAGTGTGCGTAGAGGCGAGGTCAAACGCAACCACCACCAACCACACTCCTGCACCACTCGTGTCACCGACCCTGGTCGCGAACCTAGGACTAAAACCAAAGACTTCGCCAAGGTAAGAATATTGCACACTTGCTTAACAATCACAATAGGTGTGGAAATGTATTTTTTAAAGCATTTGTCACGAAATTTCTGTCCAATTGGTCTCTTCCTCTTTTTTTCTCCTGATTCATCTCTGCCTTATGCCTTTAAACATTCGTTCCATCTCTAAACATTGTGTTCAATATGCTTCTTCATTCCTATTGACAATATTTTTGTTCTTCTTCATTTCTTCAAACTCCATCTATTTTTCGATCATGACTTAGAATTTAGTTTAATGACTGTAAAAAACTGAATGGAATTGCAAAATTCAATTGAAGTGATATGGCATAGAGAGGACAGAGAGAGAGAGAGAGAGAGAGAGAGAGAGAGAGAGAGAGAGAGAGAGAGAGAGAGAGAGAGAGAGAGAGAGAGAGAGAGAGAGAGAGAGAGAGAGAGAGAGAGAGAGAGAGAGAGAGAGAGAGAGAGAGAGAGAGAGAGAGAGAGGAGAGAGAGAGAGAGAGAGAGAGAGAGAGAGAGAGAGAGAGAGAGAGAGAGAGAGAGGAGAGAGAGAGAGAGAGAGAGAGAGAGAGAGAAAGTCAATGCTGACAATTGCCAATTGAAACACGCTCCAGCGCATGCAAATGGTATATCCAACTATATCGTTTTCCCACATCTTTATTTTTCAGTTCTAGCTTTTATTCTTTATTTTCATTCTTTTATTATTCTCCTGACAACTATAAGTGATGTACTATTTTAATTACTTTATATTAACTATCTACTTTTACCAGGTCATGTGATTTGAAACCAATACTTGCTAGTATTGAAGCAACGATATTATCTCTTTCGATTACACACCATGCTATTTATTATAGTAACTGTCTGAGATCGCATTTGAACTTCAGTCCGTTCGACATCATCTTCATTGTTTTGATTGACGTGAACTTAGCCCCACGTCGTCATGGCAGCTTATTCAATCTAGCCTATCACACGATGCCCATTATGGGCTTGTATGGACCCTTGAACCACTGGGGCGTTAATCTATTTAATAATAATAATCAAATCTTAACTGTTAATTAAATTGATGGACACTAATAATTATTAATTTAGTGGAGAAAATTATGGAATGGAAAAAAGTATTTTGAATAGCTTGATTACGGTTTATTTGAACAGTGTTCGTGTTAAAATTCTCATAGAAAAACGTACGATTGAATTAGATAGAGTATGTTTTATTCGTAGATATAGGCCTACTTCTTCGCTCAGGCCCGAAAATGGAGAGAGAATTAAAATATATATTCATATTTTCAACTAACCTGGGCGTTTTTGTGCAAGGTTCAGAATATTTCGTAAATACAAATGTTTTGTTCTTTACCGTAGGCATTGCGAGTGAAAACCAATTCCAAGATTAAAATGATTACGAGATATGGGCTTATGGTTATTATCAATAGTTGGTTATACAATCGTATACATACTTGGGTAGTTGATTGACTGCTGAAACGTCACAAGCGAACAGAAGTAATAGTTCAAACTTCTTCTATTTTTGTGTGAAAATTACACCAATGCACGTTGAGATAACAGAAACGTTTCTGTTACTACGCTAAATATATCTCTCAGAATTAATTGTTTCTAATGTACAATTTACGTAATACATCTGAAAATACATCTACCTTGGCTTAATTGTTATAAAAGGTTGCATTGTCTAGTCATCCTGCAGTGCCAAATTACAAGGCCCTTCAGTTTTGATAACCACCAAAAAATTATAATTAAAATTGAATGTCCAGTTAATTTAATAAGTCAGTCCGTTAAACACCGACAAAGTTAACGCATTGTTCTTCAAATTACTTGTTAATTTCTCGTTGATTATCTTTATACTCATGTTACCAATAATCTGCATCTATTGGTTGTATTTATAATGAGTATTGCTCACGACCCCGTGTGTACACTACAACAATAAATCACTTCATCACACGAATCATTTCATATCCTCTGATCAATCATTCTTTGACAGAACTTCATACTTCTTGCTGCATCTTATTTGACAGGTGATTTAATCACCATTACCGTGCCGTTCCCACACCCACATGTTACATACATTCTTCGGACTGCTTATTAGCGCGGAGATGGTCAATGAAAAATCAACAAATACTGATTGATTGTGCACATACAAAAAAAAGAAATACATGGAATCGAATCTAAATAAGATTTTAATGTTATGGTTTTCAGAGCTGAATGTATGAGGTATCATTCAAAGGTATACATTAACATATATATATATTCTCATTTAGGTATCGAATTGAATTGAAATTGTTTCAGAAACAGTATTAAAGTATTGTATTGCGAGTATTAAATTTGTATTATAAAGTATTATATATTGCAGTAGGCCTATGTTACGCGTATTTCAAATTATGAAACATTATTGAATTATACATTTGTATCTGTTCGATTTTGCCTCATGATTGAATTGAATGGCAGTAGAAATCGGCCTATACGTAGATTTACGCAAAGCCCCACATACAGAAAAAATACTCTTATAGATGGAAAATGTATAAATCAAGTATGCATACGTTATACTTTACCACATTTTTGTTATCAAGATCTAAACTTTTACTTAATCATTGTTCTCCAATCGAGGGTAAGGATGGAATGTTCAAACGGGGCACCACAAGAGCAGTCTAAGATGGCAAAAGAATAATTAAACATTATGTGACTCATTTTAACAAACAATTCACAAATTAGAACATGTTAGATGAATGTTTACCTTTCGATATCTTTCAAGTTTCAACGTTGGGAATATTGTGGAAGAATATAATGTATAATCATTTATATTATATGAAATTAAAAAATAGATTGATTTAAAAACAATAAATAGGCCTATATAGAAATATGATTGAATATAAATTCAGTTTTGAACACAATAACATTTCGTCACTACATTTGATATCATAGTTCTATAATTGAAATTCAATGTGTATGAAGACAACAAGTACAACATTTTCATGAATGTATAGGTACAAAAACTATACAAGATAGTGAGGTGGAATTGTACGTATAAACTGGACAAATGTATTCAAGGCATTGCATGAAATGTTTTACTATTCTTACTGTGAACAATGTACATCTTTTATATAGTGTGATTTTTAAAACGCATCTCACAAACAACTCGGCGAAATTAAAATTAACCTAACTGTCGGGTTCTGAAGACAGGTGATAAATTTTGAAACATTTGTCCCTGAGTAGAAATAAAACCTTGACTTTTATATCGATCTCTTTTGGTACTAGAAACTATCCGTTAGAAGTGTCAGAGATTCTTAAGGTGTGGTTGTATATCTTTTAGTTTTCTGAATTGAAAAAATCACTTTTCAGAAACTAAAAACTAGTTTTAATGTCAATAAAGTTAACAAGAGATTAACGTACAACGCAAAATGTCAAGTGATCTGTCAGATGTACTTCTTTTATTGTACTTTTTTTATCAGCGCTCCTCAATTGCTACAAAGAGATAAGTTTGCTAGGTTATAGAAAAGAGAGTTTTTCTACTCCGAGTTAGATCAACCACAGCCAACACATAGAAATAAATGCTCCCAAATATTACAATTACGTGCATTTTTAAATTCAAACGAGCTGTGTTTAAAAAAGTTGCTTATTTACATCTATAGTGTTCTCTCACTCATCCTAAACCAATACTTACCCATGAGCGTTTTCCTCTGTAGAATCACTTACCTCTTGTGTGTGTGTGTGTGTGTGTAATGTATAGTGTGCCCGAGTCTGAAACTAGACAAGTAGACTGAGTGAGAATAATGTGCGACCCGGTGCGCATCCGACGTGCGCATCACTCACCTGACCTCGTGGCAGTTCACCTTTGACCCAGCGCCGCTAGATGAGATTATTGCAGTTTAACATTCGGACCTGTAGCGGGAATTGTTGAGCACGATCTGCCGATTCGATATACTTTGTTTCGTGACACCATGTGTGAAATTGCTGCAGGCCAATTGGTAATTGGTTCACACATATATTTGGCTGATGCTTGTATCACTTATGTCTTCCCACACCCCCCACTCTAAAGCACTCTCATCAATAATATGTACATTTTCTGAAAGCGTTCGATTTAGTAAATTATCATTTTTTAGTTATAAGCTCTTGACTTTAAATCCAAATACCGTGTTTTTTCAGCAGAATCAGACATTTATTTGATATAGGCCTATGCGACACGATATCCATTTGAACTATATATATATATATTTTTTTTTTTTAATAACATCGAAACTTGATACAAAATTATTGTTCCCCAATTAAGGCTAAGGATGAAAAGTAGGATCGTTTGGACGGGGCACCACAAGGGCGATCTTACCACCCCATTTTGATTATTTAAAACCAATGAACTTTAACGCCAGAACTGCGCTGTTGTTGACCATAACTTTCCGCCGCAGATAACAGTCTTTCAGTTTCCGAAAGTCCGGAACACATTATAAGTAAAAACCGTTTCTGTGATATATATCCGGACATTATCAGCATTGGTATTAAGAGTAAACAAAACACACGAATGTTGATATCTTCCACTTTGAACTAAGTCTCTTGGGCAATGATCACTTCTTTCCATTAACAGCAGATGTAAAGTAACTATATAGTTGAATTATCTACGTACCGTATATCTTTCATATGATGTGCACAGCTATAAATATCATTTATGCATATTTTCATCATGTGATAGTTGAATGATAGCATTTCAATAAATTAGAGTTCATGTAATACTATATTGAAAAACTAAGACTTAGTTTGAATAAACTAAGAATTTGCTATATTATTAGGAAAGAACTAGTATACTTGATTCGCGATTAGCAAATGATTTCCGGTCTTTACATATTCTCAATCACGTAGACCCATGTTGTAGGCCTATTTACTTCTAGAATTTCAGCATCATGTATGATTAGAAACAATAATATGAAACAAAATTATGTTTTTCCAAGCTAATAATTATGTTTGTTTGCGTATTCCATTCTAAAGTCGTGACAAAACCGTTGAATGCGTAACTAGAAAAGGATATTGGGCCTACTCATGAATTTAATTTTCTATGGTTTATAATCGGTAAAAATTTAAAGCTGACTTCGATTTTTAAAAATATTCTATATGGACCCAACCACACATTTATACACATACATTTGAAGTAGGTATTCCTAAACAACTTTACAACCTCATACATAACTAATTACACTTCATATATACTGTCTGCATCACAGAACTTTTTGAAATAACAAATACAGCAGATATAAAATATAGAATGATAATGTTTGTGTTGGTAACCATTGTTAACATTACAAAGAACCAGAGCCTATTGCGTCTAGCCCCTAACTTTTGGCTCTCTTCTCTCCGCATGGGTCCAATAAATCATGACATCATTTTATAATACAAGAAATATTGTAGAAAAAAGTGACCAACTCTGAGGGGTGAATGATTAGGATAAGCTTGTGTGGGTCAGCGCGGCTTATAAAGTGACCCGTGCACAGTGGTAGGTCAATTTCGATTGAATTACAAATTATTATCATTAATTTTCGTTATGTAAATTAGAACTGTAATTCATTATAAAGTATTTAAGTTATAATTTATAGTTGTTGAACCACGCCTCATGTTCTGGTTATGTTCAACCAGTGGACAACTTGCCCATTTGGTGTTTATGGAAACAAAACGTTTGTTAGTTAATTTATTAGTAAATGATTATGAAAGGTGGAGAAAATGACGGATTTTGTAATTAGAATTGTTAATTTTCTTGTTCATTCAAGTTGTACATGACTCGGGTGGTCTTAATAATGTGTATCTATGTTACACGATCTTTTCTACGGGTATAATATATTTCATAATTTTATCTTTTCAACTTTGCTTCATCTATTATTCAAGAGTTGAACTCAGGTTGATGGTTGATTTATTTATATGTTTTTAATGAAAATATGAAATATTTTGAAACTTCTTATCTGAAATTAGTTCTAGGCCTAGTTAAAATTTAGTTGACATTGCAAAGATTACAAATTCTCATACCATTTCACCAAATGATTATTTCTATTTATCTAGGGTTCTTATTCCTTATTTCTTATTGTTATTGGTGTCCACAACCTTTAAACTTAGTTGAAGCTCTTGGGTCGGCTCATCTTGTTACCTTTAACTGACAGTAAACAAATATCAATTTAATTGTATAGTTACGACTGTATTAGTATTCATAACAGAAAGAATTGTACATAAATGAAATTTTGACATCAATTCGCCACGTATATAATTGGCTTTGAGACACGGTTGTCTCATCATGGGCCTACTTGTTATATAATTAACGAAATTTATGTGACTCGCATACCAAATAGGGTTATAACTCTACCCTTTGATCACATTAATTAAAAATGTAGTATGAAAATTAAGGGTCAGTGGGTATATAATCATTCAGAACCTGTTTTGATAAAACTTGTCACAATTTTTGAACTCATATTTGAAACCACATTCAGAATATCAGTTTAATTTTATACACGTGTCTCACTGTGTGATTATTATTTTTAATATAAACAATCAAAAGAGTTTGACCTTCGTGTGATGTTTTAATGGTTATGAATGTTACCTATGTAAGGTAAAGGATGAAAATATATAAAGGACCCGACAAATGAATCTGGTAAGACATCCAAATTTTGTGATGTGTAATTTGTGTGCCAACATTATTATGGAAATTGTCTGTATTTTATGTATAATTTGAGTTCGAATTTTATCCGACGTCCTTCAGATTAATTGGAAGTATTGAGTGTAATTTACCTATATTTATTCAAGATGGCAAAACCGCGTTTTTTCACTTTAGTAAATTGAGTTGTAATTTTCACGTTTTGTCTTCTCGGTTTCTTAGTAATACAAACAACTTGGCTTTAATTTTTGACGAACTAAATCTGAACCTAAAGAACAATATTGATTCGCATCATATGCATGCATTCATGCAGCATGTTTTGCCTTCGATCCTCCTTATTGACTTCCAAATATTGATTATTATTCGTTTTTCATTTGATTGAATTAACATGCAAGTATTTATTTATGTCTGTAGATTTAGTCCTTTCACCTTGGCAAATGTCTTCCAAATCATCTCCATATCTTTACATATCAGTTTTTTCGTCGAAGTACCATGAATTGAAATATAACGTTATGGAACATTGAAAAAGTGAATGTCACAGAACCGTATAAACTTCATTCTCCTCTCCCTCCTATGATTTATTTTCGCTCATTATTTCACCATTTATAAATATAATAAAGTCATTGTTTCTTTATTCCTCTCCATTATTTCAGAATATACAATTTATATTTCATCTTGACTCAATCTCAACTTATAGAATAGTTTGTCTTTGGACCATCTTTTGTTTCTCCAGCCATGGCATTAGCTCAGAAACTGCGTTACGCCCCGCACACATTCGGTAGGGAGTAATCGTACCCCACATAACACAAGACAAAAGAGAGAGACTGAAGATAATTATAGGTAGAGGTATCGTAAAAGTTAAATTAAATTCGATTACTGATTAACTCTTTTCTCTCTCCCTCTCCCTCCCTCTCTCTGTCTCTCTCTCTCACTCTCTTGATCTTGTATACTGTGTGTGGTCCCTGGTAGAACGTATATGCACTATGAAGCAAACATTGGAGCATCACACATTGAAAACTGACACTTCCTCAATAGATAGTACAGAAATAGTACACTAGTCCTAAATAGTACAGTGCCATTTTGGGCAGTGCCGTTTTTTTATGTTGAAATGGATTCAATGAAGTGTTGATATTTAGCAACGCACTTCCAAAACTATCTATAATAGTTCAAAAAATGCACACTCTATATTTATTGAGTATCCCCAGTTATTTTTTAAGCATGCCTTAATAATTTCAATGATAGAAAAAATATGATTCCATTTTGCTGTCTGATCCAGAATTGGATCAAAGTCTTATTGCAAAATGCCGTAAGAATACAACCTCAGAGATACTTATTTGCATTAAATATAAAAATCACGATCAAGAAGATCGAAGTAATTCACCATGTGAATATGGATCCCTGATAATTAATAATTACATATCAATCATTTTGTTCGAACAGCTTTTCACAATTTTATATACGATCAACTGAATAAATTATTGTTCTTAAATATGACTGAACTCGAGATATGTCGTTCGTTCGTTGTGTTAAAGACGCACAAACCGACGCTCGGCGTCTAAACGAAATCAGGTGATTTCTATGCGTGACGTTGCTTCTTGCCGCCGCGTCATTACAGGCTACTTAAAAGTGGTGGCGTCGCTTTAGAGAAAGAGAAAGAGAAAGCGAGCGAGAGAGTCTCTTACTGCGAGCGATAGAGAAAGAGAAAGAGGCGCCCGTCCTTCCTTTTCTAGTGGACGTGCCGTACATATAGCTTGATCTGAAATGTTCAAGTCGCGCGTCAAAAGTTCAAATGGTTCAGGAAAACATCACGATCGATAATCGTCTCTCCGTTATTAGGTCTGAATCAAGTGGTCGTTATCGAGGAGGAATGTGATCCGTGTCATTGCAAGCTGTAGACGATTCCATTCTTTTCTATTATATATTTCTTGTAGAATTTTGATCGAGCTATCAATTTCGAAAATGCAATTTTTAGGATTCGTGGCACTACATTTTTCGTATTCATTCTATTAAATGTTGTATTATAATGTTGTATGTTGTATTTTAATTAATTCCTCCTCGGGGTGGTGGAATCGCTTGTTGTGCCCCGTCCGAACGATCGTTGCCTATACTTAGCCTTGATTATGGTAGGGACAAGGACATTATACCTATTTTTTTATGTTGTTAAATACAAATTTTCAAAAAGCAGTTCTGCCTAGGTCAATTGAACAAAATCACATTTGCGGTGTCATCCTTCGATCTCGACCATGTGTGTTCAGTTTATATAAGAATGAGTCAAATATTTTTCCATCCGAACACAATTTTATTTCGTGATAAGTAAAATTTTGACTGAAATATTCACATATGGATATCCGTCTGATAAGTCAAACTGAGATGTTTGAGGTGACTATATATTCATCATCATTATATATTCATATCACTCTTAGTAGAGCGTATCTAGATTTGTATCTATGAATATACCGCGGCCTTGATCAAATGTGTTTCCCACTATTTTTGCCCACATCTTGATCATCAATCAATAATTTATTTTATATAAATCTTCAAAGTTATTGGTACGTCGTTGAACCATTTAGAATTCGTTGAACCATTCAGAAATGTAATTCTTGTTCCGGATTCTTCGCTAGAAATCCCACATTTAAATGTGTTAGTCATTTGAAATACTAACATCTTCATATTTACGAACGTTCACAAGACTCGTTATAACTGTTAAATCGAAGGGATGTCGTTTTTATGCCCATCACAAACTTACACCAAATATCCTATATACTTTTAATAGGAAATATAAAAGTCATATTACCACAACTATAATCGTAAATTGTTTACAACATATTCAATATATACTATTGTTGTATCTTCGTTTAAAATGCGGTCGACAAGTTTTATTAGGATTTTTGTGAACGAATATATCTGCCATTCTGGAGAATGTATTTTTTAATTTATATCTATGTTCAACGAAATTCTCGAAGGACTGTAATCATTCGTGTTGTAAGTTTGGTAAAAGCAATTAACAGAACGTAGATGGGTACATTTGGTGAGGTGTCACGTACGTTTTGGATACGTTTATGTTTTATGTTGTAACATTGTGCTAGTCTCAAAGTCTCATTAAAGATGGTTAGTAGTCGCTGTATATGCAGTATTTGTCAAGAGCGGTTTTGAAAATTATTTAATTTATACTAGATGGTATACGAAAAGACGATTAATAAGAATGGAATTTAATTTTTCTTCGCGTTAGGTGTGACTAATAGAAGGGTACGGTACTTGCCCTTCGTGCTAATATAAAAACCGAGGCCTTCAACTGTATATTATCAAATTCTTCTTGTATACCAAGTACGCATTAACTAAAATGAATTGTTGAAAACAAATGTTATAATTTTCAACAAACTCTGACATTTTGAAACTTTTTCAAAGATTGTTTTGATGAGCACTAAAAAATATATTAACCGTAGGCCTACATTATAGTTATAAATATTTCTACAGCTGTAAATATCGTGGACCAAAATTATGAGTCCACTAGTTATAGTAATATCATAGCCATCAATTATGAACTGGAGAATGACAACTCGGAGAACAATGAATACGTGTAAAGTAAAACATTTTTTCAAGTTCTCCAATCAAAAATAAATATACAAAAATGAAATTCTCCAATCTATATCATCTATGTTTTTCTTCATTTCACGATCCGATCGTATATAGAGAAATAACGTTTCAAAAAAAAAAAAACATTCGCAATAAATAATTATAATAATCCATGATAACCATATTATACATTCACACAATTGATGCATCATACCTATAATTGTATATCACGTGGAAATTTATCGGTGAACGTACAATAGTATAACAAAATGAGAATTCCAAACGATTGCCGTCTCTTTTACTGCTGACTGGAAATTTCGGTATTACCTTCTTGAAAAGATTCAAGTGTGGATTATAGCTAGCAGTTCCAGGTGTAGGTGTGAAAAGATGTTGGCAGTTAGATGTCACGTGGCTTCACGGCGTGTCAGTATTGTGTGATTATTTGTGACAGTTTGATAGGCACGTCGGATTTATCTGCGGTTGATACTTTCAATGCTGTCTCCAATGCACTTTGGAAGTGGAATATCTTTAGAGGTCGCTGAAAAAAGTGTTGTAACATATTTTCAGTATTTTTTTTTTTAATAACATCGAAACTTGATACAAAATCATTGTTCCCCAATCAAGGCTAAGGATGACAGATATGATCGTTTGGACGGGGCACTACAAGGGCGATCTTACCACCCCATTTTGATTATTTAAAACTAATGAACTTCAACACCAGGACTGCGCTTTTCAGTAGTAACTTTCGAGTGTGTTTTGGGATACCTGACTGAAAGTATGAAAAGAACAATGAATATATGTTTTTATTATTTTAGTATCTATACAAATGTATTATCAAATGTTCATTTTTTATATTGATTGAAAGTAATTTCTACTTAATGAATATTCTAAATTATGAATAAATATAACGAATCATATCGTATTTGTATACCGTCATTCAGGACACCATATTCAAGGACTCGCTTTCGCTTCGAGGTTTTTCGTATTTTCCTCAGTTGTTCAATTGAATACTGGTGTGACGAGTGTGAAGTCATAGGGACTCATAGCCAATTAATTAACCAACTTAGAAAACTAACTTACTCATCCTTCTGAATGTATCTCGAACGAAAGTTAATCGATATATTCATGCAATTAACTATTTCAACGAACGTGTTCGTCAATTCGAAGAATACACTGATTCTTCAAAGTTTCATTTCTATCCTTTTTATGAATATTTAAACACATATGCCATTTTTATCTTCAGTTACATCATTAGATTATTGTAGTTACATCATTGTGACTTCAATTCTCAAATACGCATCTGATTCTTCACAATCATCTTCAAATGAATGTTCATTACCCCTGTGACCTGTGGAGCGTAAGCAAAAGAAGGAAACCATTTTTTATCAAGTACGGTAGAATTGAGTCTTCGCTTCGCCCATCCAATAATATCTTCTACACTCATCAATCATCAACATAATCTCAAACTATTTTATACTGAGTCTTATGTAGGCCTATATATTCGCCGCCCTCGGTAGCTCGGTCAGTTGGGGCACCGCTTCAGAAACTCGAGCCACCGTTGGGCATGGGTTTGAGTCCCGCATAAAGCATGGGTTTTTGTAAATCTCCTTATCACTTAAAATAGTTTCATAATCACCTGATTATCCATACCCCCGTATGACCTAGCTGTTGGTGGGGTCGTTAAGCAAACAATAATCATCATCAGCTAGACCCTTAAACTTATTTTGATCAGTTGACAAAGTAGGGTTATATAAAGATGCAACAGCTCTAAACATGTCCATTTTGTTCTGATTCCAGAAGTCGACGGTCATCCAGCAGTCGTCGCCAGATGCTCGGCGCCCGAATATGTGGTTCCCCCGACGACGACTCCGATCCCGATAAGCGTCGTTCCTGGCTGTGGCGTGTGATGCGTGCCGCTCTACCGTTCCAGATGGCTCTCGTCGCGCTGTTCTGCGTCGCTTGCCTCTTGGAACCGCACTGCTGTGACGCGATGAACAACCTCAGTCTCTCGCTCACCCCGCAACTGCGATACTTGCGCGGCCCCCCGCCCGTGTAAACGTGAACTGTATTACAAACAGTACGATCAGCTCTTATCATCAATTCAGAATATCAAACTAATATGTTGGCATGTAAAATTTGTAATAAATGTAATATACAGGTATGATGCAGAATTTTTTGGAGGAAAGATACGATCAGTTCTATCTATAGTCCGGCTAGTCCGGTTTAGTATAATCCTCTTCCATGCGATAGCCTATTAGTTCACGAAAAAACTTGCGCATTCGATCGTACTTCATACATAGGGCCTACTTAGTAATGAAATGCTATGTCTCGAACGTTACTGCCTATTCGTATGATTACTTAGGTATATGTGGGAATGAGTTGTATTATATTATGAAGTTGAATGTTACTAACGGTTTCTTGATCAAGAGATCTAGTATAATTTGCCGTAATACCATTCGGGCGTATATTTTGATATTATAGGCTACGCCATGTACACATGTAGTTACAAGTTTGATATTGTTGTAGGTATTTGCTGTTCGTACTACTTGAAATATTATCATTGTTTTTTCTACCCAACTCGAACTATAATCTCAAACTAATATCATGATACGATTATAAATTATCATTTACATCGTGAGCTATCTGTTAGATAACGGAATAGTGACTTTAAACGTAACATGTTCCCGTCCAGTTGAGCCTTAATGAATAATATTAAAATAAGGATATATTATCAAATATCCTGTGGATTTCTCAGGATGTAACCTTACTGGATCAAGATCCTGACAATATTAGTTCCTGGATTTGGAAAGGGATGTAGGAATTTATTCCTGAGACTGATTTGAATGGCCTGATGAGAAACAGGTGGTGGTTTTGTTCGGAGGTGTTTTGATTCTAATTAGAGGGTATCACACTTAGGTTCATTTCATCCATGATCGCGTCTAAGCAATAATAATTAATATGCGTATATTTTGCACTTAATCGTGGAGGGTAGAATAACACAACTCACCAATAAAAGTGATGCATCAAAAGCAAAAGATTGCATGTGACAGCACATATACTTTAATAATAATTGTGTGCTTGGAATGTAGGCCTAATATGTGTGAGGAAAGGGCTTCGTAGACTCGAACAATCACGGAAGGAAATGCCACAGAAGGGTAAGTAGGCGTTTTAAACGTCAATATTCATTTTGTGTGTGTGTAGACATTGGTACAAATCGAACCAAAGGAAATATTAAACCTCAATTTAGTTGTATATCAAATGGTGATTGTAGTTATAAGCACTATATACTGATTAATTAGTAGATTTCTGGTTTAATATTTCAGGTGGTATTTATGTGTTTGAAAACGAAACGATTTATAAAATAATAATTCTAATTAGTCCTCAGACAGAGGACAGGGCTAATGTCCACAAAATCTGTCTAGCATCTCGTAATCATTACGACGTATTGCTGCAAACATCAATATAGACATTTATTATTTCGAAAGTAGACAGGCATAGCGACATAGTAGACAGGTAATAGCGTATACGAAAGTTTGGAATTTGTTAGTTTATTTTATATGAAAGAATTTATAATTTACTAATATGTTGACTATCAAGAAAGAGATAAAAATTAGTGATCGTATTTTCGGATCAAATGAGACTTAAAATTATATTCGTAACTCGCAAGTCGGATCTCGTAAATTGAATCAAATAGAAAAAATGTTCATTTCGAAATAATCTGTATTGATTAACGTAAGTAAAAGATAGTTTAATGTGTTGAAATGGAAAGCAGCTTATTTATGTGTAGCTATTCTTAACGTACGGTTAAGGTTTTCAGTTAGATATAATTAGTTGTGTTAACCTGATAATGTGAGTCAATATAGGATGAAAGAGAGGGATCTCCGATGGATATACCTACAACATCCACAATAAGATATAAACAAGAAAAATTTCATCTTTCTGTCAAGTTCGTACTGAGTTTAGTTCATTTATGAATCAAACATGAATCAATAAATAATTATCGTATATTACATTAATAGTTCGATATTATTACAATATAATAAAAATATCACAATTTTAATTTCATCACATGGCACACTCACATTGGTCGAAATTACGCGATTTTATTTTCTGGGAAAATAATCGTTGCTGTTTTTTTTATCGGAATATATATCAAATGGAACAATGATTACCAATTATATAGATGTACATTACCGAGAAAATTGTTATGACTTAGGTATACGGGGATCCAAATTCTCCAAACACCTATAACATAGAATTATTTTATATTCACAATATAATAATATAATAATATACAATAATCGTTTTAGATTTAGATATATTATTTTTGCATGTGTGTTTGAGTGTCGTGAATCGTATATATTATATTTTAATTGAAACATATTTTTATCTTTTCAATAAAAAAACATCACTTCAGCTTTAAGTGAATTCGAGACTAGTACCTGTTGAAAGTTTTTTTGTATATAAATACAATCTAAACAAAACGACAGTACAATTTATCTGTTTGACTGTCAACACTAGGCCTATATATAAAGCAGTAATATTTTTAGGTTTGGAATATTGAAACCGTTTCTAATTTTCATGGTGGATGTCTCCAGACAAATTAGTGATGCAACAGATGTATTATCCTCTGTTCAATAGCTGTGCAAAGACTGATTGAAAATTTAGTCAGACCTTACCTTACAATATATAAATGTAACCTGCCCCTTATATGTGGGTTCTCTTCCCTATACCTTCTTTTATATACGTAGACTTTGACGAATTTGCCCTCATTTTAGTCATCTATCGCACAACAATACTCATATACGGAGATCTTTCGACACCCTTGGGTTCACAATAATTCACACACAAAATTGATCGACGACACTAATAGTAATATAACAAGACTGATTCTGTTTTTATTCCAAACCTTGAAACGATTATTCAATACTGTCGATATATAGGGCTCTTCGATTAATCATGAAATATTTAAATGGTTCGATTTTTCAGTTGTCATGTCATACAAATATGATATCTGAAAAATGTTATCATTTTTCATTCAGTATTTATGATGATACATAATTTAATGTATGTTATTGATAAATTTTGATAAAATGTAACAAAAATTGTGCCTTTATAGTGACTAAATTAATTTTTTGTATGTTCTTCTGTACTTATGTCTAGCCAAACTATTACGATAATTCTTTACTAGATTAACAAAAACGATACATGGTAGGAGTAATTTTTGTTGTAAAAGCGTTTTTCTTGAATAAATAACGATTTAAACACAAACTGTTTGTATTATGTTTTTACACATCGTCATAACTACCCTATGCTTGTCCTATGTCCTTGCTGTATTATCCTCACATGGCTTTTGTTAGAGAACGATGTATATAGTATCTGTTTCTCTTCTGTGTTATTAGTTGGGCATCTCCAACTTCTGGATTCCCAATTGTGTCTGGACCGTATTTTTTTTTTTGAGAAGATTTGTTATTACACCAAATATGAGTTATTTAAAAATATCATAGACCCACAAAGTCATAACAAGACTTGTCTGTGGGTCTACTAATTAATTTTATCATACATGAATACACATGATAAGAAATGTCTGGATAGCAGCTAGTTGAGCAGCGGTTAGCAGGTATTATGCGAGATAATACTTCTGATTAGATGAGTGTAAGTGAAGATTCAATAAGTGAAATATTTTTTTTCCTTTTGTCTGCCTCCTCGATCAGTTCACAACGACACTTCCAAGTTCTCCCAAGTTTAGTACTTCTGAAATTAACAAAAACAAACTCAAGGATTTATGCACCAAATAGTCTATTTTCTCTCATATTTCCTTCAAGAAAATATATTATTCCATCAAACTTCGAACCACTGCAGATATCGAATGAAAATATTCTTATCACGTATTAGAGATTTATCTTCAATATGCATTTTATAAAGTTGGCGACTTGCCAATAAGTTTTGTGGGAGAAACGCATTGTGGGAGTCATCACCCGTATTAGCATGTATGTACTGCGTGCTCAAAACTTCCGGCGATCCAATGGTAATGGTACATCGTCAATTATTTCTACTCATAATAAAATATTAAGGTCAATGAACAGTGTGTATTAGTTTTATTTATTACTTTATCAGTTGATTTCCAGAAGAGCTACAACAATCAACGAGATCAATTTTGAATTATCCCCCCAATTATAGTCTTATATGCAAATAGGCGTACTATTCAACAGTTTTAACCACAAACTTATGACATTTTCTTAGATATGTTGTTTTCGTATTTTTGTTATTCACATTTGGGACCTTTTCCTATCTCACTAAATTACATGATTTTATTTCCAACCTTGAAGTTACCTAATATAGACCCAATTCTATACGTAATGATGTGAAGAGTTTCATATTTCAATGTAATCAAACACAGTAAATAAATAAAATAAATGAATCAAAGGTAAACCAGGGGTATTATATCAATTCATTTATATAATTTTATTTATTTGATTTTACTTTCGTTTTTCTCAAATTATTTAATACTATACTACTATAAATACTGGCGTTTATCAGTAATTGTTCAAAATAATAAAAAATTAAAATACACACTTCCCATGACACAATGAAAATACTGTATTGCATCTGTAGTTTGTAGACCCGTATACTGATTGAAGACGGTGAATCAAATAGCTTGTGAATTCACCTGTGAAGGAGAAAAAAAGTCGTAGTAGAATGACGCGTGTCTTCGCTACGTTCAGACTAATTATGATAAAGTCTTCGTTTACCAAACCTATTACTACGAGTCAACTAATGACGCATCAAAGGTTCACATAACCTCACCTTACTCGATACCAATAACTTGATGTTAGACGACCAACATAACAAATACTAAGCAATTAGACCCGTCAGTCATTTCAGTTAGTCATGCCACTGCTGGTAACCTTATAAAAAACTACCACAATAGTTATTTGGTTGCATTAGAAGATATCAAGTCGTGTTTATTTAGTTACAACGGACCCCCAAGGACCGTGTTAATAACACTGACAATCCAATCCTGGTTCATAGCTTGATTGTAATATAGAGTGATTCGATTATATTGTTAGGGTTGTGCCATTCTTGCTAGCGTATATGATAGTGTTACTGTGTTGTTAGACCTACTTCTGGTGTTTCTCTTTCGTGGCAAATGTAACATATGTCTCGTATGATGAGCGAGATATTAGTATGAAATGTACTCGAAATACACTGATTGATTTTGAAACACCAGATGTTCATAAACTTGTCTAACATGTTAATGTTCAACATTTTTTAGATATACATGTATTTTTTCGGTTGAAAATATCTTTTACTATTTTCGTCATATTATTTTATTTTAATATTTTCAAAATGTCATCCAAGTAAGTGAGTGTGTAAGACAATCCAGGAATCGATTTTTATCAAACACTATGCAGTTCAAAGATGGAAGATGCGTAATGCCAGTACAAAATATTGTTTCACGTCCTGGGGAACATGTGCAAATAAGGCATATAAACAATAAACATTAAACAACATACAGAGAGACTCGATTTTTTACTTATGGAAATCTTCGCTCACGTTTGTAACTACGTTCAAATGAATTACATTAAGTTCAGAAGTGTATCGCTGTCTCCGTATAGCACGTCTTTCCATTGGCAACCGAGGACCGTGCTAGGATATTGGGACCGTCCTTGAGGTAAGCAAATTCATGTAAGAAATAAGATCAGAAGTAACATGCTTCTTATGATATTATATTTTATTGTGATATATTTTCTCTTATTTTAAATTTGGTAAGATGGCCCAATGCAGTCCCTATATCACACAGGGGCCTATTGGGCATTATAGATAGAAAATATTGTTCTTAGGTTTTTCACATTTTCCCCTTATTATTTGCAGCACGATTGAAACGTTTTATCAGTCATTGCTAACTGTATGCATTTCATACTCTCATTTGCATTTAAGTTAACTGCAGAAGTCTAGTCATCATCCTTATACATATATAAATCAAAAGTTTTCTGCTGATGTAAATCAATGGGTTTAGTTTTATCGACCTATACGTAGTAATTGATGGAGATATTTTTGATTTATTTCAAGCACCCCGCAGTGTAGTATCCAATGGATACTCATTGTATAACACTTACAGAGTGTATATCAAATAAAAGAATTGTCTGAATTCATCTTTGTGTTTCAAATGAATCAGTGATTCATGATTGAAGTATTACATGTCTTCGAAGATTGTTGATTAATGATTCTAGTTGATATCTATAAAAAATGCTGTGTAATTTACCATATCATATTAGAAGTACTAACAGTGCATTGAAATATTACACACATAATCACAATCTTGAATTTATTTATACTGTTTCGTTATATCTTTTCAAAGAAGACGAATTACAGATGAGTTGTTACAAGTTTTCGTAGTTCACTTGATAAAAATTAGGAGGATGGTATAGAATGAAGTAATGTGATGATATAAACAGTATAAATTATATATTTTTGTCAAGTTTGCAATCGTGAAATGAGATCATCTGATTCGAGCGTTTGATTGAGCAATAACTATTTCAAAATGCTATAAATATAGTTATTTCAATCTTAACATTTTAAAATCATTTCCGAATCAAAAACGCTCAAATGAGACGACCTCTCTTTACGTATACGTTTTTTTCAAAGACATAATTTCTGATTGTTCCTCCAAATCTCAACTTATACGATTTAAATCGTACATTGGCCTATATTTTCAAGAAGTGGGCCAAGTTTATTGGTGAGACCTGACATTGTTGGAGCCAGGAAAAATATTGTATATTTATTGCTAGAGACAAATTTTCATGTCACAAAATGTTGCTCGTTCTAGACCGGCGAGTATTCAGTAATTTATTTTGATTGGCAATTATTTCCTAATATGATTTTAGATAATAATTGACTCACCTAATTAGCTTCACTACACTTCCTGATACTCCATATACGTAAACGAGGCAATCAAGAAAATAATATCTAATATATCTCCATTTATCAATCATCAATAGAATCCTATTTATAAAACAATCTGAAAAATGAAACTCTAGACCGTAGAATAAAATTGAACTCTTAGTGACACTATACACAAACTCAGGTATATCAAGAGTTGAACCGTACTTGAAATTGTAATTGTTCATATTAAATTCGTTCATTCCATTTTCTCAAGCTCACCTTTTTGATTAAATTGCGTGCCTCTGGAATGTAAATAAGTTTTGGCTAGACTTGCTAGAGACTCTCTGGACTGTTATAGACTCTAGAGAATAACCTAGAAAATATCACGTACTTGCTTCATGTAAGTTATTACATCATTTAGATGACTATGTAAGATTGCAATGCTCACAGATATAATATAATCTAATGAAGATTACTTGTGAAATTTAAATTATTAGAAATATGAATTCATCAGAAATGTTTCATTTCTGAAATTACTTTTAATGATTTTGATCTTCTTACAATAAGTTGTATGCAAGAACATTAGGCTTTTACGGCGCGTAAACGACGAGGATACATAGTGCCGAGTTGAACCGAATGGTTATATTGCGCCAAAAATATGTAAAAGGTGCTATGCAATTTTGTTAAAAATTGTATCACAAATATTGCACAAATATCACATATTATATCACTATATTATATTATATATTTTATTATATCACAAAACTGAAAAGTTATTGTTATATCATTTGGTAATATTTACTTTTTTTTAATTTAAATTTTCAAAAATCGTGCACACACACTTATTTTTTGAAATTTCTTCTACTGAATCCCATTATGAATACATACATTTTAACAAAGTCCACAAAGACTGACACAGGCTCGTCTGTCGTTTTGATAAAAGAAAATACAATGTTGGATATAAATGAATAATGGTGAAAAATGAAAAGTTAATTTGATAATGCAGCGCAAAATAATTAATTATGCATTTCAAGATATCTGAGTTGAAAGAATGAAAAGAATGATGATAAAGTTGAAGTTGGATAGAATGAGAGTTTAATAGAGGCTATTTGTCTAGAAGCAAGAAATTATAAATACAGTAATATATAAAATACATGAACGAAACCTTAAATGAATTTCATCAAAGATAACAAAATCATTCCACACTTACAGAGAGAGCAAAACTATTTCAGCAAAACAAATGATAATAATAATGTACATCAAAAATATATCATACCAAAGACCATAACATGAACACAATAATATACTAATAATAATTATGAAGATTCCTACTTACAACAATAACGAGCCAATAGGATGATTTAAACAATCAGCGAGCGATTCATAAGCGAGTAATGTGCATATATGAGTACATCTCGAACTACACCTCAAATACAATGAAAAACAAATATTTAACACTATTATGAAAATAAAAAAAATATATATACAGAAGACTATCCACTATTCACTATCATTAGTCGTGCAAAATAACCTCGCTTCATTTCAATTCAATTCAATTCAAATTAAAATAGCGAGATTCTATTCACAATACATTTTCCAATCAATTAGAACTTTCATTTTGAAAGTTTTTCATTCTTGATTTTCATTTTCAAATGTTGAATACATGCCAATTTCATGTGAGATATAACTACCGAGTGATAAAGACTATAGAATTTAGTACCTGAAATCCAAATGACTTGAAAATATCCACGAATGTTTTCGGATGGCTAAGTATCGTTGTGAGTATTGAGGGGAGGGGACTGAGTTATTGCCATGGGTCAGCGACCATATGACTTATACCCATTACCTGTTGACACGTCCTACGCCCACCTACCTGTATCTATAAGACCATTGATGTGACCCACTGTGGGTACCCAGCTACGTACTTATTCATTATCGGACACAATTATGTCAAATATTAATTGCTGTATTCGTCGTTGTGAGAGGTCAAAGGTCAACCAGCACGCATGGGAAATATTGAGCTGTGTGGTATATGCAGTATAGCGATGGGTGAAAATTTAAAATTGAATGAATGTTTGAACGCCCCCAACCTCTATATAAGAATCATATTCATCGCATATTTGTATTTGAAATTGAATTGATATGTATATTATATTCAAAAATCATATGTTTAAATCTACGTTTGAAACATGAAAAAACTTGAAACATACTATTCTTCAATTCGATTTGCTTAGAATGTTTGGATATAGTTCCAAGAGATCATTTGTGCCAAACATTCAATACTCACCAGGGTCTGTGTGGATGGCTCTGCCCTGGATGACCATCAAACAGGGAGCTTCCTACAGCAATACTAGCCTGGAAAATGAGAGTACATTGAGAAAACGATAGAATGTGGAATGTGGAGGGAAAATACTTTATTCACGTACGAAAAAGGCTCGCAAATACGTCACATAGAATCAAACAAAGACTCGTTGACTACGTCTTTTATTCGGTCTTGATTTCAAAACGAATTTACTAACCCAACTATTCTAGCCTCATACACATCGTTCAAACGTGATAATGGGTCGAAACTTTCCACCCATACTGCTAATTAATGTATAGAGGAGACATTCGAACGAGACCACCAAAACTTGAATTACGAAATACATGCGCATAAAAAGGTGCATGTTAAAAATATATACGGCAACGCTGAGTTACACCGATCATGAGAATGGTAAAGTTTTTTATGGGATTTTTCGTGAGGGGAAAAGTTAAATTGGTTGTTGGAATTGAAGATGGAAATTGGAATGAACATAGATTGTCGTATTATATCTTTTCTACGATAATAAACTGAGACACTTGGTTTTCAAATGGTTTAGGTTGTT
Organism: Brachyptera risi; assembly: GCA_964007535.1. Classification (NCBI taxonomy): domain Eukaryota; kingdom Metazoa; phylum Arthropoda; class Insecta; order Plecoptera; family Taeniopterygidae; genus Brachyptera; species Brachyptera risi. Next base: position 30,006,872 of record OZ023329.1, on the reverse strand, counting down.
CTTTTATAACGTTTTATCAGTTGTTACTTCACTAATGTTGAATCAAAAGAGCATACATAGACACAGACACTGACACTGACATGGGTAATGAGAGTGGGAGATGGGAGAGTGTTATGCCGTTAATACGGCCAATTTCAAAAGGTGGAATGCACTGAATAAAAAGTGTTCGGGAATTTTTCACGTATTGCACGTTGAATAGAAGAGCGGTGAATTCTATTTCAGCCATCGAAGACATTTTGGTTAGAAACAACTTTAATTTGAGGTACACCTGAAAAAGATGTTATATATCTGAATGTAAAATTGAATTTGAAACAAATATTTCATTCTATGTGTATTGTTGGTTTCATAAGTGTTCGTTTTTTAAATATTGTTATGTGTTGCACACTGACATTTCTTATATCAAATGATAAGTCAGGAAAAAATGGGTAAATTATCATTATTATCATCATTATTATATTTCATGATATCATCATTCGTTCTTCAGGTAATCAATTAAGTGGGAAGCCGATGAAACTTGGTGGCATTATAGTAATGATGATTTAGCAATTTAATTGATATTCCATTTGATATTGTTTTTTTTAATAACATCGAAACTTGATACAAAATCATTGTTCCCCAATTAAGGCTATGGATGAAAGGTAGGAATATTTGGACCGGGGCACCGCAAGAGCGATCTTACCACCCCATTCTAATTATTTGAAACCAATGAAGTTCAACACAAGGACTGCGCAGTCTGTGACCATAATTTTCCGCGGTACATAAAAGTCTTTGAGTTTCCGAAAGTCCGGAACAAATTATAAGTAAAAACCGTTCATGTGATATAATCTGTTCCCTCTTGATTTTGAGACAATAATGATCAACATTCATTTCCTCATCACTCCAACAAAAAATATACTTATTCCATTTTCAGGA